>CM033801.1:33121007-33851379 GCA_019656835.1 Rhododendron ovatum
TGTATGTACTTCCAAATGACAATGCATAAGCCATACTCCTGCAAATCACCAAAGAGAATTTCATATTTTAGTATGCACTGATGTAGGGATTTTGCGTATTTTATTTCATACTAGAACGCTCATTGTTACTAGACTTGGAGTCCCTGGAGTGTACCAAATTACAAATGCACTACGGGGTTGTAGTATAACATTTGAATGCATCAATGAAAACAATTTTGTATTCAGTTTGGTCCATATATTTCACCATATATATATATACCTGGATTGTCGGCCAGAAACCGGATCGCAACCCACCCGCCAGAGGGCACACCAACTGTATTCCTCTCCACCGGGTCAACAAGATTGAAGCTTTTCGGATCCTTATTCGGGTCAAAGTTCCCGAACCCTTGACCCACAATGAAGAAATTGAATCCATGAAGGTGGAGAGGGTGGCTCTCTACTCCAAGAATGCTAGTATCCTGCATTACTAACTCCACACTAGTATTAAAATTGAGCACCATAACTTTAGTCCCATTTCCCACCATGGTATTGTTGGGCGGGTTGCCCGTATAGTTAAACCAATGGGTCGGGCTGTATGGAAAATCCGGGTCGTAAATCCCATTCGATTGCCCAAAGAAGTGGGATTGGAGCAGGGCAGTGTTTGGTAGTATAAATGAGATATTGTTAATAGAAGCTGAAAACTTGGTTCCATTGGGACCTTGGCAGGTCTGGTTTTGTTGGTCACATGGGCTTGTTCCAAGGCCCACTGTGAAAAAGAACCGTTGGCCTATCTTATTAGGCACATTGGCAGGGTATTGGGCACTTGCTAGGCTGAATAGCTTCTTTGAAAAATTGGTGGCAAAAGAAGTGTCGTTCAGGGGAGGAAGTGATGGCTTGAAAATAGGCAGGTTTTTCGCGGATTTTGATGTGGATTCGTAGTGGAGGATTCCGGCAGTGGTGGAGTTGTCGAAGGCGCCGAGGCCGGTGGCGTATGGCCGGGCGGCCATGAGGAAAGTGGCGTCGGGGGAGCGGGGTTTGGTTTTGAGGAGGACGTTTGTGGTCTGTCCGGGGGCGATGAGAAGGGTGTTGGTTTCGAATGGCTTGACGTAAACGGCGTCGGCATCGACAATGGTGAGAGTGTGGTTGGCGATACTGAAAAAGAGCTCGTCGTTGAGTGCAGCGTTGATAAGGCGGAGAAGGTAAGTTTTCCCTGGCTTCACCTTTAACTTGAATGTATCTGCAACGAGAAGAACAAAAGAACAAACTAGTACTTAATTCACAGTCATATTCATAATGTCACACTGACCATACCTGCAACGAGAACAAAAGAACAAACTAATACTTAATTCACATAGTCATATTCATAATGTCACACTGACTATACGTTCATATCAAGGTTATGAATCACCATACTGGCAGGTACGTACTGGTATTGTTCAAATCCGGTACCCTATACTTCCAATTTCGTGTCGGCTCTAATACCGGCCGTACCAGACATACCGGTTAGTACCGGCAAGTACCAGACAGTACTGAACTACTTTTAAATTTATTTATTTTTTCTTCCAGTACTAGACAATACCGGACAGTACCGAACAAATACAGAACTACTTTTTATTTTTATTTTTAATAAATGTGTGTATTATACTATAAATTCTTTTGTGTGGGAAAATAGCACTAATAGCAATAAATCCAGAACGGTATTCGGTATCTCACCGGTACCGTTACGTACTAGTAGGAAAACCGGTACTCTGGTTGGTACGGTATTCAGAACCTTGGTTCATATAACTCTTAGAGGTGACGTCCCAATGTCGGCCATTAATGTGATGTATAATGCCACAAAGATACCATATAGATTATAGTGATTCTAGCAAGGTTGGAGAGGCCCGAGCCTCCCCAACCTTGCACTTCCCTCCGTTCTTGTCCATACAAAAACCCTTTAACATTACCTTTTGTGGAGCAGTTATATAGCAGCCCAGGAAGTCCATTGATGGTATAAGCATCTGAGATGTTTGGGCTGCCACCTGTTTGCAAAGCCTGACTAATTATCGCCTCAGTATCCGTATTAAACCACTCTCCTGCAAAATAGATCTTATACTTCGTGATCATAAGTTTCGAAAAAATTGTGGAGGGATAATGCATGGAGTGAAGTAGACCAAATGCACTGAAAATGTGAGTAGTGGGGATTGATTACCAAAGATGATGGGGACTTCCTTGTAGGGTTTGGCAAATGGGTAAGGGACATTAGGCTTTGGCAGTATGATTATGGGACCGTAGAGAGTCGACCTTAGCCACGAGATATGAGCATGCCATAAGAGAGTTCCTCTTTGGCTTGTAATGGTGAAGTTGTAGACATAGCTCTGTCCAGTTTGTATCGGGCATTGAGTTACATATGCCGGTCCGTCTGCCCAACCAGATTGAAGCTGTCGGATGCCGTGCCTGTTCAGTACAATGATAGTGTTAGGATTTTTATTGACAAATATTATTTTTCATAAGAATAATTAGAGCACATAATATATGGAAATACAAGAAGTTAGAAATAAGACAATATGAAAATATTAAGAGTAAGAAAGATGTTGCCTGTGAGATTGAGAGTCGTGTAGTTACTGTCTTAAGACTAATATTCCTTCCCTCGTGAAGGTTCCACCGGAGTGTACTAGCCCCAAGATTAAACCCAAACGCTCACAAGCATTCCTCATCCGATGTTCACGACCATCGGGAGGTTTGAACGAGTCACAAACCGAATTGCCCAATCAACATAGAAAATATAGGAAAAATAGAATGTAAACTCTCACACAAACATGGTTGTTTCTCTGATCTCTTTGTGTACATCTCTATGAACATGTGTAAATCTCTTTCCTATTTTCCTCTATTCTCCATCATCATCACACTTGAATGGAGTACACATATATATAGATGTAATAGGTATTAATAGACATAATAACAATCATAAATTCTCTTAAATCTTGTAACCGATTTTGGTTTAATATAAACATAGTTGTGTAAAATAAGAATAATGAGGATGATAATAGAGGAATTAATATTTAACATTTATTTTTATTAAAAATGTTCCAACAGATAGCACGTAAAGGTAGAAAATATTAATTTCAGTACAATAATAGTACAACTTTCACATTTTTGCATCCATTAAGCATGGAGCTCTTGTCGTAGTGGTGCAATGCCGCGGCGCCACACTGTATTGTGGATTCTTCCTTGTTATTCTCTTCTTTGTTTGCGCGCAGTATATTAGGGGCTATTATGAAAATGATGCTGGTGTGGATCACTGATCAATATCACCACGCGATTTATGATCATCAAGTTCAAAGCTGATTGTCATCGTAAGAAACGTTCTTTGCATGATATTTTTTATTTTTTTATGGTAAACGATTATTATTCAGTCTGGCAATTAATAGTGGCCAACTTGAAAAATATGCACGCATGGGCTATACAGAGCCCTTACCAGTGGATGGAAATGTTGTTCTGGACATGGTTAACCACTTTTATAAGAAGCGTGTCCCCCTCTCTGGCCACGATTGGAGGTCCCGGAAACTGCCCATTTACCGTCACGATGCTCTTTGTGTGGCACAATCGCGTCACATTTTTCAACTTGATCTACAAAACACACGTCAAAGATTCAATAACATAAAAGAAAACAAAAAAGAAACACAAGCAAATGTAACGCTATCATCATTTCATGAATATTACAGTAATGTTTCAAATATTTTGAGACCACCTACATCAAATGTGTAGTGCCTCGTTACGCCTCCGACTTTGGTCACAACAAGAACAAGAAAGAGGCAACATGTAGGCAATGAGAAGAGAATTCTAAGACATTGGAGAAGAGAATTAGCACCCATTTCTCTGTTTTGGGGGGGAACACTCCACTTTGTAGTAGTTCAATTGGTAGTGCTTTTTCATGAAATATATGCTTCTATATATAGTTGTCCGTAAAGGGTGTTTGGTTGATTAGGTAATTGGAATTGGGATAGGTTTGAACAAGGGGTCGTCACAACATAACTTCAAAAAGATATCTTGGTCGGACCATCTGTTGTTGGAGAATAACTTTAGAGTGCTGGCAAAGAAAATCAGGGTTTATAATAAATTCTTTTGACTGACCCATGTCTAGTTCCAGTCAGTGTCAACGACCCTTTTCTTTTTTGCTCAAAGTGGGCATGAATTAATCTGATTCAGAACTTCCAAAAATAACTGGAGGTGACTTTAGACACTCAGGTGTTGTCGCAAGGAATCAGGCTGCAGGGAGTGGTCCGTGTTATCGTAGCCATCCAAAAGTATTCTTTGAAGGAGTCTTCGATCTCACGAAGAATAGATTTTTTTCCCGAAATTAAAGAATGTTTTTAAAATTCGGACCACTCAGGATGGACGATCAATTAAGATTCAACTGCAAAGGCTTCTCTCCATCCCAACTCCGGAGAAGACGGGTCCTTTTACGAGAAAAAAAAAAATATAGCCCGTACGTACACACAATCGCATGAACAATAAATCCAAGAAGAACACAAAAAAAAAATGACACATTAAAATTTATGTGCTTCTCGGCCAAGTTGATTGTGTAATTAAGGATATCAACTGCTCACATAATTAATTTTTACCTACTTGGAAAAGTCTACAATATACACCCCATAAAGTGTACCATATGCACTTATTGTATGGTTCATATTGTGTCGCTTCATAATATTTTTGTATATTTCATAACTTTTATTCTAAAAACTCGTAACTTTTCAGCAATATGATTCGTAACATTTTCTCCAGAATTTATAGCACTTTTTTACAACTCGTAACTTTTATAGTAAAAAATCGTAATTTTTGAGCAATAGAACTCATAACATTTAGGATTCACGTTTTCACTAGAATCATAACATTTTGGTGCGTCCTGTAACTTTATATTCAAATCGTAACTTTTCAGCAATATGATTCATAACATTTTCTCTATTAATTATAACATTTTTGAGGTGCATATGATCACACTCAAATATGGGTGTGTATTATAGCCTTTCCCTACTTTGTATATCTAAATAAAACAAGAGTAGAGATTAACCAACATGAACGCTAATTAACATAGTCAGCAAAGTGGCAAACTACGATTGAGTTAGGCTTCACAAACCCAACATTGGTGTGATCTTCTCTTCCATACTTTTAACTTAGCGGAAAACCATACTCATGTCAGTAAAATTCTTTTCCATTTCAAAAAAAAAAAAAAAAAGGTGACCCAGTCTGCTAGGTAAAACATTGAAAAATCTATGATACATGACAGCATTACTCTTCTTGCAAGTAAGTAGCTATGCTAATGATCTGGATGTGTGTGACTTACCATCTCAAATTAAATCTGACAAACCACCTTCATTTCATCATACTATATGTTGTACCTAATTAATTTTTAAAGATCATACATGTTGCTATAGCCACCTTTCTTTAATTTGCTATACTATTTAGCTTCTTTAATTTACTATATTTAGTTGTGATCGATGGAACAAGTTGAACTTTCGTTTAAGTAATCGTGATTGCACACTTAATTTGCAATCAAACAAGATGAACTTTCTTTTTTGTTTCGTACAATCGACACGATAGAATTAAGGTAAGTAAAAGATGTGATTTGAAGTATAACCACATGTCCAGATCAAAAGAAGAAGTATAAACTCATTGTCTATGACGACAGTTTTGATTTTGATTTGAAATACATAAGCAGTGTTTGCGAGAGCTGTGGATACATGTTTTACATTATAATTTGAAATATCTCTAGAGTTTCAATATCTGTAAATAGATAAGAATTACTATGAGAGGAGCATAGAAAATGTACCACTCTGTTTGGTTTAACATTCTGAGAGTTACTTTTAACTCTTGGCACAGTTTTCAATAAATCTTTCTCTCTATCTATCTCCAGTTATTACCACTAACTCTCAAAAATAATTTTCTAAAATGTAAACAAAACAAAGCAATGTCGCCTATCTGAAGTGTTCCTTTTTAGTAAGTAGCTAGTACTGCAAGCTATGGGGGTCACACATGTCATTTTCATGAAGTATAGGGGCCATGAAGGAATAGTTGAAGAAGCAAGGTTGGTGCATGGCTGGTGTACTATTGTCGCTACCATTTTCACAAGCTTCTTAATTTCAAAACCCCTGAATTCAATTTGCTAGGTAGGGTTCCTGAAATGATTCCTTGAAACCTAGTACCGTAACATCCCGTAATTTTCTATAAATAATTTATTTGAGTTGGGTTCTTAGACAACCTAGGAAAGTACGGAAAAAAAGAAGAAAAAAAAGAAGGGGCCATTCGGTGCCTTGTAACTTGTGGTCCATGTGGTGGTGCGGTGAGCATGCATGTGTGACTTGTGGTCCATGTGGAGGTATGGTATTAGACGCATATAAGAAATTAGAAATTACCCGCATCTAAAGTCAGCCTGAAGTCACGGTGCAACATAAAGTGAAATTGGTGGATAGTAAAGTCAGAGAGTGAGTGGTGATGCGGTGAGCATGCATGTGTGCCTTGTGGGCCATGTGGAGGTATGATACTAGACATAAGAAACTTGAAATTGTTCGTGCCTAAAGTCACGGTGCAACATAAAGTGGAATTGGTGGATAGCAAAGTCAGGTAGTGAAAAACGTTACCGAAATGAGCTGGGCGTAGGACTACAAATGAAAAACGTTCATAATAATCCAGTTTGATTTGTTATCCTCATTTATTGAACATAATCTTATTGCTAGCCATATTTCTTATCCTCGTATTGCATATACTACCCAGCCCTTTTAAATTTTTTTGGTGTGGATCAAGTTAGTGGGGACTCGAGTTAGAGTATTGAAAGATTTAGCTTTAGAAATTGTTTAAAAAATCTGTGTCATTTTGGAGGTTTTAGGCCCACCATGTATATTTATTTTGGGCTTGTAATTAATGGAGATTATTTATTTTTTAGGCAATGCAAAAATTCGGATCGTCACACCAACTTGCCAATTTCTTAGCTTTAATTTCTGTGTTTGAATCCAACGGGCGTTTAATTTGGTCGATCATTCATGGCTGCTTTTGTTACTATCTATCGTAAGTTATTTCAGCACCTGTTTCATGTTATCGAGTTACACGGTAAGATCGGTTTTATTTAACATCGAGGCTTCATTTGTTTGGGCGTAAAATGTTTTTCGGTAAAATGTTTTACCAATTTTCGGTGTTTGGTTATGTAAAAAAGACGAAAATATTTTACATGTAAAATATTTTTCATTACTTGGATAAAAATGACTTATCCTTAAATCTCCCCTAAGTTACTTTCCGAAATAAACCCATTGCCTTTTACTGTAATTCTCACTGTTCAGTTTTCTCAATCGTCAGTCTTGACCCACGTTCAATTCTAATACTGGTCACGGGTTCTCCACGGCTGAAGAATAAGCGTAGGAATGTGAATAGACGGACATCTCGAAGAACGTCTTGGCGGCAGATCGGGTGTTGCCTCAATCAAGAGAAGGGCCACCTTCAAGGGCGGAACCAGGAAAAAATCTACCTTAGGCTAACCCAATTACATATATAAAACCAAAAAGAGGCAAATTTATATATAAATACGTAAATGTTCAAAAATAAATAAAAGAGAAGTACAAAAAAACGTACACTATCGAAGTTGTACCCTACGATGTTTCACAGAATAGAAATCATCTATTATCAAATCTGAGTAGATGTCTTGGACAAGATCTCTTTCGATGTACATAATCATAGAATCCGCAAGAAAATCTGCGCAATTTAATTTTCACATGCTTTCGAGTTCATCCAGTTCAGAGTATCAGTCTAGTCGCCAATCAAACCCTTCGAGCATCGCTGTCGAAATTGTTGCTTCAAGCCTTCAGGGCATTTGTCTGGGTGTAATAGATGACAGAACGGGGATGGCGATTGACGAGGGAGTGGCAGAACGTAGTGCGTTGTGTATTTTTATCTCAGCAATTAGGCTGGGTTGTAAAAAATGGGTTGGGCTAAATGGGTTAGGCTTTGTATGGATTGTGTTTTTACATATAATTTTATTTTATTTTTTTGATTTTTTGAAGACCACCTGGGCTACAGCCTAGTGTAGCCCATACACAGTACCGCCCTTGGCCACCTTATCTCGAAGAATACGCTTTGCCGCCCATGCTTGTGACCTACCGGAACCAAGATGCATCACGATTCTCCCCACGCTCAAGGTGGTGTGGAAAGGTTGATCCAACACCGCCGGAGGTGGTGAGGTGAGATCCTCTCCTTCGTGGTTCACCTTCGTTATGCATAGCTCAATTCAGTAAAGGTAGAACCACTGTAATGGCGGTATCACTCATTTAGTATTTTCTCAGATCTCTCTACCGTTTAAACCACCTCTCTCTCTCTACACTATTTTGTCAATTTCCTTAAATATTTTTCAAGTGCCAACCAATAACCGAAAAATAAAAGTTTGAAGTTTATTTTTAAAAAAAATATTTTACATGAAAAACATTTTACATTGTAAAATATTTACATCAAAACAAACGGAGCCTTAGTTAAGTATTTTCGAGTGATATGTATACACTTATCTAACTTGAAGCATGGTTATTTAAACCCCCACCCCCATCCCCCTCCCAAAAAAAAAAAAAAAAAACTCTTGAAGCATGGTTTTTCTGCTTATAATATTTGTTTCCCTGTCTTTTTGTTTTGTTACGTTTTTTCTGACTTCTAAATATTACTATTCTTCTTCTTTCTCCTTCTTTATATTATTTTTGCAAGGTTAAATTGAACGCGAATGGAGAAAATTCATATGGCAAGGTCAATACTAATAACCTTACCAACCAATGAGGGTCGGGGTTGGTTCATGGTTGAAAACTCGGAATTAGTTAGACAATACACAGGTTCGAGTTTTCGTAGCCCCTAAACATACTTCTTATAACACCACTCACATGTTGTTGGATCTTAGTTTCGGTCTTGGCATAGATGAGGTGGAATTCCTTACAAATATTGATGTGGTGTGACGGGGCACGATCCCCTACTTGTGTTAGTTTTGCTCGTTAAGAGGCTGGGTTGGCCAGCCCATTAAAAGGCACACCGCTATTTTGGCACTGTATCCGCCAGCCCATTGGCCCATTAAGGCCCACTTCCGTCAAAAATCTTTGGGTGGTCATTTAAATCAAGGAAAAATTTAAAATTAGCCCAGTAGTATGAATGTGTATTAAAAAGTGTAAAAAAAAATATATAGAAATAAGTGTTTTTCTTATTCTCTAGTGTGTTTATTGTCAACCCACTGGACTGACAATAGAAAGACCGTTAAATCAATCGGTAAGAAATCAGCAAACGGTAAAAATGGTAATAATCTGAATTTTCTCTCAGTTTTCACACTCTGTTTTTTTGGCGGCAGAACACCTTTTCTGCTAAAATGGATTTTTGTAGATTCTCCACACACCCACCCCCCACCCCCCCCCTCCCCGAAGATAACTCGTTTTTCTATATCTAATTGTGACACGAAGATGTACCGTTTGTTTCACACAAAAAAAGATCTTAGTTTGGGAAGTTTAGGTTGCTGATCTTTGAGTCGCAGAAGGACCTTGGTGAGCCAGGGGAACCAGACGACTAGGCGAGGGGGTGAACATTCAGGCAAGAAGAGGGCTTTGAATGAAGAGACCGTGAATATTATCTTTACCTAGTGGATAGATTCTATAAGTTAATTTGGGTACTGCCATGTTGGCTCCCAAGGCAATTGGAAAGTGGTTGTGGATGGGGTTTGGAAGTAGTGACGACTCCAGGAATTATTAACACTGGAGTCATTCATTTGTTCCATGATTTAAAAAAAAAAATCATTTATCTTCAACAAAAAATAAGGTTTCAATTAGGTCCATTTAGATATATTTGAACAAAAAAATATTAGATTAGTTTCCAAAATTCGTAACTACACACCCAAGCTTTTAATGAAAGAGAATCCTAAATACTCCTCTTGCCAAGTTTAGGTGATGTTAATTTCTTTCCAAAATTTATGGAGTGCAATAGTTTTTTGAGGGAGAGGTAGGGGGCACAAAAAATCCATTTAAGAGAGACGGGGGGGGGGGGGGGGGGGGGGGGGGGCGCTGTGGAGGGATACCAAACTGACAAAAGTACGTAGGAGTTATGGGGGCGTAGGAGAAATTTATCTAGGGGTTACAATGTTAGACATGGGGTCATGCAGTCTACTAATGGACAAAACTCATATACACCAGCTCTAGCTCTAGCAATAAGCACCAAATGAAGAAAGAAAATGAGTTACATCAGGATTGGACGTTGAAAGAACCAGTTTTTGTTCCATCGTGTCAGGCGACCCCATGACTAATAGGCTGACGTCGCCCTAGGAAACAACGGCCACTCTAGCACTCTATTTACATTATCCGTAATCAAAGTGGAAGCCTGTTTAGAAGCTCTACGTTGGGCGGCACAAACAGGGTAGAAAGTGTAACCATATACAAGGATTCCATGAAATCGGTCAATGGGTTGCGAGAGCTAACAAGATTTGGTTCGTTGTTGGAACCAGTTATTGAAAGCAGTCGTGTTTTGTTATTTTCTAGTAGATTCCTGTGCTTAAAGACACGTTGAAATATAACATAGTCTCGGGTCTCAAAATTTATTAGTACGTAGTAAAGTTAAACGCTGTAATGTAAGACCAACCCATTGATTTTCTTCGGGTGATGTATTGTTCTGTATATGAACCATGAAAAACATTTTTTGATTTTTAGTTGATTATTTATTTTCGTCACACCAAGGACCAGAAAATATTTTGTATAGCAATGTGTTATCAAAAAGGATTTCGCCTGAAAAACAAATGGAGTTTAACTAATAATAGAGATAATATATCATCTTCTTTCAAAAAATAAGCCTAAGTAATTTTAAACAACAATATCTGAGTGTTTTGATCATGTCAAGGGCTATTTTGGCCCCGTTCCGCTAAGGGAAAAGTACTTATTTTTTTGAATTGAAGGTAATGTGTTGTGAGAGAATAATCTATCTCGTAAAACAAGAAATAAGTACTTAAAAAATACTAAGAATCTTAGCAGAACGGGACCTTATTTTTGTCATTCCAAGACCTGTCAATCTCAGAATTTTGTGGAGACCTCGTTCTAACAAAAAGAAAATTTTGCCCTTTTTTTCATCGAACCTTTCAATTTTCCTAATTTTTGGTGTAGTAAATTAACTTTATTTGTTCTCTAGATTGTGCAAATATTGGGAAGTTGGAACATAAATCAAGAATTGATAAAAACCAAAAGTATTAAAATTACACTAATTTGAATCAATACACAATTTTGAATGGTACAAAAAATAAGTTGATCCACTCTTCTTCATACTTTTTTCCCGGCTTATAATCACGTATTTAACTTAAACAACACTTCTCAAGAAAACAAAAAGAAAATCCCAATATGGGTGAAACAATTAAACAAAAAAAAAAAGAAATTTCAAGTTGAATATCACTGCAAAGGAGGGTAATAAAAAGTCATCAACATTTGGGAAGATCTGACGGTGGAGGAAGCAGCTTTTGGTTTGGAAGCTTTCCATCTAAAACAAGCCAAGCCATTTTCAATCCCCAGCTGGTGTGGACTTCCAGGTGGCAGTGCATGAACCATACTCCTGATCACAAAATATTTAACACCATCAATACCAACATTAGAAAAACTTTATTTGAAATTTTACTACATATTGATTTTATTTATTTGTTCGGAATTTTCACACTCTACCATTCGATAAACAAACAAGAATTATATTTGTAAAAACTTAAATAATGATATATTAATTTGCTATAACTACGGACAGAGATTTTCTTTGAACAAGTATTTATATTGTGGATTTCTACCCTTGGTTTTTCCAGTTGATTGGCTATAAAATATTAAAACGTGACATTTACCGAAAAAAAAACTTACCCGGGTTGTCAGCTAGAAATCGGAGAGCGACCCAACCACCAGAGGGCACACCCACTGTGTTCCTCTCCATGGGGTCAACAAGATTGAATTTTTTCGGGTCGTTATTCGGGTCGAAGTTCCCGAACCCTTGGCCCACAATAAAGAAGTTGAACCCATGGAGATGAAGTGGGTGGCTCTCAGCTCCAAGAATGCTTGTGTCCTGCAATATCACCTCCACACTAGTGTTAAATTTCAGCACCAAAACCTCGGTTCCATTTCCCACCATAGTGTTGTTTGGCGGGTTACCAGTGTAGTTAAACCAATGGGTCGGGTTGAACGGAAAATACGGGCTATAAACACTGTTTGATCGCCTGAAGAAGTGGGATTGGAGCAGGGCCGTGGTTGGTTGTATAAAGGATATGTTGTTGACAGAAGCCGCGAATTTCGTTCCATTCGGCCCTTGGCACGTTTGGTTTTGGTCACATGGATTTGTTCCAAGGCCTACTGTGAAGAAGAAACGTTTATCGACTTTCTGGGGCACATTGGCAGGGTATTGAGGACTGGCTAAGCTTTTGAGTTTGTTTGTGAAATTGGTGGCGAAGGAAGTGTCATTTAGAGCCGGCAATGCTGGTTTGAAGAGCGGTAATTTTTTCATCGGCTCTTGAGAGTGGAGAGAGGGCGATTCGTATTCTAGAATGCCGGCCACGGTAGAATTGTCGAATGTGCCCTGGCCAGTGGCGTATGGTCTCGCCATCATGAGAAAAGTGGCGCTTGGAAAAAACGGTTTGGCCTTGAGAAGAACATTTGTGGTCTGTCCAGGGGCAATGAGGAGGATGCTGGTCTCGAACGGTTTGACGTAAATGGCATCAGCTTCAACGATAGTGAGAGTGTGGTTCGCGATACTGAAGAAGAGCTCGTCATTGAGTGCCGCGTTGATCAGGCGAAGAAGGTAGGTCTTCCCCGGCTTAACTCTCAGCTTGAATGTATCTGTACTTATGGAGAAGGTTTGTCTAATTCAGCCCCTTGTATATCGAACCAGATGCAAATGATAGGAAAACATATTTTTCAAAGATGGGAACCGAAGAAAGCAAAGCTTTTCGTACCTTTGGCAGAGCAATTGTACAATGGGCCTGGAAGCCCATTGAGAGTATATGCCTCAGAGACATTTGGACCACCACCAGTTTGTAGGGCTTGGCTTATTATTGCCTCAGTATCTGCATTGAACCACTCACCTACAACAAGAATTGTGGTTTGTGTGAGCAGTCTAAAATAACATTGGCATTTGGTCAAGAGAAAAAATCTCGATAAATTGTACGTTATCTATGCACGCAGAATGTTTGACATTTTACCGAGTTTGTAGTTTTACGTTTAAAGAAATTAGGATGAGGAAAGTTGATTACCGAAGATGATGGGAACTTCCTTGTATGGTTTGACAAATGGGTAGGAGGCGTTAGGCTTGGGAAGAATGATCAAAGGACCATAGACAGTCGATCTTAACCACGAAATATGGGCATGCCAGAAGAGAGTTCCTCTTTGGCCAACGATAGTGTAGTTGTACACATAGCTCTGCCCAGTTTGTATCGGGCATTGAGTGATGTATGCCGGCCCATCGGCCCATCCGGACCTGAGCTGCCTAATGCCATGCCTGTCTCAAATGAAAATACAATACCATTAAGACGTCATTGTGAATGAACTTTATATACAAAAATTCTCTTTGTGTATCATTTCGTACCAGTGAATTGATATATTGTTTTGAACATGATTGACAACTTTTATGAGAAGATGGTCACCCTCCCTAGCTTCAATGCGAGGCCCTGGAAACAGCCCATTCACAGTAACCATGCTCTTCGTATGGCACAACCGCGTCACATTTTGCAACTTGATCTACAAAACAATTGTCATCATTGTTAAAAGTGCTAAACAAAAAGAAAAAACTGTAACCAACTTTATTCTCGGGGCCAAATGACGCATACATCAAATGTGTAGTGCCTCGTTACACCTGCACCCTCCGCGACTGCAAACCAAAGGAGAGGCAATGCTGCGAATACTAGGGATGAAAAATGAGAAGAAGTGGCCATTTTTTTCCCCTATTGCCTTCTGTTTTCATCAAAAAGCATCTGATGGGGTTTGTATAAATAGGTAGAGGAGCATAGAGAGGAAAGGGTGTTTGCTTGATTAGGTGATGCATATTGTCTGTTTCTAAGAGAAGGTAGGGCTGAAATATTAGTAAGAGCTTGAATAACACTTTGATTGGACCAGCACAGTTGTTAGAAAACAACCTTAGAGTGATGTCAAAGACAATCTACGATTTCATTTTGGCATGTAATCCTCTCTCTTATATCCCTCTCAAACACTTTCCTTCATGCAGATGCATTGTGTGATTATCATACTTGATTTTGAGATCATATCGATCTCGCTTGTTTGCCCGGACCGGCTCTGACTTTTCGGAGTTTAAGGCAAAGATTAAAGACTCCCCCCTTTTTTGTTGGAGGGGCCCGTAAGACTTACAAATTTTTGAGGGCCTAATACGGCAGCGCCTCATGCTTTAGCTTGGGGCCGGCTTGGTTTGCTACAAATTACTGTGAAGTTTAATTTCATCCGTTGCATTTGTCTCCAGTAAAGTTTAGTTTATGTGATACTTAAGTAATTTTTTTTTATAGTATTACGTACGTAACACAAGCCATGTTATAAGCAACAAATAGTATCTGCATTTGACTTGTACTTGAGCATTTTCATAAGGTTCCGTTTGGCTTGCGTAAAATGCTTGTTATATCTCCAATTATTTAAAAACAATGGTACGTTATTGTAGAGTTTCCTAATTCCCCTGTTCAAGACTTCCCGAAAAGACAAGAAGGGAAAAAAAATCTAAAAACTAATTCAGTGTTTTAGAGACCCCAAATGTAGCCTAAGAAGCATTCTTGGAGATTGATGGTGGATTTATTCTAGGAGGTCTTGGGGCACCGTTACGTGGTGCTCTGACTCTTTTCATAATCTTCATATGGGCTGATCAGTATATGGATACCACATGAATGTGTGGTTATGGTGAGTATTAGAGCACTACCTAATCACTGTACTCCATGACCAGTAAATAATTAGTCATGCTATTGGATCCCGAATTAACTTGCGACAACCCATTTTAAATAGTTGAGAAAATATTTTCACCGTGATTGAACATGTGGATGCTGCCGAGTGGGTGCAAAGTGGCCGGTCCGGCTGTTCATATCGGCTCGAACGGCTCGGATCGAACCTTAGCACAAAAAAATTCACATAAAAATCTGAACTATATATTGCTTGGTTAAGATCCCCAAATGCACTCCTAAATTTCTAGGTGATCAGATGCACTAAATGCGATAGACTTAAGCTTCTTCTTTTTTGAAACACCAAAAAATTTATTAAGAAACTTGACAAAAGGTATATCAAGCTTAAATGCGATACATTTAAGTTTTTACTTTGAGAGGAGCATGGAAAATGACATTTTCTACTAGCAAACATGATAAACTTGTGAATTGGCGGGAACCAAACAAATCAATGCTTATCTGAAGTGTTCTTTTTTAAGAAGTACTGCAACCTATCGGGGACGCATATGTCATTTTCATGAAGTATAATAGGCCATGAAGGAATCGTTGAAGAAGCAAGCCAGGTTGGTGCCTGGCTTGTGTACTATTGTCGCTACCAATTTCACAAGCTTCTTAATTTCAAAACCCCTGAATTCAATTTGCTAGGTAGGGTTCCTGAAATGATTGCTTGAAACCTACTTGCCCATTTTCTGAAATTCTTCCGATATCGATCCATCCTCCTCATTGTCAACTTCTAAGCTTTAATTTCTGTGTTTGAATCAACCGAACGTTTAAGTTCGTCGAACATTCATGGCTGCTTTTGTTATCTATTATAAGTTTTTTCAGCACCTGTCTTACATGGTATCTATTACTATAAGTTATTTCCGCATCCGTTTTACTGGTAAGAACGGTTTTATTTATTATCAACTTTTAGTTCAATATTCTAGAGTTTTATGTATACACTTATGTAACTTGAAGCATGGTTTTTCTGCTTGTAATAATAAGTATTTTTTTTTCCTTTCTTTTTGTTTTGTTATGTTTTTCTGACATCGGAGTATTATTATTATTTTTCTTTCTCCTTCTTTATATTATTTTTGTGAAGTTAAATTGAACGCGAAGGGAGAAAATTCATATGGCAATGTCAATACTAATGACCTTGCCAATCAATGAGGCGTTGGTTCATGGTTGGAAATTTGGAATTAGTTGGACAATGCTCATGTTCGAGTTTCCGTAGCTCCTAAACATACTTTTAACACCACTGATACGTTGGGGGATTTTAGTTTCGGTCTTGAAATAGGTGCAGTGGAGTCACTATAAATAATGGTGTGGTGTGATGGGACAATATTCAATGACGGAGGTGACGGGATATCATACCTCCATTTCCATTTCAGTCGCACTTCGGGTTGGTGGGTGCTGTGCACGCCACTACACAGCACCATCCCCAATTGATTTCAGTCACTATAAAAGAAAGTACGATCCATGCATCATCCCCTACTTGTGTAGTTTTGCTCCTTCAAAAGGACTGGGTTGGCCAGCCCATTACCAGGCCCACGAATTTTGCCACTATCCATCCGCCCATTGGCCCATTAAGGCCCACTTCCGTCCAAAAATTAATCAGTCAGAAATCAGCGAACGGTAAAAATGGTAAGAAAAAAATGGTAATAATCTGAATTTTCTATATCAATTTTCAAACTCCACTTCGATTATGAGTCACGGGATGCGAAGGCACTGGTTCATGCATTTCGGAACTCATAATCGAAGTGGAGTGTTTCATGCATTTCGGATTGATTCCTCTTCGCGCCTTCCTCTTCCTTCTGGTCGGTATGGTAACAATTGGTCTCTTTGAGACGAGACTTCTTCCTCTTCTGTTTGTTTGGGGGCAGAACACCTTTTTCTGCCAAAATGGAATTTGGTAGAATTTCCCCCCCGAAAGATAACTTGTTTTCCGATGTTTAATTGTGACACAAAGATGTTCCATTTGTTTCACACAGAAAAAGTTCTTAATTTTGAAGTTTAGGTTGTGGCTCTTCGAGTCATAGGGACCTTGTCTGTTTGGGGGTTTTGAAGGAGGTTTTTTAGAGTAATGCGTGGAGAGAGATAGCAAAAATGATACTCACGCAATAGTCCAAACATAACCTTTCACATACATGTGGACTCCACACACACTACTATGTGTGGGCCCCACATGTATGTGAGAGGTTGTGTGAGTTATTGTGTTTGGATTATTGCGTGAGTAGCATTGTTGGAGAGATAAATAGAGAAAATTTATTAAAAATCATGCGTAGAATAATTGAGTCCCCCCAAACGAACAAGGCCAGAAGGACTTTGGTGAGTCAGGGGAACCGAGCAAGAGGGTGAACATTCAGGCAGGAGGAGGGCTTTGAATGAAGGGAATCGTGAATATTCTGTACCAAGCGGATCGATTCTATAAGTTTGGGCACTGTCATGCATGTTGGCTCCTAGGGCAATTGGAAGTGGTTGTGGATGGCATCTGAACCAGTGGCGACTCCAGAAATTATTAACACTAGGGCCGTTCATTTTTCAAACTAGTGACGAGGCTACGTGCTTCGCACGATATAATCGTGCCCGTTAACTTGAGAAATTACTTCATAGTTCATGATAAAAAAATTTAAAAATTCATTTATCTCCAACGAAAAATAAAGTTTCAAATAGATTCATTTAGATAATTGATTATTAACATCGGGGTCATTCATTTATTCAAATTTTGATTATTTCACATAGAAGTTACTTCATAGTTCCTGATAAAATAATCATTTATCTACAAAAAAAAAAAAAAGTTTCAAATAGGTCCATTCAGATATACTTGTACATAAAAAATTTAGATCAGTTTTCAAAATTCGTAACTATACACCCAAGCTTTTAATGAAAGAGAATCCTAAATACTCCTCTTGCTATGTTCAGGTGATGTTTCTTTCCAAGTGGGGGCACCAAATTGACCAAAGTAGTAGGAGTTACGGGGCTGTAGGGAAAAATTATCTGATGGATTGCAGTGTTGAACGTGGAGTCATACAAACTATTAATGTGACAGAACTTATGTACACCAGCTCTAGCTCTAGTTTTTTGTTCCATGGTGTCCGGCGACCCCACGGCTAATAGGTTGGCGTCACCTATATCTAGAACACACACATCAAGGAAAGAACAGCCACTCTAGTCTAATTGCATTATCAGTAATCAAAGCAGTCGTGTTTTGTTATTTATTTTCAATCAGTGTTTATTAGACTTAGCGAAGTAAAGGCTCTGTTTGGTAAAGTTGCCAGTTTTACAAGAAATGAGTTTTTGTTTATTTATTAAAAAATAAAAACAGAAAACATGGTTGTGTCCATAATAGTTATTGTTTATTTATTTTTTGGGCTGCCGAAAGTGTTTTCAAAACAAATGAAAATGCAATTTATGTGTTTCTAGAATTTCTATAAACTAGTGAAATTGATTATGTATTTTGTCAACAAATATAGTACACAAACATATTTATGGTGCTTATTTCGAAAAATATCGGAAATAACAACAAAAAAATGGAAATAAAAACTTTTCCAAGCAGAGCCACGTTGTAATGTAAGATCATCCCATCTATTCGCTATGGCTGCCTAGAGAAACATAGGTGATGTATTGTTCTGTATATGGACCATGAGAAACATTTTTTATTTTTAGTTGATTATTTATTCCGTTAAACCATGCACCAGAAAATATTTTGTATAGTAATGTGTTATCAAAAACGATTTCGCCTGAAAAGAAAGTGGAGTTTGACTAATAATAGAGATAATAAGTATATCATCTTCTTTCAAAAAAATAATTGCGTAATTAATTTAAACAACACTATATCTGAGTGGTTTGATCATGTCAAGGGCTATTTTGGCCCCATTCCACTAAGGAAAGTACATAGTACGTACTTATTTTTTGAATTGAAGGTAATGTATTGTAAGAGAATGGTTTGTCTCGTAAAACAAAAAATAAGAACCTTAGTAGAACGAGGCCTTGTCTTTGTCCTTTTTTTTTTTCGAACTTTTCAATTTTCCTAATTTTTGGTCTAGTAAATTAACTTTAATTTTTGGAACAGAAATCAAGACTTGATAAAAAACCCGAAGTATTAAAATTACACTAATTTGCATAAATACACAATTTTGAAGGGTACAAAAAATAAGTTGATCCACTCTTCTTCATTCAATTTTCCCGGGATACAATTGCGTATTTAACTTAAACAACACTTCTCAAGAAAACAACAAAGAAAATCTCAATATGGGTGAAACAATTAAACAAGAAAAAATAATAATTTCAAGTCGGATATCACTGCAAATGGAGGGTAATAAAAAGTCATCAACATTTGGGAAGATCTGACGGTGGAGGAAGCAACTTTTGGTTTGGAAGCTTTCCATCTAAAACAAGCCAAGCCATTTTCAATCCCCAGCTGGTGTGGACTTCCAGGTGGCAGTGCATGAACCATACCCCTAATCACAAAATATTTAACACAATCAATACCAATATTAGAAAAACTTTATTCGATAATTTACTATAGGGTGGTACACTATTGATTTAATTTTATTTATTTGGAATTTTCACACTCTACCATATGATAGACAAACAAGAATTATATTTGCGAAAAGTTATACAATGATATATTAATTTGAGAAAAAATTATTTCCGGATGAGGTGGAAACCATGGAGTTTCTTCCTCCTATTGTGGGCTCCACCGTGCGTTTATTGCGGTAATCTAAACCGTTCATCTTGTAGAGTTCGCAAAATAGTATACTCACGTAAAAAATCAGTTTTACGGACATTCATAGGTATATGAAAAATTGAATTTTAGTTTATAAAACGGAGTGACATTTACCACACAAAAAAAAAAAAAACGTACCCGGGTTGTCAGCTAGAAATCGGAGAGCAACCCAACCACCAGAGGGCACACCCACTGTGTTTCTCTCGATGGGGTCAACAAGATTGAATTTTTTCGGGTCGTTATTCGGGTCGAAGTTCCCGAACCCTTGGCCCACAACAAAGAAGTTGAACCCGTGGAGATGAAGTGGGTGGCTCTCAGCTCCAAGAATGCTTGTGTCCTGCAATATCACCTCCACACTAGTATTGAAATTCAGCACCAAAACCTCGGTTCCATTTCCCACCATAGTGTTGTTTGGCGGGTTACCCGTGTAGTTAAACCAATGGGTAGGGTTGAATGGAAAATACGGGCTATAAACGCCGTTTGATCGCCCAAAGAAGTGGGATTGGAGCAGGGCCATGGTTGGTTGTATGAAGGATATGTTGTTGACAGAAGCTGCGAATTTTGTTCCATTTGGCCCTTGGCATGTTTGGTTTTGGTCACATGGATTTGTTCCAAGGCCTACTGTGAAGAAGAAACGCTTATCGACTTTCTGGGGCACATTGGCAGGGTATTGAGCACTGGCTAAGCTTTTGAGTTTGTTTGTGAAATTGGTGGCGAAGGAGGTGTCATTTAGAGCCGGCAATGCTGGTTTGAAGAGTGGTAATTTTTTCATCGGCTTTGGAGAGTGGAAAGAGGGCGATTCGTATTCTAGAATGCCTGCCACGGTGGAATTGTCGAACGTGCCTTGGCCAGTGGCATACGGTCTAGCCATCATGAGAAAAGTGGCGCTCGGAAAAAACGGTTTGGTCTTGAGAAGAACGTTTGTGGTCTGTCCGGGGGTGATGAGGAGGATGCTGGTCTCGAATGGTTTGACGTAAATGGCATCGGCTTCGACGATAGTGAGAGTGTGGTTTGCGATACTGAAGAAGAGCTCGTCATTGAGTGCCGCGTTGATCAAGCGAAGAAGGTAGGTCTTCCCCGGCTTAACTTTCAGCTTGAATGTATCTGTTATGGAGAAGGTTTGTTCAATTCAGCCCCTTGTCTATCGAACCAGATGCAAATGATGGGAAAATATATTTTTCAAAGATGGAAACCGAACAAAGCAAAGCTTTTCGTACCTTTGGCAGAGCAATTGTACAATGGGCCTGGAAGCCCATTGAGGGTATATGCCTCAGAGACATTTGGAGCACCACCAGTTTGTAGAGCTTGGCTTATTATTGCCTCAGTATCTGCATTGAACCACTCACCTACAACAAGAATTGTGGTTTGTGTAAGCAATGTAAAATAACATTGGCATTTGGTTAAGAGAAAAATCTCGATAAAGTGCACGTAATCTATGCACGCAGAATGTTTGACATTTTACCGAGTTTGTAGTTTTACGTTGAATGAAATTAGGATGTGGAAAGTTGATTACCGAAGATGATGGGAACTTCCTTGTATGGTTTGACAAATGGGTAGGAGGTGTTAGGCTTGGGAAGAATGATCAGAGGACCATAGACTGTAGATCTTAACCACGAAATATGGGCATGCCAGAAGAGAGTTCCTCTTTGGCCAATGATAGTGTAGTTGTACACATAGCTCTGCCCAGTTTGGATCGGGCATTGAGTGATGTATGCCGGCCCATCGGCCCATCCGGACCTGAGCTGCCTAATGCCATGCCTGTCTCAAATGAAAATGTTATACCATTTAGATGTCATTGCGAATGAACTAGAAAAGCAAAAACTCTGTGTGTGTGTCATTTCATACCAGTGAATTGATATATTGTTTTGAACATGGTTAACTACTTTTATGAGAAGACGGTCACCCTCCCTAGCTTCAATGCGAGGCCCTGGAAACAGCCCGTTCACAGTAACCATGCTCTTCGTATGGCACAACCGCGTCACATTTTGCAACTTGATCTACAAAACAGTTGTCATCATTAAGCAAAAAGAAAAGCTATAACCAAATTTAGTCTCGGGGCCAAGTGACACATACATCAAATGTGTAGTGCCTCGTTACACCTGCACCCTCCATGACTGCAAACCAAAGGAAGGGCAATGCGTATACGAATACTAGAGATGAAAAATGAGAAGTGGCCATTTTTTTTTTCTTCCTATTGCCTTCTGTTTGGCTTCTGTTTTCACAAAAAGCATCTGATGGGGTTTGTATAAATAGGTAGAGGAGCATAGAGAGGAAAGGGTGTTTGCTTGATTAGGTGATGCATATTGTCTGTTTCTAAGAGAAGGTAGGGCTGAAATATTAGTAAGAGCTTGAATAACACTTTGATTGGACCAGCACAGTTGTTAGAAAACAACCTTAGAGTGATGTCAAAGACAATCTACGATTTCATTTTGGCATGTAATCCTCTCTCTTATATCCCTCTCAAACACTTTCCTTCATGCAGATGCATTGTGTGACTATCATACTTGATTTTGAGATCATATCGATCTCGCTTGTTTGCCAGGGTCGGCTGTGACTTTTCGGAGCCTAAGGTGAAGATTAAAGACTCCCCCTTTTTTTGTTGTTGGAGGGGCCCGTAAGGCTTACAAATTTTCGAGGGCCTAATACAGCAACACCTCAAGCTTTAGCTTGGGGCCGGCTTGGTTTGCTACAAATTACGACTGTGAAGTTTAATTTCTTCCGTTATCTACAGTAAAGTTTAGTTTATGTGATACTTAAGTAATTATTTTTGATAGTATTACGTACGTAACACAAGCCATGTTATAAGCAACAAATAGTATCTGCATTTGACTTGTACTTGAGCATTTTCATCAGGTTCCGTTTGGCCCGTGTAAAATGCTTGTTATGTTTCCAATTATTAAAAACCATGGTACGTTATTTTAGAGTTTCCTAATTCCCCGGTTCAAGACGTGCCGAAAAGACAAGGGAAAAAAAATCCAAAAACTAATTCAGTGTTTTAGAGACCCCAAACATAGCCTAAGAAGCATTCTTGGAGATTGATGGTGGATTTATTCTAGGAGGTGTTGGGGCACCGTTACGTGGTGCTCAGACTCTTTTCATAATCATACATTTCATATGGGTTGATCGAGTATACGGACAACACATGAATGTGTGGTTATGGAGAGTATTAGAGCACCACATGACCACTGTACTCCATGACCCGTAAATAATTAGCCGTGCTATTGGATCTTGAATTAAATTGCGACAACCCTTTTTAAATAGTTGAGAAAATATTTTCACCGTGATTGAAGCATGGGGATGCTGCCGAGTGAGTGCAAAGCGGCCAATCCAGCCGTTCATCTCGGCTCGGACGGCTCGGAGTGAATCGGAGCGCTTAAAAATCTGAACTATCCATTGTTCGGTTAAGATCAGAGCCATCGATTGCCCAAGATGAGCCGCAGCCGGATCGGCTGCTCTACAGGGAGATCAGCATCTCCCATTCCGAAGCATGCACTTCCACTGTCTACCTAGCTACCAAAATGGAACGTGTTTAAACTTAAACCACTAATTACTCTAGGTGATCAAGTTAATAAAACAAAGGTGTACCTATCATAAGTAGTTTTAAGGTCAAATTTATTTCTCACTTTCATGAAGGACGTGTACGTACTACTAGTTTGGAAGACCTGAGCTAGGGTTGTTGGTTCAGGTGTTTTCATGGCCCTTTTTCTTTAGGGTAGTGAAGATGCAGGGAAAGTGACACAATTTGGAGAAAAATATTAAATGTCCTTTTGTCTCAAGCAAAGAAGAGAGAGCACAGGATCTTTGCTGTAAGTCTACAAAACCTATCTACAGTATTAGATTACCTACCAAGTAAAAGGACAACGAAATATACGTTTTCTTGATTCGGGTATACGATACAAGCCTTGTGTATCCAAACATTCGTGAGGCTCACGACTCTGTTCGGTTTGGATTTTGAGGGAGATTTTAAAGAGTAATGAGTGGAGAAAGATAGATGGAAGAAATTTACTGAGGACCGTGCGCAGGGGTTTTGAGAGCCCCAAACGAACAAGCTATAAACTGTACTAAATATGTTCCTCGTACGCTTCTCTCCCTCTCAGGGCCGGCCTCGAGAGCCCGGGCCATAGTCTCGGTTCGAGTTTCACCGGCCCTTCCTCCTATAATGCCTATGATGATTTTCTTAAAAGGAAAAAGGAAAATTCGACAAGAATTGCGCTATGCTATGGTGCGTCGGTCACACTTATTCAAGATAAACGCATTAATGGGTTCGATCTCGGGCTTTTGGCTCAAAAACGACTGTTCGATTCCCAAAGAATTGGTGATGGAAAGGCATTGCCCGATCGAGCTTGACTGGCTCTAGAAATAAGTTTCCATAAATGGGCATGAACCCCTATGGCCTGCTAATGTTTATCTAGTTTTTGAGTCTACAAGCAATATCCCTTTATAGTAATAAGATAATAAGAATGTCCCTAAATGTAGGATATACCTTCTTTTTCAAAGGAAAATTGGGAAAATAGGCTCTCATCAATCTAATTAAGAAAAGGGCTTTCATCAAATCATGAAATTTTTTTTTTTCAAAAATAAGCAATCTCCTTGCATTAAAATATCGTATAGATTGCTTTAGCAAGAGTGTTTGTTTGTATTTCCTTTCTTTTTTTGGCAACAGCGATGGTTATAGGTTGTATCCTTTTCAGCCCTGTATTGTAATGACACATGGGCTTTTGGAAAGGGTAGTTAACAATTGTTTTTTTTTTTTTTTTTAATTTTATTTTATTGGATAAACATAAGATGTTCTGACTAGATTGCACGTCTTTCGATCAATCCCTAGGTGACCGATCCTACATCAGCTAGTGGGGAGCCCGATTAAAGTTTGGAACAATCTCCATATAGACGGGCATCACGAGAATTGGTAGAACTCTGGAGACCTAAGCAAACCATAAATCTCAAAGTCTTGACAACTAGGCCACTGGGGTTGAAAAGGGTAGTTAAAATTAAGCTAGGAAGCTTGAAACTCTAAGTTTGCTGCAGAACACAAAAAGATGAACATTATCATATAAAATATACAGAAGGACGCTTCTGTTAATTGAATGAAAGAACAGACAATCCAGTTTTCAGCTCCGGAGCCAATGTAAGACTCGAGGAGACTTGGATCCTGAAATATGATCTGCATAAGTGCATACTGTGAGACCATATCTATTTCGAAAGAAAAATGTAAAACCTATTGTTCTATCACTATGTCAAAGTTGGACTCATTCGACACAATTTCATGTTGTAAAATGACGTAAAATGCATTTATATTGAAACTTGGATAGACGGGTTTTAGGATTTAAAGGAAAACATTCCATGGGCATCCTATATGGTTTTACAAATTGCACGGAAAAACTACTACAATTACGAAGAAAGTTGAAAATTGGGTAGGGCAATCGTCCAGGATCATCTGCCCTTCAGTCCGTCCTTGGCCCTTGGTAACAAAAATAGCTCAATCTCATTAATGAACAAGCTAAAAATGTCAGCCAAAACAAGGGCTGAAACTTATGCCCACTGTATGCTTTCCATTCAGTCTCTCTTTCTGATGTTTTGATGGTATATGCGTCTCTTGAGTCTTGACTTGCTTGTATTCTTTTTGTATGGCTTGTAGTTTGATGACACAACAAAAATATGTGCAGCAGAGCTAGGCTGCTCTCTTTCTCTCTCTGATCATACTTTCTCATCACCTATGGTTGTAATTGCTGAATATGTGCCGACGATAGCACATATCAACCCCACATTCATTATGAGAATGCAAACCCAAATCTGCAAAAGAAAAATTATTGGAATATCTCAATATTGGTCGTTCATACTAACACTGCTTGTTTCGGCATGTTACATTTTAAAGGTGGAAAATGTTTTCAATTTCAAGGATTGCAACCCGAGCACAAGAAACCGTTTTTCTGCTGAAAACGTATTGCACATTAACTGAAAAATTTTCTAGCAAGAAACCGGAGCGTAAAACCACATACAAGCTATCATTGAAAATGCCAGCAAGGAAAGAATATGATTACCTGCAACTTTGTTAACCTGTCACGACAAATGCTGAGATAACACGCGCATGGGAAAATTAGAGCCTGTAATTGACAACCGAACAGAAGATAATCCTTAACATACTGTCGATAAATTGATGAAAAGAATAATAAGAGGGCAAAGTGGAAGGAAAGCAAGCTATAGTTTGATAGGATCGAGTCATCGAGGTCAAGTAGTAGGCATTGGTGCCCACTGCCAATCGTCAACCTTAGCATGGATTCGGCTTGAGAGATGGGCATCAAAGACTGAACATTGAACTGAAGTGTAAAGAAATTGAGAAACTTACAATGAGCATAACAAGCGAAGATCCAATAAAGGCCATCACTGAACCTGCAATGATATTTACACAAATGAGTTTGGAACTGTCAATGCGATATATGTTCATGGCCCTCCTTGGCCTTAATAGGCAGTTGAACTGAATAAGCAGAAGCAAAAAAGGAAGAAATGATTTGAATCGATAAGAATGTGAGTGGAAGTTCTTACCGAAGTATGGAACTGTCAATGCCACAACTAAAGTTGAGAACACTAAAATCGTTCTGATGAGTATTGATATGCTGTAAGATCTATCCAGAGCCGAAGGCAAGAGTTCCTCTAAACTGAATGCTACAGGGGTAATTGTCAAGGCATACTTGGTGACAGGTGCAACAACCTACAGCAGAGACAGATAAATTTCATTTCATTCCACTTACAGCAATTCAGAAAACTACCTCAAATTCCAGCAAGGACATTAACCCAAGGAAACGTGGTGATATTGGAGAATGATACGCAAGAAAATTTGACCGAAAAAGTGTCCAGAACAATGTGTGACAACACCGCTTTCATTATGATGGAATGAGGACTTCATTCTCCAAAAAGTTTATGGACAACTAGATGGACTTATATACGCCTACAATCTTACCGTGGTCCATGCTGCGACTTTGGAAGCCATAAATCCGGAGGGCATGTTTAAGGTAAACTGTGATTTCGTTGAGTGACCAAACATCAAAAAGCCACATACTGCAACCGCAGCATACAGTAAACAAGATGCACTGAAGCTGCAGCGAAGTGAACCAATGATAGAATTATGACAAAGCTTGTCAAACGATTTCGACCATTGTCTTGTGCAAGTTCAGAAATCAGATCAATGAACTGGACTAGAAGGATCGCCAATTTACCTGATTATTAGAACAGAGGGAAACTTTGACGGTTCCTTCATTGAAGAATAGATATTTGGGAAAACTGAATGGCTCCCATAGCAGAAACCAAAAAGCCCAAGTGTGACAGGAAGCTTTGCAAGGTCCAAAGCTGGTCCACTTGGGTGAAAACCAACTTGGTCAACCACTCCAACCCACAACAGGCATAGTGACACAGCACCAGCTGTGAATACTCCTCCAACTGAAAACCAAATGCTGCAAATATTTAGTAGCTGAACCCCAATCAGCGAAAAGAAAATGGGTAAAACCAGCGTAATTTCAGTTACAAACCTGAAATAACTGACAGCAAGCTAAGGTTTCGAAGCCAAACAGTTGGAAGTATGATGAGTGTTGATGTGATCATGCAGAGTTGATAAGAGTCAAGGTGAATTCCGGAGAAATTCATATTGGCATTTGGGAACAGTGCAGAAAGATTGTCACTCATCATAATCAAGTATTCCACGCAAGATGACTGCAAAGGCTCCTCGCTTGTCAGTAAGGATACTAGCAGGGGACCAAAACAAAGCAATATATAACAGAGTGTTTGCTTGCAAGATCAGCCCCTTTTTTTGCTTCTGCTTTGGGCTTATGGACCGATAACAACTTTAAAGAGCAGAAAAGAGCTACTGATTTTTAAGAAACTCACTTCTGATTTCTTTTCAATAATTCAACTTTTGATTCAGCTCCTCTCCATCCATAACCCTCCAAACCCCTCTTTTGAGAGTTGATCCCAAGCCCACTACTATGATCTGAATTATTCATCTTGTAGTACCCACAAAGAATCGATCAAATATCGATAGGCACGTGAACAAGTTGCATTTTGATGTGTTAAATGGATGGTTTAAGCTTAAGATATTTTTAACAGTCCATTTTATAGAGCAAAATATAACTTCCCGTTTGAACTTTGGGCAGACATACTTTTCTTTCTGGGTTTATGATGGATCACATGTTATGAGTGCTTAGAAGGATATGGAGGGATTGGGTATGGAGTGGAGCTGACTTGAACTGGTGAAAAATACCCACTAAGACCTTTAATGAAACAGGTGGGGAGAATAAGTTCACACTTACATATAACTCTATGTACAAGAATATCTGCAACAACCAAAAACCCAAGTGTCAGCATCTCGCAACAAACCAACCACTCTTCTTCCTAACAATATCAAAATCACTGATATAGAAAACTGATATCCAGTTTGAGACTTACGGATAAAAATATACGACCAGGGATTCCAAATGCCGCTTGTCCAATATCTGGGTACGTTTGGAGACGAGGAGAGGTTTCTAAACAACGCTTCAAAAGAATTCCAGTGAAGCAAGTAATGATACCGAAGATGAAGAGAATGGCGAGGCTCCACCACCCTCCTTGTTTGAGTGCATATGGTGTTGAAAGGAGTCCTATTCCACATAGTACATTGATTGCTGCATTTTTATGCAAGAAAAAAGGATTTCAAATTGTTAGAGGTATTGGGAAAGAGAGCATTTGAAGCAGCTCCAAAAGCAATTCTTATGAAGATCTGTCACTGAATTTGAAAATTGCAAGAAAGACTGGTCCAGTTTTAAATGATGAAAACTTGGCATATCCTTGGAGCATGTGCATGGAACTCTTGTTTAAGGATGTGTCTTATATGAAAAAATGATAAGATTGACTAAATTTTGTGTGTAGAACGGTTTGTTCTAGTACGAAGTGAATAGTGTTCTTAAAATACATCTTATAGTGCCCCCCAATCGTAAAATGTTCACCCTTCTCAAGACGAATGTTACCATTGAGTGGTTAATGTTATGACGGGAGACACCATAAGAAAAGTGATTTTGAAAAGGCGTGCCATGTTATGCATGATATAGCGAAAAATGTCATGTCTCCTTTTGGTAAACGTTATGCTTTCTTTAGGTAAATGTCATGCCATTTTATGATTTGAATCTGTTACGCCATTCTGTGGTTTCTGTTGTGCCATGCGTAGTTTTTTGTTACGCTTTCTTGTGTTTAATGTTATGTCTTAGTTGATTGTTCCTGTGGCAGTAGACATATTGTTCACTACCAGCTTGACTAGACCTTGAGTCAAATACACTTCCATTTTTTAAGTTTTTCTCCCAATTAGCATTTCAAAAGTAAAATAGATAAGGAAACTAGGAGTGAAAGATCTACATACGGATGTCGCCAACTTACCATTAAGAAGGGATTGTGCATATGAACATTGCTGCATTGTTGGAACCGATTGACAACTAGAGAACCTTGACAGCTGAGAACTAGTTGCAGATAATTTTTCACCCGGTAAGTATGAAGTAGGGACTTCATCTTTGTCCAAGCTAGTTGCTGGAGAAATGAGGGGTTCAGTACTACTCTGGAAAGGGTCTGCAGGCAGAGAAGAATGAGCACCAGCCTGAGATCTCTTGTGGGCTGATATCAAGAAAGAGCCTGTTAGGAAGCTAATGTTGGGGGGTGTCGCACTTGTGTACATGTCCATGGACAGCCTGCTTGAAAACATTGGGCAAATGTCATTGTCGAAACCGAATTTTACCTTGTCTCTTAAATTCAATTGGTGTTAGGAAGTATGTTATTTTTTGTGTTCTACTCGTACCCGCGTGTCTGCTTATTAAAGATGGTGCAAAGAGTGACACAATGTACATGCACTGTGACAATCTAGCAACAGTCTCTCTAATGATGACACTCCAGCAACTCGAACATCACATCCTGTCTTCGGTACTGTTAAATCGAGTTCTACTACCTCTTCTACAATCAATTGGATTTCAGAAGGATTTTACCTTCTTTTTTTTTTTTATGACGTTTGACATTGTACCCAGTTTTTGTTATGAATTTGTCATCGTACAAACATGTACTTTTTTTGTTGTCTTTTCCACCTCTGACGCACACATACCCCTAATCCGTGCGAATGGATCAAATTCACACAAACAATGCCTGAATTGAAAATCAAATCAGTCACAAATTGGCCATGTTTTTCAATCAATGCGTCCTTGCAGCGCAAGATTTCCATGAGCCACCACATAGTTTAACTTCCTTTTGAAACTCTTATTGATTAATTTCTCATTGTGCTGAATACTTATGTTTTTACATTCGGAATTAGGAAGAAGAAAAGTAGAAGCACATCAACAAGCTTATTCTAAGACAACGAAACAAATCACGAAAAAAATCGTATCTCGGGCCAAACAAGCGACAAAAACTCATAAAGTAAGCCACAAAAGTTCGTAAAGAGGATGTGTGATCAATACTTTGCCGTCAATTAGGTGGGTTGCTAGAAAATTTGGATTCATTAATAAAAATCGGAAGCGTAGACGAATAAATTATTTTAGCTCATTTTTACCATGAAATATTGCAATTTGATTTCTAGGTTTTGTCAATAGGGGCCCACCTGCATGAAAAAATTCCAATGCATGCACAAAAACTAGAAACCAAAATTGAAACTTTCAGAAAAAAACACAAGCTACATATATACTTGTACCTGTAACTTTGAGGCCATGTTGGGTTGTCAATGTTTTGATGCATGGAAGCACTTCGCGACGGGGCCGTGACATCAGACTCTGATTCGTAGTCGTCGTCGTCGCCGTCTTCGCAAACCCTTTCGGCCTGGTTTTCCTCGTCGTCGGTCTCGAAATCCATCCCGCGATCTGGCCCGAGATCCTCATCCCCCTTCATCTTACTCTCCGATATAATTCTTCGAGATATAAATGTACGACTATATTTACTTATGCAATGAACGTGCACAAATTATGCCGCCATTGCAACCAACATACGTGAAAAAACAAATGCAGGATGAGTTTCAGATTGTGGGAATGAGAGAATATGAGAGGACGTGTGATGATTATACAGTGCCTTGGGCACCACCACGTCAACGTGATGTGTACCACGTGATGTGTATATTCCTCTTTCACCGCACGTTGTGATGGGACCCATACGATTGCCACCCCACACATTGTGGTAGAAAAGGAGCCTCCAGGTGTCCCTTGGCGGTGTCCCGGTACACTGGATAATTTGTCTAAGAGGATTGGGCGGAAAAGGTAAGAAACAGAATTGGGTTAGGTTTTGTCTTCTTTTTGGGGTCCGACCTTGTTGGAGTTGATAAGGCGTATTATCTGGAGTCTTTATTAGGTGTTGAAGCGACGCGGGGGCTGTTGTGCCCATCTCACAATAGCGTGCAGCTACGCCCATTTCATCGTTCGTATCTGTAATTAATGAATGGTTCAGGAAAGAGTTATTTTATAACCGATAATAGAATACTATTGGCGGTAATAAATAGTAGAACCATTCAAACCGTTCAAAACACTTTTGGACAGTGAAATTTAGTACAGCCACACGCTGCTATGAGATGGGCTCAACAACCCCGCTTCCCTGTTGAAGCACCACATATGAATGGCAACTCCACTTACGATTGGACAGCCGAGCAAAATTATCTAATGCATGGCCAAAACACCGTTTTGGCGTGTTACACTGGTGCCTGAGGTGCCGTTCATAAGGATCCCAAGTCCAAAATCGTAATCTGAATCATTCATCTTATTCAACTCATTTAGTATGTGATGTCTGTAGAATATAAGTCATGATCAGGGTAAGTACATATGATTTCGGGAATAGATTATCAGACAAATGTGTTGTGGTCATGTTGATAGTGATGTTTGGAAAACTTTGTTTTTTTTCAGAAGCATTACCTACTAAATGAGGCGAACAAAAAAACCTTTCAGATCAACTAGGAATTGGGGGATGGTGGTGTGTAGTGGTGTGCTGTGCACCTCTGAGTTATCGGATCATACATCCGACAGCTCGAATCTCAATTCGGCAATGAACTGTTTTCGATCGTTGGTTGCTAAGATGAGGTCCGAGCCATTGAATGTATGATCCGACGGCTCGGAGGTATGTAGCACGGTGCTGTGCACTTCACTACACAGCACCAACCCGAAGTCCATCAATTAGATACCTAGTCGTTTTGATACTGGAAACTTATTTTGTTTCCCTATATAGTGATTGATATTGGAGAGTGATTTTCATGCTCTCCAAATTGTTAACCGCACTCCCAAGGAGAGTGTGAAAATCAATATGGAGTTGATTTTTGCACTCTCCAAATTGTTAACCGCACTTCGGTTAAGGATTTAGAGAGTGCGAAAATCACCACCTTGACATTTACTAGCAGTTAATATTTTTGATGAATGGTTTCAAACCTTTAATTGTTCTATTGAGCGACTTGAAGACGAGCGTGGATCTTCTTATCTGATGATCCTCTCATGAATGGAGCATAATTGGTACAAGGGAACTAGGCAATCAGACACTAACTGTCAATTTCTCTTATGACCAATATAATCCGATCAAATTCTTACTGATATCGGATAAACCTGATTTTTTGTCTCGATGATAAACACATCTGACTTACAAAAGAACAACTTGAATCGTCAAGTGAATTCTATTTCACATCACATAATCAGAATCACGTCAAGATATTAGATGGGAGAATCTTGAATCCTTCGATATTGATCATCAAATAGTACCAATTAAAACGCAATGAGAAAGGATCATCTCTCATGTGAGGCACAATGAGTCCTGTCATGGTCCTACTTAAGAATCGAAACCGTTCATTGATAAACGCTTGATTGATCATATTCAATTTTAAAGGATGGTAATACTTTGACTGTTCATTGCCTTTAAATTAAATATTACTATTAGCTCAAACGAATATCGATGCATGTCTCAAACGAATATCGATGCATGTCCAATGAATTCAATTATTAGCATGGATGATATACACATTAATGCATACCCAAGAGATGTACCGTAAAGATCGTCGAATGGAGAAATTTTTCAGTGCCGGGTGGGTAACACGTCACCCTGCTGACGTGGTGTCCAAGCGGGCACGTCCGAGGTGTCCAAAAGTGTATTGGGCGAGCACATGAGGAGTCCTGTTTTTTCATCACATGAATGATTGTCCCATCAGAGGAACTGGATTCCAAGCCACTGGTTTATATATTATAGGTCAAGCCTAATTTTTTTTTACAGTGTCTTCTTGTTTGAATTTTATTTATTTTGTGTCAATTTTTTGGATTAATCATCCTTCATAATGAAAGTAATAAAAAAATAAAAAATCATAATCAAAAACTAAAAAAAAATCATTAAAGACAAAAGATTCAAAAAAGACAGCTCTGTCTCTGTAAACTTCTTTGAACTTTATTTTATCATCAAACTCTTTTTAATTCCGGCCCATATTTTTTATGTTTTTGGTTTTCCTCGTCGAGATGAATACTTCATCCCAAAATTTTTTTCGACCGAATACTTAAAAGATGTGTTTGCCACTGCTAAGAACATTCACTGTCAAAATACTGATCAGTTAATTGAGTCAAAACACTTTCTAACAACTACCAAAAATGCTCATGACAGAGGGAATGCATCAAACATATCATCATTGAAACTGATACATCAAGAAAGAGGTTCACAGTGTTGACATTTCATTTCATTTATCAAGAAATACAGTAGTACTTAGTCTATTTGTCAATTTGGTTGAGCTTGCCAAGGCCACTGCAACGAGCACACACAATCTGCGTCTGGTCTTTCCGAGCCGCATTTGCTCTTAGGGTTCTCTCAGATTGCCTAACGAAACCCGCACCATCGCATTCAGGACACCTGCCACAAACACACCGCATAATTAAAATAGGGTTGCAAACAACCCGAGTCAATAAGTTTAATTTGAAGCGTTTGATCGGCTCTGACACTGTTTAAAATTAGGTGAGCTCAAGCTTGTTGGCGTTTATAAAATTCGAGCTTGAGTTGAACAATATATGCAAGCTAAGCTCAAACACGGGAAGAAAATTTTTATAAAATAGTTTAACTTACAAGGTATATCACACACTACAATTTTATGAACGCATTTTTGTGTTTGCTAGCCTATTCGAGTTGAGATTTGGTTGGCTCCAACTCGATCTATTAACTAAATGAGCCTAAAATTTTGAAATTGAGCTTGTTTATTTAACTTTATGAGCGGACTCAAACAATCCTCAAGCTACTCGCGAATGCCTCGATTTGTTTGCAATGCTATCCAAAGTAGTACAAAATTTGGACTCGAGCTCGTTTATTAACTTTATGAGGCGAGCTCAAGCGATCGCTTAGCGAGCCGAACTTCAAGCTGCTCACGAAACTTCAATTTGTTTTTGCAGCTTTCCAAAAAAAAAAAAACAGAGGAGAGGGAGAGAGAAGAGAAGAGGAATTTACACGTCCTTGCGGGAGAAGAGAATAGGGAAGGCGGTTCCGACAAGCGCCACCGCGATCGCACCGGCAATCAGATACGTGGTTCCCGCAGATGATACGTCTCCAACGGCAGAGACTACCGTCAAAGGTCCGTTCTTGGTCTTCCCCTCACCCGTTTTCCGAGGCGAAACCGTCGCACCCGTCAACGTCGATGCAGAACAGAATCTGGACAGAGATGGGTTCCTGGTTGATTGTGTTGCTGAAATCCTGGCAGAAGTGAGAGCCTGAAGAGGAGCAATTGAAGCCATTTTTTGGAATCTGGGTTTGAGGGATGGAGAGAGTGGTATAGTTTCAGATTTTTGTGCAGTTGTATTGCCCCCTCTCTATCACTCACAAATCAGAATGCTGGATAAGGGCGCCACATCGGAAATCAATCTTGTGCTTTTGTGGATAAGTAGGGTCCCGCTTTCTCATCCAGTCAAAAAAAGGAGAAATCACGTCATTTTTTGTCCGATGGCGTCTCACACCAATTAAAATGCCTTGTGAGTAAAGTTGTTAGTCGGTATGATAACCCAAATTTTTGTGAGGACATTGATAATGTTACTTTTCAAATTTATAATGCTACTATCTAGAAAAATGGCAAAATCAATTTCATATAGAAATTGATAGTGCCGCTTTTCAAATTTATAACTACACTTCCAAAGAAGAATGATATTATCAATTTGAGAAGTGATATTATAAATTCTTTTTTTAACAAAAGTCTACCACCGTTTGAGTCATTAATAAACAAAATATCAACTGACATAGAGTTTTCTCTCTCCACTGAGAGACTCTGAGACACAATCTTCTCTCTAACATAGGCAATTAGATCGTAAAATTCAAAAAAAATTAGTGTTTATTGTTTTCAAAAAAATTCCAACTCTAGTTCCGTGTTGAGTTCAGCTAAGTTTTTTGGGTTTTTATTTTATTTTATTTCTATTTAAAAAAATTTGCATTTATTAGTTTTGTGCTTACATTTTTTGATTTTTCGATTCGTCTCGTCAAGACGAACGGGAGAAGTAAAAACTAATTGGATCTTCTTTTTTTTTTTTCATATGACAGAAGAATTTTTAGTACCCTAATCTCACTTCATTAAATTATGATCGAAACTCGTATTTTTGGAAATAAAGACTAAGCTAAACTAAGAAATGCGGAAAAAATTGAATAAAAAAAAAGGCCAAGCGACTTATTTTTGCCAAAATACACCTCGATCTGCTATAATGATGTAGTTCGTTTCGATTTTAATTTTTCAAAAAAGTTGAGCTTCAGTTCGGTTTTGTAAAAACTCAGTCCGAGATGAATCGAACGGAAATTATTAAAAGGCTATACTTTTAATCCGTGCCGTTCATCAACCTTGTTATCTAGTAAAAATATCTTTTTTCTTCAATTTACACTTACGATCAAAAAAGCCCTAACCCAACGCCTACACAATACCCACCCCTTCGAAGATCAGATCGTGAGCTCGAAGTTCAAACATTGGCTGCGTTATTATGACCTTAACTTAAATCTGAGAATTTTGTCTTTATTTGAATTTTTTTTCACGCATTTGTTAGTTTTGCTCCAAACTTTTGTGAGTTATTGATTCGTTTCGATGAGAAGAATCTGAGTTTTTTTTTTTTTCTTGAAAAGTTGAGTCCAAACTGACGGACAAAAAATGGACCAAAAACAAACCGAACCGAACGGTGTTCTTAAAAAAATAATCGGTTGCGGTTCTTGAGAATTGGAAAACCGATCGTATCGATTCGGTTTGAGAAGTCGCCCTCTTGATCCCCCAACTAACCAGAGATGGATTGGGTCGGTGGGACCAAATACAGCCCAACCCCGTGGCCCAATAAACCGGCCCGTTGTAGAACTAAATCCAGACCGACAAAGCCCTATTTGCGAACTCGTCTGGACTCTTCACTTCTTCTTCCAGAACCTTTGAGTTCTTTCCAAAGGGTCGGTTGATTTTGTGAGCTTCTACTTTTCATCTTGATTTTTGTAGAACTAAGGATATTTATGTGTGTGGGTTTATGCCTCAAGCCCTAAATTGCTAATCGATCAGAGTTGTAACCAACCGAACAAACCTCAGCAGTTCCGGCAACGTTAAGAATAGGTACCTCTCTCTCTCTCTCTCTCTCTCTCTCTCTGTGTGTGTTCGTCTCTCTCTAGTAGATGCTTTTTTATGGTTGTTTACCATATGCGATCCGTGTGCACAACTAAAATGCATGGACCTCGCAGAAGTAAGAACTGGGTTTAGAGGATGAGATTATTTTGTATTGAACTAATATGTGTAGAAGACGATGAGTTGTAGGATGAGAATTGGGTTTTGTATAACTTCTATAAATGTGTTACTATTTGATTAATTTACATATTTGCCTATGTTAGCCAGCGTAAAAAAATGTTCCTTTATAGGTATACAACTCGCCACAATTAGAGCTTTTCTTGCTTCTTGTTTTCGGAAGAAAGATATGAACTTTATCTTACATTAGGGTTTTTTCTGTTTGTCTCCTTGATCGAATCTATCTAGTGATGGCGAAAGAAGGACCTGATTGGGAAGGACTGCTCAAGTGGAGCCTCGCTAACTCAGATGGTACTCGTCCTCCTCGTAACTTGAGGTACCCTTCTATCCCTATATATCAGTTTGTCTATCTTTGTTTGAATGGATAAGTTATTATCTTTACTTTGAATATTGTGGTTTTTTGTTGTCCTCACTGTTGCTTTAGGTGGTGGTGCTAATTGTTCTCTTCTTATACAAGTGGCATTTGATTTCATGGTTGAGTTTTGATTTGTGTAATTTTGCAATCTTGACATGTTTTCGAGGATTATTGCTTTGAGATATTGTAGAATTAATCATTTAGGGCCCGTTTGTTTGATTGGATATGAGTGTCTGAGTTTATGGATAAAATTGTTATGTATTGATTAAATATTCATGGGTTTTTTTATATCTCAATGTTTGAGATACAATACCATGGGGATTGTGATATCATTAATTGAATCACTATCAGTCCAATGAGATTACATATTCTGTGAGATCCCATCACTATCAGTCCTGTCAAACAAATTAGCATCTAAGTGACTAAGAGTATAGCTTAACTTTGGAATTTGGAAATTGATCTTACTGATTATGAAGCTTGGTTTCTTTAGTGGATGGGCTCTTAATGAACAGGATATGATACGAAGCCCACTAATCCTAGACAGCTACTGATGTCAAAAGTGACCTAGTTTATGCTGTAAGCATTCGGGTAGCTATTGTACTTCAGGGAATTCCTTTGATTCTGAATATTTTCGTGGTGGCTACGAAAATGATGGTGAAGTATAGCTGATTAGCGAGTCAGTCAGGAATTTGTTAATGAGGTTGTCAGGAGTTAGTTATAGTGGACTAGTGGTGATGTCTGTTGTGATTTTTGAAGCTCAACTGGTTACTTTTTCTCCTCCAGTTCTACATATAAAGGACCATATGCATATTATGAGGATGGAATGGAAAGATTGATTTATTTTCACCATAACACGAGAGAGAGCTTCTGCGAGACTGAATACGGCAATCGTACGTACGGCTTAGAGCTAAGGCATTCATAGGTCTAGTGTCAGAGCTCCTTCTAGGAAGTGATAGCTTAAAAGGCAAGTCTTCCTGTCTCTAGGTAAATGGGAAGGCTCTTTCTTCTCACGCTCCCTCTCATTTATACCCTTCCCAAATCCTTGCGTTGGCTACCATTTTAAAAGCTCCTGCTGTGGCATTACAATAAGTTTGTCGCTTCTGGCATGGACATTACAGTAGTATGATTTGCAAATTGTGAGATCCACTAATACTCTTAAATGCGGTCCTTACATTAGGTAAACTTTGCAAGCAAAAATTTATTTTGTCATCCCAAATCAACTCTAAATTTGTCTTCTTTTCTGTACTTTTTAAGCGAGGAGGACAGAAAATGGTTCATGGAAGCTATGCAATCTCAAACTTTGGATGTCATCAAGCGAATGAAAGAGATAACTCTCGTTATGCAAACTCCTGAGCAAGTCCTGGAGGAGCAGGGAGTTACTGCTTCAGATATTGAAGGTATTTGAAAACATAGTCTCCAATTGGAATCGTGTGAAATGTTAAAAAGATTGAATTCATTTTCTTTTTCACTGATCTTGCATTCTTTCAGATATGCTAGATGAGCTACAGGAGCATGTCGAGTCCATTGACATGGCTAACGGTAAGGGCATTCTTGATTTGGAGTCTGGCTCTTCCTCTTCCTCATTTAGTGATGTCTTATTTGGTGCCATATGGACATTTTGTTTTGCAATTTTTCATTTCATGGTTTCTAGAATTTGTAGTTCTAGAATGTCACTCACTCTCTCAAGTCCAGTTGAACCCTAGGAAATGATTTCTTCTCTTTTAAGGATGCTTTTAACTTGCGTTATTTGAAAAAGCTAGAATCTTTCTTTCATGTTCTCTTTCTTTCTTTCATTAAGGTTGTGCCTTTTGTGCCGATCATTAAAAAAAAAAAAGGTTGCGCCTTGTGATTATGCATGTTATCATTCAAGGTATTAGCCTCAGGAAGAACAAGTGAATAGTTTATTACCCAAATTGTCCCCATTTGTTCTTTTGCGGCATCATTAGCATGCCATTGTGCTTTATGCTCTATATACTTTTGTTCATTAATTTTAGTCACTTCTACTCATCTGGATAATTTCCTTTGGAGTTGCATTTTCAAGAAAGCGTTCCTGGGATGCTAAGTTTGGAAATTCCTGAACTGTTGGTGCTATTAATTATCTGTGTTCATCTGCATATTGTTGAGGCCTTGAGGTTAAACAAGTTCCTACTGAGGTTCTGCATTGGGTTCAACGCATTGTGTCGACGCTATTGTCTTCAAAATTACTTGATCGGACAAAAGTGTTAAAGTGCCCATTGAAAAGGTTAAGAAAGTGTAGTTTCATGGGTAAAATGTGTTGATCAGTAAACATCGTGGATTACCGATTGAGAAGGTTGAAATAGCGGCTTGTTTAGGTTTACCATGTAAACAATGAAAGTTTCTGTAGGTTGTGATGAATGAAAGTGGTATTTGCATCTGTACAAAGCAGTTACTTGGTGCTTTGGCTGACTCTTCAAATCTGTCAGATCTTAACTCAATTGGTGGATTGGTTCCTCTCCTTGGTTACCTGAAGAACTCCCATGCTAATATTCGAGCTAAGGCTGCAGATGTTGTCACCACAGTTGTTCAGAATAACCCAAAGAGTCAACAACTGGTGATGGAAGCAAAGGGCTTGGAACCTCTGCTTTCGAATTTTACTTCAGACGAGGATGTTACTGCTCGTACCAAAGCACTTGGAGCAATATCCTGTGAGTATTTTTTCCCCTCCTGTTGAATTTTTATTATGTTAAAGCTACGCTCAGAAATGCTTCTGCAGTCTATCATTTGGGACTCCGCTGCATTTTTTCCTTGTGACTTATGGTGGATGGATTTAGGGAATGTTATAATTATGGTGTGGGTGTGTTTCAGCTTTAATCATGCACAACAAGCTGGGAATTGCTGCATTTCGTCTTGCAAATGGTTATGGTGCTCTGAGAGATGCTTTGAGTTCAGAGAATGCGAGATTCCAAAGGTAACCTGTGTTAATGACTCAATTGACTCAATATATCAATTGTGGTGCCATTTTGATTTTCATCACTTTTCCGTGACTATGTTTCTATTTTGAGTCAGGATTTTTTCAATTCCTAGGTTATTATTTGGCCCTTTTTTTTTCCGTCCTTTTGAACCTGGATTAGTTTATGGTCAAAGGTCTGTCATGGTCCTTTTCATCTGAAGAGTGGAGTCGGAAAAGTGAAGAAAATTAGACAAGGATTAATTTCTAAACAAGGGCCCCTATAGGCAAAACAATACACCATTGCGGAGAAGTTAGTCCAAGCTTCTGAATTTCTTATGAAGTTTATGTTGCAGGAAAGCCCTCAACTTAATCCACTACCTACTACGGGAGAACCAGTCTGACTGTAATGTAGTCACTGAGCTAGGGTTTCCTCGGATTATGATGCACCTCGCCTCCAGTGAAGATTCAGAAGTGAGAGAAGCTGCACTTCGCGGCCTCCTTGAGCTTGCCAAAGACAGGACTGATGGAACCCAGGGTGGTTTTGGGGAGGAAGATGAGAAACTGAAGCAAATTCTTCAAGATAGGATGAATGGTATTAGTGCGATGCCTATGGAGGATCTTGGGGCTGTCAAGGACGAGAGGCAGCTTGTGGATTCCCTCTGGAATGCCTGTTTTGACGAGCCGTCTTCTCTTAGGGAGAAGGGGCTTCTTGTTCTTCCAGGGGATGATGCACTTCCACCTGATGTTGCCAGTGGGCATTTTGAACCTCCTCTGAGAGCCTGGGCTGCAAATCCAGAAGTTGGTGAGAATGCTAGTACTGAAAAGAAGGAAACCCCTTTGTTGCTTGGTCCAGGTCCTTCAACAGAGGATGGAGCCCGTCTCCAAGTTAGCTCAAATGGAGATGCTGATGCAGGTGACCACCACCGTAGTGACTACTGACCGAAGACAGTAATGTAGCTTGGCGTGTTCATATGTTTAGTTGGACGCGTTTTTGTGGAATTTCTTTTTTTTTAAATCCTGTGTAACAATGCCTTCTTTACTGTCTGTCTCTCAAATTAGCACTCAGATGTTTGTGTGTTAGTATTGAGATATGGCCACTGGTTGTCTGGTTTTTGTATAAATGTTTTTGGAGCACAAGAGGCTCTGCATGATATTACATTTGAAATGACAAGAAAGTTGGTACTATTTTTGATGTTGAATTGCTTGTAATGTGATGGTTCCGGGCATTAATATTCCACGTGGTGATTCTTGAGAGATGAGGAAATTTACCGTATGATAGTCATGTCCATAGGAAAATGACCACCTGCATGGCTGGATGAGGTCTGAGCTACTTGTAAATTAAGAATTGTGTCTATCTACATCACAAAATTTGCACCTGTTGTCTACTCCAACTAATAGGTTACCTCAAAATTTACTTGCTGTCTGGGGAAGCTGCTTGCCTGCTTCAAGACCTGTTCCGTTTCAACAATGAAATCTGGTATTTAAAAGCTATGATTTTAGTTCGCAGCATCCAGTTCTCCAAGCATTGGTTTTCAGTACTGATCTGTGTTGATTGCTTCAATAGGTTGCAGACTTGCAGTCAGAGGCATGGAGCACCATGAGCAGCACACAAAGGTAAGAAGACTCTTGAGAACTTGTTTGATGGGAAATTTGGTTCCAGGGATGGTGGAAAGTTTCTTTGATTGAGGAACAGTAAAGTATTTTTTTTCTTCTTCTTTGTTTTGATAAGGTTTGATCTCTATTAAATTAAGTCGCTTATCTGGCTTGACAGTTGATTTTGAATAAGCATCTCACATTCCTCCACTGAGTTGCATGAAATTAAAGTACAAGTATGTGTTTAAGTTTCATTCTCTCTCATTTGAGTGTTTTCTTGATTTCGAGCCAAAGGTAATTGATGAATTGGAAACATCTCTTTTCCTTTTCTATTTAATTACCCAGTTCGTATCTTTGTTTCTTGTGTACCCGGGAGGAATCCGATCTCTTCAATCTCGGGACACCATCTAAATAACTGCAGCACAAAGAGTCAAATAGGTTGGTAAGAAAGAGCCTGAGGTCGGGTTGTATGGCATACATCTCCGTTGAATAATTACAAGGTTACTTTAGGATGATGTTCCATGCATCTTCTAATAAGCTAACATTGCCTTTGACTAACCAAATATATTGGAACACAAATTGCTGGAAAGGAAAATGAAAGGGATCTCCAACACTAACACACTTCATTTCCTAGTGTTGATCTCATTTGGGTGGGCAGAAAGTGATGACATAGCGTGAAGCCCTGCACTTGTTAAGGCTAGAAGAGTCATCGAAAGCGTAACTATAGGCTTTAGGACATATTGCCTTGAACAGGTGAGAAAACAGTGTTGGTTTGCAAGTTTGGGGGTTCCCATAACTCCCAGTGCAACAATACTTGGCCGATTGCATAGCCAAACAAGCACTCTTGCACCCCACCACTTTCCCTCCTATCCTCTCCTCCAACATTGACGGGCAACAAATGTTCAAATCCACCACGCAAGACGCCACTCCACACCCGATACCGCCTCCCACAGGAGCCATTGATACCGGCAAGTTGAATCCATCCACCAAGCTCACGTCGTAGAAATGCAAGGGTGAAACTGATGTCCCGAGCGTCATTTCCACCACTGTGGCTGGTGGTACTCCGCCCATGCCCCGACAGTGGAGTTGGTTGGCGCAATCTCCGGTTTCACAAGTGCCTTTTCCACTGGCGTCGAAACTGCAACCTTGCCTGTTGTGGCAGAGGCAGAAATTTTACGTCAGTATTCGCAAATATTAGACAAACTCTCAACGAACTTTTCTGTCACAAGTAAAAAACATTGATACTAATTAAACATAAGAACAAACTGGTACATTTGTCTTCTACGTTTAGATCCAGACTCGTTTTCATGTACTGGAAATTTTGCATGATGCTAAGATAGTTTCGTTAATTGTCTCCACCACTACTTGCCTGGCCCAAATTCTTCCTGACCACTTCTCTGGCACGTCAATGACTGATTCCTCACCGCTGCTCAGTTGAAACCCCCCATCTTTTGGCGTAGGCTGACCTGCGCCGCCTAGCATTCCTGGCCATATGCTTTCATTGCAATTGTTTACAAGTATAAGTTGAGCCCCATCTGCAATAACAAAAAGGAAAAGGTTGAAGAATTACTGAGTTGCTTAGTGAGTTTATAACCAAAGAGCATTCCTGTTCTTTAAGACCGTAACCTTATACACAATTTCGTTGGCCACAAACCGACATAAAACACAAATATCTTGCTACCAACTCATTGTCTATAGTGAAACAGACTATGAGTATGATTTCACACATAACAATGTATATGAAGCTATTGAACGAGACAAACCACGTAAAAGAATTTAGGAGGAAAACAATGTACTTGTGACAGAGAGGGAGGACAATAAGAACAGAAAGCAGAAGACATGCGAGGAAGGTGGCATTGCTCAAGTTTGATGCTGTTGTTGGAGAGACAGAGAGAGGGAGGGGTCTGCAGTTGTGCCAAAAATGAGGGGTTTGGACAACTGCTTCCAATGTGAAGTACAAGTGTAAAACAACCTCGTTAACTGCTGTACCTCCCTTTGGCATTGGTTTTATAGCTTATCTTTGCTCCTTTTTCACTTTTTAAACATAAGGGGGCATCTGTGCATTGCTTCCAATGGAGGGTTTGCTCTTGTTCAAGTGGTACATTTACTAGTTTAACATGAAAGATACCTCATCCACTATGAAAACAATAGTGCTGGACGCTTTCTTTTGTACGTGGGTGACATCCCGTTGATGCCTTTTCAGTAAAATTTCATTAGTATTACTTGCAAAAAAAAGAGAAAAAACTGAGTCGGATTGTAAGTAGGATCCTTTGTGTATGCCTTAGCCTAGAGATCTTTCCGCTGAATCAATGGTACTTGTTTGCAAGCGATCAAAGCATATTTTTTCATTTCTCCAAGGATTCTCTGTCGTTAAAATTGTTGTGGTCGGTGGATATCCGACAGCATTATATGGAGCAAATCTAAAATTTACAAAACATTTTGTTCGCGTTGTCGGGCTTTGGAAGAGATTGGGATTGAGAGGGTTTGGGACGTCCAGTACTTTGCTCTTTTTTTTTTGAAAATGGCCTGGCCCTCCCACAAAAAAATTACCCAATGGGTGGGGGAGAAGCCATATCTTTTGCTTAATTGTGTTCGCTTTGGGCCTCTAAAACCAACCTCTTTCTCTTTGCGAATTGTCCTTAATAAGTTTTCTATCCAATTATTACCCAAAAACCTCCTCCAAACCCAAACCAAGAACCAAGTTAGTGATGGATAAAAACTTTTTAATTAGAGGAGTTGCAAAGGGATCCAAATAGTGGTTTTGTTTAGTGATGAAAGTAGGGGTACTTAAAGCATTAACTTCGAAAACACTAGAAGGGTTTGGGGTTGTAAAGAGACATATGATATTATGGATCTTACTTTCTCACCCTTGTCCCATAAGCTAGATAGCCCTTCTGAACCCACATGTCAACTGGTTGAGCATGGATGCTAGGGCGGCTTTACAAAAAAGTGAGAAGGGTCCAAAGAATACACTATGTTTTTCTAATGTACTTCGGCCTCGTACAATTGTTAATATTGGAACAATTGTACGAGGCCGAAGTGAGTGAAAACCCACTTGAAGTCAGTAAGTAGAGATGATAGCCCAACAACGATAATATAAACTCTGTTCAATAAATTTTCAGCCAAACCACTACTTTTTTTTTTTTTTTTCAGATAAGAGTTATTTATCATAAATATTTTCTTCACGTTCTTGTCAATGCTAATCTTAAATCCTAGAGCAGCCCCTTCATGGCTCAGTTTGAGCCTGTATAGTTGCTTGACTTGTATGCTTGTGATTTGTGAACTCCTTTGATTTCAATTTTTTTCTTTCCAAAAACCGGATGTCCGGGTCAGGTTGTGCGTACCTCAATTAATTCCGGGCCTTTGAAATTAACGAATCGGGAAAACCCTCCAGTGAACCGTAAGATTTGGAATATTTGGCCTCCATGACATTTGAACATTCCGTGCACTGCTGCTGAGTCGTCGGACTTATCCACCTAGGGATTCATGGAATTTCTGTGGATTGCGTCGGGGGAAATCTACCAAAGCTAGGCAGATAGAAAGACTACAGCGACGACCTCATGGAGGCAAGCACTTATTACTTTCGCAATTCTCATGTCCATTTGGTGAACTTTGTTACACAACTATTAATTTAACGACTATAGTGTGTATTGTGGATAAGCTTTTATAACTTTATAGGAAGAATGCTTGAAGTCTGGATCTGGAATGAATTGCACAGTCCGCTTCCAAGAATTAAAGGTTTTGAATGCAAAGGTGTCATGGTTTATTTTATTTAAAATCTTCCAAGTTTGGAAGCAAAAGCTCATTGTTTGCTTAAGTAGCCAAAAGATTGCACATGCCTTTCTTGTTCATTGTTTCGGTAAATCGGAGGGCCAATACCACCGTCGGCTAGCAAGAATCCAATTAAAATTGGAGCAAAATCCTGAATTGGTTATCGTAACACACGGGTTGATAGTACGCGAGTTGGAGTTGATAGACCTTCTGGCTAATTCAACCAAACGTAAGTTCCCTCTGTAGTGACTGCTATATATCACTAGAATGTTCCACCGGATCTATGCATCTATATTGATCGGTATTTTTTTTGATAGCTCAGGTGTTCGAGCCAACTTTCATGCAGCTCGATCAACAAATCATTTGGCTCTCTATCCTTGTACTTCTGTAGTTCTGTTTTCGGTGATTAATCAAATTTCCTCGTTCCATGAGGTTCTCAAATTCTTTGAATGTGAAACTCATTTCATGTTCATAAAATGGGAAACAAATAAGAGTCAATTTATGCATCTGGGGTGTGCTCTGACAGCTTGATAAGGAAAACCTTGAATAAGTTACAGGGTTTCAAACTTCAAGTGCTGTTGACATACTGCTCGCTAATGCTCCCTCTTCTGATTGAATCCTCATAGAGGAAGATCAAGACCTTTCCCAATTTCCACCCCAATCAGTTGAAGGATTCCCTTGTTTATGATCTGAAAAACGAGAGACATCACCCCCAACGATTAAAAAAAAGAAAAATCATAATTATAGGTATGCGTAAAGAAATCGTAGGATTTGAAACTCTCTAAAAATCAATCTGGCGACTGCTCTCAACAGGAACAACGTAAAGAATTCGTTCCCATTAAAGAGGTTTTATCAGTTTCATGCCCCTCTGAGACTCCGAAAAAATGGGAAAAAAAAAACCCATAAATCGGGAGGGATTCGACTAAACATCTCGAAAAGGATCAAATACTGGTTCATTTATATCTCGTCTCAACTTACACCTTTATGAATGGAAGCGGAGGAATGGCTATAGCCGTATCTGAAAACATATCTTGGGGAAATGAAATCTCGCTTCGTTTTTATTGGAAACTAGAGTAAGGAGTAGATTTTCTTGGGTGTTCTATATTTGATTTGACCTGTCGATAAATACGCAATCGCAAGCATACGATTCATGATTTGTTTGAGGAACAGTAATGAACTAATAACCAAGCACAGTTCTACAGAAAGAAAGAGAAGTGAAAGCAGCTCACCAATTCCACAATGAAAGTCCCAATGAGGCCAATCATACAAGCTCTAGAGTTCCATATTTCTGCAGTCCTTGTGAACCCAGCAAATGGTGCTTTGAACGTTGGCTCCACTTTTGGCAATTCTACCTAAAAATTATAAAAACCCATTTCGATTCAATCAATTTTTAAGCAGAAACAAGTTGTATCTAACATTTCTACTGAGAAGGGAAAAAAAATCCCAGATAAAGAACATACCCCTGCAGGAAGCTTAGCAGCGTGGATCTTGAAAGCGACGCGGTCTCGGGAGGTTTTGATTTTTGGTTTCGGAGCATGGAAGAGGGAGAATTGAGGATTTTGATGGTGGTTCGTTGGGAGGAAAGAGGATGAAATGGATGGCAGAGTAGAAGCCATTTTTCTTTGGTTCCTGCAACTGTAGCCAGTGCTGTCTTTCTATCTTATACCTTATCAACTGCCCTTTAACTTGGGCTTTGAGCATTAATCCTCTGGAACCCATCCTATCCTAGTGGAGAAACAGAGAGTGTGGTCCAACTTCACCACTTGAGCTTTCAAGCTTTGGACCTACTTGGTGACATATAGTAGTTCTTTTCAGCATTCTTATTTTCACTTACAAGCGAAAACATGTTTTAGTGGATTCGACAATTTTAGAATTGGTTTACTTTCGGAAGTGCCGGTGGAAAAACCATAAAATTTGGTTGATTTTGAAATTTCCAGCATGCGCCCAGGGCGCGACGCAATGCGCTTGAGGCGCACTAATTTGCGTCTGAGGCGCAATAACACTTAGAAATTAGTCAAACTTTGCGGGTTCGCTTCGGACACTCCCGAGCTCCGATTTTCGCAAGGTTTGAACCGTTAAAAAGATTGTTGAGTGTACTTTCTAACCCAAGTAGTTTGCATTTAAAGTTATTTGTACATAAAAAGATATGACCAAATTACTCTCAGTTAGTTGAAATATAAATCATTCTGGTAAAACGTTCGCATCTCCTTCATTTTAAATCGGATAAAGACCTATAACGTATCGATAAAGAGGATTTTTAAAGTTCTAAAAGTCGGTTGATTCCAAGCATAAAAATAATAATGTATAGTTTATGAAAAAGGGGTAGCAATTAGACGGCAACAAAAATTATCTGAGCACTACTATCTCTCCACTACCAACACTGTCACCGTAACACTACTTCTACACCACCATCAATTCACCATCTATTCCAGCATCACTTCTCCCCCGCTACGACCACCATTTCCTCTGCTACCACTGTTGGCACCACACCTCAACCCTGGCACCTCCGCCTTCGTTCAACAACTACGTACGTACAACCAAAACCACCACTACAATGCCACGACTATCACACCTCAACAAGCAACTCCACCACCACTACTACATCTCAACCACTACCATCATTTTTAGCACCACAAAACCACAAAAGTATGAGAGTACAGCATAGCAAGAGTGAATGTTTTAGACATTGAGTGTAAATTTTAAGAGATATTTTTAAAATTTTCCTCCTTTTAAAGTGATAATACTCGCAACATTCTTTTGGTGGTGGTCGTGGTTTTGAAGTGCTGTGGGTGATTCTTTCTGAAGTACTCTCAATCCAAAACAATTTAGAAATCGTTAATGTTATACATTCCAAACAACACTCTTCGATATTGGAGATTTTGTTTGTGAAGTGATGGCGATAGATTTGAATATTATGAACACTTGAAACTATTTTGGGGCGTCGGTGGTGGTGAAATAACAAAGGTGGTGGAATGCTGGCGAGGTGGTTGTCATGATAGTGCGTGAAATGATGGGAGGAGGTGGCGATGGTGCAACGATGAGGTGATTATGGTCGAGGTAGTGGTGATAGTATTGGTGCGGTGAAAAGGTTATAAAACGGTGGTGGTTTGGTAGTCGTAGTGGTCAAGTGATTTTTTCAGTGATATGGACATTGAAATTTGGCTTCATAAATGTATAAGCATTGTCATAGGTGTATGTCTTTGGCAAATTCCGATGATTAAACAGATTTTGTGTGCTTTGACGAAGTCTTGAATAACTTATGAATTCTCTAAAACTCTATAAGAAATGAACAAATACCATAGAACTGGGAATGCAATAACTGAATGGAATATAGAATGAGGGGAAGGGGCGCGAAAATCAGTTTTAGCCTTGGTGTCGCTGATGATCTTAGAAGTGGTTTACTTTTGAATTACTTTCCGTAAATCAAAGTATATTATTTTTATGGTTCAATCCCACCATCTTTTAGTACTTTGAATACCCTATTTATCGATATAAAATAGGTTTCGATCCGGCTTACTGTTAGTTTGATTCAAGGATTTTTCCGAACCAATTTGTTCTACAACCCGTAGAGGGTAAAGTCGTCCTATATTTTGATGTATAAATAAATTTGGAGCCAAACGAAATTTGTTAGAAATAAAATTAGGCTAGACAAGCTTTCCAACGGTTCCAACCGCATGCAAAACGGAGTTCGGGAGTTTCCGTGGCAAAATCGCAAAGTTTGGTAGGTTATGAAATTTCAAGAATGCGCCCAGGGCGCGATGCAATGCGCCTGAGGCGCAATAACACTCAGCAATTTGTCAAATTTTGCGGGTTCGCTTCGGACACTCCCGAGCTCCGATTTTCGCAAGGTTTGAACCGTTAAAAAGCTTGTTGAGTGTACTTTCTAACCCAAGTAGTTTGAATTTAAAGTTATTTGTACATCAAAAGATATGACCAAATTACTCTCAGGGAGTTGGAATGGAAATCATTCTGGTAAAACGCTCGCATCTCCTTCATTTTAAATCGGATAAAGACCTATAACGTATCGATAAAGAGGATTTTTAAAGTTCTAAAAGTTGGTTGATTCCAACCAAAAAAATAATAATGTATAGTTTATGAAAAAGGGGTAGCAATTAGCCCGCTACAAAAATTATCTGAGCACTACTATCTCTCCACTACCAACACTGTCACCGTAACACTACTTCTACACCACCATCAATTCACCATTTATTCCTGCATCACTTCTCCCCCTCTACGACCACCTTTTCCTCCGCTACCACCGTTGGCTCCACACCTCAATCCTAGCACCTCCGCCTTCGTGCAACAACTGCGTACATACATCCAACACCACCACTACAATGCCACGACTATCGCACCTCAACAAGCAACTCCACCACCACTACTACATCTCAACCACTACCTTCATTTTTAGCACCACATAACCACAAAAGTATGAGAGTAGAGCATAGTAAGAGTGAATGTTTTAGACATTGAGTGTAAAGTTTAAGAGATATTTTAGAATTTCCTTCTTTTTAAAATGATAATACTCGCAATGTTCTTTTCGTGGTGGTCGTGGTTTTGAAGTGCTGTGGGTGATAGTTTCTAAAATATTCTCAATCCAAAACAATTTGGAAAATCGTTAACGTTTTATTTCCAAAAAACACTCTTCAATATTGGAGATTGTGTTTGCGAAGTGATGGCGATAGATTTGAATATTATGAACATTTGAAGGTGGTGGTGAAATAACAATGGTGGTGGAATGCTGGCGAGGTGGTTGTCGTGATAGTGCGTGAAATGATGGGAGGAGGTGGCGATGGGAGGAGGTGGCGATGGTGCAACGATGAGGTGATTATGGTCGAGGTAGTGGTGATAGTATTGGTGGGGTGAAAAGGTTATAAAACGGTGGTGGTTTGGTAGTCGAAGTGGTCAAGTGATTTTTTCAATGATATGGAGATTGGAATTTGGCTTCATAAATGTATAAGCAATGTCTTGGGCGTACGTCTTAGGCAAATTCCGATGACTAAACAGATTTTGTGTGCTTTGACAAAGTCTGGAATGCCTTATGAATTCTCTAAAACTCTATAAGAAATGAACAAATACCATAGAACTGGGAATGCGATAACTGAATGGAATATAGAATGAGGGGAAGGGGCGCGAAAATGTGTTTTAGCCTTAGTGTCGCTGATGATCTTAGAAGTGGTTTACTTTTGAATTACTCTCCGTAAATCAAAGTATATTATTTTTATGGTTCAATCCCACCATCTTTTAGTACTCTGAATACCCTATTTATCAATATAAAATAGGTTTCGATCCGGCTTACCGTTAGTTTGATTCAAGTATTTTTCCGAACCAAGGTTCAATCCCACCATCTTTAAGTACTTTGAATACCCTATTTATCGATATAAAATAGGTTTCAATCCGGCTTACCGTTAGTTTGATTCATGGATTTTTCCGAACCAATTTGTTCTTCAACCCGTAGAGGGTAAAGTCGTCCTATATTTTGATGTATAAATAAATTTGGAGCCAAACTAAATTTGTTAGAAATAAAAGTAGGCAAGACAAGCTTTCCAATGGTTCCAACCGCATGCAAAACGGAGTTCGGGAGTTTCCGTGGCAAAATCGCAAAGTTTGGTAGGTTATGAAATTTCAAGAATGCGCCCAGGGCGCGATGCGATGCGCCTGAGGCGCACTGATTTGCGTCTGAGGCGCAATAACACTCAGCAATTTGTCAACTTTTGCGGGTTCGTTTCGGACAGTTCCGAGCTCCGATTTTCGTAAGGTTTGAACCGTTAAAAAGCTTGTTGAGTGTACTTTCTAACCCAAGTAGTTTGAATTTAAAGTTATTTGTATATCAAAAGATATGACCAAATTACTCTCAGGGAGTTGAAATATAAATCATTCTGGTAAATGCTCGCATCTCCTTCATTTTAAATCGGATAAAGACCTATAACGTATCGATAAAGATGATTTTTAAAGTTCTAAAAGTCGGTTGATTCCAACAAAAAAAAAAAATAATGTATAGTTTATGAAAAAGGGGTAGCAATTAGCCCGCTACAAAAATTATCTGAGCACTACTATCTCTCCACTATCAACACTGTCACCGTAACACTACTTCTACACCACCATCAATTCACCATTTAGTCCAGCATCACTTCTCCCCCTCTACGACCACCTTTTCCTCTGCTACCACCGTTGGAACCACACCTCAACCTTGGCACCTCCGCCTTCGTTCAAAAACTGCGTACGTACAACCAACACCACCACTACAATGCCACGACTATCACACCTCAACAAGCAACTCCACCACCTCTACTACATCTCAACCACTACCATCATTTTTAGCACCACTAAACCACAAAAGTTTGAGAGTACAACATAGTAAGAGTGAATGTTTTAGACATTGAGTGTAAAGTTTAAGAGATATTTTAGAATTTCCTTCTTTTTAAAATGATAATACTCGCAATGTTCTTTTGGTGGTGGTCGTGGTTTTGAAGTGATGTGGGTGATAGTTTCTGAAATATTCTCAATCCAAAACAATTTGGAAAATTGTTAATGTTTTATTTCCAAAAACCAATCTTCAATATTGGAGATTGTGTTTGCGAAGTGATGGCGATAGATTTGAATATTATGAACATTTGAAGGTGGTGGTGAAATAACAATGGTGGTGGAATGCTGGCGAGGTGGTTGTCGTGATAGTGCGTGAAATGATGGGAGGAAGTGGCGATGGTGCAACGATGAGGTGATTATGGTCGAGGTAGTGGTGATAGTATTGGTGGGGTGAAAAGGTTATAAAAAGGTGGTGGTTTGGTAGTCGAAGTGGTCAAGTGATATTTTTGGTGACATGGACATTGGAATTTGGCTTCATAAATATATAAGCATTGTCTTGGGCGTACGTCTTAGGCAAATTTCGATGACTAAACAGATTTTGTGTGCTTTGACAAAGTCTGGAATGCCTTATGAATTCTCTAAAACTCTATAAGAAATGAACAAATACCATAGAACTGGGAATGCGATTACTGAATGGAATATAGAATGAGGGGAAGGGGTGCGAAAATGTGTTTTAGCCTTAGTGTCGCTGATGATCTTAGAAGTGGTTTACTTTTGAATTACTTTCCGTAAATCAAAGTATATTATTTTTATGGTTCAATCCCACCATCTTTTAGTACTTTGAATACCCTATTTATCAATATAAAATAGGTTTCGATCCGGCTTTCCGTTAGTTTGATTCAAGGATTTTTCCGAACCAATTTGTTATTCAACCCATAGAGGGTAAAGTCGTCCTGTATTTTGATGTATAAATAAATTTGGAGCCAAATTAAATTTGTTAGAAATAAAAGTAGGCTAGACAAGCTTTCCAACGGTTCCAACCGCATGCAAAACGGAGTTCGGGAGTGTCCGTGGCAAAATTGCAAAGTATGGTAGGTTATGAAATTTCAAGAATGCGCCTAGGGCGCGATGCAATGCTCCTGAGGCGCACTGATTTGCGTCTGAGGCGCAATAACACTCAGCAATTTGTCAAATTTTGTGGGTTTGCTTCGGATACTCCGAGCTCCGATTTTCGCAAGGTTTGAACCGTTAAAAAGCTTGTTGAGTGTAATTTGTAACCCATGTAGTTTGAATTTAAAGTTTTTAGTACATAAAAAGTTATGACCAAATTACTCACAGTGAGTTGAAATGTAAATCATTCTGGTAAAACGCTTGCGTCTCCTTCATTTTAAATCGGATAAAGACCTATAACGTATCGATAAAGAGGATTTTTAAAGTTCTAAAATTCGGTTGATTCCAACCAAAAAAATAATAATGTATAGTTTATGAAAAAGGGGTAGCAATTAGATCGCTACAAAAATTATCTGAGCACTACTATCTCTCCACTACCAACACTGTCACCGTAACACTACTTCTACACCACCATCAATTCACCATTTATTCCAGCATCACTTCTCCCCCTCTACGACCACCTTTTCCTCTGCTACCACCGTTGGCACCACACCTCAACCCTGGCACCTCCGCCTTCGTTCAACAACTGCGTACGTACAACCAACACCACCACTACAATGCCATGACTATCACACCTCAACAAGCAACTCCACCCCCACTACTACATCTCAACCACTACCATCATTTTTAGCACCACAAAACCACAAAAGTATGAGAGTACAACATAGCAAGAGTGAATGTTTTAGACATTGAGTGTAAAGTTTAAGAGATATTTTAGAATTTCCTTCTTTTTAAAATGATAATACTCACATTGTTCTTTTGGTGGTAGGTGGTCGTGGATTTGAAGTGCTGTGGGTGATAGTTTCTAAAATATTCTCAATCCAAAACAATTTGGAAAATCGTTTTTGCTTTATTTCCAAAAACCAATCTTCAATATTGGAGATTGTGTTTGCGAAGTGATGGCGATTGATTTGAATATTATGAACATTTGAAGGTGGTGGTGAAATAACAATGGTGGTGGAATGCTGGCGAGGTGGTTGTCGTGATAGTGCGTGAAATGATGGGAGGAGGTGGCGATGGTGCAACGATGAGATGATTATGGTGGAGGTAGTGGTGATAGTATTGGTGGGGTAAAAAGGTTATAAAACGGTGGTGGTTTGGTAGTCGAAGTGGTCAAGTGATATTTTTGGTGATATGGACATTGGAATTTGGCTTCATAAATATATAAGCATTGTCTTGGGCGTACGTCTTAGGCAAATTTCGATGTCTAAACAGATTTTGTGTGCTTTGACAAAGTCTCGAATGCCTTATGAATTCTCTAATTAAAACTCTATAAGAAATGAACAAATACATAGAACTAGGAATGCGATTACTGAATGGAATATAGAATGAGGGGAAGGGGTGCGAAAATGTGTTTTAGCCTTAGTGTCGCTGATGATCTTAGAAGTGGTTTACTTTTGAATTACTTTCCGTAAATCAAAGTATATTATTTTTATGGTTCAATCCCACCATCTTTTAGTACTTTGAATACCCTATTTATTGATATAAAATAGGTTTCGATCCGGCTTACCGTTAGTTTGATTCAAGGATTTTTCCAAACCAATTTGTTCTTTAGCCCGTAGAGGGTAAAGTCATCCAATATTTTGATGTATAAATAAATGTGGAGCCAAACTAAATTTGTTAGAAATAAAAGTAGGCTAGACAAGCTTTTCAACGGTTCCAACCGCATGCAAAACTGAGTTCGGGAGTGTCCGTGGCAAAATCGCAAAGTTTGGTTGGTTATGAAATTTCAAGAATGCAACCAGGGCACGATGCAATGCGCCTGAGGCGCACTGATTTGCCTCTGAGGCGCAATAACACTCAGCAATTTGTCAAATTTTGCGGGTTCGCTTCGGACACTCCCCGATTTTCGCAAGGTTTGAACATTGTAAAAAGCCTGTTGAGTGTACTTTCTAACCCAAGTAGTTTGAATTTAAAGTTAATTATTTGTACGTAAAAAGATATGACCAAATTACTCTCAGTGAGTTGAAATGTAAATCATTCTGGTAAGACTCTCGCATCTCCTTCATTTTAAATCGGATAAAGACCTACATCTTATTGATAAAGAGGATTTTTAAAGTTCTAAAAGTCGGTTGATTCCAACCAAGAAAATAGTAATGTATAGTTTATGAAAAAGGGGTAGAAATTAGACCGTTACAAAAATTATCTGAGCACTACTATCTCTCCACTACCAACACTGTCACCGTAACACTACTTCTACACCACCATCAATTCAACATTTATTCCAGCATCCCTTCTCCCCCTCTACGACCACCTTTTCCTTTGCTACCACTGTTGGTACCACACCACAACCCTGGCACCTCCGCCTTCGTTCAACAACTACGTACGTACAACCAACACCACCACTACAATGCCACGACTATCACACCTCAACAAGCAACTCCACCACCACTACTACATCTCAACCACTACCATCATTTTTAGCACCACATAACCATAAAAGTATATATGACAGTACAGCATAGCAAGAGTGAATGTTTTAGACGTTGAGTGTAAAGTTTAAGAGATATTTTAAAATTTCCCTCTTTTTAAAGTGATAATACACGCAATGTTCTTTTGGTGGTGGTCGTGGTTTTGAAGTGCTGTGGGTGATTGTTTCTGAAATATTCTCAATCCAAAAAAATTAAGAAAATCGTAAATGTTTTATATTCCAAAAAACGCTCTTCAATATTGGAGATTGTGTTTGCGAAGTGATGGCGATAGATTTGAATATTATGAACATTAGAAGGTGGTAGTGAAATAACAATGGTGGTGGAATGCTGGCGAGGTGGTTGTCGTGATAGTGCGTGAAATGATGGGATAAGGTGGCGATGGTGCAACGATGAGGGGATTATGGTCGAGGTAGTGGTGATAGTATTAGTGGGGTGAAAAGGTTATAAAACGGTGGTGGTTTGGTAGTCGAAGTGGTCAAGTGATATTTTTGGTGATATAGACATTGGAATTTGGCTTCATAAATGTATAAGCATTGTCTTGGGCGTACGTCTTAGGCAAATTTCGATGACTAAACAGATTTTGTGTACTTTGACAAAGTCTGGAATGGTTTATGAATTCGCTAAAACTCTATAAGAAATGAACAAATACCATAGAACTGGGAATGCGATTACTTAATGGAATATAGAATGAGGGGAAGGGGCACAAAAATGTGTTTTAGCCTTAGTGTCTCCGACGATCTAGAAGTGGTTTACTTTTGAATAACTTTCTATAAATCAATGTATATTATTTTTATGGTTCAATCCCACCACCTTTTAGTACTTTGAATACCCTCTTTATCGATATAAAATAGGTTTCGATCCGGTTTAATGTTAGTTTGATTCAAGGATTTTTTTCGAACCAATTTGTTCTTCAACCCGTTGAGGGTATAGTCGTCGTATATTTTGATATATAAATAAATTTGGAGCCAAACTAAATTTGTTAGAAATTAAAGTAGGCTAGACAAGCTTTACAACAGTTCCAACCGCATGCAAAACGGAGTTCGGGAGAGTCCGTGGCAAAATCGCAAAGTTTGGTGGTTTATGAAATTTCAATAATGCGCCCAGGGTGCGATGCAATGCGCTTGAGGCGCACTGATATTCGTCTGAGGCACAATAACACTTAGCAGTTTGTCAAATTTTGCGGGTTCGCTTCGAACACTCCCGAGCTTTGATTTTCGCAAGGTTTGAACCGTTAAAAAGCTTGTTGAGTGTACTTTCTAACCCAAGTAGTTTGAATTTAAAGTTATTTGTACATAAAAAGGTATGACCAAATTACTCTTAGTGAGTTGGAATGTAAATCATTCTAGTAAAACGCTCGCATCTCCTTCATTTTAAATCGGATGCCTATAACGTATTGATAAAGAGGATTTTTAAAGTTCTAAAAGTCGGTTGATTCCAACCAAAAAAATAATAATGTATAGTTTATGAAAAGGGGTAGAAATTAGACCGCTACAAAAATTATCTGAGCACTACCATCTCTCCACTACCAACACTGTCACCGTAACACACAACTTCTACACCGCCATCTATTCCAGCATCACTTCTCCCCCTCTACGACCACCGTTTCCTCTTCTACCATCATTGCCACCACACCTCAACTCTGGCACCTCCGCCTTCGTTCAACAACTATGTACGTAGAACCAACACCACTACTACAATGCCACGACTATCACAACTCAACAAGCAACTCCACCACCACTACTACATCTCAACCACTACTATCATTTTTAGCACCACATAACCACAAAAGTATATATGACAGTACAGCATAGCAAGAGTGAATGTTTTAGACATTGAGTGTAAAGTTTAAGAGATATTTTTAAAATTTCCCTCTATTTAATGTGATAATACTCGCAATGTTCTTTTGCTGGTGGTCGTGGTTTTGAAGTGTTGTGGGTGATTGTTTCTGAAATATTCTCAATCCAAAACAATTCAGAAAATCGTTAATGTTTTATATTCCAAAAAACGCTCTTCGATATTGGAGATTGTGTTTGCGAAGTGATGGCGATAGATTTGAATATTATGAACATTTGAAACTATTTTAGGGCATCGGTGGTGGTGAAATAACAATGGTGGTGGAATGCTGGCAAGGTGGTTATCGTGATAGTGCGTGAATTGATGGGAGGAGGTGGTGGTGGTGCAACGATGAGGTGATTATGGTCGAGGTTGTGGCGATAGTATTGGTGGGGTGAAAAGGTTATAAAACGGTGGTGGTTTGGTAGTCATAGTGGTCAAGTGATATTTTTGGTGATATGGACATTGCAATTTGGCTTCATATATAAATGTATAAGCATTGTCTTGGGCGTACGTCTTAGGCAAATACCAATGATTAAATAGATTTTGTGTGCTTTGACGAAGTCTGGAATGCCTTATGAATTCTCTAAAACTCTATAACAAATGAACAAATACTATAGAACTGGGAATGCGAGTACTGAATGGAATATAGAATGAGGGGAAGGGGTTTAGTACTTTGAATACCCTCTTTATAGATATAAAATAGGTTTCAATCTGGTTTAACGCTAGTTTGATTCAAGGATTTTTCCGAACCAATTTGTTTCTTCTGCCCGTTGAGGGTAAAGTCGTCCTATATTTTGATGTATAAATAAATTTGGAGCCAAACTAACTTTGTTAGAAATTAAAGTAGGCTGGACAAGCTTTCCAACAGTTTAAACCGCATGCAAAATGGAGTTCGGGAGTGTCCGTGGCAAAATTGCAAAGTTTGGTAGGTTATGAAATTTCAAGAATGCGCCCAGGGCGCGATGCAATGCCCCTGAGGCGCACTGATTTGCTTCTGTGGCGCAATAACACTCAGCAATTTGTCAAATTTTGCGGGTTCGCCCCAGACACTGCCAAGCTTCAATTTTCGCAAGGTTTGAACCGTTAAAAAGCTTGTTGAGTGTACTTTCTAACCCAAGTAGTTTGGATTTAAAGTTGTTTGTGCATAAAAAGATATGACCAGATTACTCTCAGTGAGTTGAAATATAAATCATGCTGGTAAAACAATCGCATCTCCTTCATTTTAAATTGCATAAAGACCTATAACGTATTGATAAAGAGGATTTTTAAAGTTCTAAAAGTCGGTTGAAAATTGGATAAAGACCTATAACCAGTGCTGGCTCATATATTTTGGAGGCCCGAAGCAAATTTTGTATATCTCACCCTTTACATATTCATCATTTCTTTAAAAAATGATAAAAGTATAAAAAATAAACTAAAAGAATATAATTATGACAATATAAATGTAAAAAAGATGTGCTTGTAATTATGGAGATGCATGGGAGTGAACCACACACTCATAATAGCATGACAGTATTATGTGACCACTAAACCAAGTATCTAGTTTGTGTTTTTATTTAAAAAATTCTAATATTAATACACAAGTTACATTGCAATGGGGCCTCAATTTTGGACCAAAATTTGGGGGCCGGAAGCGGTTGCTTCCCTAGCCTATCCTATAAGCCGGCCCTGCCTATAACGTATTGATAAAGAGGATTTTTAAAGTTCTAAAAGTCGGTTGAATCCATCAATAAAAATAATAATGTATAGTTTATGAAAAAGGGGTAGTAATTAGACCGCAACAAAAATTATCTGAGCACTACTATCTCTCCAATGCCAACACTGTCACCGTAACTCTACTTCTACTCCACCATCAATTCACCATCTATTCCAGCATCACTTCTCCACCTCTACGACCACCTTTTCCTCTGCTACTATCGTTGGCACAACACCTCAACCCCGGCACCTCTGCCTTCATTCAACAACTACGTACGTACAACCAACACCGCCATTACAATGCCACGACTATCACACCTCAAGAAGCAACTCCATCACCACTACTAAATCTGAACCACTACCATCATTTTTAGCACCTCATAACCACAAAAGTATGAGAGTACAGCATTGCAAGAGTGAATGTTTTAGACATTGAGTGTAACGTTTAAGAAATATTTTGAATTTTTTCCTCTTGTTCATATGATAATACTTGCAATGTTCTTTTGGTGGTGGTCGTGGTTTTGAAGTGCTTTGGGTGATTGTTTCTAAAATATTCTCAATCCAAAACAATTTAGAAAATCCTTAATGTTTTATATTACAAAAAACACTCTTCGATATTGGTGATTGTGTTTGCGAAGTGATGGCGGTAGATTTCATTATGTAAGGTCTCTTTTTTATTTGGCTAATCTCATGACAAAAACACATTGATTTGTATCCCCATTTTTTGTATTTTAATTACTTAATTTATTTATTTTTAGAGTGTCTGTTTTGAAAGTGGAAGGACATCAAAAACATTATGTAATTTAGTGTGGTAGAGGCCACTTAGGAATTTAACATGGAAGGAAATGAATTTTCGAGAGGATTTCGTGCTTATGCTATATCAAGAAAGGGAATCAAGAAAGGTAGAGATTGTCAAGGCAATTGGCTCATGGAAGGAAATTAATTGTCAAGAGGTTTTCGTGCATATGGTAGCCATATTAGAAAAGGGAATGAAAGAATCATGTGTGGAGCAATATGGGAATGTTTTCCAGTCACAATGCTTGAGCAACTCAAAGACAAGTTATATACAGTGCTCGAGCAACCTTCCTCGAGCAACCTTCCTGTTTTTTCCTAGCATCTATTTATATGCGCGTCTTTTGGAATTTCGAGACCACCGAATATATGAGTGCAACCCCTATCTTGCTCCAAAACTGAGAAATGTCCAAGGGAGATTTTTAGTTTGTCTCTTGGAAAAAGATATGATTGCTTGATCATCAAACTTTTGGATTAATTCCAAGAGCCCTCTCCATACTTTGTGATTCCTAATCAAAGTATTCTTCCGGTGGATTTTCGGTGGATACCGACTGTGGATTCCGCAAGTTATTGGAAGGCTTGAGTGATTCAAGGCAGCGGCGGTCAAGCACTGGGTGCGGTGAACGAGTGATTTGGCAATCAACCTTGGTCAACCGAGAGCGATTCTAGGTTGTATGTATAGGTTTGTTCGTAACTGTACAATGAGTTATAATGCATGATTTCCTTCCAGTCGTTTTTTCCCGTTTAGGGTTTTCCACGTATATTCTAGTGTTCATCGTTTATTCTTCGTTCCTATTATTTCTTGATTATTGGATTGGTAGGAAAATAGGAATTTCACAATATTATGAACATTTGAAACTATTTTGGGGCGTCCGTGGTGGAGAAACAACAATGGTGGTGGAATGCTAGCGAGGTGGTTGTCGTGATAGTGCGTGAAATGATGGGAGGAGGTGGTGATGGTGCAACGATGAGGTGATTACGATCGAGGTAGTGGAGATAGTATTTTTGGGGTGAAAAGGTTTAAAATGGTGGTGGTTTGGTAGTCGTAGTGATCAACTGATATTTTTTGTGACATGGACATTGGAATTTGGCTTCATAAATGTATAAGCATTGTCTTGGGGGTATGTCTTAGGCAAATTCCGATGATTAAATAGATTTTGTGCTCTGATGAAGTCTAGAATGCCTTATGAATTCTCTCAAACTCTATAAGAAATGAACAAATACCATAGAACTGAGAATGCGAGTACTGAATGGAATATAGAATGAGGGGAAGGGGCGCAAAAATGTGTTTTAGCCTTAGTGGCTCCGAGTTCCGATTTTCACAAGGTTTGAACCGTTAAAAAGCTTGTTGAGTGTACTTTCTAACACAAGTAGTTTGGATTTAAAGTTATTTGTACATAAAAAGATATGACCAAATTACTCTCAGTGAGTTGAAATATAAATCATTTCGGTAAAACGCTCGCATCTCCTTCATTTTAAATCGGATAAAGACCTATAACGTATCGAAAAAGAGGATATTTAAAGTTCTAAAAGTCGGTTGATTCCTACCATAAAAATAATAATGTATGGTGTATGAAAAAGGGGTAGCAATTAGACCGTTACAAAAATTATCTAAGCACTACTATCTCTCGACTACCAACACTGTCACCGTACACTACTTCTACACCACCATCAATTCACCATCTAGTCCAGCATCACTTCTCCACCACTACAACCACCTTTTCCTCTGCTACCACTGTTGGCACCATAACTCAACCCTGGCATCTCCGCCTTCGTTCAACAACTCCGTACGTACAACCAACACCACCACTACAATGCCACGACTATCACACCTCAACATGGAACTCCACCACCACTACTACATCTCCACCACTACCATCATTTTAGCACCACATAATCACAAAAGTATGAGAGTACAGCAATGCAGGAGTGAATGTTTTAGACATTGAGTATATAGTTTGGGAGATATTTTGAAAATTTTCCTCTTTTTTAAGTGATAATACTTGTAATGTTGTTTTGGTGGTGGTCATGGTTTTGAAGTGCTAGGGATAAATGTTGTTGAAATATTCTCCATCCAAAACAATTTAGAAAATCTTTAATGTTTTGAATTCCAAAAAACACTCTTCGATATTGGAGGTTGTGTTTGCAAAGTGATGGTGATAGATTTCATCATTATGAACTTTTGAAACTATTTTGTGGCGTCGGTGGTGGTGAAATTACAATAGTGGTGGAATGCTGGCAAGGTGGTTGTTGTGATAATGCGTGAAATGATGGGAGGAGGTGGTGGTGGTGTAACGATGAGGTGATGCCAATACTGCAAACATCCCCATATATTTTTTGTCCCTATTCAAAATGCCAGCAGCTATCTGTTGCAAGGAAATTGGAGAAATTACAGAGAAAATTTTTCTGGGGTGACTCGAATGATAAAAAGAAAATGCACGTGGTCAAATGGGATGAGATTACTCAGAAGAAATCTAACGGAGGACTCGGGGTCAAGAAAATGGTCCAACAGAACCTAGCTAGCTCTCTTGGCAAAATGGTGGTGGAGATTTGGCAAGGATAAAGAAGCTCTTTGGGTGAAAGTGATTTGATGAAAATATGGTTTGGATACTAACTGTTGGCTGCCCTATGCTCATGGCCCTGGCTCAACATCAAGAATTTGGTCAGATATATGCTCCTTGGAAAACCCCTCATCCGAATTGGGTTACTCCATTCGAGACAGCTTTCGAGTCCAGGTAAACTCCGGCGATGCAACTGTATTTTGGGAACATGTTTGGTTAGGTGAAGCCTCATTGAAAAAAGTCTATCCCAGACTGTTTTCCTTATCTACTCAAAAAGAGGTGTTGATTTGTAATTTGAGGATCGAGGTGTCTTGGGATTTATTGTTTAGAAGGGAAATGTTTGGGTGTGAGAAGCAAGAGATGGATAACTTGAAACAGAGACTTCAACGAGTTATTCTAAACCCTTCGAAGCCGGATACTCTGCAATGGAGATGGTCGGGTGATGGAATTTTTTCAGTCAAGTCAGCTTATGGGCAATGGGAACAACAAACCCACTCAAGCAGTAAGTTGCTGGGTTCTCTTTGGAAGAATTTGGGCCCTCCTAAGGAGGAAATCTTTGCTTGGATGGCTGTTAAGGAAAGAGCAATAACTAGGTCAGTCCTTCTCAGTAGAAACTTGATCAATGACAGTCAACAAGCTTTGTGCCCCCTATGCTCTCTGTATGTTGAAACTCATAAGCACTTGTTTCTCCAATGTCACTTTTCATGGAGTGTTTGGTCAACAATATTAGATTGGTGGAACCTCAGTTGGGTTAGCCCAAGCTCTGTACCAGAATTAGCCTAATGGTGGTTTGATAATGGATTTTACAACCTGGAGAAAAATGTATGGGAAGCTTGTTTCTATGCAACATTGTGGTCCCTTAGGTAAGTTAGGAATGACAATATCTTCAATAACTCTTTGAAACAAGTTTGGGAGGTAGGGGATTTAGTCAAAAACAAGAGTTGCGATGTTGATGAAGGCGAAGTTCGACATCAAGGTCTACACCGTTGAGGAGTTCAAGTTCTTTTTAGATGGTATCCGAAAACTGAAATTGTAACCTAGTTTTCAGGTGGGTATCCAACTGTCGGTTGGATGTGATTGTGGGCACTACCGAGCTCTTGTCTTTCGGTGTTCTTTCCTCGATGTACCCCTTTCGAGTTTTATAAATTATTTCGTTTTCTGAGCAAAAAAAAAAAACGATGAGGTGATTATGATCATGGTAGTGGCGATAGTATTGGTAGGGTGTAAAGGTTATAAAATGGTGGTGGTTTAGTAGTCATAGTGGTCACGTGATATTTTTTGTGATATTGACATTTGAATTTGGCTTCATAAATGTATAAGCATTGTCATGGTTGTATGTCTTTGGCAAATTCCGATGATTAAACATATTTTGTGTGCTTTGATGAAGTCTGGAATACCTTATGAATTCTCTCAAACTCTATAAGAAATGAACAAATACCATAGAACTGGGAATGCGAGTACTGAATGGAATATAGAATGATGGGAAGGGGCGCGAAAATGTGTTTTAGCCTTAGTGGCTCCGACGTTCCTAGAATTGGTTTAATTTTGAATAACTTTCCGTAAATCAAATTATATTATTTTTATGGTTCAATCCCACCATCTTTTAGTACTTTGAATACTCTCTTTATTGATGTAAAATAGGTTTCAATCCGGTTTAACGTAAGTTTGATTCATGGATTTTTTCGAACCAATTTGTTCTTTAACCTGTTGAGGGTAAAGTCGTCCTATATTTTGATGTATAAATAATTTTGGAGCTAAACTAAATTTGTTAGAAATTAAAGTAGGCTAGACAAGCTTTCCAACGGTTCAAACCGCATGCAAAAAGGAGTTCGGAAGTGTCCGTGGCAAAATCGCAAAGTTTGGTAGGTTACGAAATTTCAAGAATGCGCCAATGGCGCGCTTCAATGTGCTTGAGGCGCAATGATTTGCGTCTGAGGTGCACTAACACTTAGCAATTGGTCAAATTTTTCGGGTTCGCTCCAGACACTCCTAAGCTCCGATTTTCGCAAGGTTTGAACCGTTAAAAAGCTTGTTGAGTGTACTTTCTAACCCAAGTAGTTTGGATTTAAAGCTATTTGTACATAAAAAGATATGACCAATTTACTCTCATTGAGTTGAAATATAAATTCTACTGGTAAAACGCTCGCATCTCCTTCATTTTAAATCGGATAAAGACCAATAACGTATTGATAAAGAGGATTTTTAAAGTTCTAAGATTAGGTTGTTTCCAACCATAAAAATAATAATGTACTCCCTCCGTCCCTTTTTAAGTGTCCTGCTTCGTAACTCCAATTTATTAAAAAGATATCATCATTACACCTTTCACATCAACTTTTTTCTCTACTTTCCTTAGTTATCTATCATCATTACACTTTTACTCATTAACTTTTCAAAATGAAATCTACTTTTAGGGGCAAAATAGATAATGCACCAACTTTTACCCCCCTAACTTTACAAAATGGACACTTATTAAGGGACAGCCCAAAATGGAATACTGGACACAAAAAAAGGGTCGGAGGGAGTATAGTTTATGAAAGGGGGTAGCAATTATACCGCTACAAAAATCTTATGAGCACTACTATCTCTCCACTACCAACACTGTCACCGTAACACTACTTCTACACCACCATCAATTCACCATCTAGTCCAGCATCACTTCTCCACCGCAACCACCACACTTTTACTCTGTTACCACCGTTGGCACCACACCTCAACCCTAACACCTCTGCCTACATTCATCAACTACAATCAATACCACCACTACAACGCCCCAACTATCACACCTCCTCATGCAACTCCTCCACCACTACCATTATTTTAGCACCACATAACCACAAAAGTATGATTGTGTGGCATAGCAAGAGTGATTGCTCCTACCTCCTAAGTCCTAACGCTTATCCCTTTTCTTGCTTCCTTGCTTTAATCTAATGGGCCGGATTCCATCCGCCCACTCCGCCATCACAACCACTATTACTTCACCATAATTTTCACTATTGTTTTACCAACACAACACAATTTTCGTAATAAGGATTGAGAATATTCTTCATATCGAGAGTATTCTCTATTCAAGATTTCTTCATCCCATCGGTAATCATAGTTGGAGCTTTGATTCTCCCCGCTGCTACTACTCCTCTTTCAGTGATTCAAAATCCTTTGTTATGCTCTCCAACATATCCAACTTCTTGTCGATCAAAGTCAGTTTTAGAACCACATCCTTTGGACCTTTGGATATACAAGATCGCATCTGTTCTACACACCTACTCTCTTCTTTGTTATGTGATGGAAATGATTACGATGAGATCCAGATCTAATCTGGTCCGTTGGTAGACCTAGATAAATGAAAAGCATAGGAGTACTTTGGGTAGAGTTTGGTCCACCTGGGATGTGATAAGGCCGAAGGTCAAGTTGAGCAACAAGTACGAAAAAATGTGCAAAGCAAAACCCGCCCAGTGAAAGTCATACAAGCAGGGCATGGTTCTGCATCCAGTGGATACCAAGTAAAAGCCAAAATATTACAACTTTCATACAAGTTGCCAAAATTTTCACCTATTAAGAGAGAGAGAGAGAGAGGCCTAGAATTTTAGAATGGAACTCTACCGTTATATGTTTAAACAATGGGAATGAGTATACAATACAAACAATGGAGAAGCACGGCACATCTACTGGTCTTTGTTCATCCAACGACTGCCACCTAAACTTTCATGAACTTTGTAACACAACTACCAGTAAATACCACTGCACAGGGGGCAAATGCTCGACGGAATGCCCATAATCTATCTGGCACCAGACGGAGAAACAATCTCCTAGTCTCGTTTACTGCAACTCATATGAAGAGAAACTGAAGCCCGACCTTCCTTCATGGTTGGATTTCAGCTCCAGTTTCTGGAATGGACTGCACACAAAGTTTGACATGTCTTCATCAGTTATGTGCTTCTTCCACTAATGTTGAGGAGGAAATAGCAAAGACAACTTTTTCCTTAACAATTATGTGCTATAACAAGTGAGTCGGGATTTATACTGCACTGTGGAATCATATGATCGGGATCGCAAACAAGGATGATGCCCACCTGCTATTTGGATCATAATAGAAGCCATTGATGGAGCCGTCACTACAAGAGAAGCAAACATAGTAAAAACCAGCTATAGTTAACCCACAGTCAGTTCCAACATTCACGAAGTACTGCTCTTTCCATCTCTGCAGAGTCAACAAATCAAAGATAAAGGCATGCCATTACTAAAAGAGAAAAATTCATTAACGCGCGAGTGGAATTGAAAAATAGGTTACCATGAATATGTAGGGATAGCTACTCAGGTCGAGAGATCTTCCGCCATCAACTTCCACTTGGCTCTGTAAACACTTCGTCAACTAAGATGGCACAAGATTGTGATAGATACCACATAGTTTGAATAGAAACATTGGGTACTTACCAAAAGGGGAGAGAAAGAGGGAAACTTGGTCCAGTGCCTTATGTCTACTTCTGACCTGTTAGCAGTTTGAAGAATGACTATGAGGGAAAGGGCTCACTCCATCTATAGAGCTAGAGAAATTATATTAACAAGAGATTATTTTCGGTAATCTAGAAAGATAAACTAAATGTTTTCCATAGCATACACACGAAAAGAAAAAAAAAAAAAAGAAAAAAAAACAAGAACAAAAGAAACAATGAGACAAAGAACCCACGTTGCTTCCCATTTTCCAGTGAAGAATGTATGATTCTTTGCATCAACAATTTCCCCTTCCCAGAAGGTTACCACCTGAAATATCACATATGAAAATATCAGCGAAGTTTACTAATGAATAGTGGAAATAAATGATCACATGAGTTGTACTACAATAGCAGGTAAACGAAAAGGCTCAGCAGTAACTGCAGAATCATGTAAGACACTTACGGTACTTCTGTCGAAAGTAGTGCAATTAAACCAAAGGGAAGAGCGAAAATTTAACAGTAGTTGGTAAAAGTAAAGGAAGAATTGTGAAAAGATGAGTATAGAAGTTGAAGACATGAAAAATTATCGTTAGTTTGAATGTTTGTTAAATAGTTATAGAACCACCTTGAAGCAAAAAGTATTTGCTCATGATCACATAACTTGAGACATGCTAAATTAACTTCATGGTCATTAACGAAAGTATTTTTGGTGGCTTGTAAGGACTAAGGAAAAATTTATGAAATTGGGAAAAAACCAGAAATAGAAGGGGGCATACCCAGGCCCATGCATCAAGGATGAAGACTAACTAACACGAGTATATACGAGCAACATAAAACAAAATCATACTAGCAATACTATATCCCATTTATGAAACAAATCAACTGAAAAGACCCATTTAATGAATGCTAAGTCATCACAGGGGGACAATAATAGCAATTGGAGGGTGAAATCGGCAAGAATAATAGGTGCAGCAGAATAACAAAAACCTAATTGCCAAGTGGGCTTACAGGTGTGTCTGCCATTGGAACGTTAAGAGCTTCCATTGTGCCACAAAGGTAACCATGATCAAGGTCACAACCTTGGATTCTCACGTTAACTCTCCATGCTTCGTCCTTTTGTAGGCTAGAAACATTCTGAGTTCCAGAAAATGCCTGTAAAAAAGACACAACTACTTGTAGAGTAGGATCAATCATTTTAAACTCAAGCAACAAGAGAAAGCACCTCCAGTGAACCATCGAAAATATAGAGGCAGATGGAGAAACTTATATCTAAGCACTTGAACAGATTTAAAATATTGAAGTATCTTAAAAAATTCAAGAGGTACAAACAAACACAAATACATAAAGGAAGGTGGAAATTCACCTGTCCAACACTTAAAAGTGTACAAGCAGGGGGTGATGTGTGGCCAGGATTTGCACCTACACAGTGATTGATAACGAGATAAAGTCACAGGAATAAATAGTTTGAAGAAGTTTTCAAGACCAAGCTCAACCCCAAAATGCTGATAAGTTCCTCTAAAATGACAAAGCTTAAATCAGAACAAATATATTACATACAATTGCTACAAACCTAAAGAATCTGAAACCAATAGTTCATATTAGAAGGCATGAGGTGTGATGATAAGCAATTAAGCATATTAAAGCTTTTGCAGGCATGCAAGATTACTTTGCAAATGGATGCATCTATTTTTTGGTGAAAATGCTCTAAATTATCTTGTCTTTCGTTTTTCACTTTTGGGCAAATTCCTATGATGGAGAAGAATTACCACAAATACGACGAAGCACTAAGGAACCCTATTGGTTCATTGAATAAACTAAGATGATGAAAACTCTGCTATGGAAGAAAAAAAAATGGAGAAAAGAAAAGGAAGGAAGGAGACAAGAGTAATGAAAGAGACGAACAACTCATGAACCTGACAAGAATGTGGTTTATGAACCTAACAAGAATGTGGTTTATACAACTGGTAAAACACCTCAAACCCCTCCGAATCGAAATACTAGAACTTTTGAGCAGATGCTGCTGCAAGAGACATGTATAGAGGAAATAGGATCATTAAGAGGGCTGTAACAGAAGTTCCAGTTAGCAGATGATGCTGATAAACCTCTAATAAGGAAGAAAAGTTCATGGTTACCATAACTGTATCTAGGAGGCTGTGACTGGATACCCAACAGCTGTTGCCAGAGAAGGTTCCCAAACCATGAACAAAAATGTAATGTAGCCCTTATTCTATGGGGGAGTTAAGGGAAACAAAGCCGTGTTCGCCCCCATGTAATATTCTTGTCAGGGTCTAAAAAGAAAGAATCCGGATTAATGATGAATCGACGGGGAATGTCTTGCCAATGTTGAATTACTAAATAGAGGTTTCAAGAAAAAAAAGTGAGAGTATATGATCAAAATGTGGTAGGTGTCAACTGTTAAAGCGAAGGGTGGGTTTTTCTCTTCAATATTACCTAAATATTCTTCTTGATTAGGAACTCCAGCAGCAAATTTTTTGTGCACAGAAAAATTTAGCAAGACTCAATAAATAGACAAAATAAAAAGCATCCCTTTGATTAAGAATCACATCAATTACTACTCAAATTTCTTCCAACCAATTCTAGCTTCAACATTCTGAATACATGAGTGGTAACTCTTTCTGTTTTTTGAAACATAATTGCAAACAGTTATACATAATTTTGAAGGTCTTCTATTCGCGCTTGTCTATCCCCAAAATGGCATCATCTTCTGCGCAAATAATTCGGGTCAAACTCTTATTTCTCCAGACAATAACAGATTTGCTACCATCTTAGCTTATTGAGTCAAATAACAAAAAAATGGGTCATTTCTTTTCGACTGGGGGCACACAATAGCAGAAAAATAATGGTTTTCGATTGGCCTTCCATTTTCCCTCTCAGATTTCTAAGCAACCAAACAAAACTCAAAGCAAATGGAACAAAATTCTTTGAAATAATCGAAGAAACCCAGAAAGTTTATCTAACAATAGAACTAACCCAGAATACAGAACCCATCTGGGTTATGCGTGGGATGACTGAAAATCAATGATTCAGCTCAGATCAAGCAAAATACAAGAAACAAGATTAAATTCATGTTGATAAAATTTATATATAGAGAATATTTATCCAATACCTGAAACCTGAGAAGGTGCCGAATTCTCCACCACTCTCACAGGCATTTTTCGAGTCCCAGCAAAAAGAACAGTAATCACTTCGTAGGGGTATCGAACACCGGATCCCTCATTGTGAGAGGTCGAACAAGAAAACCCGGTTCAGATAAACCGGATAGTTAGAGGTCGAACGAGGAAACTGGCAGCATATTGCAAAATAACCACAGAGTTTGATTCCAACAACAAATTAGCCCTCAGTTTTTCGAAACTTCCAAGAAAAAGATTTGAACTTTCAATTTGATATCAGTCTCAACCTCCATAGACGTTCTTAACTGAACCGGTTTAATAACTTTGTCTTAGTATACCAAAAGAGGATTATTGAACTTAAAAATATGAATTTTAATCACATTTAAGTCGTCGTTCGCTCTCTCATCTCTGGCCCAATCCCTTCTCTTCTCGATAACCCTCTTATTTTCTTTTGCTCACCCTATGCACAATCATAGTGCCATCACAGAAACTTCAAAAGTTATCACATATATCACGTACGAAACACTCTCTCACAAGCTCCAAGGCCAGTGCCAACTAAAATAAATAAATCTCAAATTATCCAAGAGTAATAAAGTGGTATTTAGATGGTAGATTCCATAAGACTCACAAAAGTTTTCATCAATTTGTGGAAGTTATGCAAATAGGAACTTTAAGAGTTGAAATTTGATTTGTTTCAAAGAGAAAATAGTTGAAGCCGAGAAAGGAAATGCGCGACTATTCGCCGCCCTTTATTTTCTCTCATAGCCCACAACATTTCGGTAAATGGTTTTCGAAAATCATACATAACATTTCGATAAATAGCCGTTGAAAACAAGATTATATTTCGGTAACTACATGTCGAAAATATGTTCAACTTTCGGTAAACAACTGCTGAACATACATTTTCGGTAAATAGCTGTTGAAAAAAATATTATATTTCGGTAATTGGATGCTGAAAATATATCTCAATTTCGGTAACTAACTGTCGAGTATAATTGAAAATTTTTAACGGGCTATGGGAGAAAATAAAGGACCGCGAATAGCAGCACCCGAAAGGAAATTTAAGACCCAAAGTAAAAAAAAAGAGTGATTTGCTTTTATATCCCTTTGATTTATCTGAAAAGTTCAACTTAGTCCTTCCAGTTTTAATTTCTCCCAACTAGACCTTCGATTTGCAAATTGATTTCAATGTCATCCTTTCGTTGTCTCCCGTTAGTAATTTGGATGGAAAAGGGCCATGTGCCCATCACGTGAGCCTCCCCCAGGGGCATAGTTGCCCATTCCCCTCCCTCCCTCCCCTAACCCTATATCCATTGGAGAGATGGGACTCCATTTATTCTGCCATTTTCACCCATTATTCGCACCTCTGTCTCTCTCTTCATTGGTTAGAATATATATATATATATATATATATATATATATCTCTCTCTCTCTCTCTCACTCATTTTACAGGTTATTCCCATCTCTTATCACTTTCTCTCTCTCTCTCTCTATGTCTATTTTTTTCCTCTATCTCTCTCTCTATTATTCTCTCTCTCTCTCTCTCTCAATTTACAGCTCATCTCCCACCATGGATTCTTCATCTTCAACAAGCACAAGTGCAATGATTCCAAGGTACAGAACTAAATATTGCCATTGCAAGCTCCAACCTCCAGGCAGTCATCAAAGTGACTAATTCAGATCCAAATAAAGGAAAATTATATTACTCATGTCCAAATGGAGTCTATGAGATATGGGATTAGTGCAAGCCAATTAACATAGTCCCAAGTGTGCCAACCCAGAAGAGGTTCTTCCATGAAGATGAGACAAAAAGGGCAACAACTGGGGATGAAAATGCAAGACGTGGGGTTGATAATGCAAGGGCAGGTAGGATGCAAGTGCTTAAAGGGCAGCTAGGAACTCTAAAGATGATGATGGCCATGTGCCTCATCACCATTGTCTTGTGTTTTTTTGTTATCCTACTGAAATGAATGTAATGCAATCTGAACCTAAGTGAAATGAATAAGCTTTTGTGGCTTTGGAAACCATGTTTATGCCACTTTTGTGTCTTTGAAAACTTATTTACATGCCATTACAATACACAAAAGGCAGTTCAATAATACACCTAATTGCCAAACCATATGATAGTTAATGAATAAGACAATTCATTGAAGAAGAAGACAGTTGCATTGACTATAATATTCAAGTAACCAAAAATTGGTACCTGCCAAAATCAATGCAATACAACCATTCAACATCAGTCAATACATAAACCAAACACCAACTTGCCAACCAACTATTCAATATTCAATTAACACAAAAACCTACTTGGCAACCAACCATTCAATATCCAGTCAACACAAAAGCCTACTTGCCAACCAACCATTCAATATCCAAACATTACAAAAACCTACTTGGCAAACAAAATAAACCAATTGTGCACAATGACAGAAGTCTATCATGTCTAATGCCAAGGAATCAAAATGAGAAACAAGTTCTAACTTAATATTGAGCTGGTGCTGGTGGTTGTGAAGCTTGAGCAGGTACTATTTTGTGCTGAACACAAGAAAATGGAGATAAGTAACATGTGATGCATACAAAAGGAAAACTTAGAAATAAATAAGTGGTTCATCTTACATTGAGAGAAGTACTTCTAAAATCCATACCCTTTCCAAAACCCCTGCCCCTTCCAACACTCCTTCCCCTTCCACCATCACCCTTTCCACCACCACCCCTTCCCTGCTAGTTAATGCTTGGCCTACTTCAGTTGGTGCAGCAACAAGTCCCCTTCCTCTGCTACTAGGTGCTTGGCTTCCTCCTTACCTTAGCCTTCCTCTTGGCTTTCCAGTTGACCTACAGAATACTAACCCTCCACTAGGCCTCCTCCTAATTTCAGGATTGACTTCATTTTTGCATCTCCTGATATTATGGCCCCATTGACCACATTTGCCACACCGCAATGAAGTATTCTGTCTTTTTAACTTATCTGCATCAGGATTCTCCAACTCTTCTCTTTCCTTCCTTCTAGATTTCTTTGGTCTACCAACGGACTTGCTATAGTTGGGAGGGAGAACTGGGACACATCCACTTGAAGGCCGCATGGTCCATCCATTGATGGGGTAAATGATACCCTTGTAGATGTTGGCATTTGTCTCCTTCCCATAGCAAGGGTGGCAGTAATCTAGTACGTTTTCATGATTGAAAGTAATGGCAACAATAGCATGAACACATGGGATACCTTTCAAATCCCATCTTCTACAGCTACATGTATGGTCCACCAAATTCAGGCTATACTGCTCTGGTGGAAAGCAATGTATTTGGAAATGTACGTCACCACACCATATTGGGTTACAACTACCAACTATTTTCTTATACTTCTCTATTTTTTTTTATGACATTGGGGCTTATGCTATGTTCCCACTTGATTATTTTGTCTCTCCTTTTGGCCAATCTTTTCATTAAGTAGCACCTGATCCCTTCCAACATAGTTATAATTGGTTTATCTCTAGCCTTCCTTATGCCTTTGTTGAAACTCTCACATAGGTTGTTAACAAGAATGTCACAATTATTAAAAGTGGAGAAGTGAGACTTGGACCATTGCGCGGCTGATTTTTCTGCTAGCCACTTGTATGCCTCCACATCAATACTCCTCATTATTTCCATTGCTTTATGAAAATCTGGAACTGTTGTAGCTCTAGCTGCTGCCCATAATTGTTTCTTCAACTCCACCCCCTTGTGCAAATCACTGCCATAATTGTTTCTTCAACTCCACCCACTTGTGCGAATCACTGAAAGATGTATACAAGTGCCTAGTGCTGAATCTCATCTCTGCATTTGGCACCACTTCTTGTAATGCTAGAACCAGGCCAAAAGTGAAGCATTACAAGATGAAATTAATTATACAAAGGCATTATTAAATAAACAAGGGAAGTAGTTAAACAAGATGGAATTCAATAAACAAAAGAAGCTTTACAGATGAAATAAATCCAATGGTTCTATACCTTTTGTTTGTCTGTCATGAATGTCCATGCACTTGTGTTTTGAATTTGTAGGTCTTCAACCACCAACTCCAAAAACCAAGTCCATGTGTCATTGGTTTCACTCTCAGCAACAGCATATGCAAATGGTAATGATTGATTATTAGCATGAATCCCCACAACAACTAACAATTGACCTCCATGTGCTCCTTTCAAGTGGCATGCATCCATACATATCAGCCTTCTGCAACCAGCTAGCATTCATGGCTTTAATGCCCCCAAACATACATAAAGTCTCTCAAATATTGGCCGACCATCTGGAGTTGGAGAAGGTAATGTTTTCATTATGATTGTGGTGTTAGGGTTTGTTCTCTTTCTCTCTTCACATTAATCCTTTATCAGTTGGACCCCCCTTATTAGTTGGACACCCCTTATCAGTTGGAGTTGGACCCCCCTCATCAGTTTGACTTTCCATCATTTGAATGAGATTAATTGGTTCTACATACATGTCCACTATCCTACTTGGGGAAAGTTGCTCAATCATCTCTATTACATCACTGTCAGTCAATAACATTCTCAATCCATTGTTAATGTTTTTCCCAGTCATCACATAATAATAATTTATCATACCCGTGTACCCCAGTTTCTCGTCAATATCACCAACTACTATTAAAGACATTTTTTGTGGGTCACATTCATCACAGTATGCAACAGAGCCACCTTCGTACCTGATTGTGGGCCTATAAAAAAACTTTCCCCCATGATGAATCTATATAGTGAAATCGTCTCCTACATATGATTGAACAATGTTTATGGGACCACAATCAGAAAGAAGCACTACAACTGACAAAAAAACCAGAGCTTTTCAAAAAAAAAAATAGAAGGCAACCAACACATGCAATAAACCCAATCGAGAACCCAATAAAGAATATCTGTTCAAAAAAATAATTTTTCGTTACTGAAAAAGACCACTTGTATCGATTTCTTCCCAAAATTTATGTCGTTTATTCTACAGATAACTGAAGAATCACTCACCTAGGGTTTTTTCTCAGTTCCTTGGCATGCTTCTTGATTGTCTGGGAAATCGACCACGATTCCCCTATCGTCATCTCACTCTTACTCGACCACAATTCCCCCTTCGTCATCTCAGCTTTTTGGGTTAGGAGAAATTAGGTCGTGTGAAGTGGGGTGTGGAGTGAGAAAGACTGAAAAAGAAAAAAGAGTGGGAAATCGTTTAGGGTTAGGGGAGGGAGGGGAAATGGGCAAATATGCCCCTGGGGAGGCTCACGTGATGGGCATATGGCCCTTTTCCATCCAAATTACTGACGGGAGCCAACGGAAGGATGACATTGAAATCCATTTGCAAATCGAAGGTTTAGTTGGGTGAAAATGAAACTGGAAGGACTAAGTTAAACTTTTCGGATAAGTCGAAGGAATATAAAAGCAAATCACTCCAAAAATAGATGTAAACTTAAAAGGGGGAAACAGTGAGAAATAATTCTAAAATACAAGTAAAGAAAAGAGAAAATATAAAGGAGGAAAACGTAATTAGAACCACCACAGCCCGGAGTGTAAACGAGCCGAACCGAATCAAGCTTTAGAGTGCTCAAGCTTGGCTTGTTTACTAAACGAGTCAAAAACTCAAGCTCGAGCTCGGCTAGAGCCTTAACGAGCCGAGTTTAGTCATTTACTAAACGAACCTCTTTAATCAAGTCGAGCCTCCCTTAACGAGCCGAGTTTTTGTGCCGCTCGGTTCGTTTACTAAACGAGCTGAAAACTCGAGCTCGAGCTTAGCTCGTTTACTAAACGAACCGAGCCGAGCTGAGCCTTAACAAACTGAACAGAGCCGAGCACGCGAGCTACTCGGTTCGTTTAATTTACAGCCCTAACCACAACATACCAAAAGTCTTTCTCTTTTATAATGGTAGGATAGGATAGGATAGAATAATACATGTGAAGACTAGTAGGTTGGCAGTGGCCGGCCATTGCTTCAATGCTTATTAGTAGTATTTCTTTTCGCAGTTTATGCTACAAATTTAGTGGGAGGCAAGAGACTTTTTCTGAGAAGCTGTGAGCCTATTTCATCCTTACAAATTATGGCAGAGGAAAACAGAGAAACCAAGATTTCCGAAGGGCAAAACAGTCATCGATCAGCAGCCATCCCGCAAAGTAAGATGCTCCTTCTCTCTTGTGTGATTTGGTCGAAGTCCATTCCTAGAAGACCAGATTGTCTAATTCTTAAGATCCACAACATGCCTAGGGAGAGAATAAAAAATGGAAATTGAAGATTTTGATTTCAATATAATTACATCTTCTGATGATCCATGTCAAATGATCTAGTTCAAAAGAAAATGGGGAGAGAATAATCGAGTACTAGTTTATTACGACTTTGGGAACGTACCTCTGTCACAAAAATACATGTCATATACTCTTGACTTCGAAATGTGACAAATTAATTAGCTTTCACTTTTCAATATACCATTGACCCGAACTTGTGTTCGATTTGGTGTTCCGAAATTGATGTACGTTAAAAAATAAAGAGAAACAAAAAGTTTTCCAATCTAGCTTGGCAAACAAGAGCAGTAGCCTTTTTGCAAAGTTGTGTTCGATTTGATGTTCCGAAATTGTTGCTAAAATTCGTTTTCGATCCTTCCTTTGTTTTTCCTTTAGAGCAAATGCATTGAAACCTTTTGATACATATTATTGAGGACGATTCAAGATCACTCAAAAGTACATTTTTGATCAGGAATGAATCAGAAAATGAAATGGCCGGAGGTGGTAGGTTTGACGGTAGAAGAAGCAGAGAGGATAATAAAGGAAGAGAAGCCTGGAGTTCAAATACAAGTTATTCCACCAGAACACGTCGTTACCTGCGATTACAAAGTGCAACGGGTCCGACTATATGTTGATTCCTTGGGAAAAGTTCATAGGCCTCCTATAATTGGCTGACGATTTCGACTTCCTGTGACTAATTTCAAACCCATTCGATGAAAACATGTAAGACTTCGATTGCTATTTGAGGATTGTTTGCACCTTGTTTCGTTAAATCAACTGGATATCTTAATGAATTTGAATAAAGCATGAATGGTTTTTGTGTTTCTGTACCTTTGGGATAGAATTTTCGATCTGTTTAGAGGGGGAAACCAAGAGGGTTAAAGAAATATCATCATTCTCAACGGATGCGACCTAAACTCATCACCTTTTCACCGGCCAAGAAGGTACGGAGGTATGCTATTTTCTTCCAATCTTTGGATTGAGAAAAGGGCGAAGGAAAAAATTGAAACTCAAACGCTCCAATATTACGGGGCTGTTTGTTTGACGGGACTGATAGTGAAGGGGTTTATAATCTTGTGAGATATGTTATGCCATTGCCCATCGAGTTATAGAGTGATTTGATTAATAATACCACTCCCCTCATAGTGTTGTACGTAGACGGCACGCTTTATGAGATTAAAATTACTAGACGGTGGGGCCACATGCATGGGTGAACATATGGGGTTTGAGAGTATGAGCGTGGGAAGTTGAACTAAAGTGATTATGCTACGTACTTTGCCCGAGTAGTTGATTCATATAGCAAAAAGTAATTGTAAAATTTCATTTTCGATTAGGATAATATTGGAAATTACTTTTGTGACAAAGCTTCACAATTTTGTTCACACCACAAACCGTTCTCTTTTTCAATATTAGAATACATATCGGGGATATATGTTTAATCTACACTGCTAAATTTCAACATATAGTCCACAAAGGGGCCTCATGAGTCATGTGATTGCTTGAACACTAAATTGTTCTTTTTCTCAGATCAATTTCCCCGCAAAAAGAAAAGCTTTGTATATATTTCACAAAACATTCTTCGATATTAGAGATAGTGTTTGCGAAGTGATGGCGATAGATTTCAATATTATGAACTTTTGAAACTATTTTGTGGTGTCGTTGGTCGTAAAATAACAATGGTAGTTGAATGCTGGTGAGGTGGTTGTTGTGATAGTGCGTGAAATGATGGGAGGATGTGGTGATAGTGCATGAAAAGGTGACTTTGGTCGAGGTAGTGGTGATAGTATTGGTGGGGTGAAAAGATTATAAAAAGGTGGTGGTTTGGTAGTCGTAGTGGTCAAGTGATATTTTTTGTGATATGGACATTGGAATTTGGCTTTGTAAATGTATAAGCTAGCATTGTCTTGGGCGTATGTCTCAGGCAAATTCCGATGATTAAACAGATTTTGTGTGCTTTGATAAAGTCTGAAATGCCTTTTGAATTCTCTCAAACTCTATAAGAAATGAACAAATACCATAGAACTGGGAATGCGAGTACTGAATGGAATATAGAATGAGGGGAAGGGAGGCGAAAATGTGTTTTAGCCTTAGTGGCTCCGACGATCTTAGAATTGGTTTACTTTAGAATAACTTTTCGTAAATCAAATTATATTACTTTTATGGTTCAATCCCACCATACTTTAGTACTTTGAATACCCGCTTTATCGATATAAAATAGGTTGCGATCAGGTTTAACGTTAGTTTGATTCAAGGATTTTTCCAAACCAATTTATTCTTCAACATGTTGAGGATAAAGTTGTCCTCTATTTTAATGTACAAATATTTTTGGAGCCAAACTAAATTTGTTAGAAATTAAAGTAGGCTAGACAAGCTTTCCGATGGTTCAAACCACATGCAAAACGGAGTTCGGGAGTGTCCATGGTAGAATCGCAAAGTTTTGTAGGTTATAAACTTTCAAGAATGCGGCCAGGGCGCGATGCATTGCGCCTGAGGCGCACTGATTTGCGTCTGAGGTGCACTAACACTCAGCAATGGGTAAAATTTTGTGGGTTCTCTCCAGACACTCTTGAGCTCCGATTTTCGAAAGGTTTGAACCATTAAAAAGTTTGTTGAGTGTACTTTCTAACCCAAGTAGTTTGGATTTAAAAGTATGTTAACATAAAAAGATATGACCAATTTACTATCAGTGAGTTGAAATACAAAACATTTACGTAAAACGCTCGCATCTTCTTCATTTTAAATCGGATAAAGATCAATAATATATCGATAAAGGGGACTTTTAAAGTTCTAAAAGTGGGTTGATTCCAACCATAAAAATAATAACGTTTAGTTTATAAAAGGTGGGTAGAAATTAGGCCGCTACAAAAATTATCTAAGCACTACTATCTCTCCACTACCAACACTTTCACCGAAACACTACCTCTACACCGGCCACGATCAATTCACCATCTAGTCTAGCATCACTTCTCCACCACTACCACCAAACTTTTCCTCTGCTACTACCGTTGGCACCACACCTCAACCTTGGCAACTCCGCCTTCATTCAACAACTACGTACATACAACCAACACCACCACTACGGTGCCACGACTATCACACCTCAACATGCAACTCAACCACCACTACTAAATATTCACCACTACCATCATTTTAGCACTACATTACCGCAAATGTATGAGAGTACAGCATAGAAAGTGTGAATGTTTTAGACATTGAGGATAAAGTTTGGGAGATATTTTGAAATTTTTCCTCTTTTTAAAGTGATAATATTCGCAATATTTTTATGGTGGTGATCGTGGTTTTGAAGCATTGGGGCTGAATGTTTCTAAAATACTCTCAATCCAAAACAATTTAGAAAATCATTAATATTTTATATTCCAAAAAACACTCTTCGATATTGGAGATTGTGTTTGGGAAGCGATGGCGATAGATTTAAATATTTTGAACTTTTGAAACTATTTTGTAGCGTCGGTGGTGGTGAAATAACAACGGTGGTGGAATGATGGCGAGGTGGTTGTCGTGATAGTGGGTGAAATGATGGGAGGAGGTGATGATGGTGCGATGATAAGGTGACTATGGTTGAGGTAGTGGCGATAGTATTGGTGGTGTGAAAAGGTTATAAAAAGGTGGTGGTTTGGTAGTCATAGTGGTCAAGTGATATTTTTTGTGATTTGGACATTGGAATTTGGCTTCATAAATGTATAAGCATTGTCTTGGGCGTATGTCTCAGGCAAATTCCGATGATTAAACAGATTTTATTTGGTTTGATAAATTCTGGAATGCCTTATGAATTCTCTCAAAGTCTATAAGAAATGAACCAATACCATACTGGGAATGCAAGTACTGAATGGAATATAGAATGAGGGGAAGGGGCACGAAAATGTGTTTTAGCCTTAGTGGCTCCGACTATCTTAGAATTGGTTTGCATTTGAATAACTTTTCGTTAATCAAATCATATTATTTTATGGTTCAATCCCTCAGTTTTTTGAAACTTTCAATTTGATATCAGTCTCAACCTCCATAGACTTATTCTTAACTGAACCGGCTTAATTACTTCGTCTTAGTAGACCAAAAGAGGATTATTGAACTTAAAAATATGAATTTTAATCACATTTGAGTCGTCGTTTGCACTCTCATTTCTTGCCCAATCCCTCCTCTACTCGATAACCTCCTTATTTTCTTCTGCTCATCGTACGCGGAACCAAAGTGCCATCATGGAAATTTCAAAAGTCATTGCCTACATCACATACGAAACACTCTCTCATAAGCTCCACGGCCAGTGCCAATTAAAATAAATCTGAAAAAACCAATGAGTAATAAAGTGGTATTTGTATAGTAGATTCCTTAAGACTCATAGAAGTTATGCAAATAAGAACTTTAAGAGTTTGAAATTTGATTTTTTTCGAAGAGAAAATAGGTGAAGTTGAGAAAGAAAATTTAAGAGCCAAAGTAAGAAAGATCTAAACTTAAAAGGGGCAAACCGCCAGAAATAATTTGAAAAAAACAAGTAAAGTAAAGAGAAAATATAAAGGAGAAAAACGTAATTAGAACTACCATAGCATACCAAAAGTCTCTCTTTTGAGAAATTTTTCGGTGCCGGGTGGGTATATCCCACGTGGTATCCGCTCGGCACCACATGGTACCCAGTACCCACCTTGCAGCACTGAAAAATTTTCCCTCTCTTTTATAATGGTAGGATAGGTTAGAATACATGTGAAGACTAGTGGGTTGAATATCTTCCGTTTGACCCAAAAAAAAAAAATAATAATAATAGTACGACTAGTAGGTTTGCAGTGGCCGGCCATTGCTTTGATAACCATTGGAAGGTTTTGATACTTGTTGTAGTATTTGTAGAGACCCGTATTTTAGGGCCGTATTTTTTTAAAAAAAAATATTAAAATTATCGATTAATGGCGTAAATTGTGGAAATTCGAATAATGGCATGGTTATAAGATTAGGGGATCAACATGATATAATTGCAAGTGCAGGGGTGAAAGTGTGATAAGTGTATATATATGTATATGGACGTATCCCCTTTCACTTTATTTCTTTCTTTCTCCCTATTCTCTCGGCCCTCTCCCTTCGAAACTCTCCCTCCGCTTCTCTCCTCGATTTCATTTACTTAGAGCGTGATTCCGAACAAAGCCACGAATTAAAGTCGTTATACGGAGTGCAGGCTTCCTATCCATCCAAGAAAAATCATGATTGGACAACGTGGGAGCTCAATTGACTTGGTCAAAGGGTTGGGTTTTGCTCGAAACCCACGAGGTAGGGATTTCTTACTCTTGTCATGCGTTTATACGGTGTTTATGTACCTAGATCGTATCTTGCTTCGTTGTTTAGGCTTGTTCCTTCCATTTCCGAAAATCAGCAGAATAGGGCTTGCGTTTTTGAAGTTTTACGCCTTCTTAAACTTAGATTTGAATTTTGGTTCCTTTGTATGAAATAGAGTAGACTTAAAGCCCGTTCTAATGCCACTGGAATCGCCCAAAACCGTTGAGAATTGAATTTATGGTGATTTTTAGAATACTGGTCTGCAATCTGTCTTGTAAATCAAAGTATATTACTTTTATGGTTCAATCCCACCATGCTTTAGTACTTTGAATACCTGCTTTATCGATATAAAATAGGTTTCGATAAGGTTTAATGTTAGTTTGACTGAAGGATTTTTCCAAACCAATTTATTCTTCAACCTGTTGAGGGTAAAGTTGTCCTACATTTTAATGTATAAATATTTTTGGAGCCAAACTAAATTTGTTAGAAATTAAAGTAGGCTAGACAAGTTTTCCAACGGTTCAAACCACATGCAAAATGGAGTTCGGGAGTGTCCATGGCAAAAACGCAAAGTTTGGCAGGTTATAAAGTTTAAAGAATGCGCCCAGGGCGCGATGCACTGCGCCTGAGGCGCACTGACTTGCGTCTAAGGCGCACTAACACTTAGCAATTGGTCAAATTTTGCGGGTTTGCTCCAGATACCCCCGCGCTCCTATTTTCAAAAGGTTTGAACCGTTAAAAAGCTTGTTGAGGGTACTTTCTAACCCAAGTAGTTTGGATATAAAAGTTTTTGTACATAAAAAGATATGACCAATTTACTCTCAGTGAGTTGAATTATAAATCATTCGGGTAAAACGCTCGCATCTCCTTTGTTTTAAATCGGATAAAGACCGATAATATATCAATAAAGAGGATTTTTAAAGTTCTAAAAGGCCGTTCATTCCAACCATAAAAATTATAATGAATATTTTATGAAAAGGGGTAGCAATTTGACCGCTACAAAATTTATCTGAGCACTACTATCTCTCCACTTCCAACACTATCACCATAACACTACCTCTACACCACCGTCAATTCACCATCTAGTCGAGCATCACTTCTCCACCACTACCACCACACTTTTCCTCCGCTACCACTGTTGGCACTACACCTCAACCCTGGCACCTCCACCTTCATTCAACAACTATGTACGTACAACCAACACCACCACTACAGTGCCCGACTAGTATAACACCTCAACGTGCAACTCCACCACCACTACTACATATCCACTAATACCATCATTTTAGCACCACATAACCACAAAAGTATGAGAGTACAACATAGCAAGAGTGAATGGTTTAGACATTGAGTGTAAAGTGTGGGCGATATTTGGAAAATTTTCCTCTTTTTAAAGTGTAATATTCGCAATATTGTTTTGGTGGTGATCGTGGTTTTGAAGTGCTGGGGGTGAATGTTTCTGAAGTATTTTGAATCCAAAACAATTTACTAAATCGTTAATGTTTTATATTCCAATAAACACTCTTCGATATTGGAGGTTGTGTTTGCGAAGTGATGGCGATAGATTTCAATATTATGAACTTTTGAAACTATTTTATGGCGTTGGTGGTGGTGAAATAACAATGGTGGTAGAATGCTGGCGAGGAGGTTGTCGTGATAGTGCGTGAAATGATGGGAGGAGGTGGTGATGGTGCAATGATAAGGTGACTATGGTCGAGGTAGTGGCGATAGTATTGGTGGGGTGAAAAGGTTATAAAAAGTTGGTGGTTCGGTAGTCGTAGTGGTCAAGTGATATTTTTTGTGATATGGACATTGGAATTTGGCTTCATAAAAGTAATATAACCATTTTCTTGGGCGTATGTTTCAGGCAAATTCCGTTGATTAAATAGATTTTGTGTGCTTTGATAAAGTCTAGAATGCCCTATGAATTCTCTAGAACTCTATAAGAAATGAACAACTACCATAGAACTGGGAATGCGAGTACTGAATGGAATATAGAATGAGGGGAAGGGGCGCGAAAAGGTGTTTTAGCCTTACTGGCTCCAACAATCTTAAATTGGTTTACTATTGAATAACTTTTCGTAAACCAAAGTATATTATTTTTATGATTCAATCCCTCAGTTTTTCTGAACTTTCAATTTGATATCAGTCACAACCTCCATAGACTTGTTTTTAACTGAACCGGCTTAATTACTTCATCTTAGTAGACCAAAAGAGGATTACTGAACTTAAAAATATGAATTTTAATCACATTTGAGTCGTCGTTCACTCTCTCATCTCTTGCCCAATCCCTCCTCTACTCGATAACCTCCTTATTTTATTCTGCTCACCGTACGCGCAACTAAAGTGCCATCATGGAAACTTCAAAAGTCATCGCCTATATCATATACGAAACACTCTCTCACAAGCTCCAAGACCAGTGCCAACTAAAATAAATCTCAAAAAACCAATGAGTAATAAAGTGGTATTTGTATGGTAGATTCCATAAGACTTACAGAAGTTATCGATCTGTGGAAGTTATGCAAATAAGAACATTAAGAGTTGAAATTTGATTTTTTTTCAAAGAGAAAATAGTTGAAGCTGAGAAAGAAAATTTAAGAGCCAAAGCAAGAAAGATCTAAACTTAAAAGGGGCAAACTGCTAGAAATAATTTGGAAAAAACAAGTAACGTAAAGAGAAACAATAAAGGAGGAAAACATAATTAGAACCACCATAGCATACCAAAAGTCTCTCTTTTGAGGAATTTTTCGATGCCAGGTGGGTATATCCCACGTGGTACACGCTCGGTACCACATGGTACCCACCCGGCACTGAAAAATTTTCCCTCTCTTTTATAATGGTAGGATAGGTTAGAATACATGTGAAGACTAGTGGGTTGGATATCTTCCGTTTGTCCCAAATAAATAAATAAGACTAGTAGGTTGGCAGTGGCCAGCCATTGCTTTGATAACCATTGGAAGTTTTTGATACTTGTAGTAGTATTTCTTTTCACAGTTTATGCTACAAATTTACTGGGAGGCAAAAGAGTTTTTCTGAGAATCAATGAGCCTATTTCATCCTTACAAATTATGGCAAAAGAAAACAACAAAACAAAGATTCCCCAAGGGCAAAACGGTCATGAATCAGCAGTCATCCCCCCAAGTAAGTTGCTCCTTCTCTTCTTTAATTTGGTCCAAGTCCATTCCAAGTGGCCTGACCAGATCATGTAATTCTTAAGATTCACATCATACCTAAGGAAAGCTAGTTGAGAAAAGAAGAAACTAAAAGGGTATTGAAATACAATTAATATGGGCTTGAACTTGGTTGGGGAAGGACATGACAAGGGGAAATTAAGAAAATACATTGAGTTTTTACTTTTTCTAATCTGGCTTGGCAAACTGTTTCTAAAATTCGCTGTTCAAACCTTTTCGTTGTTTTTCCTTTAGAGCAAATGCATTGAAACCTTTTGCTACATATTATTGAGGACGATTCAAGATCACTCAAAAGTACATTTTTGATCAGGAATGAATCAGAAAACGAAATGGCCGGAGGTGGTAGGTTTGACGGTAGAAGAAGCAGAGAGGATAATAAAGGAAGAGAAGCCTGGAGTTCAAATACAAGTTATTCCACCAAACGGTTTTTATACCTGTGATTACAAAGTGCAACGGGTCCGACTACACGTTGATTCCTCAGGAAAAGTTCATAGGCCTCCTATAATTGGCTGACAATTTCAACTTCCTGTGACTAATTTCGAGTCCATTCGATGAAAACATGTAAGACTTCGATCGCTATTTGAGGCTTGCTTGCACCTTGTTTCGTTAAATCGACTGGATATCTTGGTGAATTTGAATAAAGCATGAATGGTTTTTGTGTTTCTGTACCTTTGGGATAGAATTTTCGATCTGTTTTGAGGGGGAAACCAAGAGGGTTAAGGAAATTTCATCATTCTCAACGGATGCGACCTAAACTCATCACCTTTTCACCGGCCAAGAAGGTAAGGAAGTGTGCTATTTTCTTCCAATCTTTGGATTGAAAAAGAAGGTAAGGAAGTGTGCTATTTTCTTCCAATCTTTGGATTGAAAAAAGGGCAAAGGAAAAAATTGAAACTCAAACGCCCCAATATTACGGGGCTGTTTGTTTGACGGGACTGATAGCGAAGGGGTTTATAATCTTGTGAGATATGTTATGCCATTGCCCATCGAGTTATAGAGTGATTTGATTAATAATACCACTCCCCTCATAGTGTTGTACGTAGACGGCACGCTTTATGAGATTAAAATTACTAGACGGTGGGGCCACATGCATGGGTGAACGTATGGGGTTTGAGAGTATGAGCGTGGGAAGTTGAACTAAAGTGATTATGCTACGTACTTTGCCCTAGTAGTTGATTCATATAGCAAAAAGTAATTGTAAAATTTCGTTTTCGATTAGGATAATATTGAAAATTACTTTTGTGACAAAGTTTCACAATTTTGTTCACACCACAAACCGTTCTCTTTTTCAATATTAGAATACATATCGGTGATATATGTTTAATCTACACTGCTAAATTTCAATATTCGCAATATTGTTTTGGTGGTGACCGTGGTTTTGAAGTGCTGGGGGTGAATGTTTCTGAAATATTCACAATCCAAAACAATTTAGAAAATCGTTAATGTTTTATATTCCAAATAACACTCTTCATTATTGGAGATTGTGTTTGCGACGTGATGGCGATAGATTTCAATATTATGAACTTTTGAAACTATTTTGTGGCGTTGGTGGTGGTGAAATAACATTGGTGGTGGAATGCTGGCGAGGTGGTTGTCGTGATAGTGCGTGAAATAATGGGAGGAGGTGGTGATGGGGCAATGATAAGGTGACTATGGTCGAGGTAGTGGCGATGGTATTGGTGGGGTGAAAAGGTTATAAAAATGTGGTGGTTTGGTAATCGTAGTGGTCAAGTGATATTTTTTGTGATATGGTGATTGGAATTTGGCTTCGTAAATGTATAAGCATTGTCTTGGGTGTGTGTCTCAGGAAAATTCCGATGATTAGACAGATTTTGTTTGGTTTGATAATGTCTGGAATGCCTTATGAATTCTCTCGAATTCTATAAGAAATGAACCAATACCATAGAACTGGGAATGCGAGTACTAATGAAATATAGAGTGACGGGAAGGGGCACAAAAATATGTTTTAGCCTTAATGGCTCCGACGATATTGGAATTGGTTTATTTTTGAATAACTTTTCGTAAATCAAAGTATTTTATTCTTATGGTTTAATCCCACCATATTTTAGTACTTTGAATACCCTCTTTATCAATATAAAATAGGTTTCAATCAAGTTTAACGTTAGTTTGATTCAATAATTTTTCTAAACCAATTTATTCTTTAACCTGTTGAGGGTAAAGTTGTTTCATATTTTAATGTATAAATAATTTTGGAGCAAACTAAATTTGTTAGAAATTAAAATAGGCTAAACAAGCTTTCCAAAGGTTGAAACCACATGCAAAACGGAGTTCGTGAGTGTCCATGGCAAAATCGCAAAGTTTCATGAATTGCGCCTGATGCGCACTGATTTGCGTCTGAGGCGCACTAACACTCAGCAATTGGTAAAATTTTGCAGGTTAATTTGCTTCAGACACCCCCGAGCTCTGACTTTCGAAAGGTTTGAACCGTTAAAAAGTTTGTTGAGTGTACTTTGTAACCCAAGTAGTTTGGTCTTAAAATTATTTGAACATAAAAAGATAAGACCAATTTACTCTTAGTGAGTTGAAATATAAAACCATTCCGGTAAAATGCTCGCATCTACTTTATTTTAAATTGGATAAAGATTAATAATATATCGATAAGGAGGATTTTTAAAGTTCTACAAGTCGGTTGATTACATCCATAAAAATAATAACGTATAGTTTATGAAAAGGGGGCAGCAATTTGACCGCTAAAAAAAATTATCTTAGCACTACTATCTCTCCACTATTAACACTGTCACCATAACACTACCTCTACACCGGCCACCATCAATTCACCATCTAGTCGAGCATCACTTCTCCACCACTACCACCACACTTTTCCTCTGCTACCACCGTTGGCACCACACCTCAACCCTGGTACCTCCGCCTTCATTCAACAACTACGCATGTACAACCAACACCACCACTACAGTGCCATGACTATCACACCCCAACATGCAACTCCACCACCACTACTACATATCCACCACTACCATCATTTTAGCACCACATAACCGCAAAAGTATGAGAGTACAACATAGCAAGACTGAATGTTTTAGACATTGAGTGTAAAGTTTGGGAGATATTTTAAAAAAATTTCTCTTTTTAAAGTGATAATATTCGCAATATTGTTTTGGTGGTGACCATGGTTTTGAAGTGTTGGGGGTGAACGTTTCTGAAATATTCTCAATCCAAAACAATTTAGAAAATCATTAATGTTTTATATTCCAAAAAACACTCTTCGATATTGGAGATTGTGTTTGCGAAGTGATGGGGATAGATGTCAATCTTATGAAGTTTTGAAACTATTTTGTGGCGTCGGTGGTGGTGAAATAACAATGGTGGTGGAATGCTGGCGATGTGTTGTTGTGATAGTGCATGAAATGATGGGAGGAGGTGGTGATGGTGCAACGATGAGGTGACTATGGTTGAGGTTGTGGTGATAGTGTTGGTGGGATGAAAAGGTTATAAAATGGTGGTGGTTTGGTAGTCGTAGTGGTCAAGTGATATTTTTGGTGATATGGACATTGGAATTTGGCTTCATAAATGTATAAGCATTGTCTTGGGCGTATGTCTTAGTCAAATTCCGATGATTAAACAGATTTTGTGTGCTTTGATGAAGTCTGAATTGCCTTATGAATTCTCTCAAACTCTATAACAAATGAACAAATACCATAGAACTGGGAATGCGAGTACTGAATGGAATATAGAATGAGGGGAAGGGGCGCGAAAATGTGTTTTAGTCTTAGTGGCTCCGACGATCTTAGAATTGGTTTACTTTTGAATAACTTTTCGTAAATCAAAGTATATTATTTTTATGGTTCAATCCCGCCATCGTTTAGTACTTTGAATACCCTCTTTATTGATATAAAATAGGTTTCGATCCGGTTAACGTTAGTTTGATTCAAGGATTTTTCCGAACCAATTTGTTCTTCAACCTATTGAGGGTAAAGTCATCCTGTAGTTGGATGTATGAATAATTTTGGAGCCAAGCTAAATTTGTTAGAAATTAAAGTAGGCTAGACAAGCTTTCAAACGGTTCAAATCACATGCAAAACGGAGTTCGGGAGTGTCCATGGCAAAATGGTCAAGTTTGGTAGGTTATGAAATTTCAAGAATGCAAAACGGAGTTCGGGAGTGTCCATGACTAACACTCCGCAATTGGTCAAATTTTGCGGGTTCGCTCCAGACCCTCCCGAGCTTCGATTTTGCAAGTTTTGAACCGTTAAAAAGCTTGTTGAGCGTACTTTCTAACCGAAGTAGTTTGGATTTAAAATTATTTGTACATAAAATTATTTGCACCTCTGCCTTCATTAACCAACTGCAACCAACAACAACACTGCAATTGCACGATTATCACACCTCCACATGCAACTCCACCACCACTACAATCATTTTAGCACCGGGAGAATTAGCCAAAAAAATTTCATATTTATATTTTTTTAGCACAAGGACATTTACCTTTTGCAATCAAACATAAGGACAAATGTGCCTATAAAAGGCCTACAACCCTACATTACCTTTTGAAAGTGTCTAAAACCCTAGGGTACCCTATATATGAATGTGCCTAAAATCTTAGGGTACCCTATGAAAGTATATGAACCATTAAAACCCTATAATAGGAAAGTGCACCCTAAAACCCTATGAAAGTGCCTAAACATATTTTGGCCTTATGGCTAAAAACTCAAAAAGTTGAAGGACCTCAACTAAAAACTATTTTGCTAGTGTCCTTCCCCTAAATGAAAGCTATTTTACCGCCCTTTTAAAAACTTTCCTCCTTTTAAAGTGATAAAATTCCCAATGTTGTTTTGGTGGTGGGCATGGTTTAGAAGTGTTGGGGATGAATGTTTCTGAAATATTCTCAATCCATAATAATTTAGAAAATCATTAATATTTTTTATTCCAAAAGACACTAATTTTTTTCTTCTATATTGGAGATTGTGTTTGCGAAGTGATGACAATAGATTCCAATATTGAGAGCTTTGTAAAGTATTTTTTAATGTGGGTGCTTGTGAGATAACGATGGTGGTGGAGTGCTAGCGGTTGAGGTGATAGTGCGTGAAATGATGAGGCTAGTGGTGGTGGTGATGGTACAACGGTGAGGTGATTATGGTCGAGGTTGTGACATCCCGCTTTTTCAAAAAAAAAAAAATAGAAATATTTTTGACACAGATATTTAATTCTTTCATTTTTCTTTTTCAAACTTCTTCCTAATAAAAAAAAAAGATATTGATTATTATAAACTGCATTTATTTCGAAAATTCTTCTAATCTAGAATAACTTATATTTTCTTTTGTGTGTGTGTGTATGTGTGCATGTTATATTTTTGGGCCGGTTAATTTTACTTGGGTTGGATTTAACTTTCAAACTCGGGCCAGGCTAGTTAGTGAGAGTATATTTAATTATTGAGGAGAGGCCCCTTATGCTTTTATAAATATTGAGGGACTAGGGTTAAGGAGTAATATTTTTCTTAGAGAGGGCTGTGAGAGAGAGTTAGAGAACGAGATAGACATAAATATATCGCCGACGTGGGGAGGGTTCCATCGTGAGTTTTGGGTTGGTAAGTCTCCTGATCACTTCTCTTTGAAATTAAGATGCTATATTCATATAATGGAACATGGGTTTTCTAGGTGCGTGCATGTGTGGTTCTGTATGGGTGCCGTGTGTGTGCATGCAGGTGTAGGGGAATTGGAGGTGTAAGTGTTGATTTAATTGCATCGTCAGGGTAACTTAGATTAATAGTTATACGTACTTATAGTTTTATCTGTTTCTTTTATTTGTGATTATGATTCAGAATAGCCGATTAGTATCACGCTTCGTATTTGGTTGCATTCATTCGGACATCGACGTGAGTGGTTAAGCATGTGATCCCTTCTTTTGGAATCCTCTTGAGCCTATCGATTCTTTACAGTTCGTTATTGGTTGTGATTCGATGATAATTATTCCTAATCGTTGCTCTCATAATTATTGGCAATTGACGTACCCTTTGGCATACAAGGTTCATTGATAAAAATTAATAGGATTGTTGGATTGCCCATATTTTTCTTGTTGCTCCATAATATTATTGTGACTCTGCAACGGCACAGAGAATAATCCTGGTGCAGGTGCCTCCGGCTTGCCGTTGTTCTATTTGTGTTTGGGACCATAGATTGTGTTGATATTTATTAAAGTCCAAGGAAAAGACCCGTGAGATATCGTGGTGACTTTGGCCACTAGGGAAAAGACTTGTGAAATACCCTGTGACTCTAGTGCTCAACGGATAGGGAAAAGACTTGTGAAATACCCTGTGACCCTATTCCGGATCGGCTTAGGGAAAAGGTCCCAGGCGCCATCCTGTGGTGACTCTAAGTACGGTGTTGGATCCAACGGGCTAAGCCCTGAGAAAATATTCGGCATTTGGTACTTGGTAATTGGTGATTATGGTTCCCACTTTGGTTTGGATTTCTGTTTATTGTGGTTCATCGTTCTGATATTATTGAGCAGACCTATTGGTATAAAAGGCATGTTATTGTTATCCGGATTGTTCTTGTGATAAATCGTCAAACAGTGATTCATCTCGTCGATACCTTTTGTGAGCCATTGACTTTGTCGTTCATTATTTAGTTCCTTGATATGAATTGTTGAACCATCGACCCTTATTGTTTGAAACCATTTCTTGGAACCCATAGCATCTTTTGTTTAAAAGTATGCCGCGTTGTATTCTTTACCCTAGCATGCTTAACTACTCACTGAGCTCGTCAGCTGACGGATTTATTCCACATTTTTTTCAGGTTATTGCATGGGGCATTGTAGTGGACTCTGTGGCTTTGTCGGGACCTTTCATTTGGACCTCTAGGACGTCTGCATTTTTATTTCTTTTCTATTGTCAAAAAGCTTCCGCACTTTTATTTATTAGTTTCCGCACTTTTATTAATTGGCAGTTCATTATGGAGTTGGAGATTGAAAGATATGAGTTATTGTGTCATTTGCTTAAGAAAAATATTGGATTGGAATCGCGCATTTTATTGTAATAAAAAAAAATCCAGCTTTTCTTTATTTGTTTCAAGTTGGTAAAATATTTTATTGAGGCTTCGTGTTCCATGATTATTACATGGTTCACGGCCGGTCATGCTCCCGGATTTGGGGCGTGACAGAGGTAGTGGTGACAATACTGGTGGGGTGAAGATGTTATAAAATGATGGTGGTTTGGTAGTCATAGTGGTCAAGTGATATTTTTGGTGATATGGACATTGAAATTTGGCTTCGTAAATGTATAAGCATTGTTTTGGGCGTATATCTTAGGCCAATTCTGATGGTTAAACAAATTTTGTGTGCTTTGATAAAGTTTGGAATGGCTTATGAACTCTCTCAAACTCTTTAAGAAATGAATAGATACCAAAGACTGGGAATGCAAGTACTAAATGGAATAAAGAATGAGGGGAAGAGCGTGAAAACGTGTTGTAGCCTTGATGGCTCCGACGATCTTATAATTGGTTTACTTTCGAATAAATTTTCGTACATCAAAATATTTTAATTTTATGGTTCGATCCCACCATCTTTTAGTACTTTGAATACCCTCTTTATCGATATAAAATAGGTTTCTATCCAGTTAAACGTTAGTTTGATTCAAGGATTTTTCTAGACCAATTTGTTCTTCCTATTGAGGGTAAAGTCGTCCTATATTTTGATGTAAAAACGTCTAAATAATTTTGGGGCCAAACTAAATTTGTTAGAAAGTAGGCTAGACAAGCGTTCCAACTGTTCAAACCACATGCAAAATGGAGTTTGGGAGCATCCATCGCAAAATCGCAAAGTTTGGTAGGTTTTGAAATTTCAAGAATGTGCCCAGGACGCAATGCACTGCGCCTGGGGCGCAGGAATTTGCGTCTGAGGCGCACTAAAACTCAGCAATTGGTCAAATTTTGCGGGTTTGTTTCACACACTCGGAGCTCCGACTTTCGCAAGGTTTGAACGGTTAAAAAGCTTGTTGAGTGTACTTTCTAACCCAAGTAGTTTGGTCTTAAAATTATTTGTACATAAAAAGATAAGACCAATTTACTCTTAGTGAGTTGAAATATAAATCATTCCGGTAAAATGATCGCATCTACTTTATTTTAAATCGGATAAAGACCTATAATACATCAAGAAAGAGGATTTCTAAAGTTATAAAAGATAGTTCACTCCAACAGAAAAAATAATAAAGTTTACTTTATGAAAAGAGGGTAGCAATTAGACTGCTACAAAAATTATCTGAGCACTACTACCCCTCCACTACCAACACTGTCACTGTAACACAACCTCTACACCACCATCAATTCACCATCTAGTCCGCTATCACTAATCCACCACTACCACCACACTTTCCCTCTACTACCACATTTGGCACCACACCTCAACCCTAGCACCTCCGCCTTCATTCATCAACTACAACCAATACCACCACTACAACGCCCCGACTATCACACCTCCGCATGCAACTCCACCACCACTACCATCATTTTAGCACCACATAACCAAAAAAGTATGATAGTGTGGCATAGCAAGAGTGAATTCTCCTACCTCCTTCTAACGCTTATCTCTTCTCTTGCTTCCTTGCTATAATCTAATGGCCCGGATTCCATCCGCCCACTCCACTATTACATCACCATAATTTTCATTATTGTTTTACCAACACAACAAAATTTTCGTAATAAGGATTGAGAATATTCTTGATATTTCAATCTATCACCACTAAATTTCAAGTTTGACTTTCAGTGCCACCAGAACAAATCGAGGGTATTCTCTATTCAAGAGTTTTTCACCCCATTGGCAACCATAGTTGAAGATTTGATTCTCCCCCAATAGTGACACATCTTTCTCCACATCTGCTGCTACTACTCTTCTATCAGTGATTCAAAATCCTTTGTTATGCTCTCAAACATATCCAACTTCTTGTCGATCAAAGTCGGTTTTAGCACCGCATCCTTTAGAAATACAAGATCGCATCTGCTCTACACACCTACTCACTTCTTTGTTATGTGATAGAAATGATTACGATGAGATCCAGATCTAATCCGGTCCGTTGGCAGACCTAGACAAATGAAAAGCATAGGAGTACTTTGGGTGGATAGGAGTACTTTGGGTAGAGTTTGGTCCACCTGGGATGTGATAAGGCCGAAGGTCATGTTGAGCAACAAGTATAAAAAAATGTGCAAAGCAAACCCGCCCAATGAAAGTCATACAAGCAGGGCATGGTTCTGCATCCAGTGGATACCAAGTAAAAGCAAAAAAAATTGTGTGGCCCGTGATCTTTGATCCGAGTCCTTCCTCCACTGGTTCAGGGGTTACCTAACCTTCTCACCCTAACCTGCACAGTGAACGTACGACTAAGACCTGGCCGGGGTTGCCCGGCAAGGCCCTCCGGCAAGAGGATAAGTATGTGCAGAGAAAATGGAAAGAGACTAGGCTTTTAGTATAGGAATGTGTTTGTACCTCTTGGGTTATGATCCTTCAGTATATATAGAGTCTCATTGGCTTCCTCTCCAAGTACAGGCATGTGCTTTCCACGAGCCAAGTGACGCCATCATAACATCAATGAGTAGATCTGATAACCATTTTGGCGTGGGCTGGCACCCCCATATGCGCTCATTGTTATCATTTGGCATAACCGCTTCAGCACGTGACGTAGCACATGTCACTGCAATTGGCCGAGCCCACGCTTGGCCAAGCCTGGTGAGCGACTCATGAGGAGAATCCACGGATGGGACTTCATTCCTGAAGGTGGCCGAGCCTAAATTAGACTCTCCCGTCATCGGACGTAAGGTGAGTGCAATGTTGATGACCGATAACCGAGCCCTAATTCAGATATGGCCACATGGACTTGGGCTAGTCATTCTAAACTAGCATGGTTAGTTATGTTCGGCCTGCTACAATTTTACAACGTTCATACAAGTTGCCAAATTTTTCACCTATTGAGAGAGAGAGAGAGAGAGAGAGAGAGAGAGAGAGAGGCCTAGAATATTAAAATGGAACTCTACCGTTATGTTTAAACAATGGGAATGAGTATTACAATACAAACAATGGAGAAGCACGGCACATCTACTGGTCTTTGTTCATCCAACGACTGCCACCTAAACTTTCATGAACTTTGTAACACAACTGCCCGTAAATACCACTGCACAGGGGGCGAATGCTCGACGGAATGCCCACAATCTACCCGGCGCCAGACGGAGAAACAATCTCCCAGTCTTGTTTACTGCAACTCATATGAAGAGAAACTGAAGCCCGACCTTCCTTCATGGTTGGATTTCAGCTCCAGTTTCTGGAATGGACTGCACACAAAGTTTGACATGTCTTCATCAGTTATGTGCTTCTTCCACTAATGTTGAGGGGAAAATAGGAAAGACAACTTTTTCCTTAACAATTATGTGCTATAACAAGTGAGTCGGGAGTTACCCTGCACTGTGGAATCATATGATCGGGATTGCAAACAAGGATGATGCCTACCTGCTATTTGTATCATAATAGAAGCCATTGATGGAGCCGTCACTACAAGAGAAGCAAACATAGTAATAACCAGCTATAGTTAACCCACAGTCAGTTCCAACATTCACGAAGTACTGCTCTTTCCATCTCTGCAGAGTCAACAAATCAAAGGTAAAGGAATGCCATTACTAAAAGAGAAAAAATTCATTAACGCGCAAGTGGAATTGAAAAATAGGTTACCATGAATATGTAGGGATAGCTTCCAGGTCGAGAGATCTTCCGCCATCAATTTCCACGTGGCTCTGTAAAACGCTTCGTCAACTAAGATGGCACAAGATTGTGATAGATACCACATAGTTTGAATAGAAACATTGGGTACTTACCAAAAGGGGAGAGAAAGATGGAAACTTGGTCCAGTGCCTCATGTCTACTTCTGACCTGTTAGCAGTTTGAAGAATGACTATAAGGGAAAGGGCTCACTTCGTAGGAGTATCGAACACAGGATCCCTCATTGTGATAGGTCGAACAAGAAAACCCGGTTCAGAAAAACCGGACAGTTAGAGGTCGAACGAGGAAAACTGGTTGCATATTGCAAAATAACCACAGAGTTTGATTCCAACAACAAATTAGCCTTCAGTTTTTCGAAACTTTCAATTTGATATCAGTCTCAACCTCCATAGACTTGTTCTTAACTGAACCAGCTTAATAACTTCGTCTTAGTAAACCAAAAGAGGATAATTGAACTTAAAAATATGAATTTTAATCACATTTGAGTCGTCGTTCGCTCTCTCATCTCTTGCCCAATCCCTCCTCTACTCGGTAACCTCCTTATTTTCTTCTGCTCACAGTACGTGCAACCAAAGTGCCATCATGGAAACTTCAAAAGTCATCGCCGACATCACATACGAAACACTCTCTCACAAGCTCCAAGGCCAGTGCCATCTAAAATAAATCTCAAAAAACCAATGAGTAATAAAGTGGTATTTGTATGGTAGATTCCATAAGGCTCACAGAAGTTATCGATCGGTGGAAGTTATGCAAATAAGAACTTTAAGAGTTGAAATTTGATTTTTTTTCAAATAGAAAATAGTTGAAGCTAAGAAAGAAAATTTAAGAACCAAAGTAAGAAAGATCTAAACTTAAAAGGGGCAAACCGCCAGAAATAATTTGAAAAAAGCAAGTAAAATAAAGAGAAAACATAAAGGAGGAAAATGTAATTAGAACCACCATAGCATACCAAAAGTCTCTCTTTTGAGAATTTTTTTGGTGCCGGGTGGGTATATCGCACGTGGTATCTGCTCGGCACCACATGGTACCCACCCGGCACTAAAAAATTTTCCCTCTCTTTTATAATGGTAGGATAAGTTAGAATACATGTGAAGACTTGTGGGTTGGATATCTTCCGTTTGACCCAAAAGAAAATAAAATAAAATAAGACTAGTAGGTTGGTTGTGGCCGGCCATTGCTTTGATAACCATTGGAAGTTTTTGATACTTGTACTAGTATTTTATTTCGCAATTTATGCTACAAATTTACTAGGAGGCAAGATACTTTTTCTAAGAAGTTGTAAACCTATTTTATCCTTACAAATTATGGCAGAGGAAAACAAAGAAACCAAGATTCCCCATGACCGCCATTGCTTTGATAACCATTGGAAGATTTTGATACTTGTAGTAGTATTTCTTTTCGCAGTTTATGCTACAAATTTACTAGGAGGCAAGAGACTTTTTCTGAGAAGCAGTGAGCCTATTTCATCCTTACAAATTATGGCAGAGGAAAACAGCGAAACCAAGATTCCCCAAGGGCAAAATGGTCATGAATCAGCAATCATCCCCCCAAGTAAGTTGCTCTTTCTCTTCTTTAATTTGATCCAAGTCCATTCCAAGTGGCCTGACCCGATCATGTAATTCTTAAGATCCACATGATACCTAAGGAAAGCTAGTTGAGAAAAGAAGAAACCAAAAGGGTATTGAAATTTTGATTTCAATTTAATTCCATCTTATGATTATCCATATCAAATGATTGTTGGGATTAAACGCGGAAACACCCAAGAACCGATATTCGAAATGCAACCAAAATCTCAACCAATTGAAGTACGATGAAAAATAAACTAGAGAGAGACACGCAAGAATTACGTGGTTCGGCAAAAACACGCCTATTCCACGGAGATGATTCTGTTCTTTCACTATGAGAGAATTAGTAAAAGAGAACACCTGAGTTTGAAAACCCAAACCCAACCCCTGATACACCTACTCTCACCATAAACCAACTCTCAAACCAAGTACAAGAGAACACCCAAATTTGGCTTCATAAAAGTAATATAAGCATTGTCTTGGGTGTATGTCTCAAGCAAATTCCGATGATTAAATAGATTTTGTGTACTTTGATAAAGTCTGGAATGCCTTATGAATTCTCTCAACCTCGATAAGAAATGAACAAATACCATAGAACTGAGAATGCGAGTACTGAATGGAATATAGAATGAGGGGAAGGGGCGCGAAAATGTGTTTTAGCCTTAGTGGCTCTGACGATCTTAAATTGGTTTACTTTTTAATAACGTTTCGTAAATCAAAGTATATTATTTTTATGGTTCAATCCCTCAGTTTTTCGAAACTTTCAATTTGATATCAGTCTCAACCTCCATAGACTTGTTCTTAATTGAACCGGCTTAATAACTTTGTCTTAGGAGACCAAAAGAGGATTATTGAACTTGAAAATATGAATTTTAATCACATTCGAGTTGTCGTTGGCTCTCTCATCTCTTGCCCAATCCCTCCTCTACTCGATAACCTCCTTATTTTCTTCTGCTCACCGTATGCGCAACCAAAGTGCCATCATGGAAACTTCAAAAGTCATCACCTACATCACATACGAAACACTCTCTCACAAGCTCCAAGGCCAGTGCCAACTAAAATAAATCTCAAAAAACCAATGAGTAATAAAGTGGTATTTGTATGGTAGATTCCATAAGACTCACAGAAGTTATCGATCTATGGAAGTTATGCAAATAAGAACTTTAAGAGTTGAAATTTGATTTTTTTTCAAAGAGAAAATAGTTGAAGCTGAGAAAGAAAATTTAAGAGCCAAAGTAAGAAAGATCTAAACTTAAAAGGGGCAAACCGCCAGAAATAATTTGAAAAAAACAAGTAAAGTAAAGATAGAATATAAAAGAGGAAAACGTAATTAGAACCACCATAGCATACCAAAAGTCTCTCTTTTGAGAAATTTTTTGGTGCCGGGTGGGTATATCCCACGTGATATCCACTCGGCACCACATGATACCCACCCGGCACTGAAAAATTTTCCCTCTCTTTTATAATGATAGGATAAGTTAGAATACATGTGAAGACGAGTGGGTTGGATATCTTCCATTTGACCCAAAAAAAATAAAATAAAATAAGACTAGTAGGTTGGCAGTGGCCGGCCATTGCTTTGATAACCATTGGAAGTTTTTGATACTTGTACTAGTATTTCATTTCGCATTTTATGATACAAATTTACTGGGAGGCAAGAGACTTTTTCTGAGAAGCAGTGAGCCTATTTCATCCTTACAAATTATGGCAGAGGAAAACAATGAAGCCAAGATTCCCCAAGGGCAAAATGGTCATGAATCAGCAGTCATCCCCCCAAGTAAGTTGCTCCTTCTCTTCTTTAATTTGGTCCAAGTCCATTCCAAGTGGCCTGACCAGATCATGTAATTCTTAAGATCCACATGATACCTAAGGAAAGCTAGTTGAGAAAAGTAGAAACTAAAATAGAGAGAGACACGCAAGAATTACGTGGTTCGGCAAAAACACTCCTACTCCACGGAGAGGATCCCGTTCTTTCACTATGAGAGAATTAGTACAAGAGAACACCCGAGTTTGAAAACCCAACCCCTTATACACCCACTCTCACCATGAACCCACTCTCACACCAAGTACAAGACTTGACTTTTACACTTACACACACTGTTTTTACCCCTCTTACTCTCTGCCGAAAGAGAACTTCCCTCGTTCCATTATATAAACATCTACATACCCATGTATTAATACCATAATACATGTTCCCATGAGAATATGGAAGGACACACGGCAAATTAAAAAGGAATCAGCTAGCACAACAGCTAGCACTTAGGGAAGAACAGAAATTGTGAACCATGTGCAAGACTTTGGGAATTTTCATTAATTGGGAATTTGAACCAACCCAACAATGATCTAGATCAAAAGGAACTGAGAAGAGAATAATCAAGTTGTTTATTACGACTTTGGGATCCTCTGTCACAAAAACACATGTCACATGTTTTTACTTCGAAATTTGACAGATTAATTGGTTTTCACTTCTCAATTTAAAATGGGCTTGAACTTGGTTGGGAAAGGACATGACAAAGGGAAAGAAAATATATTTAGTTTTTACTTTTTTTGGTTTAAAAGATCCTTGATCTTAGAAAATATAGAGAAACAAAAGTTTTTCTAATCTGGCTTGGCAAACTGTTTCTAAAATTCGCTATTCAAACCTTTTCGTTCTTTTCGTTGTTTTTGCTTTACAGCATACCAAAAGTCTCTCTCTTTTATAATGGTAGGATAGGATAGGATAGAATAATACATGTGAAGACTAGTAGGTTGGTAGGGGCCGGCCATTGCTTCAATGTTTATTCGTAGTATTTCTTTTCGCTGTTTATGCTACAAATTTAGTGGGAGGCAAGAAACTTTTTCTGAGAAGCAATGAGCCTATTTCATCCTTATAAATTATGGCAGAGGAAAACAGAGAAACTAAGATTCCCCAAGGGAAAAATGGTCATCGATCAGCAGCCATCCCCCAAAGCAAGATGCTCCTTCTCTCTTCTGTGATTTGGTCGAAGTCCATTCCTAGAGGACCAGATTGTCTAATTCTTAAGATCCACAAGATGCCTAGGGAGTAGGCTAGTTGAGGAAAGAAGAAAAATAAAAATGGAAATTTAAGATCTTGATTTCAATTTAATTTCAATTTAGTTCAAAACAAAATGGGGAGAAAATAATCAAGTGCCAGTTCATATACCATTGACCTGACAAATTAATTAGCTTTCACTTTTCAATATACCATTGACCTGAACTTGTGTTCGATTTGGTGTTCCGAAATTGATGTACGTTAAAAAATAAAGAGAAACAAAAAGTTTTCCAATCTAGCTTGGCAAACAAGAGCAGTAGCCTTTTTACAAAGTAGTGTTCGATTTGATGTTCCGAAATTGTTGCTAAAATTCGTTTTCGATCCTTCCTTTGTTTTTCCTTTAGAGCAAATGCATTGAAACCTTTTGATACATATTATTGAGGACGATTCAAGATCACTCAAAAGTACATTTTTGATCAGGAATGAATCAGAAAACGAAATGGCCGGAGGTGGTAGGTTTGACGGTAGAAGAAGCAGAGAGGATAATAAAGGAAGAGAAGCCTGGAGTTCAAATACAAGTTATTCCACCAAACGGTTTTTATACCTGTGATTACAAAGTGCAACGGGTCCGACTACACGTTGATTCCTCAGGAAAAGTTCATAGGCCTCCTATAATTGGCTGACAATTTCAACTTCCTGTGACTAATTTCGAGTCCATTCGATGAAAACATGTAAGACTTCGATCGCTATTTGTGGCTTGCTTGCACCTTGTTTCGTTAAATCGACTGGATATCTTGGTGAATTTGAATAAAGCATGAATGGTTTTTGTGTTTCTGTACCTTTGGGATAGAATTTTCGATCTGTTTTGAGGGGGAAACCAAGAGGGTTAAGGAAATTTCATCATTCTCAACGGATGCGACCTAAACTCATCACCTTTTCACCGGCCAAGAAGGTAAGGAAGTGTGCTATTTTCTTCCAATCTTTGGATTGAAAAAAGGGCAAAGGAAAAAATTGAAACTCAAACGCTCCAATATTACAGGGCTGTCTATTTGACGGGACTGATAGTGAAGGGGTTTATAATCTTGTGAGACATGTTATGCCATTGCCCATCGAGTTATAGAGTAATTTGATTAATAATACCACTCCCCTCATGGTGTTGTAGACGGCACGCCTTGTGGGTGATTAGTTGAACTAAAGTGATTCTGCTAGTAGTCGATTCATATAGCAAAAAGTAATTGTAAAATTTCGTTTTTGATTAGGACAATATTGAAAATTACTTTTGTGACAGAGCTTTCACAATTTTTTCACACCAAAAACCCTTCTCTTTTTCAATATTAGAATGCATATCGGTGATATATGCCTAGTCTAGACTGCGAAATTCAACCATATAGTCCACTTCAATGCTCATATCTGTTCCAACAAAGGGGACTCATGAGTCTAGTGATTGCTATTCAAAGGAAAACAACAAAGAAAACAGTTTTCCTGAGTAATTGCTTGAAAACTACCTGTTCTTTTTCTCAGAACAATTTCCCCGCAAGAAGAAAAGCTTGTACAACATGTACTTTTGCTTCAATTTTCACTATCTGGCATCTCCAGTATCGAGAAGAGAAATAGGTGAAGTTGAAATAGAACCAAAACTTGCATCAACATCTCTTCTCCTGAATGAACTATACGACCCCTTCTTGAAAGACGACGAAAACAAAAACGAATTCTCATAACCATCAAACCCTCGCACCCCCGCCACGACCCCCACCCCCGCCGCCATTCCCTTCCAACAGCGGTCTCAAGTCATCCGGTAACGGGACCTCGCCTTCCAAATACCTCACCACGTACTTGCCTCATACTAGGCCTTACCATAGGCACATCATTTGAACACGTTAACCCCAACTTCAAAACCATCACTAACTCAAAATCATCAAACTCACCTTCCAATTTCGGGTCTACCACCCCAACCACACTCCCTTGTTTTAGACATTGAGTGTAAAGTTTGAGAGATATTTTGAAATTTTTTCTCTTTTTAAAGTGATAATATTCGCAATATTGTTTTGGTGGTGATCGCGGTTTTAGAAAATCGTTAATGTCTTATATTCCAAAAAACACTCTTTGATATTGGAGATTGTTTTGCGAAGTGATGGCGATAGATTTCAATATTATTAATTTTTGAAACTATTTTGTGGCATCGGTGGTGGTGAAATAACAATGGTGGTTGAATGCTGGCGAGGTGGTTGTTGTGATAGTGCATGAAATGATGGGAGGAGGTGGTGATGGTGCAACGATGAGGTGACTATGGCCGAGGTTGTGGCTATAGTATTGGTGGGGTGAAAAGGTTATAAAATAGTGGTGGTTTGCTAGTCTTAGTGGTCAAGTGATATTTTTTGTGATATGGACATTGGAATTTGGCTTCATAAATGTATAACTTTTCGTAAATCAAAGTATATTACTTTTATGGTTCAATCCCACCATACTTTAGTACTTTGAATACCAGCTTTATCGATATAAAACAGGTTTCGATAAGGTTTAATGTTAGTTTGATTCAAGGATTTTTCCAAACCAATTTATTCTTCAACCTGTTGAGGGTAAAGTTGTCCCACATTTTAATGTATAAATCATTTTGGAGCCAATCTAAATTTGTTAGAAATTAAAGTAGGCTAGACAAGTTTTCCAACTGTTCAAACCACATGCAAAACGGGGTTTGGGAGTGTCCATGTCAAAAACACAAAGTTTGGCAGGTTATAAAGTTTAAAGAATGTGCCCAGGGCGCGATGCACTGCGCCTGAGGCGCACTAATTTGCGTCAGAGGCGCACTAACACTTAGCAATTGGTCAAATTTTGCAGGTTTGCTCTAGACACTCCCGCGCTTCTATTTTCAAAAGGTTTGAATAGTTAAAAAGCTTGTTGAGGGTACTTTCTAACCCAAGTAGTTTGGATATAAAAGTATTTGTACATAAAAAGATATGACCAATTTACTCTCAGTGAGTTGAATTAAAAATCATTTGGGTAAAACGCTCGCATCTCCTTCATTTTAAATCGGATAAAGACCTATAATATTTCAATAAAGAGGATTTTTAAAGTTCTAAAAGTCCGTTTATTTCAACCATAAAAATTATAATGAATAGTTTATGAAAAGGGGCAGCAATTTGACCGCTACAAAATTTATCTGAGCACTACTATCTCTCGACTTCCAACACTATCACCGTAACAGTACCTCTACACCACCGTCAATTCACCATCTAGTCAAGCATCACTTCTCCACCACTACCACCACACTTTTCCTCCGCTACCACCGTTGGCACTACACCTCAACCTTGGCATCTCCGCCTTCATTCAACAACTACGTACGTACAACCAACACCACCACTACAGTGCCACTAGTATAACGCCTCACTGTGCAACTCCACCACCACAACTACATATCCACTAATACCATCATTTTAGCACCACATAACCGCAAAAGTATGAGAGTACAACATAGCAAGAGTGAATGGTTTAGACATTGAGTGTAAAGTTTGGGAGATATTTTGAAATTTTTTCCCTTATTAAAGTGATAATATTCGCAATATTGTTTTGGTGGTGACCGTGGTTTTGAAGTGCTGGGGGTGAATGTTTCTGAAATAGTCACATTCCAAAACAATTTAGAAAATCGTTAATGTTTTATATTCCAAATAACACTCTTCGATATTGGAGATTGTGTTTGCGACTTGATGGCGAAAGATTTCAATATTATGAACTTTTGAAACTTTTTTGTGGCATCAGTGATGGTGAAATAACAATGGTGGTTGAATGCTGGCGAGGTGGTTGTCGTGAAAGTGCATGAAATGATGGGAGGAGGTGGTGATGGTGCAATGATAAGGTGACTATGGTCGAGGTAGTGGCAATGGTATTGGTGGGGTGAAAAGGTTATAAAAATGTGAAGGTTTGGTAGTCATAGTGGTCAAGTGATATTTTTTGTGATATGGTGATTGGAATTTGGCTTCGTAAATGTATAAGCATTGTCTTGGGCGTATGTCTCAGGAAAATTCCGATGATTAGACAGATTTTGTTTGGTTTGATAATGTTTGGAATGCCTTATGAATTCTCTCGAACTCTATAAGAAATGAACCAATACCATAGAACTGGGAATGCGAGTACTAATGAAATATAGAGTGAGGGGAAGGGGCACAAAAATGTGTTTTAGCCTTAGTGGCTCCGACGATATTGGAATTGGTTTATTTTTGAATAACTTTTCGTAAATCAAAATATTTTATTCTTATGGTTTAATCGCACCATATTTTAGTACTTTGAATACCCTCTTTATCGATATAAAATAGGTTTCAATCAGGTTTAACCTTAGTTTGATTCAAGAATTTTTCTAAACCAATTTATTCTTTAACCTATTGAGGGTAAAGTTGTTTTATATTTTAATGTATAAATAATTTTGGAGCAAACTAAATTTTTTAGAAATTAAAATAGGGTAAACAAGCTTTCCAAAGGTTCAAACCACATGCAAAACGGAGTTCGGGAGTGTCCATGGCAAAATCACAAAGTTTCATGAATTGCGCCTGATGCGCACTGATTTGCGTCTGAGGCGCACTAACACTTAGCAATTGGTAAAATTTTGCAGGTTCGCTTCAGACACGCCCGAGCTCCGACTTTCGAAAGGTTTGAACCGTTAAAAAGTTTGTTGAGTGTACTTTGTAACCCAACTAGTTTGGTCTTAAAATTATTTGTACATAAAAAGATAAGACCAATTTACTTTTAGTGAGTTGAAATATAAATCATTCCGGTAAAATGCTCGCATCTACTTTATTTTAAATCGGATAAAGATTAATAATATATCGATAAGGAGGATTTTTAAAGTTCTACAAGTCGGTTGATTGCATCCATAAAAATAATAACGTATAGTTTATGAAAAGGGGGCAGCAATTTGACCGCTAAAAAAAATTATCTTAGCACTACTATCTCTCCACTATTAACACTGTCACTGTAACACTACCTCTGCACCGGCCACCATCAATTCACCATCTAGTCGAGCATCACTCCTCCACCACTACCACCACACTTTTCCTCTGCTACCACCGTTGGCACCACACCTCAACCCTGGTACCTCCGCCTTCATTCAACAACTACATATGTACAACCAACACCACCACTACAGTGCCACGACTATCACACCCCAACATGCGACTCCACCACGTACCACTACTACATATCCACCACTACCATCATTTTAGCACCACATAACCGCAAAAGTATGAGAGTACAACATAGCAAGAGTGAATGTTTTAGACATTGAGTGTAAAGTTTGGGAGTTACTTTGAATTTTTTTTCTCTTTTTAAAGTGATAATATTCGCAATATTGTTTTGGTGGTGACCGTGGTTTTGAAGTGCTGGGGGTGAACGTTTCTGAAATATTCTCAATCCAAAACAATTTAGAAAATCATTAATGTTTTATATTCCAGAAAACACTCTTTGTTATTGGAGATTGTGTTTGCGAAGAGATGGCGATAGATTTTAATATTATGAACTTTTGAAATTATTTTGTGGCGTCGGTGGTGGTGAAATAACAATGGTGGTGGAATGCTGGCGAGGTGGTTGTTGTGATAGTGCGTGAAATGATGGGAGGAGGTGGTGATGGTGCAACGATGAGGTGACTATCGTCGAGGTTGTGGCGATAGTATTGGTGGGGTGAAAAGGTTATAAAATGGTGGTGGTTTTGTAGTCGTAGTGGTCAAGTGATATTTTTGGTGATATGGACATTGGAATTTGGCTTCATAAATGTATAAGCATTGTCTTGGGCGTATGTCTTAGTCAAATTCCGATGATTAAACAAATTTTGTGTGCTTTGATGAAGTCTGAATTGCCTTATGAATTCTCTCAAACGCTATAACAAATGAACAAATACCATAGAACTGGGAATGCGAGTACTGAATGGAATATAGAATGAGGGGAAGGGGCGCGAAAATGTGTTTTAGCCTTAGTGGCTCCGACGATCTTAGAATTGGTTTACTTTTGAATAACTTTTCGTAATGAAAGTATATTATTTTTATGGTTCAATCCCACCATCTTTTGTTACTTGGAATACCCTCTTTATCGATATAAAATAGGTTTCGATCCGGTTAATGTTAGTTTGATTCAAGGATTTTTCCGAACCAATTTGTTCTTCAACCTATTGAGGGTAAAGTCATCCTGTAATTTGATGTATGAATAATTTTGGAGCCAAGCTAAATTTGTTAGAAATTAAAGTAGGCTAGACAAGCTTTCCAACGGTTCAAATCACATGCAAAACGGAGTTCGGGAGTGTCCATGGCGCACTAACAGTACTCAGCAATTGGTCAAATTTTGCGGGTTTGCTTCACACACTCGGAGCTCCGATTTTCGCAAGGTTTGAACCGTTAAAAAGCTTGTTGAGTGTACTTTCTAATCCAAGTAGTTTGGTCCTAAAATTATTTGTACATAAAAAGATAAGACCAATTTACTCTTAGTGAGTTGAAATATAAATCATTCCGGTAAAATGCTCGCATCTACTTTATTTTAAATAGGATAAAGACCTATAATATATCGAGAAAGAGGATTTCTAAAGTTATAAAAGATAGTTCACTCCAACCGTAAAAATAATAATGTTTACTTTATGAAAAGAGGGTAGCAATTAGACTGCTACAAAAATTATCTGAGCACTACTACCCCACCACTACCAACACTATCACTGTAACACAACCTCTACACCACCATCAATTCACCATCTAGTCCGCTATCACTAATCCACCACTACCACCACACTTTCCCTCTACTACCACATTTGGCACCGCACCTCAACCCTGACACCTCCGCCTTCATTCATCAACTACAACCAATACCACCACTACAACGCCCCGACTATCACACCTCCGCATGCAACTCCACCACCACTACCATCATTTTAGCACCACATAAGTTACAGAACCACAAATGTCGCGCCCTCGATTTTTAACTAAAATAATAATACATTTTCTACAAATAAAAGTCTTCCTCTCAAACTATATTTACCCTTAACTGTCATGCCAATCCAAATAAAGAATCAAAGTCTCTTCTTCTACTCTCTAAATTTTTTTTTTTTTTTAAATTCTCCCAAAACGTTTACAATTAAATGAGTTCCATAATGATCAAGGAGAGGGATTTACACATAGCTTTACATATATTCTAACCAAAACATACAACCTTCAATTACGAGTAAAGTACACAACATGAATTAGACTAGATGATAAAACACCTCCTTAATGATTCCAATGAAGCTCTCAAGAGACGTCTCAATGTGCACTCCATGCAATCCAAGCTAAGTGTCATGGCGAGTACCTGAAAGGATAGGGTGAGCTACACTAGCTCGTAGAGATATCCATACCTAAATTACATGCAAAAGTGAAGACAGATCACAAGGGAAAACATTTTTCAAAAGCATAATTGTTTTGTCAAAAGTGAAGCTCAAAATGTCATACTCACGCTGGAAAATATTTAACTCCATTTCTCAAACACCAACACTCTCAACCACACACACACCATTATTCTTAAAAATCTCAGCTCACCGCTACGGCATTACCCAACCCAATCCCTGCTTTTTCATTTCCATTTCAATGATCTAAAGATTAGTCTGAGTTCTTTAACAAAAGGTTTTCACTTCCTTTTCTCCTACGACTAACCACCCTCTCACCAAAAATATACACACTAGGCATTTAGAGCTAGAACATAAGGTAAGCAATGACAAGTCGAATAATACCGCACCTCAACAAGGAAACTCACCCGTCAATCCCAAAATCAAACTTCAAATCTCAACATCTAGCAAAACTCCTCCACATTAAGATTTGTCTGACAAGCAAATACCATACATGAAACTCTCACAATGCATCACACCACGAGGTACCAATTTTACATTCACACAGAACTGCCTATCAGACATCCGGAGAACAAGCCACAATGATTTGGCGGTCTAAAGGGAAAAATAAAAGAAAACAAGTATCGACACATTAGACGTTCCAAATTACCAACTCAAACTGACATTTCCAGTCTTAGTATGATAATAATTAATAACAAGATTCTCCGTTTTCACCATGTCACGCGTTTCGATTCTATTTCCGGGCATTAAAGACCCCGTGCGTCCTATGTTCATTCCGGCATCACACCTTTCGGTAGATTCGTGGCTTTCTTGTGCACTTCCGGGCATTAGGGACCCCGTGCGTCTACTAAAATCCTTTGATTCAAATCCGGGCTTTTGGGACCCCCGTGCGTCCACTAAAATCCTTTCATTCAATTCCGGGCTTTTAGGACCCCCGTGCGTCCACTAAAATCCTTTCATTCAATTCCGGGCTTTTAGGACCCCCGTGCGTCCACTAAAATCCTTTCAATTCAATTCCGGGCTTTTAGGACCCCCGTGCGTCCACTAAAATCCTTTGGTTCAATTCCGGGCTTTTAGGACCCCCGTGCGTCCACTAAAATCCTTTCAATTCAATTCCGGGCTTTTGGGACCCCCGTGCGTCCACTAAAATCCTTTTATTCAATTCCGGGCTTTTAGGACCCCCGTGCGTCCACTAAATTCCTTTGATTCAATTCCGGGCTTTAAGGACCCCCGTGCGTCCACTAAAATCCTTTCAATTCAATTCCGGGCTTTAAGGACCCCCGTGCGTCCACTAAAATCCTTTCAATTCAATTCCGGGCTTTTGGGACCCCCGTGCGTCCACTAAAATCCTTTTATTCAATTCCGGGCTTTAAGGACCCCCGTATGTCCCATTTTCGGCATCGCACCTTACGGTGGATCCGTGGCTTTCACTATCGTTCAGTTAGTGTCACATATTCTCACTAACAAGCAATCTCTTTATCCACCGTTTCTCTAATCCCCACACATAGCAAAACATATCTCTCACACCAATACTTAGATTCAGTTACACGTAAATAATCTTGTCTTCATCATTTCAATAAGGAAAGCACAAAAACCCACATCCTTCACATTATAAATCAACCATTTATTTCACATCTCATATTACCACATAATGGACCCCCCTTTGTGACATCTCTATTAAAAGTCTAATTTGCAAATACTTATAAAGATCCTCATCTTTGTAGTACCCATCAATACTTAACAACCATGTATTCATGCCAAGTGATTCACCAAATCCTGTTTAACTCACTGCAAGTATCCCGCTAGCCCAAAGACTCAATCTCATGGAAAGACATCGAATAATTTACACATCGCGTCAAACAGTCTACAACTTAATTTATCATCGATCGTATCATCCATCTAATCCATTTTCTATTCCAATCGTTTACAAGTATTTTAACCCTTATGCTCACTAGTTCTCATATCCCAATAATTAATCATCTAGATCAAGTCATCATATCCCCACATATCCAATAGGTGAAATTTATCATTCACACTTGACGTTCTGACTATATCCGATCAAATAACATAAATTTAAGAACGACATTTAAACCATTGAAAAGTAGGCTTCTTCTTCTTTGAATCCATAGGTCATACATCAAAAATAAAGTTCGAGTAACCTAACTACGGCCTTACGATTATAGCTTCAACATAACAGTAAAAACTGGTGCAAAGGCAGAATTTAGGTCAACTTTGGATGCAAATCTGTTATCGTTCGGACATACCCATGATGCATGGGATGTATCGTTGGAAAGCTCTATGTGTCTAGTTTCTAACAAAACAAACGGTGCGTCATTTCGAGTCCCGAGCTAGGAGTTATGGCCATTTTACCAAAGTCCACCGGTGCTGTCAGATTCTACGCGGGAATAAGTAAAATTGATTGAAAAATCATAATTGTTTCATCTTAAACCCAAAAATAGTGAAACCAAAGCCAAAAGTTGCACCACGACAAGCCCTACACTCAGTCAAAATCCCAGGTTCAGAAACGAGAGGAGATTAACCCAACAATCAAAAGAAAAATAGTTTCGCAACCATTTTCGCACCTATCAACCAACCCAGCTTTAGAAATTCACCAAAAATTGTGTACTTAACCAAATTAATTGATTCCAACGCCAATCTCTTCTTAACTTAAATATGCACCTCCTGTACAAGACCCAAAGCCAACCAAAATGTTCGTCATGCCCAGAAAGTTAAAAGAAGACAGCTACGCACAGATTCGCGCATCCAGCAAACAGCCCGTATTCAAAAATTCATAACTAATTGTGTGATAATCGGTTTTGCATGATCTTGGTACCGAAATCTTCGTATTGAAACGTACTTTAACAGTTATGAAGACACTAAAAATTGATTCCTAACAGAAGGGCCCCCAAAAGGCAGATTACCAGAACCCACGAAATTTTCAGCAGACAATGGGTTCATTCAAGACTCAAATAGATGATCAAACTTGATTCTTGTACATCTAATCAACACTTAAACATGTAAAGAAGGTAGGAGATCCCTACCTCGAAGGTTAGAAGCAAGCCCGAAGATGGAGGAAACTTCGAAGTGCTCCGATCATGAATTTTCTTGGATGGATAGGAAGCTCTCGTCGCGTAGAACAACTTTAATACTTGGGATCTTTTCAAAATCTCTTTCTATGGAGATGAAATCAAAGAGAGAAGTTTGAAGGAGAGGTGAGAGAGAGTCGGCCGGGAGAGAGGAGAGAGAGAAGAAAAGAAAAAAAAGAGGATTTTTCTTCTCTACACACACCCCACCTATTTATACTAGCACCAACACCAATCACACTCACACCCCTCCACTAATAACCTTACCACATTGACCCCAAATCTCTTATTCACATCATATTTCACATTTCATAGTATAATTTCGCATTAAAATTATTAAAATAAATACGGGTCTCTACAACAAAAGTATGATAGTGTGGCATAGCAAGAGTGAATTCTCCTACCTCCTTCTAACGCTTATCTCTTTTCTTGCTTCCTTGCTTTAATCTAATGGCCCGGATTCCATCCGCCCACTCCACTATTACATCACCATAATTTTCATTATTGTTTTACCAACACAACAAAATTTTCGTAATAACGATTGAGAATATTCTTGATATTTCAATCTATCACCACTAAATTTCAAGTATGACTTTCAGTGCCACCAGAACAAATCGAGGGTATTCTCTATTCAAGATTTTTTCACTCCATTGGCAACCATAGTTGAAGCTTTGATTCTCCCCCAATAGTGACACATCTTTCTCCACATCTGCTGCTACTACTCCTCTATCAGTGATTCAAAATCCTTTGTTATGCTCTCAAACATATCCAACTTCTTGTCCATCAAAGTCGGTTTTAGCACCGCATCCTTTAGAAATACAAGATCGCATCTGCTCTACACACCTACTCACTTCTTTGTTATGTGACAGAAATGATTACGATGAGATCCAGATCTAATCCGGTCTGTTGGCAGACCTAGACAAATGAAAAGCATAGGAGTACTTTGGGTGGATAGGAGTACTTTGGCTAGAGTTTGGTCCACCTGGGATGTGATAAGGCCGAAGGTCATGTTGAGCAACAAGTATAAAAAAATGTGCAAAGCAAACCCGCCCAGTGAAAGTCATACAAGCAGGGCATGGTTCTGCATCCAGCGGATACCAAGTAAAAGCAAAAAAAATTGTGTGGCCCGTGATCCGTGATCCGAGTCCTTCCTCCACTGGTTCAAGGGTTACCTAGCCTTCTCACCCTAACCTGCACAGTGAACGTACGACTAAGACCTGGCCGGGGTTGCCCGGCAAGGCCCTCAAGCAAGAGGATAAGTATGTGCAGAGAGAAAGGAAAGAGACTAGGGTTTTAGTATAGGAATGTGTGTGTACCTCTCGGGCTATGATCCTTCAGTATATATAGAGTCTCATTGGCTTGCTCTTCAAGTACAGGCATGTGCTTTCCACGAGCCAAGGGATGCCATCATGACATCACTGAGTAGATCTGATAACCATTTTGGCATGGGCTGGCACCCCCATGTGCGCTCATCGTTATCATTTGGCGTAACCGCTTCAGCACGTGACGTAGCACGCGTCACTGCAATTGGCCGAGCCCATGCTTGGCCGAGACTGGCGAGCGACTCATGAGGAGAATCCGTGGATGGGACTTCATTCCTGAAGGTGGCCGAGCCTAAATTAGACTCTCCCGTCATTGGACGTAAGGTGAGTGCAATGTTGATGACTGATAACCGAGCCCTAATTCAGATACGGCCACATGGACTTGGGCTAGTCATTCTAAACTAGCATGGTTAGTTATGTTCGGCCTGCTACAATTTTACAACGTTCATACAAGTTGCCAAATTTTTCACCTATTGAGAGAGAGAGAGAGAGAGAGAGAGAGAGAGAGAGAGAGAGAGAGAGAGAGAGAGAGAGGCCTAGAATATTAGAATGGAACTCTGCCGTTATGTTTAAACAATGGGAATGAGAACAATGGAGAAGCACGGCACATATACTGGTCTTTGTTCATCCAACGACTGCCACCTAAACTTTCATGAACTTTGTAACACAACTACCCGTAAATACCACTGCACAGGGGGCGAATGCTCGACGGAATGCCCATAATCTACCCGGCGCCAAACGGAGAAACAATCTCCTAGTCTTGTTTACTGCAACTCATATGAAGAGAAACTGAAACCCGACCTTCCTTCATGGTTGGATTTCAGCTCCAGTTTCTGGAATGGACTGCACAAAAAGTTTGACATGTCTTCATCAGTTATGTGCTTCTTCCACTAATGTTGAGGGGGAAATAGGAAAGACAACTTTTTCCTTAACAATTATGTGCTATAACAAGTGAGTCGGGAGTTACCCTGCACTGTGGAATCATATGATCGGGATCGCAAACAAGGATGATGCCTACCTGCTATTTGTATCATAATAGAAGCCATTGATGGAGCCGTCACTACAAGAGAAGCAAACATAGTAAAAACCAGCTATAGTTAACCCACAGTCAGTTCCAACATTCACGAAGTACAGCTCTTTCCATCTCTGCAGAGTCAACAAATCAAAGATAAAGGCATGCCATTACGAAAAGAGAAAAAATTCATTAACGCGCGAGTGGAATTGAAAAATAGGTTACCATGAATATGTAGGGATAGCTACTCAGGTCGAGAGATCTTCCGCCATCAATTTCCACTTGGCTCTGTAAAACACTTCGTCAACTAAGATGGCACAAGATTGTGATAGATACCACATAGTTTGAATAGAAACATTGGGTACTTACCAAAAGTGGAGAGAAAGATGGAAACTTGGTCCAGTGCCTTATGTCTACTTCTGACCTGTTAGCAGTTTGAAGAATGACTATGAGGGAAAGGGCTCATTCCATCTATAGAGCTAGTGAAATTATATTAACAAGAGATTATTATCGGTAATCTAGAAAGATAAACTAAATGTTTTCCATAGCGTACACACGAAAAGAAAAAAGAACAAAAGAAACAATGAGACAAAGAACCCACGTTGCTTCCCATTTTCCAGTGAAGAATGTATGATTCTTTGCATCAACAATTTCCCCTTCCCAGAAGGTTACCACCTGAAATATCACATATGAAAATATCAGCGAAGTTTACTAATGAATAGTGGAAATAAATGATCACATGAGTTGTACTACAATAGCAGGTAAAACGAAAAGGCTCAGCAGTAACTGCAGAATCATGTAAGACACTTACTGGTACTTCTGTCACAAGTAGTGCAATTAAACCAAAGGGAAGAGTGAAAATTTAACAGCAGTTGGTAAAAGTAAAGGAAGAATTGTGAAAAGATGAGTATCAAAGTTGAAGACATGAAAAATGATCGTTAGTTTGAATGTATGTTAAATAGTTCTAGAACCACCTTGAAGCGAAAAAGTATTTGCTCGTGATCACAAAACTTGAGACATGTCAAATTAACTTCATGGCTAAGTTTTTTTGTGGCTTGTAAGGATTAAGGAGAAATTTATGAAATTGGGAAAAAACCAGAAATAGAAGAGGGCATACCCAGGCCCATGCATCAAGGATGAAGACTAAATAACACGAGTATATAGGAGCCACATAAACAAAATCATACAAGCAATACTATATCCCATTCATGAAACATATCAACTGAAAAGACCCATTTAGTGAAAGCTAAGTCATCACAAGGGGACAATAATAGCAATTGGAGGGTGAAATCTGAAATAGGTGCAGCAGAATAACACAAACCAAATTGCCAAGTGGGCTTACTGGTGTGTGTGCCATTGGAACGTTAAGAGCTTCCATTGTGCCACAAAGGTAACCATGATCAAGGTCACAACCTTGGATTCTCACGTTAACTCTCCATGCTTCATCCTTTTGTAGGCTAGAAACATTCTGAGTTCCAGAAAATGCCTGTAAAAAAGACACAACTACTTGTAGAGTAGGATCAATCATTTTAAACTCAAGCAACAACAGAAAGCACCTCCAGTGAACCATCGAAATATAGAGGCAGATGGGAGAAACTTATATCTAAGCACTTAAATAGATATAAAATATTTTAGTATCTAAAAAAATTTAAGAGGTACAAACAAACACAAATACATAAAGGAAAGTGGAAATTCACCTGTCCAACACTTAAAAAGTGTACAAGCAGGGGGTGATGTGTGGCCAGGATTTGCACCTACACAGTGATGAAAAACGGTGATATCAAAGTAACACGAATATTTAGTTTCAAGAAGTTTTTGCAACCAATCTAAACCCCAAAATGCTGATAAGTTCCTCTAAAATGACAAAGCTTAATCAGAACAAATATATCACATACAATTGCTACAAACCTAACATATTGGAAATCAATAGTTCATATTAGAAGGCATGAGGTGCAATGATAAGCAATTAAGCATAATTAAGCTTTCTGCAGGCAAGTAAGATTACTTTGCAAATGAATGCATCTAGTTTTTGGTGAAAATGCTCTGTATATATAGAGAATATTTACCCAATGCCTGAAACCTGAGAAGGCGCTTAATTCTCCACCACTCTCACAGGCATTTTTCGAGTCCCAGCAAAAAAAAACAGCAATCACTTCGTAGGAGTATCGAACACAGGATCCCTCATTGTGATAGGTCGAACAAGAAAACCCGGTTCAGAAAAACCGGACAGTTAGAGGTCGAACGAGGAAAACTGGTTGCATATTGCAAAATAACCACAGAGTTTGAATCCAACAACAAATTAGCCCTCAGTTTTTCGAAACTTTCAATTTGATATCAGTCTCAACCTCCATAGACTTGTTCTTAACTGAACCAGCTTAATAACTTCGTCTTAGTAGACCAAAAGAGGATTATTGAACTTAAAAATATGAATTTTAATCACATTTGAGTCGTCGTTCGCTCTCTCATCTCTTGCCCAATCCCTCCTCTACTCAATAACCACCTAATTTTCTTCTGCTCGCCGTACGCGCAACCAAAGTGCCATCATGGAAACTTCAAAAGTCATCGCCTACATCACATACGAAACACTCTCTCACAAGCTCCAAGGCCAGTGCCAACTAAAATAAATCTCAAAAAACCAATGAGTAATAAAGTGGTATTTGTATGGTAGATTCCATAAGACTCACAGAAGTTATCGATTGGTCGAAATTATGCAAATAAGAACTTTAAGAGTTGAAATTTGATTTTTTTTTCCAAGAGAAAATAGTTGAAGCTGAGAAAGAAAATTTAAGAACCAAAGTAAGAAAGATTTAAACTTTAAAGGGGCAAACCGCCAGAAATAATTTGAAAAAAACAAGTAAAATAAAGAGAAAACATAAAGGAGGAAAACGTAATTAGAACCACCATAGCATACCAAAAGTCTCTCTTTTAAGAAATTTTTCGGTGTCGGGTGGGTATATCGCACGTGGTATCCACTCGGCACAACATGGTACCCACCCGGCACTGAAAAATTTTCTCTCTTTTATAATGGTAGGATAAGTTAGAATACATGTGAAGACTAGTGGGTTGGATATCTTCCGTTTGACCCAAAAAAAAATAATAATAAAATATGACTTGTAGGTTGACAGTGGCCGACCATTGCTTTGATAACCATTGGAAGTTTTTGATACTTGTACTAGTATTTCATTTCGTAGTTTATGCTACAAATTTACAAGGAGGCAATATACTTTTTCTATGAAGTTGTGAACCTATTTTATCCTTACAAATTATGGCAGAGCAAAACAAAGAAACCAAGATTCCCCATGACTGCCATTGCCTTGATAACCGTTGGAAGATTTTGAAACTTGTAGTAGTATTTCTTTTCGCAGTTTATGCTACAAATTTGCTGGGAGGCAAGAGCCTTTTTCTGAGAAGCAGTGAGCCTATTTCATCCTTACAAATTATGGCAGAGGAAAACAGTGAAACCAAGATTCCCCAAGGGCAAAATGGTCATGAAACAGCAATCATCCACCCAAGTAAGTTGCTCCTTCTCTTCTTTAATTTGGTCCAAGTCCATTCCAAGTGGCCTGACCCGATCATGTAATTCTTAAGATCCACATGATACCTAAGGAAAGCTAGTTGAGAAAAGAAGAAACCAAAAGGGTACTGAAATTTTGATTTCAATTTAATTCCATCTTATGATTATCCATATCAAATGATTGTTGGGATTAAACGCGGAAACACCCAAGAACCGATATTCGAAACGCAACCAAAATCGCAACCAATGAAAGTACGATGAAAAATAAACTAGAGAGAGACACGCAAGAATTACGTGGTTCAGCAAAAACACACCTTTTCCATGGAGATGATTCTGTTCTTTCACTATGAGAGAATTAGTAAAAGAGAACACCCGAGTTTGAAAACCCAAACCCAACCCCTGATACACCTACTCTCACCATGAACAAACTCTCAAACCAAGTGCAAGAGAACACCCAAATTTGGCTTCATAAAAGTAATATAAGCATTGTCTTGGGTGTATGTCTCAGGCAAATTCCGATGATTAAATAGATTTTGTGTGCTTTGATAAAGTCTGGAATGCCTTATGAATTCTCTCAAACTCGATAAGAAATGAACAAATACCATAGAATTGGGAATGCGAGTACTAAATGGAATATAGAATGAGGGGAAGGGGAAGGGGCGCGAAAATGTGTTTTAGCCTTAGTGGCTCCGACGATCTAAATTGGTTTACTTTTGAATAACTTTTCGTAAATCAAAGTATATTATTTTTATGGTTCAATCCCTCAGTTTTTCGAAACTTTCAATTTGATATCAGGCTCAACCTCCATAGACTTGTTCTTAATTGAACCGGCTTAAAAACTTCGTCTTGGTAGACCAAAAGAGGATTATTGAACTTGAAAATATGAATTTTAATCACATTCGAGTAGTCGTTCGCTCTCTCATCTCTTGCTCAATCCCTCCTCTACTCGATAACCTCCTTATTTTCTTCTGCTCACCGTACGCGCAACCAAAGTGCCATCATGGAAACTTCAAAAGTCATCGCCTACATCACATACGAAACACTCTCTCACAAGCTCCAAGGCCAGTGCCAACCAAAATAAATCTCAAAAAACCAATGAGTAATAAAGTGGTATTTGTATGGTAGATTCCATAAGACTCACAGAAGTTAGAACTTCTGTCGAAGTTATGCAAATAAGAACTTTAAGAGTTGATATTTGATTTTTTTTCAAAGAGAAAATAGTTGAAGCTGAGAATGAAAATTTAAGAGCCAAAGTAAGAAAGATCTAAACTTAAAAGAGGCAAACCGCCAGAAATAATTTGAAAAAAACAAGTAAAGTAAAGAGAGAATATAAAGGAGGAAAACGTAATTAGAACCACCATAGCATACCAAAAGTCTCTCTTTTGAGAAATTTTTCGGTGCCGGGTGTGTATATCCCACGTGGTACCCACTCTGCACCACATGGTACCCGCTCTGCACCACATGGTACCCATCTGGCACTGAACAATTTTCCCTCTCTTTTATAATGGTAGGATAGGTTAGAATACATGTGAAGACTAGTGGGTTGGATATCTTCCGTTTGACCCAAAATAAAATAAAATAAAATAAGACTAGTAGGTTGGCAGTTGCCGACCATTGCTTTGATAACCATTGGAAGTTTTTGATACTTGTACTAGCATTTCTTTTCACAGTTTATGCTACAAATTTACTGGCAGGCAAGAGACTTTTTCTGAGAAGCAGTGAGCCTATTTCATCCTTACAAATTATGGCAGAGGACAATAAAAACCAAGATTCCCCCAGGGCAAAACGGTCATGAATCAGCAGTCATCCCCCCAACTAAGTTGCTCCATCTCTTCTTTAATTTGGTCCAAGTCCATTCCAAGTAGCCTGACCAGATCATGTAATTTTTAAGATCCACATGATACCTAAGGAAAGCTAGTTGAGAAAAGAAGAAACTAAAATAGAGAGAGACACTCAAGAATTACGTGGTTCGGCAAAAACACGCCTACTCCACGGAGAGGATCCCGTTCTTTCACTATGAGAGAATTAGTACAAGAGAACACCCGAGTTTGAAAATCCAAACCCAACCCCTTATACACCCACTCTCACCATGAACCCACTCTCACACCAAGTACAAGACTTGACTTTTACACTTGCAGACACACTGTTTTTACCCATCTTACTCTCTGCCGAAAGAGAACTTCCCTCGTTCCATTATAGAAACATCTACATACCCATGTATTAATACCATAATACATGTTCCCATGAGAATATGGAAGGACACGCGGCAAATTAAAAAGGAACCAGCTAGCACTTTGGGAATTTTCATTTATTGGGAATTTGAACCAACCCAACAATGATCTAGATCAAAAGGAACTGAGAAGATAATAATCAAGTTGTTTATTACGACTTTGGGATCCTCTGTCACAAAAATACATGTCACATGTTTTTACTTCGAAATTTGACAGATTAATTGGTTTTCACTTTTCAATTTAAAATAGGCTTGAACTTGGTTGGGAAAGGACATGACAAGGGGAAAGAAAATATATTTAGCTTTAACTTTTTAGTTTAAATGAGGCTTGATCTTAGAAAATATAGAGAAACAAAAGTTTTTCTAATCTGGCTTGGCAAACTGTTTCTAAAATTCGCTATTTAAACCATTTCGTTGTTTTTCCTTTAGAGCAAATGCATTGAAACCTTTTGCTACATATTATGAGGACGATTCAAGATCACTCAAAAGTACATTTTTGATCAGGAATGAATCAGAAAACGAAATGGCCGGAGGTGGTAGGTTTGACGGCAGAAGAAGCAGAGAGGATAATAAAGGGAGAGAAGCCTGGAGTTCAAATACAAGTTCTTCCGCCAAACTGTGTTTTTACCTGTGATTACAAAGTGCAACGGGTCCGACTACACATTGATTCCTCGGGAAAAGTTCATAGGCCTCCTATAATTGGTTGATGATTTCGACTTCCTGTGACTAATTTCGAGTCCATTCGATGAAAACATGTAAGACTTCGATCGCTATTTGAGGCTTGCTTGCACCTTGTTTCGTTACATCGACTGGGTATCTTAATGAACTTGAATAAAGCATGAATGGTTTTTGTGTTTCTGTACCTTTGGGATGGAATTTTCGATCTGTTTTGAGGGGGAAACCAAGAGGGTTAAGGAAATTTCATCATTCTCAATGGCTGTGACCTAAACTCATCACCTTTTCACTGGCCAAGAAGGTACAGAAGTATGCTATTTTGTTCGAATCTTGGCATTGAAAAAAGGGCAAAGGAAAAAATTGAAGCTCAAACGCTCCAATATTACAGGGTTGTTTGTTTGACGGGACTGATAGCGAAGGGTTTATAATCTTGTGAGATATGTTATGCCATTGCCCATCGAGTTATGGAGTGATTTGATTAATAATACCACTACCCTCATAGTGTTGTAGACGGCACGCTTTATGAGATTAAAATTACTAGATGGTGAGGCCACACGCATGGGTGAACATATCGGGGTTGAGAGTACGAGCGTGGGAAGTTGAACAAAAGTGATTATGCTACGTACTTTGCCCTAGTAGTTGATTCATATAGCAAAAAGTAATTGTGAAATTTCGTTTTCGATTAGGATAATATTGGATAGTACTTTTGTGACAAAGCTTCACAATTTTGTTCACACCACAAACCGTTCTCTTTTTCAATATTAAAATACATATCGGCGATATATGTTTATTCTACACTGCTAAATTTCAACATATAGTCCGCAAAGGGGCCTCATGAGTCTTGTGATTGCTATTGCAAAATACAAAAAAGAAAACAGTTTTCCTGAGTAATTGCTTGAACACTAAATTGTTCTTTTTCTCAGAAAACAATTTCCACGCAAAAAGAAAAGCTTTGTACAACATGTACTTTTGCTTTATACGACCCCTTCTCGAAAGACGACGAAAACAAAAACGAATTCTCATAACCGTCAAACCCTTCGCCACCCCTGCCACGACCCCCACCCCCGCCGCCATTCCCTTCCAACAGCGGTCTCAAGTCATCCGGTAACGGGACCTCGCCTTCCAAATACCTCACCACTTGCCTCATACTAGGCCTTACCATAGGCACATCATTTGAACACATTAACCCCAACTTCAAAACCATCACTACCTCAAAATCATAAAACTCGCCTTCCAATTTCGGGTCTGCCACCCTAACCACACTCCCTTGTATTAGACATGGAGTGGTGATACTTTGAAAATTTTCCTCTTTTTAAAGTGATAATATTTGCAATATTGTTTTGGTGGTGATCGTGGTTTTGAAGTGTTGGGGGTGAATTTTTCTGAAATATTCTCCATCGAAAACAATTTAGAAAATCGTTAATGTTTTATATTTCAAAAAACATTCTTCGATATTGGAGATAGTGTTTGCGAAGTGATGGTGATAGATTTCAATATTATGAACTTTTGAAACTAGTTTGTGGCGTCTTTGGTGGTAAAATAACAATGGTGGTTAAATGTTGGTGAGGTGGTTGTCGTGATAGTGCGTGAAATGATGAGAGGAGGTGGTGATGGTGCATGATAAGGTGACTATGGTCGAGGTAGTGGCGATAGTATTGGTGGGGTGAAAAGGTTATAAAAAGGTGGTGGTTTGGTAGTCGTAGTGGTCAAGTGATATTTTTTGTGCTATGGACATTGGAATTTGGCTTCATAAATGTATAAGCTAGCATTGTCTTGGGCGTATGTCTCAGGCAAATTCCGATGATTAAATAGATTTTGTGTGCTTTGATAAAATCTGGAATGCCTTTTGAATTCTCTTAAACTCTATAAGAAATGAACAATACCAAAGAACTGGGAATGTGAGTATTGAATGGGATATAGAATGAGGGGACGGGGTGCGAAAATGTGTTTTAGCCTTAGTGGCTCCGACGATCTTAGAATTGGTTTACTTTTGAATAACTTTTTGTAAATAAAAGTATATTACTTTTATGGTTCAATCCCACCATACTTTAGTACTTGGAATACCCGCTTTATCGATATAAATTAGGTTTCGATCAGCTTTAACGTTAGTTTGATTCAAGGATTTTTCCAAACCAATTTATTCTTCAACATGTTGAGGGTAAAGTTGTCCTACATTTTAATGTATAATAATTTTGGAGCCAATCTAAATTTGTTAGAAATTAAGGTAGGCTTGACAACCTTTCCAACGGTTCAAACCACATGCAAAACGGAGTTCGGGAGTGTCCATGGCAAAATCGCAAAGTTTGGTAGGTTATAAAGTTTCAAGAATGCGCCCAGGGCGCGATGCACTGCACCTGAGGCGCACTGATTTGCGTCTGAGACGCACTAACACTTAGCAATTGGTAAAATTTTGCGGGTTCGCCCCAGACACCCCCGAACTCCGATTTTCGAAAGGTTTGAACCGTTAAAAAGTTTATTGAGTGTACTTTCTAACCCAAGTAGATCTGATTTAAAAGAATGTTAACACAAAAAGATGTGACCAATTTACTGTCAGTGAGTTTAAATATAAATCATTTTGGTAAAACGCTCGCATCTCCATCATTTTAAATTGGATAAAGACCTATAATATATCGATAAGGAGGATTTTAAAAGTTCTAAAAGTCAGTTGATTTCAACCATAAAAATAATAATGTCCAATTTATGAAAAGGAGGTAGCAATTAGACCCCTACAAAAATTATCTTAGCACTACTATCTCTCCACTACCAACACTTTCACCATAACACTACCGCTACACCGGTGACCATCAATTCACCATCTAGTCCAGCATCACTTCTCCACCACTACCACCAAACTTTTCCTCTGCTACCACCGTTGGCACCTCACCTCAACCTTGGCACCTCCGCCTTCTTTCAACAACTACGTACATACAACCAACACCACCACTATAGTGCCATGACTATCACACCTCAACATACAACTCCACCACCACAACTAAATATTCACCACTACCATCATTTTAGCACTACATAACCGCAAATGTATGAGAGTACAACTTAGCAAGAGTGAATGTTTTAGACATTGAGTGTAAAGTTTGGGAGATATTTTGAAAATTTTCCTCTTTTTAAAGTGATAATATTCGCAATATTGTTTTGGTGGTGATCATGGTTTTGAAGCACTGGGAGTGAACGTTTCTAAAATATTCTCAAACAATTTAGAAAATCATTAATATTTTATATTCCAAAAAACACTCTTCGATATTGGAGATTGTGTTTGCGAAGAGATGGCGATAGATTTCAATATTTTGAACTTTTGAAATTATTTTGTAGCGTCGGTGGTGGTGAAATAACAATGGTGGTGGAATGCTGGCGACGTGGTTGTCGTGATAGTGCGTGAAATGATGGGAGGAGGTGGTGATGGTGCATTGATAAGGTGACTACGGTCGAGGTAGTGGCGATAGTATGGGTGGGGTAAAAAGGTTATAAAAAGGTGGTGGTTTGGTAGTCGTAGTGATATTTTTTGTGGTTTGGACATTGGAATTTGGCTTCATAAATGTAAAAGCATTGTCTTGGGCGTGTCTCAGGCAAATTCCGATGATTAAACAGATTTTGTTTGGTTTGATAAATTCTGGAATGCCTAATGAATTCTCCCAAAGTCTATAAAAAATGAACCAATACCATAGAACTAGGAATGCGAGTACTGAATGGAATATAGAATGAGGGGAAGGGGCGCAAAAATGTGTTTTAGCCTTAGTGGCTCAGACAATCATAGAATTGGTTTACTTTTGAATAATTTTTCGTAAATTAAAGTATATTATTTTTATGGTTCAATCCCACCATATTTTAGTACTTTGAATACCCTCTTTATCATTATAAAATAGGTTTCGATCAGGTTTAACGTTAGTTTGATTCAAGGGTTTTTCCAAACCAATTTATTTTTCAACCTATTGAGGGTAAAGTTATCCTATATTTTAATGTATAAATATTTTTGGAGCCAAACAAAATTTGTTAGAAATTAAAGTAGGCTAGACAAGCTTTACAACGGTTCAAACCACATGCAAAACCGAGTTCGGGAGTGTCCATAGCAAAATCTCAAAGTATGGTAGGTTATAAAGTATCATGAATGCGCCCAGGGCACGATGCATTGCGCCTGAGGTGCACTAACACTCAGCAATTGGTCAAATTTTGCGGGTTTGCTCCAGACACCCCTGAGCTCTTATTTTCAAAAGGTTTGAACCGTTAAAAAGTTTGTTGACAGTATTTTCTAACCCAAGTAGTTTTGGATATAAAGGTATTTGTACATAAAAAGATATGACTAATTTACTCTCAATGAGTTGAATTATAAATCATTCGGGTAAAACGCTCACATCTCTTTCATTTTAAATCGGTTAAAGAGCTATAATATATCAATAAAGAGGATTTTTAAAGTTCTAAAAGTCGGTTCATTCCAACCATAAAAATTATAATGAATAGTTTATGAAAAGGGGGTAGCTATTTGACTGATAGAAAATTTATTTGAACACTACTATCCCTCCACTACCAACACTGTTACTGTAACACTACCTCTACACCACCATCAACTCACCATCTAGTCGAGCATCACTTCTCCACCACTACCACCACACTTTTCCTCCGCTACCACCGTTGGCACTACACCTCAACCATGGTACCTCCGCCTTCATTCAACAACTACGTATGTACAACCAACACCACCACTACAATGCCATAACTATCACACCTCAACATGCAACTCCACCACCACTACTACATATTCACCACTACCATCATTTTAGCACCACATAACCGCAAAAGTATGAGATAGAGTACAACATAGCAAGAGTGAATGGTTTAGACATTGAGTGAATGGTTAAGACATTGAGCGTAATGTTTGGGCAATATTTAAAAAAAATTCCTCTTTTTAAAGTGTAATATTCGCAATATTGTATTGGTGGTGATCAAGGTTCTAAAGTGCTGGGGTTGAATGTTTCTGAAATATTCTCAATCCAAAACAATTTAAACATCATTAATGTTTTATTTTCCAAAAAACACTCTTCGATATTGGAGATTGTGTTTGTGACGTGATGGCGATAGATTTCAATAATATGAACTTTTGAAACTATTTTGTGGCGTCAGTGGTGCTGAAATAACAATGGTGGTAGAATGCTGGCGAGGTGGTTGTCGTGATAGTGCATGAAATGATGGGAGGAGGTGGTGAAGGTGCAATGATAAGGTGACTATGGCCGAGGCAGTGGCGATAGTATTGGTGGGGTGTAAAGGTTATAAAAAGGTGGTGGTTTGGTGATCATAGTGGTCAAGTGATATTTTTTGTGATATGAACAATGGAATTTGGCTTCATAAATGTATAAGCTAGCATTGTCTTGGGCATATGTCTCAAGCAAATTCTGATGATTAAACAGATTTTGTGTGCTTTGATAAAGTCTGGAATGGCTTTTGAATTCTCTCAAACTCTATAAGAAATGAACAAATACCGTAGAACTGGGAATGCGAGTACTGAATGAAATATAGAATGAGGGGAAGGGACGCGAAAATGTGTTTTAGCCTTAGTGGCTCCGACGATCTTAGATTGGTTTACTTTTGAATAACTTTTCGTAAAACAAAGTATATTACTTTTATGGTTCAATCCCACCATACTTTAGTACTTTGAATACCCGCTTTATCGATATAAAATAGGTTTCAATCTGGTTTAATGTTAGTTTGATTCAAGGATTTTTCCAAACCAATTTATTCTTCAACCTGTTGAGGGTAAAGTTGTCCTATATTTTAATGCATAAATATTTTTGGAGCCAAACTAAATTTGTTAGAAATTTAAATAGGCTAGACAAGCTTTCCAACGGTTCAAACCACATGCAAAACGGAGTTCGGAAGTGTCCGTGGCAAAATTGCAAAGTTTGGTAGGTTATGAAGTTTCAAGAATGCGCCCAACGCCCGATGCATTGCAGCTGAGGCGCACTGATTTGCGTCTGAGGTGCACTAGCACTTAGCAATGGGTAAAATTTTATGGGTTTGCTCTAGACACCCTTGAGCTCCGATTTTCGAAAGGTTTGAACCGTTAAAAAGTTTGTTGAGTGTACTTTCTAACCCAAGTAGTTTGGATTTAAAAGTATGTTAACATAAAAACATATGACCATTTTACTGTCAGTGAGTTGAAATATAAATCATTTTGGTAAAACTCTCGCGTCTTCTTCATTTTAAATCGGATAACGACCTATAATATATCGATAAATAAGACTTTTAAAGTTCTAAAAGTCAGTTGATTCTAACCATAAAAATAATAACATTCAGTTTATGAAAAGTGGGTAGAAATTAGACCGCTACAAAAATTATCTTAGCACTACCATCTCTCCGCTACCAACACTCTCACCGTAACACTACCTCTACACCGGCCACCATTAATTCACCATCTAGTTGAGCATCACTTCTCCACCACTACCACCAAACTTTTCCTCTGCTACCACTGTTGGCACCACACCTCAACCCTGGCACCTCCGCCTTCGTTCAACAACTACGCACATACAACTAACACCACCACTACGGTGCCACGACTATAACACCTCAACATGCAACTCCACCACCACTACTAAATATCCACCACTACCATCATTTTAGCCCTACATAATCGCAAATGTATGAGAGTACAGCATAGAAAGAGTGAATGTTTTAGACATTGAGTGTAAAGTTTGGGAGATATTTTGAAAATTTTCCTCTATTTAAAGTGATAATATTCGAAATATTGTTATGGTGGTAATTGATCGTGGTTTTGAAGCGCTGTTGGTGAATGTTTCAGAAATATTCTCAATCCAAAACAATTTAGAAAATCGTTATTGTTTTATATTCCAAAAAACACTCTTTGATATTAGAGATTGTGTTTGCGAAGTGATGGCAATAGATTTCAATACTTTGAACTTTTGAAACTATTTTGTAGCGTCGGTGGTGGTGAAATAACAATGGTGGTGGAATGATGGCGAGGTGGTTGTTGTGATAGTGCGTGAAATGATGGGAGGAAGAGATGATGGTGTGATGATAAGGTGACTATGGTCGAGGTAGTGGCGATAGTATTGGTGGGGTGAAAAGGTTATAAAAAAGGTGCTGGTTTGGTAGTCGTAGTGGTCAAGTGTTATTTTTTGTGATTTGGACATTGGAATTTGACTTCATAAATGTATAAGCATTGTCTTGGGTGTATGTCTCAGGCAAATTCCGATGATTAAACAGATTTTGTTTGGTTTGATAAATTCTGGAATGCCTTATGAATTCTCTCAAAGTCTATAAGAAATGAACCAATACCATAGAACTGGGAATGGAAGTACTAAACGGAATATAGAATGAGGGGAAGGGGCACGAAAATGTGTTTTAGCCGAGTGGCTCCGACGATCTTAGAATTGGTTTATTTTTGAATAACTTTTCGAAAATCAAAGTATATTATTTTTATGGTTCAATCCCTCAGTTTTTCGAAACTTTCAATTTGATATCAGTCTCAACCTCCATAGACTTGTTCTTAACTGAACCGGCTTAATAACTTCGTCTTAGTAGACTAAAAGAGGATTATTGAACTTAAAAATATGAATTTTAATCACATTTGAGTCGTCGCTCGCTCTCTCATTTCTTGCCCAATCCCTCCTCTACTCGATAACCTCTTTATTTTCTTCTGCTCATCGTACGCGCAACCAAAGTGCCATCATGGAAATTTCAAAAGTCATCGCCTACATGACATACGAAACACTCTCTCATAAGCTTCAAGGCCTGTGCCAACTAAAATAAATCTCAAAAAACCAATGAGTAATAAAGTGGTATTTGTATAATAGATTCCATAAGACTCACAGAAGTTATCGATCTGTGGAAGTTATGCAAATAAGAACTTTAAGAGTTGAAGTTTGATTTTTTTTTGAAGAGAAAATAGTTGAAGCTCAGAAAGAAAATTTAAGAGCCAAAGTAAGAAAGATCTAAACTTAAAAGGGGCAAATTGCCAGAAATAATTTGAAAAAAACAAGTAAAGTAAAGAGAAAATATAAAGGAGGAAAACGTAATTAGAACCACCATAGCATACCAAAAGTCTCTCTTTTGAGAAATTTTTCGGTGCCGGGTAGGTGTATCCCATGTGGTATCCGCACGGCACCACATGGTACCCACTCAGCACTGAAAAATTTTCCCTCTCTTTTATAATGGTAGGATAGGTTAGGATACATGTGAAGACTAGTGGGTTGGATATCATCCGTTTGACCCAAAAATAGTAATAATAATAATAAGACTAGTAGGTTGGCAGTGGCCGGCCATTGCTTTGATAACCATTGGAAGTTTTTGATACTTGTAGTAGTATTTCTTTTCGCAGTTTATACTACAAATTTGCTGGGAGGCAAGAGACTTTTTCTGAGAAGCAGTGAGCCTATTTCATCCTTACAAATTATGGCAGAGGAAAACAGAGAAACCAAGATTCCCCAAGGGCAAAACGGTCATGAATCAGCAGTCATCCCCCCAAGTAAGTTGCTCCTTCTCTCTTCTGCGATTAATTTGGTCGAAGTCCATCCCTAGAGGACCAGATTGTCTAATTCTTAAGATCCACAAGATGCCTAGGGAGTAGGCTAGTTGAGGAAAGAAGAAAAATAAAAAATGGAAATTTAAGATCATGATTTCAATTTAATTACATCTTCTGATGATCCATGTCAAATGATCTAGTTCAAAAGAAAATGGGGAGAAAATAATCAAGTGCCAGTTCATATACCATTGACCTGAACTTGTGTTCGATTTGGTGTTCCGAAATTGATGTACGTTAAAAAAAAAGAGAAACAAAAAGTTTTCCAATCTAGCTTGGCAAACAAGAGCAGTAGCCTTTTTGCAAAGTTGTGTTCGATTTGATGTTCCGAAATTGTTGCTAAAATTCGTTTTCGATCCTTCCTTTGTTTTTCCTTTAGAGCAAATGCATTGAAACCTTTTGATACATATTATTGAGGACGATTCAAGATCACTCAAAAGTACATTTTTGATCAGGAATGAATCAGAAAACGAAATGGCCGGAGGTGGTAGGTTTGACGGTAGAAGAAGCAGAGAGGATAATAAAGGAAGAGAAGCCTGGAGTTCAAATACAAGTTATTCCACCAAACGGTTTTTATACCTGTGATTACAAAGTGCAACGGGTCCGACTACACGTTGATTCCTCAGGAAAAGTTCATAGGCCTCCTATAATTGGCTGACAATTTCAACTTCCTGTGACTAATTTCGAGTCCATTCGATGAAAACATGTAAGACTTCGATCGCTATTTGAGGCTTGCTTGCACCTTGTTTCGTTAAATCGACTGGATATCTTGGTGAATTTGAATAAAGCATGAATGGTTTTTGTGTTTCTGTACCTTTGGGATAGAATTTTCGATCTGTTTTGAGGGGGAAACCAAGAGGGTTAAGGAAATTTCATCATTCTCAACGGATGCGACCTAAACTCATCACCTTTTCACCGGCCAAGAAGGTAAGGAAGTGTGCTATTTTCTTCCAATCTTTGGATTGAAAAAAGGGCAAAGGAAAAAATTGAAACTCAAACGCTCCAATATTACGGGGCTGTTTGTTTGATGGGACTGATAGCGAAGGGGTTTATAATCTTGTGAGATATGTTATGCCATTGCCCATCGAGTTATAGAGTGATTTGATTAATAATACCACTCCCCTCATGGTGTTGTAGACGGCACCCTTTGTGGGATTAAAATTACTAGACAGTGGAGGCTCACGCAAGGGTGATTATATGGGGTTTGAGAGTGCGAGCGTGAGTAGTTGAACTAAAGTGATTCTGCTAGTAGTCGATTCATATAGCAAAACGTAATTGTAAAATTTCGTTTTTGATTAGGATAATATTGGAAATTACTTTTGTGACAGAGCTTTCACAATTTTTTCACACCAAAAACCCTTCTCTTTTTCAATATTAGAATGCATATCAGTGATATATGTCTAATCTAGACGGCGAAATTCAACCATATAGTCTACTTCAATGCTCATATCTGTTCCAACAAAGGGGACTCATGAGTCTAGTGATTGCTATTCAAAGAAAAACAACAAAGAAAACAGTTTTCCTGAGTAATTGCTTGAAAACTTGCATCAACATTATGAACTATTCGACCCCGCAAGAAGAAAAGCTTGTACAACATGTACTTTTGCTTCAATTTTCACTATCTGGCATCTCCAGTATCGAGAAGAGAAATAGGTGAAGTAGAAATAGAACCAAAACTTGCATCAACATCTCCTCTCCTGAATGAACTATTCGACCCCTTCTCGAAAGACAGCGAAAACAAAAACGAATTCTCATAACTGTCAAACCCTTCGCACCCCCGCCACGACCCCCACCCCGCCGCCATTCCCTTCCAACAGCGGTCTCAAGTCATCCGGTAACGGGACCTCGCCATCCAAATACCTCACCACGTACTTGCCTCATACTAGGCCTTACCATAGGCACATCATTTGAACACATTAACCCCAACTTCAAAACCATCACTACCTCAAAATCATCAAACTCACCTTCCAATTTCGGGTCTACCACCCCAACCACACTCCCTTGTTTTAGACATTTAGTGTAAAGTTTGAGAGATATTTTGAAATTTTTTCTCTTTTTAAAGTGATAATATTCGCAGTATTGTTTGGTGGTGATCGCGGTTTTAGAAAATCGTTAATGTTTTATATTCCAAAAAACACTCTTCGATATTAGAGATTGTGTTTGCGAAGTGATGGCGATAGATTTCAATATTATGAATTTTTGAAACTATTTTGTGGCGTCAGTGGTGGTGAAATAACAATGGTGGTTGAATGCTGGCGAGGTGGTGGTTGTGATAGTGCGTGAAATGATGGGAGGAGGTGGTGATGGTGCAACGATGAGGTGACTATGGTTGAGGTTGTGGCGATAGTATTGGTGGGGTGAAAAGGTTATAAAATTGTGGTGGTTTGGTAGCCGTAGTGGCAAAGTGATATTTTTGGTGATATGGACATTGGAATTTGGCTTCATAAATGTATAACTTTTCATAAATCAAAGTATATTACTTTTATGGTTCAATCCCACCATGCTTTAGTACTTTGAATACCCACTTTATCGATATAAAACAGGTTTCGATAAGATTTAATGTTAGTTTGATTCAAGGATTTTTCCAAACCAATTTATTCTTCAACCTGTTGAGGGTAAAGTTGTCCTATATTTTAATGTATAAATAATTTTGGAGCCAAACTAAATTTGTTAGAAAATAAAGTAGGCTAGACAAGTTTTCCAACGGTTCAAACCACATGCAAAACGGAGTTCGGAAGTGTCCATGGCAAAAACGCAAAGTTTGGCAGGTTATAAAGTGTAAAGAATGCACCCAGGGCACGATGCACTGCGCCTGAGGTGCACTGATTTGCGTCTGAGGTGCACTAACACTTAGCTATTGGTCAAATTTTGTGGGTTTGCACCAGACACCCTTGCGCTCCTATTTTCAAAAGGTTTGAACCGTTAAAAAGCTTGTTGAGGGTACTTTCCAACCCAAGTAGTTTGGATATAAAAGTATTTGTACATAAAAATATATGACCAATTTACTCTCAGTGAGTTGAATTATAAATCATTCGGGTAAAACGCATGCATCTCCTTCATTTTAAATTGGATAACACCTATAATATATCAATAAAGAGAATTTTTAAAGTTCTAAAAGTCCGTTCATTCCAACCATAAAAATTATAATGAATAGTTTATGAAAAAGGGTAGCAATTTGACCGCTACAAAATTTATCTGAGCACTACTATCTCTCCACTATCAACACTATCACCGTAACACTATCTCTACACCACCGTCAATTCACCATCTAGTCGAGCTTCACTTCTCCACCACTACCTCCACACTTGTCCTCCGCTACCACCATTGGCACTACACCTCAACCCTGGCACCTCCGCCTTCATTCAACAACTACGTACATACAACCAACACCACCACTACAGTGCCACTAGTATAACACCTCAACGTACAACTCCACCACCACTACTACATATCCACTAATACCATCATTTTAGCACCACATAACAGCAAAAGTATGAGAGTACAACATAGCAAGAGTGAATGGTTTAGACATTGAGTGTAAAGTTTAGGGGATATTTAGAAAATTTTCCTCTTTTTATAGTGTAATATTCGCAATATTGTTTTGGTGGTGATCGTGGTTTTGAAGTGCTGGGGGTGAATGTTTCTGAAATATTCTCACTCCAAAACAATTTAGAAAATTGTTAATGTTTTATATTCCAAAAAACACTCTTCGATATTGGAGGTTGTGTTTGCGACGTGATGGCGATAGATTTCAATATTATGAACTTGTGAAACTATTTTATGGCGTAGGTGGTGGTGAAATAACAATGGTGGTAGAATGCTGGCGAGGTGGTTGTCGTGATAGTGCGTGAAATGATGGGTGGAGGTGGTGATGGTGCAATGATAAGGTGACTATGCTCGAGATAGTGGCGATAGTATTGGTGGGGTGAAAAGGTTATAAAAAGTTGGTGGTTCAGTAGTCGTAGTGGTCAAGTGATATATTTTGTGATATGGACATTGGAATTTGGCTTCATAAAAGTATTATAAGCATTTTCTTGGGCATATGTCTCAGGCAAATTCCGATGATTAAATAGATTTTGTGTGCTTTGATAAAGTCTTGAATGCCTTATGAATTCTCTCGAACTCTGTAAGAAATGAACAACTACCATAGAACTGGGAATGCGAGTTCTGAATGGAATATAGAATGAGGGGAAGGGGCGCGAAAAGGTGTTTTTTGCCTTACTGGCTTCGACGATCTTAAATTGGTTTATTATTGAATAACTTTTCGTAAATCAAAGTATATTATTTTTATGGTTCAATCCCACCATCTTTTAGTACTTTGAATACCCTCTTTATTGATATAAAATAGGTTTCGATCCGGTTAACATTTGTTTGATTCAAGGATTTTTCCGAACCAATTTGTTCTTCAACCTATTGAGGGTAAAGTCATCCTGTAGTTGATGTATGAATAATTTTGGAGCCAAGCTAAATTTGTTAGAAATTAAAGTAGGCTAGACAAGCTTTCCAACGGTTCAAATCACATGCAAAACGGAGTTCGGGAGTGTCCATGGCAAAATGGTCAAGTTTGGTAGTTTATGAAATTTCAAGAATGCGCCCAGGGCGCGATGTGATGCGCCTGAGGCGCACTGATTTGCGTCTGAGGCGCACTAACACTTCGCAATTGGTCAAATATTGCAGGTTCGCTCCAAACCCTCCCAAGCTTCAATTTCGCAAGTTTTGAACCATTAAAAAGCTTGTTGAGCGTACTTTTTAACCGAAGTAGTTTGGATTTAAAATTATTTGTACATAAAATTATTTGCACCTCCGCCTTCATTAACCAACTACAACCAACAACACCACTGCAATTAATTGCACGATTATCACACCTCCACATGCAACTCCACCACCACTATTACACCACCACCACTACCATCATTTTAGCACCGGGAGAATTAGCCAAAAATCTTTTATATTTATATTTTCTTAGCACAAGGACATTTACCTTTTGCAATCAAACATAAGGACAAATGTGCCTATAAAAGGCCTACAACCCTACATTACCTTTTGAAAGTGTCTAAAACCCTAGGATACCCTATATATGAATGTGTCTAAAATTTTAGGGTACCCTATGAAAGTACATGAACCATCAAAACCCTATAATAGGAAAGTGCACCCTAAAACCCTATGAAAGTGCCTAAACATATTTTGGCCTTATGGCTAAAAACTCAAAAAGTTGAAGGACCTCAACTAAAAACTATTTTGCTAGTGTCCTTCTCCTAAATGAAAACTATTTTACCGCCCTTTTGAAAACTTTCCTCCTTTTAAAGTGATAAAATTCCCAATGTTGTTTTGGTGGTGGTCATGGTTTAGAAGTGTTGGGGATGAATGTTTCTGAAATATTCTCAATCCAAAATAATTTAGAAAATCATTAATATTTTTTATTCCAAAAGACACTAATTTTTTTCTTCTATATTGGAGATTGTGTTTGCGAAGTGATGACAATAGATTCCAATATTGAGAACTTTGTAAAGTATTTTTTAATGTGGGTGCTTGTGAGATAACGATGGTGGTGGAGTGCTAGCGGTTGTGGTGATAGTGCGTGAAATGATGAGGCTAGTGGTGGTGGTGATGGTACAACGGTGAGGTGATTATGGTACAATACTGGTGGGGTGAAGATGTTATAAAATGATGGTGGTGATGGTGGTTTCGTAGTCATAGTGGTCAAGTGATATTTTTGGTGATATGGACATTGAAATTTGGCTTCGTAAATGTATAAGCATTGTTTTGGGCGTATATCTTAGGCCAATTCTGATGGTTAAACAAATTTTGTGTGCTTTGATAAAGTTTGGAATGCCTTATGAACTCTCTCAAACTCTTTAAGAAATGAATAGATACCAAAGACTGGGAATGCAAGTACTAAATGGAAAATAGAATGAGGGGAAGGGCGTGAAAACGTGTTGTAGCCATGATGGCTCCAACGATCATATAATTGGTTTACTTTCGAATAAATTTTCGTACATCAAAATATTTTAATTTTATGGTTCGATCCCACCATGTTTTAGTACTTTGAATACCCTCTTTATCGATATAAAATAGGTTTCTATCTAGTTAAACGTTAGTTTGATTCAAGGATTTTTCCAAACCAATTTGTTCTTCCTATTGAGGGTAAAGTCGTCCTATATTTTGATGTAAAAATGTCTAAATAATTTTGGGACCAAACTAAATTTTTTAGAAAGTAGGCTAGACAAGCGTTCCAACTGTTCAAACCACATGCAAAATGGAGTTTGGGAGCATCGATGGCAAAATCGCAAAGTTTGGTAGGTTTTGAAATTTCAAGAATGTGCCCAGGGCGCAATGCAATGCGCCTGGGGCGCAAGAATTTGCGTCTGAGGCGCACTAACACTCAACAATTGGTCAAATTTTGCAGGTTTGCTTCACACCCTCAAAGCTCCGATTTTCACAAGGTTTGAACCGTTAAAAAGCTTGTTGAGTGTACTTTCTAACCCAGGTAGTTTGGTCTTAAAATTATTTGTACATAAAAAGATAAGACCAATTTACTCTTAGTGAGTTGAAATATAAATCATTCCGGTAAAATGCTTGCATCTACTTTATTTTAAATCGGATAAAGACCTATAATATATCGAGAGAGAGGATTTCTAAAGTTATAAAAGATAGTTCACTCCAACCGTAAAAATAATAAAGTTTACTTTATGAAAAGAGGGTAGCAATTAGACTGCTACAAAAATTATCTGAGCACTACTATCCCTCCACTACCAACACTATCACTGTAACACAACCTCTACACCACCATCAATTCACCATCTAGTCTGCTATCACTAATCCACCACTACCACCACACTTTCCCTCTACTACCACATTTTGCAACACACCTCAACCCTGGCACCTCCGCCTTCATTCATCAACTACAACCAATACCACCACTACAATGCCCCGACTATCACACCTCCGCATGCAACTCCACCACCACTACCATCATTTTAGCACCACATCTATACTACTTCTTTTAAATGTACGAAGCTGTTTTCTACTCTTTTTTTCTCCCACAAATGCCCCTGACTCTTGCAAGTAATTTCAGCCCCACCCCACAACTCTTCCGAACAGTTACAATGCATGCAGAAACGCCTCTCCTCTCCTTGCAAGTAACCTCTGCCCCACCCCCACACCTCTTCCCAACCGTTACAGTGCAAAATTCCAACGCTTTTGCCATACAAAACCTCCTTCCACCAGCCCGTGTTCTCCACAATCGCTGCCGCCAATGGCCGACCAAGGCTCCAACTACAACAACATATCGGAAGTCCAATACAGGTAAGGCATGCATTCAACTTTGTCCCTGCTTTCCTCCTTGCCTCACTTATGTCGACAACTGCATTCAACTTTCTCCCTGCTCTCCTCCCTGCCTCACTTATCCCCTCCCCTTTCAACGACACGGTCCACCAATATCAATAACTCTGTAGACCATAACTCCGCACACCAACTGTTTGCCAAAATGTGGCTTTGAACTCTTTCGGTTAACAGATGGTTTTGTGAGGTCCAATTGAAACTGCCGAACATGAAGCATCGCAATTAAGAAAAAAAAAAAAAGAAACATTCCTGCAAAGGCCAGCCTCATTCAGCTTGTAAAAAAAGACATGGAAGACAAAAGCACAGTTACCCACACTATAAATTATGGGGATATAAATTACAATTGCTAGACGTTGATATTCTCTTCAATTTGATTGTCATTGACATCTTAAACGAAATGAAACTGAAAATCTTCCGTGTTTTATCCTGCAATTTTCTGATAGAAATTGTGTGGCCTTTATAGCTTATTGGATCCTTGTCCAAGTTTGTGGTTGTTTGACTTTTATGATTGTTACAGAAAATCACTGATAATAGAAAAACCCTTCGATAAAAAGAAATAGTTTTAGGAAAATGATTTAGATATAGGCAATCCTACAAGAACATAAATAAAACAGAAGTAAGTGTTTAGAGAATTGGCCAATGGAATCTAGCACAATGCACAGGAAAAAAAAAAGAAGAAGAACCAACACGGAATCAAAGTGACAGAGGAAGAAGAACTATGGCAAAAATATAGTCTACAAAGAAGTTCTGACTTCGTAAGTGTAGATTTAAGATATGTCAAGTTTCATTCCAACTTCTAAAGCTGAAACTTTGTAAAAACGTACAGTTTATTTTCCTTTTTTTTTTTGTGGAAAAAATAATTACTGAAATGTTTGCACTTGCATAGTTTTGCCAATTATGTAATAGTTGGCTCGATCATATTGGTGGTGTGTTTGATTCCATAAGTGTGTGTTTGCAACTATGCATTTATGACCCTCCGAAAGTGTCTCCCTAATGTTGGTACTGATTTTCCTTTTATGAAACTGAATCTAGAATAGATGAAGCCGGGTTATCAGTTGCAGAAACTAACAACTGGTGCCCTAATACCTGGTTGAAGACAAGTTTCTAAATCACTTATGTGTTTCGTTATCCCCAACTCCCTGATATGAGTTTGTTGGAAGTTAGTATTATGGGATAATTCTGATTTGTAGGCCAAACCTTGATACCTTGTTATTTCTTGGTTGTTTCATTTCTGCCAGTGGACATCTTGGTTGACATGTTGGCTGGTGAAGGATGTACTGTGCAGGATTAGTTGGAAAACAGAGAGAGTGATTACTATCCACTGCTTTAAAATGGCTCGAAGGGCTACATTGGCTACATACCTCCAGGTTAGTTTCTTCCTCGAGAGAGATTTTCGCTTGATCCACATGAATGTTGTTTTCTTATCTCTACATTGTTTCTTTGTCCATAGAGCTACCAAATATATACATCCTCGCTCGCAAACTAAAAGTACTCATTAAGAAGATTCCTAGATAAATTTTTGCATTTGATAAATTTCAATGCAGAATATTGTATGGGAGAGAAACCATCAACGGCTGGAGATGTGTACAGTTATGGGCTCAAGTTGCATTTAATCCTCCATTGCTCTTCTTAGGGTCATTGGTGATCAATGTGTTTTTTACTATTGGCTTGGCGCTAGGATATACACTTCTCACAAGGTTGTTCAAACACTTGCGTCATTGACAATCTATTGAATGAGAAGCATAGGATCAATGGATACCTATGGCCAAAACTGTATAAAAAAGAATGAAAAAAAAACACATACCTTCGTCTGACTTCTCAAGTGTAGATTTAAGATATGTCAAGCTTCATTCCAACTTCTAAAGCTGAAACTTCGTAAAAACTTACAGTTTTGTTTTTTTTTTTTTTGGAAAAAATAATTACTGAAATGTTTGCACATGCATGGTTTTGTCAATTATGTATTAGTTGGCTCGATCATATTGGTGGTGTGTTTGATTCCATAAGTGTGTGTTTGCAACTCTGCATTTATGACCTGCCGAAAGTGTCTCCCAAATGTTGGTAATGATTTTCCTTTGATGAAACTGGATTTAGAATAGCTGAAGCCGGGTTATCAATTTGCACAAACTAAAAACGGGTACCCTAATGCCTGGTTGAAGACAAGGTTCTTAATCACTTATGTGTCTCCTTATCCTCAACTCCCTGATAGTATATTTTCAAATAAACTTTGCACTGATGCATAGTGAAAAGCAATTAAAAAAAAGCAAAAATTATAGTGAAACAAAACTAGACACTTTGCTTCTTACATATATCTTTGCTGGATTCAATAACTAGGAACTATTGGTGGAAAGGGGACATGGAGGATAGGGGAATTTGCTGGGCTAGCTTGCTCTGCCTAAAAGGAATGGAGGGTTGAGCTTTTGCAAATTTGAAGCCTTTAATCTTGCTCTGTTGGCTAGACAAGAAGGGTGGAGACTCCTAATGAACCCCCAAGTTTATTGGGCTAGGTTCTTAAAAGGCATTTGTTTTCCAAATACTTCTTTCCTCAATGTCAGCAAGGGCTGAAACGTTTTGTGGGTATTCACCAAAGGCTGAAACGTTCCGTGGGCATGGGCAAGTATTCGCCAAAGTAGAGAAGTCTTTGAAGCAAGGTCTTAGAAAGCAGGTGTTTAATGGTGAGTCAACCTATTTTTGGGAAGATAAGTGGGATAGTGAAGGTGTGTGATGCTATGGATGTTCCAAAAGGGGAGTGGAAGCTAGACCTGCTCAAACCTCTAATTTCTAAGGAGGATTGAGGGCGATCTCTGCTGTTTCAGTGCCTTTGGTGCAAAAGTCAGATGTTATGGTTTGGCATTTTAATCCTAAGGGAAATTACACGGTAAAGTTAGGTTATCAGATAGCTTTTGATCTCCAGAAAAAGCCGAAGAAGGAGAAGCCAGAACAATCCTTTAAGGCTGATCCGGAGGTCTGCGATAATTTTGGTGGAAAGCATGTAGAAACATTTTGGCTTCTAAGGAGAGTTTTATTTTCCAGAAAATGTTCTCCTACTCCTTTGTGTCCGCTGTGTGAGAAAGGCGTGGAATCAGTGGAACATCTCCTGTTTGTGTGTGATTGGACCAGGGGTGTTTTGTTTGGAGGAGGCCTTCAAGTTTGCATGAAAGGCCTTCATCTAGCGTTCTGTTATGGAGAGTTCCAACTCAGTTGATGAGGCGACAGAGCTGATCAGCAAGGTTGCCATCCTTTGGAAAGCTAGAAATGAAGCAACTTCTAATATCTCCTCTAAATTCATTGGTAACTATAGCTAAAATTGTTGCATACAGGATGGAGTTTTATTCCAAGGCGAAGTGAGGAAAGGGTATCCCAAGAAGTTCAGGGTTGGGTTCCCCCTCCAAATAAACAGGTTAAGGCCAATTGCTTCTCCCCGTTCCTAAACTCATGATCCCATCACCACCGGGGACAAGTCCAATTATCACCTTAGACAAATGGTTATCTAGATTCATTAGAAATTGGAAAGGTAAGGAAATTCCTGGACAACTTACAGAGGACTTCCAAAAAACAACGAGGAGCCAAATAAAATCGGAGCAATAGGTCCGTATAAATTAGCCCCAAAAGTAGTTGATAGCACATGTCAACCCAGTAAACATAAAAAAATATTCCAGAACATGGAAAAGGGAAAAGACAGGAGGTTTGAATTGTTAAGTACATTAACCACCTTATGCCGTTAATTGACGAGGTGTGTCGGTTAATTGCCAAGTCTTGCCATTAACTGTTGTGGCTTTCCAAAAAGGTGTGTTCCTTCCAAGTGGCATTTGTTTGCCACCAACAGTTAAATCTTTTCCATTCTGGTTTTTTCCGAATTGTTCCCACCCTTCCATAAGGCTTCGTTCATCTCTATAAATAGGGCTTCTTTGAGTCTATTTAGGACCCCGGAAAAATTACAGAGCACATACATTGAACTCATATCGAGTCTAAGAGAAAGTACTACACAACTTTGCGTTTGTTTGTTGAAGACCCTTTGCATTCATACGTTGCATTCCAGTTCATGAGGCGCGCATTCAAAGTGTTGCGTTAGCTTGCGTAAAGATTGTACCATCCTAGGAAGAAGACGTCGAGAATCGGGAGTACAACGTATTCTTTGGTGTCCCCATTTGTGAGTTAAATTTTCCATTAACTGCTCATGTTCTAATCTGCTCAAAAGTTACTTTAATTAATTGTTTAAGTAGTTTGCTTATATAATTCCTCCAAAATCTGTTTTAACATTGGGTTAATTAGTTTTTACACAGTTTGTTGCTTGTGTACATTTCAGAATCTGACTAATAGCTCACAAGTTCTACCATTTCCATGTTATTTAATTGGTTCTCATAGCAGTCAAGTGATACATATCTACGGGAACCCCATTACCATCTTATTTAAATACGTTTTCATTATGTATAAATTTTCCTATTATTTTGCCTTCATAACAGTTTGAAATTGAGCAATTGTAAGAAGCAGGTATTAGAGACTAACATTAATTACACTTAGTTTTTGGCAAAGGAAAAGAATAATAAAATTTCAAAAATGGTGTTCTTCAAAATATTAGAAGACCTGATATCGCTTTTAAGAGGTACTGAACAAGATACTTGGATAATAATGTTTGGCAATATTGACCAACATGACAAAAAGTTTCAACACTGAAAATACCCAAAGACATAGACCATTTGATAGAGAAGGCTTTCCAATCAAAGCTATATCAAGTGAAGGCTCAATTATCCAAAGAAATACATGAGATAAAGAAGGCTTTCCAAGCGAAGGTAAAAGATCTTAAATGGGAGTTACACACTGCATTGTTGACGAACAGAATCAAAGTGGTTGAGTTCAAGGAAAACAACTACACAAAGATGTATATACTAATCAAACCAAATCCAATGCCAAAAAGGAGAATCAAAGACCATCACAATAACCAAATACGATCAAACATAATAATACCCCATGTGCAGAGTAATATTGTAGAATATGATACGGTGGCTCATATGCAAGGACCTTCAAAAACTACCAAAATGCTTATGAAATATTTATGTGGGGAACAGAAAGGTATGATTCTAACTCAAATTACCAAATAGACTATCTATATTTGTAAACAAATATGCTAAAAAAAAACTTATTTTTTTATTCATGCAGGCAACTTCAAACCAATGTACAATCAATAAAGAAGAAGAGCAAGCAGATCGAAAAAGAGAAACCGGACTACAGTGGCATAAATGTGTTCAACTTTTGGACCAATTCTAAACATTTGTTTGTAAGCCTACATCAAACCATATATATATTTTGATTTTAGATGTTATTTTTTTGGTAGTCCGACATTTTTCTTTTTTACCACCTTTTCAGTTGTTTGAACTAAGACAATCATGTATTTCAATTTCATCTTCCACTAATAACATACAGACAATTATATGGGGGCAAAACCAAATCACGTGCAACGCACGTGCCTACTCACTAGTAACCATAAAAGTATGATAGTGTGGCATAGCAAGAGTGAATTCTCCTACCTCCTTCTAACGCTTATCTCTTTTCTTGCTTCCTTGCTTTAATCTAACGGGCCGGATTCCATCCGCCCACTCCACTATTACATCACCATAATTTTCATTATTGTTTTACCAACACAACAAAATTTTCGTAATAAGGATTGAGAATATTCTTGATATTTCAATCTATCACCACTAAATTTCAAGTTTGACTTTCAGTGCCACCAGAACAAATCGAGGGTATTCTCTATTCAAGATTTTTTCACCCCATTGGCAACCATAGTTGAAGCTTTGATTCTCCCCCAATAGTGACACATCTTTCTCCACATCTGCTGCTACTACTCCTCTATCAGTGATTCAAAATCCTTTGTTATGCTCTCCAACATATCCAACTTCTTGTCGATCAAAGTCGGTTTTAGCACCGCATCCTTTAGAAATACAAGATCGCATCTGCTCTACACACCTACTCACTTCTTTTTTATGTGACAGAAATGATTACGATGAGATCCAGATCTAATCCGGTCCGTTGGCAAACCCAGACAAATGAAAAGCATAGGAGTACTTTGGGTGGATAGGAGTACTTTGGCTAGAGTTTGGTCCACCTGGGATGTGATAAGGCCGAAGGTCATGTTGAGCAACAAGTATAAAAAAATGTGCAAAGCAAACCCGCCCAGTGAAAGTCATACAAGCAGGGCATGGTTCTGCATCCTGTGGATACCAAGTAAAAGCAAAAAAATTTGTGTGGCCCGTGATCCTTGATCCGAGTCCTTCCTCCACTGGTTCAGGGGTTACCTAGCCTTCTCACCCTAACCTGCACAGTGAACGTACGACTAAGACCTGGCCGGGGTTGCCCGGCAAGGCCCTCAGGCAAGAGGATAAGTATGTGCAGAGAGAAAGGAAAGAGACTAGGGTTTTAGTATAGGAATGTGTGTGTACCTCTCGGGTTATGATCCTTCAGTATATATAGAGTCTTATTGGCTTGCTCTCCAAGTACAGGCATGTGCTTTCCACGAGCCAAGGGACGCCATCATGACATCACTGAGTAGATCTGATAACCATTTTGGCTTGGGCTGGCACCCCCATGTGCGCTCATCGTTATCATTTGGCGTAACCACTTCAGCACGTGACATAGCACTCGTCACTGCAATTGGCCGAGCCCATGGTTGGCCAAGCCTGGCGAGCGACTCATGAGGAGAATCCGCAGATGGGACTTCATTCCTGAAGATGGCCGAGCCTAAATTAGACTCTCCCGTCATCGGACGTAAGGTGAGTGCTATGTTGGTGACCGATAACCGAGCCCTAATTCAGATACGGCCACATGGACTTGGGCTAGTCATTCTAAACTAGCATAGTTAGTTATGTTCGGCCTGCTACAATTTTACAACGTTCATACAAGTTGCCAAATTTTTCACCTATTGAGAGAGAGAGAGAGAGGCCTAGAATATTAGAATGGAACTCTACCGTTATGTTTAAACAATGGGAATGAGTATTACAATACAAACAATGGAGAAGCACGGCACATCAACTGGTCTTTGTTCATCCAACGACTGCCACCTAAACTTTCATGAACTTTGGAACACAACTACCCGTAATTACCACTGCACAGGGGGTGAATGCTCGACGGAATGCCCATAATCTACCCGGCGCCAGACGGAGAAACAATCTCCCAGTCTTGTTTACTGCAACTCATAAGAAGAGAAACTGAAACCCGACCTTCCTTCATGGTTGGATTTCAGCTCCAGTTTCTGGAATGGACTGCACACAAAGTTTGACATGTCTTCATCAGTTATGTGCTTCTTCCACTAATGTTGAGGGGGAAATAGGAAAGACAACTTTTTCCTTAACAATTATGTGCTTTAACAAGTGAGTCGGGAGTTACCCTGCACTGTGGAATCATATGATCGGGATCGCAAACGAGGATGATGCCTACCTGCTACTTGTATCATAATAGAAGCCATTGATGGAGCCGTCACTACAAGAGAAGCAAACATAGTAAAAACCAGCTATAGTTAACCCACAGTCAGTTCCAACATTCACGAAGTACTGCTCTTTCCATCTCTGCAGAGTGAACAAATCAAAGATAAAGGCATGCCATTACTAAAAGAGAAAAAATTCATTAACGTGCGAGTGGAATTGAAAAATAGGTTACCATGAATATGTAGGGATAGGTACTCAAGTCGACAGATCTTCCGCCAATCAACTTCCACTTGGCTCTGTAAAATGCTTCGTCAACTAAGATGGCACATGATTGTGATAGATACCACATAGTTTGAATAGAAACATTGGGTACTTACCAAAAGGGGAGAGAAAGATGGAAACTTGGTCCAGTGCCTTATGTCTACTTCTGACCTGTTAGCAGTTTGAAGAATGACTATGAGGGAAAGGGCTCACTCCATCTATAGAGCTAGTGAAATTATATTAACAAGAGATTATTTTCGGTAATCTAGAAAGATAAACTAAATGTTTTCCATAGCATACACACAAAAAGAAAAAAGAACAAAAGAAACAATGAGACAAAGAACCCACGTTGCTTCCCATTTTCCAGTGAAGAATGTATGATTCTTTGCATCAACAATTTCCCCTTCCCAGGAGGTTACCACCTGAAATATCACATATGATATCAGCGAAGTTTACTAATGAATAGTGGAAATAAATGATCACATGAGTTGTACTACAATAGCAGGTAAAACGAAAAGGCTCAGCAGTAACTGCAGAATCATGTAAGACACTTACTGGTACTTCTGTCACAAGTACTGCAATTAAACCAAAGGGAAGAGAGAAAATTTAACAGTAGTTGGTAAAAGTAAAGGAAGAATTGTGAAAAGATGAGTGTCGAAGTTGAAGACATGAAAAATGATCGTTAGTTAGAATGTACGTTAAATAGTTATAGAACCACCTTGAAGCAAAAATGTATTTGCTCATGATCACAAAACTTGAGACATGTTAAATTAACTTCATGGCTAAGTTTTTTTGTGGCTTGTAAGGATTAAGGAGAAATTTATGAAATTGGGAAAAAACCAGAAATAGAAGAGGGCTTACCCAGGCCCATGCATCAAGGATGAAGACTAAATAACACGAGTATACAGGAGCCACATAAACAAAATCATACAAGCAATACTATATCCCATTCATGAAACAAATCAACTGAAAAGACCCATTTAGTTAAAGCTAAGTCATCGCAAGGGGACAATAATAGCAATTGGAGGGTGAAATCTGAAATAGGTGCAGCAGAATAACACAAACCAAATTGCCAAGTGGGCTTACTGGTGTGTGTGCCATTGGAACGTTAAGAGCTTCCATTGTGCCACAAAGGTAACCATGATCAAGGTCACAACCTTGGATTCTCACGTTAACGCTCCATGCTTCATCCTTTTGTAGGCTAGAAACATTCTGAGTTCCAGAAAATGCCTGTAAAAAAGACACAACTACTTGTAGAGCAGGATCAATCATTTTAAACTCAAGCAACAACAGAAAGCACCTCCAGTGAACCATCGAAATACAGAGGCAGATGGAGAAACTTATATATAAGCACTTAAACAGATATAAAATATTTTAGTATCTAAAAAAATTTAAGAGGTACAAACAAACACAAATACATAAAGGAAAGTGGAAATTCACCTGTCCAACACTTAAAAAGTGTACAAGCAGGGGGTGATGTGTGGCCAGGATTTGCACCTACACGGTGATGAAAAACGGTGATATCAAAGTAACACGAATATTTAGTTTCAAGAAGTTTTTGCAACGAAGCTAAACCCCAAAATGCTGATAAGTTCCTCTAAAATGACAAAGCTTAATCAGAACAAATATATCACATACAATTGCTACAAACCTAAAATATTGGAAACCAATAGTTCATATTAGAAGGCATGAGGTGCAATGATAAGCAATTAAGCATAATTAAGCTTTCTGCAGGCAAGTAAGATTACTTTGCAAATGAATGCATTCAGTTTTTGGTGAAAATGCTCTGTATATATAGAGAATATTTACCCAATGCCTGAAACCTGAGAAGGCGCTTAATTCTCCACCACTCTCACAGGCATTTTTCGAGTCCCAGCAAAAAAAAACAGCAATCACTTCGTAGGAGTATCGAACACAGGATCCCTCATTGTGATAGGTCGAACAAGAAAACCCGGTTCAGAAAAACCGGACAGTTAGAGGTCGAACGAGGAAAACTGGTTGCATATTGCAAAATAACCACAGAGTTTGAATCCAACAACAAATTAGCCCTCAGTTTTTCGAAACTTTCAATTTGATTTCAGTCTCAACCTCCATAGACTTGTTCTTAATTGAACCGGCTTAATAACTTCGTCTTAGTAGACCAAAAGAGGATTATTGAACTTAAAAATATGAATTTTAATCACATTTGAGTCGTCGTTCGCTCTCTCATCTCTTGCCCAATCCCTCCTCTACTCAATAACCACCTTATTTTCTTCTGCTCGCCGTACGCGCAACCAAAGTGCCATCATGGAAACTTCAAAAGTCATCGCCTACATCACATACGAAACACTCTCTCACAAGCTCCAAGGCCAGTGCCAACTAAAATAAATCTCAAAAAACCAATGAGTAATAAAGTGGTATTTGTATGGTAGATTCCATAAGACTCACAGAAGTTATCGATCGGTGGAAATTATGCAAATAAGAACTTTAAGAGTTGAAATTTGATTTTTTTTTCGAAGAGAAAATAGTTGAAGCTCAGAAAGAAAATTTAAGAACCAAAGTAAGAAAGATTTAAACTTAAAAGGGGCAAACCGCCAGAAACAATTTGAAAAAAACAAGTAAAATAAAGAGAAAACATAAAGGAGGAAAACGTAATTAGAACCACCATAGCATACCAAAAGTCTCTCTTTTAAGAAATTTTTCGGTGTCGGGTGGGTATATCGCACGTGGTATCCGCTCGGCACCACATGGTACCCACCCGGCACTGAAAAATTTTCTCTCTTTTATAATGGTAGGATAAGTTAGAATACATGTGAAGACTAGTGGGTTGGATATCTTCCGTTTGACCCAAAAAAAAATAAAATAAAATAAGACTAGTAGGTTGACAGTGGCCGACCATTGCTTTGATAACCATTGGAAGTTTTTGATACTTGTACTAGTATTTCATTTCGTAGTTTATGCTACAAATTTACAAGGAGGCAAGATACTTTTTCTATGAAGTTGTGAACCTATTTTATCCTTACAAATTATGGCAGAGCAAAACAAAGAAACCAAGATTCCCCATGACTGCCATTGCCTTGATAACCGTTGGAAGATTTTGAAACTTGTAGTAGTATTTCTTTTCGCAGTTTATGCTACAAATTTGCTGGGAGGCAAGAGACTTTTTCTGAGAAGCAGTGAGCCTATTTCATCCTTACAAATTATGGCAGAGGAAAACAGCGAAACCAAGATTCCCCAAGGGCAAAATGGTCATGAAACGGCAATCATCCACCCAAGTAAGTTGCTCCTTCTCTTCTTTAATTTGGTCCAAGTCCATTCCAAGTGGCCTGACCCGATCATGTAATTCTTAAGATCCACATGATACCTAAGGAAAGATAGTTGAGAAAAGAAGAAACCAAAAGGGTACTGAAATTTTGATTTCAATTTAATTCCATCTTATGATTATCCATATCAAATGATTGTTGGGATTAAACGCGGAAACACCCAAGAACCGATATTCGAAACGCAACCAAAATCGCAACCAATGAAAGTACGATGAAAAATAAACTAGAGAGAGACACGCAAGAATTACGTGGTTCGGCAAAAACACACCTTTTCCACGGAGATGATTCTGTTCTTTCACTATGAGAGAATTAGTAAAAGAGAACACCCGAGTTTGAAAACCCAAACCAAACCCCTGATACACCTACTCTCACCATGAACAAACTCTCAAACCAAGTGCAAGAGAACACCCAAATTTGGCTTCATAAAAGTAATATAAGCATTGTCTTGGGTTTATGTCTCAGGCAAATTCCGATGATTAAATAGATTTTGTGTGCTTTCATAAAGTCTGGAATGCCTTATGAGTTCTCTCAAACTCGATAAGAAATGAACAAATACCATAGAACTGGGAATGCGAGTACTAAATGGAATATAGAATGAGGGGAAGGGGCGCGAAAATGTGTTTTAGCTTTAGTGGCTCCGACGATCTTAAATTGGTTTACTTTTGAATAACTTTTCGTAAATCAAAGTATATTATTTTTATGGTTCAATCCCTCAGTTTTTTGAAACTTTCAATTTGATATCAGTCTCAACCTCCATAGACTTGTTCTTAATCGAACCGGCTTAAAAACTTCGTCTTGGTAGACCAAAAGAGGATTATTGAACTTGAAAATATGAATTTTAATCACATTCGAGTAGTCGTTCGCTCTCTCATCTCTTGCTCAATCCCTCCTCTACTCGATAACCTCCTTATTTTCTTCTGCTCACCGTACATGCAACCAAAGTGCCATCATGGAAACTTCAAAAGTCATCGCCTATATCACATACGAAACACTCTCTCACAAGCTCCAAGGCCAGTGCCAACCAAAATAAATCTCAAAAAACCAATGAGTAATAAAGTGGTATTTGTATGGTAGATTCCATAAGACTCACAGAAGTTATCGATCTGTCGAAGTTATGCAAATAAGAACTTTAAGAGTTGATATTTGATTTTTTTTCAAAGAGAAAATAGTTGAAGCTGAGAATGAAAATTTAAGAGCCAAAGTAAGAAAGATCTAAACTTAAAAGAGGCAAACCGCCAGAAATAATTTGAAAAAAACAAGTAAAGTAAAGAGAGAATATAAAGGAGGAAAACGTAATTAGAACCACCATAGCATACCAAAAGTCTGTCTTTTGAGAAATTTTTCGGTGCCGGGTGTGTGTATCCCACGTGGTACCCGCTCTGCACCACATGGTACCCATCTGGCACTGAACAATTTTCCCTCTCTTTTGTAATGGTAGGATAGGTTAGAATACATGTGAAGACTAGTGGGTTGGATATCTTCCGTTTGACCCAAAATAAAATAAAATAAAATAAGACTAGTAGGCTGGCAGTTGCCGACCATTGCTTTGATAACCATTGGAAGTTTTTGATACTTGTACTAGCATTTCTTTTCACAGTTTATGCTACAAATTTACTGGGAGGCAAGAGACTTTTTCTGAGAAGCAGTGAGCCTATTTCATCCTTACAAATTATGGCAGAGGACAATGAAACCAAGATTCCCCAAGGGCAAAACGGTCATGAATCAGCAGTCATCCCCCCAACTAAGTTGCTCCATCTCTTCTTTAATTTGGTCCAAGTCCATTCCAAGTAGCCTGACCAGATCATGTAATTCTTAAGATCCACATGATACCTAAGGAAAGCTAGTTGAGAAAAGAAGAAACTAAAATAGAGAGAGACACTCAAGAATTACGTGGTTCGGCAAAAACACGCCTACTCCACGGAGAGGATCCCGTTCTTTCACTATGAGAGAATTAGTACAAGAGAACACCCGAGTTTGAAAATCCAAACCCAACCCCTTATACACCCGCTCTCACCATGAACCCACTCTCACACCAAGTACAAGACTTGACTTTTACACTTGCAGACACACTGTTTTTACCCCTCTTACTCTCTGCCGAAAGAGAACTTCCCTCGTTCCATTATAGAAACATCTACATACCCATGTATTAATACCATAATACATGTTCCCATGAGAATATGGAAGGACACACGGCAAATTAAAAAGGAACCAGCTAGCACTTTGGGAATTTTCATTTATTGGGAATTTGAACCAACCCAACAATGATCTAGATCAAAAGGAACTGAGAAGATAATAATCAAGTTGTTTATTACGGCTTTGGGATCCTCTGTCACAAAAATACATGTCACATGTTTTTACTTCGAAATTTGACAGATTAATTGGTTTTCACTTTTCAATTTAAAATAGGCTTGAACTTGGTTGGGAAAGGACATGACAAGGGGAAAGAAAATATATTTAGTTTTAACTTTTTAGTTTAAATGAGGCTTGATCTTAGAAAATATAGAGAAACAAAAGTTTTTCTAATCTGGCTTGGCAAACTGTTTCTAAAATTCACTATTTAAACCCTTTCGTTGTTTTTCCTTTAGAGCAAATGCATTGAAACCTTTTGCTACATATTATGAGGACGATTCAAGATCACTCAAAAGTACATTTTTTATCAGGAATGAATCAGAAAACGAAATGGCCGGAGGTGGTAGGTTTGACGGCAGAAGAAGCAGAGAGGATAATAAAGGGAGAGAAGCCTGGAGTTCAAATACAAGTTCTTCCGCCAAACTGTGTTTTTACCTGTGATTACAAAGTGCAACGGGTCCGACTACACATTGATTCCTCGGGAAAAGTTCATAGGCCTCCTATAATTGGTTGATGATTTCGACTTCCTGTGACTAATTTTGAGTCCATTCGATGAAAACATGTAAGAAATGAACCAATACCATAGAACTAGGAATGCGAGTACTGAATGGAATATAGAATGAGGGAAAGGGGGGCAAAAATGTGTTTTAGCCTTAGTGGCTCCGACGATCATAGAATTGGTTTACTTTTGAATAATTTTTCGTAAATTAAAGTATATTATTTTTATGGTTCAATTCCACCATATTTTAGTACTTTGAATACCCTCTTTATCATTAAAAAATAGGTTTCGATCAGGTTTAACGTTAGTTTGATTCAAGGATTTTTCCAAATCAATTTATTTTTCAACCTGTTGAGGGTAAAGTTATCCTGTATTTTAATGTATAAATATTTTTGGAGCCAAACTAAATTTGTTAGAAATTAAAGTAGGCTAGACAAGCTTTACAACGGTTCAAACCACATGCAAAACCGAGTTCGGGAGTGTCCATAGCAAAATCTCAAAGTATGGTAGGTTATAAAGTATCATGAATGCGCCCAGGGCACGATGCATTGTGCCTGAGGCGCACTAACACTCAACAATTGGTCAAATTTTGTGAGTTTGCTCCAGACACTCCTGAGCTCTTATTTTCAAAAGGTTTGAACCGTTAAAAAGTTTGTTGACGGTATTTTCTAACCCAAATAGTTTGGATATAAAGGTATTTGTACATAAAAAGATATGACCAATTTACTCTTAGTGAGTTGAATTATAAATCATTCAGGTAAAACGCTCACATCTCCTTTATTTTAAATCAGTTAAAGACCTATAATATATCAATAAAGAGGATTTTTAAAGTTCAAAAAGTCGGTTCTTTCCAACCATAAAAATTATAATGAATAGTTTATGAAAAGGGGGTAGCTATTTGACCGCTAGAAAATTTATTTGAACACTACTATCTCTCCACTACCAACACTGTTACCGTAACACTACCTCTACACCACCATCAACTCACCATCTAGTCGAGCATCACTTCTCCACCACTACCACCACACTTTTCCTCCGCTACCACCGTTGGCACTACACCTCAACCCCGGTACCTCCGCCTTCATTCAACAACTACGTACGTACAACCAACACCACCACTACAGTGCCACAGCTATCACACCCCAACATGCAACTCCACCACCGCTACTACATATCCACCACTACCATCATTTTAGCACCACATAACCGCAAAAGTATGAGATCGATTACAACATAGCAAGAGTGAATGGTTTAGACATTGAGCATAAAGTTTGGGCGATATTTTGAAAATTTTCCTCTTTTTAAAGTGTAATATTCACAATATATTTTTGGTGGTGATCGTGGTTTTAAAGTGATGGAGTTGAATGTTTCTGAAATATTCTCAATCCAAAACAATTTTAAAATCTTTAATGTTTTATTTTCCAAAAAACACTCTTCAATATTGGAGATTGTGTTTGCGACATGATGGCGATAGATTTCAATAATATGAACTTTTGAAACTATTTTGTGGTGTCATTGGTGGTGAAATAACAATGGTGGTTGAATGCTGGCAAGGTGGTTGTCGTGATAGTGCGTGAAATGATGGGAGGAAGTGGTGATAGTGCAATGATAAGGTGACTATGGCCGAGGTAGTGGCGATAGTATTGGTGGGGTGTAAAGGTTATAAAAAGGTGGTGGTTTGGTGGTCGTAGTGGTCAAGTGATATTTTTTGTGATATGGACAATGGAATTTGGCTTCATAAATGTATAAGCTAGCATTGTCTTGGGCATATGTCTCAGGCAAATTCCAATGATTAAATAGATTTTGTGTGCTTTGATAAAGTCTGGAATGCCTTTTGAATTCTCTCAAACTCTATAAGAAATGAACAAATACCATAGAACTGGGAATGCGAGTACTGAATGAAATATAGAATGAGGGGAAGGGACGCGGAAATGTGTTTTAGCCTTAGTGGCTCCAACAATCTTAGAATTGGTTTACTTTTGAATAACTTTTCGTAAAACAAAGTATATTACTTTAATGGTTCAATCCCACCATACTTTAGTACTTTGAATACCCGCTTTGTCGATATAAAATATGTTTCGATCTGGTTTAACGTTAGTTTGATTCAAGGATTTTTCCAAACCAATTTATTCTTCAACCTGTTGAGGGTAAAGTTGTCCTATATTTTAATGCCTAAATATTTTTGGAGCCAAACTAAATTTGTTAGAAATTAAATTTGGCTAGACAAGCTTTCCAACGGTTCGAACCACATGCCAAACGGAGTTCGGGAGTGTCCGTGGCAAAATTGCAAAGTTTGGTAGGTTATAAAGTTTCAAGAATGCGCCCAGGGCCCGTTGCATTGCGGCTGAGGCGCACTGATTTGCGTCTGAGGTGCACTAGCACTCAGCAATGGGTAAAATTTTATGGGTTTGCTCCAGACACCCTTGAGCTCCGATTTTCAAAAGGTTTCAACCGTTAAAAAGTTTGTTGAGTGTACTTTCTAACCCAAGTAGATTGGATTTAAAAGTATGTTAACATAAAAACATATGACCAATTTACTGTCAGTGAGTTGAAACATAAATCATTTTGGTAAAACTCTCGTGTCTTCTTCATTTTAAATCGGATAACGACCTATAATATATCGATAATTAGGACTTTTAAAGTTCTAAAAGTCAGTTGATTCCAACCATACAAATAATAACATTCAGTTTATGAATAGTGGGTAGAAATTAAACTGCTACAAAAATTATCTTAGCACTACTCTCTCTCCACTACCAACACTCTCACCGTAACACTACCTCTACACCGGCCACCATCAATTCACCATCTAGCCGAGCATCACTTCTCCACCACTACCACCAAACTTTTCCTCTGCTACCACTGTTGGCACCACACCTCAACCCTGGCACCTCCGCCTTCATGCAACAACTACGCACATACAACTAACACCACCACTACGGTGCCACGACTATCACACCTCAACATGCAACTCCACCACGACTACTAAATATTCACCACTACCATCATTTTAGCACTACATAATCGCAAATGTATGAGAGTATAGCATAGAAAGAGTGAATGTTTTAGACATTGAGTGTAAAGTTTGGGAGATATTTTGAAAATTTTCCTCTTTTTAAAGTGATAATATTCGCAATATTGTTATGGTGGTAATTGATCGTGGTTTTGAAGCGCTGGGGGTGAATGTTTCTGAAATATTCTCAATCCAAAACAATTTAGAAAATCGTTAATGTTTTATATTCCAAAAAACACTCTTCGATATTGGAGATTGTGTTTGCAAAGTGATGGCGATAGATTTCAATACTTTGAACTTTTGAAACTATTTTGTAGCGTCGATGGTGGTGAAATAACAATGGTGGTGGAATGATGGCGAGGTGGTTGTTGTGATAGTGCGTGAAATGATGGGAGGAAGAGATGATGATGCGATGATAAGGTGACTATGGTCGAGGTAGTGGCGATAGTATTGGTGGGGTGAAAAGGTTATAAAAAGGTGCTGATTTGGTAGTTGTAGTGGTCAAGTGTTATTTTTGTGATTTGGACATTGGAATTTGGCTTCATAAATGTATAAGCATTGTCTTGGGCGTATGTCTCAGGCAAATTCCAATGATTAAACAGATTTTGTTTGGTTTGATAAATTCTGGAATGCCTTATGAATTCTCTCAAAGTCTATAAGAAATGAACCAATACCATAGAACTGGGAATGCAAGTACTAAATGGAATATAGAATGAGAGGAAGGGGCACGAAAATGTGTTTTAGCCTTAGTGGCTCCGACGATCTTAGCATTGGTTTATTTTTTAATAACTTTTCGTAAATCAAAGTACATTATTTTTATGGTTCAATCCCTCAGTTTTTTGAAAATTTCAATTTGATATCAGTCTCAACCTCCATAGACTTGTTCTTAACTGAACTGGCTTAATAACTTCGTCTTAGTAGACCAAAAGAGGATTATTGAACTTAAAAATATGAATTTTAATCACATTTGAATCGTCGCTCGCTCGCTCATTTCTTGCCCAATCCCTCCTCTACTCAATAACCTCTTTATTTTCTTCTGCTCATCGTACGTGCAACCAAAGTGCCATCATGGAAACTTCAAAAGTCATCGCCTACATCACATACGAAACACTCTCTCATAAGCTTCAAGGCCAGTGCCAACTAAAATAAATCTCAAAAAACCAATGAGTAATAAAGTGGTATTTGTATAGTAGATTCCATAAGACTCACAGAAGTTATCGATCTGTGGAAGTTATGCAAATAAGAACTTTAAGAGTTGAAATTTGATTTTTTTTCGAAGAGAAAATAGTTGAAGCTCAGAAAGAAAATTTAAGAGCCAAAGTAAGAAAGATCTAAACTTAAAAGGGGCAAACTGCCAGAAATAATTTGAAAAAAACAAGTAAAGTAAAGAGAAAATATAAAGGAGGAAAACGTAATTAGAACCACCATAGCATACCAAAAGTCTCTCTTTTGAGAAATTTTTCGGTGCCGGGTGGGTGTATCCCACGTGGTACCCGCTCAGCACCACATGGTACCCACTCAGCACTGAAATATTTTCCCTCTCTTTTATGATGGTAGGATAGGTTAGAATACATGTGAAGACTAGTGGGTTGGATATCTTCCGTTTGACCCAAAAAATAATAATAATAATAATAATAAGACTAGTAGGTTGGCAGTGGCCGGCCATTGCTTTGATAACCATTGGAAGTTTTTGATACTTGTAGTAGTATTTCTTTTCGCAGTTTATACTACAAATTTACTGGGAAGCAAGAGACTTTTTCTGAGAAGCAGTGAGCCTATTTCATCCATACAAATTATGGCAGAGGAAAACAGAGAAACCAAGATTCCCCAAGGGCAAAACGGTCATGAATCAGCAGCCATCCCCCCAAGTAAGTTGCTCCTTCTCTCTTCTGTGATTTGGTCGAAGTCCATTCCTAGAGGACCAGATTGTCTAATTCTTACGATCCACAAGATGCCTAGGGAGTAGGCTAGTTGAGGAAAGAAGAAAAATAAAAAATGGAAATTTAAGATTGAATTTGATTTCAATTTAATTACATCTTCTGATGATCCATGTCAAATGATCTAGTTCAAAAGAAAATGGGGAGAAAATAATCAAGTGCCAGTTCATATACCATTGACCTGACAAATTAATTAGCTTTCACTATTCAATATACCATTGACCTGAACTTGAGTTCGATTTGGTGTTCCGAAATTGATAAAAAAATAAAGAGAAACAAAAAGTTTTCCAATCTAGCTTGGCAAACAACAGCAGTAGCCTTTTTGCAAAGTTGTTGTCGATTTGATGTTCCGAAATTGTTGCTAAAATTCGTTTTCGATCCTTCCTTTGTTTTGTCCTTTAGAGCAAATGCATTGAAAGCTTTTGCTACATATTATGAGGACGATTCTGTCTGATTTTACCCATTGATGAGAGGGGTCCCAATTGAAAGTGACCCAGGCCCCAAAGTCAATGATCTTAGCCACTAACAGCTGAGATTTTAGGTGCCGGATCCCCGCGATTTGATTCTCGCGTGAGTGAGCCTTAAATGGCTTTGGACTTTTGTTTTACCTTTCTTGTAAATATACATGTATGTTTAGGAGTAGAAAGGTGTGGAACTGAGAGAGAGATCACAGAGAACTAGAGTTGCCTTGAGAGAGGGTTTTTAGTGATTTGTATTTGAGTCGATTAATACAAAGTCGGAGTTTTTTCCTCTCATAAATTGTGTGTGACTCCCATAAAGCACAACAGATTCAAGATCACTCAAAAGTACATTTTTGATCAGGAATGAATCAGAAAACGAAATGGCCGGAGGTGGTAGGTTTGACGGTAGAAGAAGCAGAGAGGATAATAAAGGAAGAGAAGCCTGGAGTTCAAATACAAGTTCTTCCACCAGACCGTGTTTATACCTGTGATTACAAAGTGCAACGGGTCCGACTACACGTTGATTCCTCGGGAAAAGTTCATAGCCCTCCTATAATTGGCTGACGATTTCGACTTCCTGTGACTAATTTCGAACCCATTCGATGAAAACATGTAAGACTTCAATTCGATCACTATTTGAGGCTTGCTTGCACCTTGTTTCGTTAAATCGACTGGATATCTTAATGAATTTGAATAAAGCATGAATGGTTTTTGTGTTTCTGTACCTTTGGGATAGAATTTTCGATCTGTTTTGAGGGGGAAACCAAGAGGGTTAAGGAAATTTCATCATTCTCAATGGATGTGCGCGACCTAAACTCATCACCTTTTCACCGGCCAAGAACGTACGGAAGTGTGCTATTTTATTCCAATCTTTGGATTGAAAAAAGGGCAAAGGAAAAAATTGAAACTCAAACGCTCCAATATTACGGGGCTGTTTGTTTGACGGGACTGATAGCGAAGGGGTTTATAATCTTGTGAGATATGTTATGCCATTGCCCATCGAGTTATAGAGTGATTTGATTAATAATACCACTCCCCTCATGGTGTTGTAGACGGCACGCTTTGTGGGATTAAAATTAAATTGTAAAATTTCATTTTTGATTAGGATAATATTGGAAATTACTTTTGTGACAGAGCTTTCACAATTTTGTTCACGCCAAAAACCCTTCTCTTTTTCAATATTAGAATACGTATCAGTGATATATGTCTAATCTAGACTGCGAAATTCAACCATATAGTCCACTTCAATGCTCATATCTGTTCCAGCAAAGGGGACTCATGAGTCTTGTGATTGCTATTCAAAGAAAAACAACAAAGACAACAGTTTTCCTGAGTAATTGCTTGAAAACTATCTGTTCTTTTTCTCAGAACAATTTCCCCGCAAGAAGAAAAGCTTGTACAACATGCACTTTTGCTTCAATTTTCACTATCTGGCATCTCCAGTATCGAGAAGAGAAATAGGTGAAGTAGAAATAGAACCAAAACTTGCATCAACATCTCCTCTCCTGAATGAACTATACGACCCCTTCTCGAAAGACGATGAAAACAAAAACGAATTCTCATAACCGTCAAACCCTTCGCACCCCCGCCACTACCCCCACCCCCGCCGCCATTCCCTTCCAACAGCGGTCTCAAGTCATCCGGTAACGGGACCTAGCCTTCCAAATACCTCACCACTTGCCTCATACTAGGCCTTACCATAGGCACATCATTTGAACACATTAACCCCAACTTCAAAACCATCACTACCTCAAAATCATCAAACTCACCTTCCAATTTCGGGTCTACCACCCTAACCACACTCCCTTGTTTTAGACATTGAGTGTAAAGTTTGGGAGATATTTTGAAATTTTTTCTCTTTTTAAAGTGATAATATTCGCAATATTGTTTTGTTGGTGATCGTGGTTTTAGAAAATTGTTAATGTTTTATATTCCAAAAAACACTCTTCGATATTGGAGCTTGTGTTTGCGAAGTGATTGCGATAGATTTCAATATTATGAATTTTTGAAACTATTTTGTGGCGTCGGTGGTGGTGAAATAACAGTGGTGGTTGAATATTGGCGAGGTGGTTGTTGTGATAGTGCGTGAAATGATGGGAGGAGGTGGTGATGGTGCAACGATGAGGTGACTATAGTCGAGGTTGTGGCGATAGTATTGGTGGGGTGAAAAGGTTATAAAATGGTGGTGGTTTGGTAGTCGTAGTGGTCAAGTGATATTTTTGGTGATATGGACATTGGAATTTGGCTTCGTAAATGTATAACTTTTTCGTAAATCAAAGTATATTACTTTTATGATTCAATCCCACCATACTTTAGTACTTTGAATACCCGCTTTATCAATACAAAACAGGTTTCAAAAAGGTTTAACGTTAGTTTGATTCAAGGATTTTTCCAAACCAATTTATTCTTCAACCTGTTGAGGGTAAAGTTGTCTTACATTTTAATGTATAAATAATTTTGGAGCCAAACTAAATTTGTTAGAAATTAAAGTAGGGTAGACAAGTTTTCCAACGGTTCAAACCACATGCAAAATGGAGTTCGGGAGTGTCCATGGCAAAAACGCAAAGTTTGGTAGGTTATAAAGTTTAAAGAATGCGCCCAGGGCGCGATGCATTGCGCCTGAGGCGCACTGATTTGCGTCTAAGGCGCACTAACACTTAGCAATTGGTCAAATTTTGCGGGTTTGCTCCAGATACCCCCGCGCTCCTATTTTCAAAAGGTTTGAACCGTTAAAAAGCTTGTTGAGGGTACTTTCTAACCCAAGTAGTTTGGATATAAAAGTATTTGTACATAAAAAGATATGACCAATTTACTCTCAGTGAGTTGAATTATAAATCATTCGGGTAAAATGCTCGCATCTCCTATATTTTAAATTGGATTACGACCTATAATATATCAATAAAGAGGATTTTTAAAGTTCTAAAAGTCCGTTCATTCCAACCATAAAAATTATAGTCAATAGTTTATGAAAAGGGGTAGCAATTAATTTGACCGCTACAAAATTTATCTGAGCATTACTGTCTCTCCACTACCAACACTATCACCGTAACACTACCACTACACCACCGTCAATTCACCATCTAGTCGAGCATCACTTCTCCATCACTACCACCACACTTTTCCTCCACTACCACCGTTGGCACTACACCTCAACCCTGGCACCTCCGCCTTCATTCAACAACTACGTACGTACAACCAACACCACCACTACAGTGCCACTACTATCACACCTCAACGTGCAACTCCACCACCACTACTACATAGCCACTAATACCATCATTTTAGCACCACATAACCGCAAAAGTATGAGAGTACAACATAGCAAGAGTGAATGGTTTAGACATTGAGTGTAAAGTTTGGGCGATATTTTGAAAATTTTCCTCTTTTTAAAGTGTAATATTCACAGTATTGTTTTGGTGGTGATCGTGGTTTTGAAGTGCTGGGGGTGAATGTTTCTGAAATATTTTCAATCCAAAACAATTTTTAAAATCGTTAATGTTTTATTCCAAAAAACACTCGTCGATATTGGAGATTGTGTTTGCAACGTGATGGCGATAGATTTCAATATTATGAACTTTTGAAACTATTTTATGGCGTTGGTGGTGGTGAAATAACAATGGTGGTAGAATGCTGGAGAGGTGGTTGTCGTGATAGTGCGTGAAATGATGGGAGGAGGTGGTGATGGTGCAATGATAAGGTGACTATGGTCGAGGTAGTGGCGATAGTATTGGTGGGTGAAAAGGTTATAAAAAGTTGGTGGTTCGGTAGTTGTAGTGGTCAAGTGATATTTTTTGTGATATGGACATTGGAATTTGGCTTCATAAAAGTAATATAAGCATTGTCTTGGGCCTATGTCTCAGGCAAAGTCCAAAGATTAAATAGATTTTGTGTGCTTTGATAAAGTCTAGAATGCCTTATGAATTCTCTCCAACTCTATATATAAGAAATGAACAAATACCATAGAACTGGGAATGCGAGTACTGAATGGAATATAGAATGAGGGGAAGGGGCGCGAAAATGTATTTTAGCCTTAGTGGCTCCAACGATCTTAAATTGGTTTACTATTGAATAACTTTTCATAAATCAAACTATATTATTTTTATGGTTCAATCCCTCAGTTTTTCGAAACTTTCAATTTGATATCAGTCTCAACCTCCATAGACTTGTTCTTAACTGAACCGGCTTAATTACTTCATCTTAGTAGACCAAAAGAGGATTGTTGAACTTAAAAATATGAATTTTAATCACATTTGAGTCGCCGTTCGCTCTCTCATCTCTTGCCCAATCCCTCCTCTACTCGATAACCTCCTTATTTTCTTCTGCTCACCGTACGTGCAACTAAAGTGCCATCATGAAAACTTCAAAAGTCATTGCCTATATCACATACGAAACACTCTCTCACAAGCTCCAAGGCCAGTGCCAACTAAAATAAATCTCAAAAAATCAATGAGAAATAAAGTGGTATTTGTAAAGTAGATTCCATAAGACTTACAGAAGTTATCGATCTGTGGAAGTTATACAAACAAGAACATTAAGAGTTGAAATTTGATTTTTTTTCAAAGAGAAAATAGTTGAAGCTGAGAAAGAAAATTTAAGAGCCAAAGTAAGAAAGATCTAAACTTAAAAGGGGCAAACTGCCAGAAATAATTTGGACAAAACAAGTAACGTAAAGAGAAAATATAAAGGAGGAAAACGTAATTAGAACCACCATATCATACCAAAAGTCTCTCTTTTGAGAAATTTTTCGGTGCCGGGTGGGTATATCCCACGTGGTACCTGCTCGGTACCACATGGTACCCACCCGGCACTGAAAAATTTTTCCTCTCTTTTATAATGGTAGGATAGGTTAGAATACATGTGAAGACTAGTGGGTTGGATATCTTCCATTTGTCCCAAATAAATAAATAAGACTAGTAGGGTGGCAGTGGCCGGCCATTGCTTTGATAACCATTGGAAGTTTTTGATACTTGTGGTAGTATTTCTTTTCACAGTTTATGCTACAAATTTACTGGAAGGCAAAAGAGTTTTTCTGAGAAGCAATGAACCTATTTCATCCTTACAAATTATGGTAGAGGAAAACAACGAAACCAAGATTCCCCAAGGGCAAAACGGTCATGAATCAGCAGTCATCCCTCCAAGTAAGTTGCTCCTTCTCTTCTTTAATTTGGTCCAAGTCCATTCCAAGTGGCCTGACCAGATCATGTAATTCTTAAGATTCACATGATACCTAAGGAAAGGTAGTTGAGAAAAGAAGAAACTAAAAGGGTATTGAAATACATTTGATATGGGCTTGAACTTGGTTGGGGAAGGACATGACAAGGAGAAAGAAAATACATTTCGTTTTTACTTTTTCTAATCTGGCTTGGCAAACTGTTTCAAAATTCGCTATTCAAACCTTTTCGTTCTTTTTCCTTTAGAGCAAATGCATTGAATCCTTTTGCTACATATTATTGAGGACGATTCAAGATCACTCAAAAGTACATTTTTGATCAGGAATGAATCAGAAAACGAAATGGCCGGAGGTGGTAGGTTTGACGGTAGAAGAAGCAGAGAGGATAATAAAGGAAGAGAAGCCTGGAGTTCAAATACAAGTTATTCCACCAGAAAATTGTTGGATATTGTAAAGGATGGAGAGTATGGAACCGTTTACCTCACAATCTGTTAATGGAAGTGCCAAATACCAGAAATCGTGTTAGTTGCTGTTTGGGTTGGGTCGCGGACTAGGTCGCTATCTTTAAGACGTTTCGCGGCTCCGCCCTCTCTGTGCAAGCAGTAACATTCACGCCGCCTCCAGGATAAAACAGCCCAGAATACAACCTCTGTCTCGATCTTCCTAGCACGGAAGAAGACCGGAAAATACAGAACACAATCAACCTTTCTTGCTCTCTAGAACTCAGTATATGAAAATGGTTTTTTTCGGTGTGTTTGAAAGATTAGAGAAGAGCCCCTTTTATAGGTGAGGAGAGAAAACAATTAGGAAAGTAGAATCAATCAATTAACGTAAATTAAGGCTCTAATCAAATCAATCATAATCAATTAGCAAGCTAAAAACACATGTTTTTTTTTTCTTTTGGTAAGCAGGTAAAATCTTCCTGTATCGGAAATGATTTGGTTGATTTCAAAAAAATTGATTCTCTTGTATTTAGTGAAACTTCACTAAAATTTATGTTTTTGAAATACAAATCTCCTGAACATTTCGTTACCTGCGATTACAAAGTGCAACGGGTCCGACTATACGTTGATTCCTCGGGAAAAGTTCATTGGTCTCCTATAATTGGCTGACGATTTCAACTTCCTGTGCCTAATTTCGAGTCCATTCGATGAAAACATGTAAGACTTCGATCGCTATTTGAGGCTTGCTTGCACCTTGTTTCGTTACATCGACTGGATATCTTAATGAATTTGAATAAAGCATGAATGGTTTTTGTGTTTCTGTACCTTTGGGATAGAATTTTCGATCTGTTTTGAGGGGGAAACCAAGAGGGTTAAGGAAATTTCATCATTCTCAATGGATGTGACCTAAACTCATCACCTTTTCACTGGCCAAGAAGGTACAGAAGTATGCTATTTTGTTCGAATCTTGGCATTGAAAAAAGGGCAAAGGAAAAAATTGAAGCTCAAACGCTCCAATATTACAGGGCTGTTTGTTTGACGGGACTGATAGCGAAGGGGTTTATAATTTTGTGAGATATGTTATGCCATTGCCCATCGAGTTATAGAGTGATTTGACTAATAATACCACTCCCCTCATGGTGTTGTAGACGGCACGCTTTGTGGGATTAAAATTACTAGACAGTGGGGGCTCACGCAAGGGTGATTATATGGGGTTTGAGAGTGCGAGCATGGGTAGTTGAACTAAAGTGATTCTGCTAGTACTCGATTCATATAGCAAAAAGTAATTGTAAAATTTTCGCTTTCGATAAGGATAATATTGGAAATTACTTTTGTGACAGAGCTTTCACAATTTTGTTCACGCCAAAAATCCTTCTCTTTTTCAATATTAGAATGCATATCGGTGATATATGTCTAATCTAGACTGCGAAATTCAACCATATAGTCCTCTTCAATGCTCATATCGGTTCCAACAAAGGGGACTCTTGAGTCTTGTGATTGCTATTCAAAGAAAAACAACAAAGAATACAGTTTTCCTGAGTAAGTGCTCGAAAACTAACTGTTCTTTTTCTCAGACCAATTTCCCCGCAAGAAGAAAAGCTTGTACAACATGTACTTTTGCTTCAATTTTCACTATCTGGCATCTCCGGTATCGAGAAGAGAAATAGGTGAAGTAGAAATAGAACCAAAACTTGCATCAACATCTCCTCTCCTGAATGAACTATACGACCCCTTCTCGAAAGACGACGAAAACAAAAACGAATTCTCATAACCGTCAAATCCTTCGCCACCCACGCCACGACCCCCACCCCTGCTGCCATTCCCTTCCAACAGCGGTCTCAAGTCATCCGGTAACAGGATCTCGCCTTCCAAATACCTCACCACTTGCCTCATACTAGGCCTTACCATAGGCACATCATTTGAACACATTAACCCCAACTTCAAAACCATCACTACCTCAAAATCATCAAACTCACCTTCCAATTTCGGGTCTACTAGCCCAACCACACTCCCTTCTTTCCACATGTCCCGAACCCAATCCACCAAAACCAACTCCTCTGGGGCTGCCTTGGGCTCAACGGGCCTTCGTCCGCAAACAACCTCGAGCAAAAGGGCACCAAAAGCAAACACATCGGATTTGGTGGAGGCCTTTCCTGTCTTGGGCAACTCTGGTGCAAGGTACCCGAAAGTGCCAACGAGACGTGTCGTACCCGGATTAGCCCCGTGGTCGTACAATCTTGCCAGCCCAAAATCGCCTAGTCTCCCATTTAGGTCACTGTCAAGCAACACATTACTGGCCTTTACATCTCTGTGTATGACAACTTGCTCATACCCTTCATGTAAATATAAAAGGCCTGAAGCAACACCTTTGATGATGTGGAATCGCTGTTGCCAATTTAGTAATTTTTCTGGTTTGTCGAACAATAATTTTTCTAAGCTCCCATTTGGCATAAAATCATAGACAAGGAGTAGATCACCTCGACGTCGACACCAACCAAGTAATTGAACAAGGTTCCTATGCCTCAGCCTGCCAATGCTAGCGATTTCAGAAAGAAATTCGCGCAGCCCCTGCCTTGAATCATGCGAAATTCTCTTCACGGCAACTTGAGCGTTTGAATTTGGGAGTGTTCCTTTGTATACTCGCCCAAACCCACCAACCCCAAGTAGCTCACTGTCCTTGAAACCTCTGGTGGCTTGCTTAAGCTCTTGGTATGAAAACCTGTAGAGCCAATTGCAAACAATGGGATCAATATTCAATACATTAGGAAGGAAAAAACCATGAAAAACATGGCTTTAGCATTATCAGAGACATTCCCAAGCTAAAACTTAAAGTGCGGCCACTTTAGGCTGATGAAAATTCACAAAATTTTAGTGGCCCTTCTTACTTTCATACACTTTGTAATAGTTGAACAAAAAATGGCCCATATTTAATCTTCATTTTAGGCCCTCAAAAAATCAGGACCGACCTTGCCATTAAGCAAAGAGTAAATTTTTTGGTACACAACCTCAGATCACTCCATTGCGGTTTTTGATACTTCGCTCTGGTTGTTCCTCATCTTATTCTACTTTTAGGCTTTCAATGGAGAAGACAACTTTCCTATTCATGTATCCATGTAACCCACATCACATTTACGCGACTCGGGGGCCTACTGTGCCTTGCCTGCTGCAAGCACCATACGGGATCTATCTGGGTACATTAATTTGCCCTGAATAGCTCCTTTTGTTCCACTCGTTGAGATTTTTCGTTAATATTACTAGAATAGATGGAGCATCGGTACCTAGAAACTCATATTCCTTGGAAAATATTTAGGCAGATGTGATTTCTAGAATAAACATAGAGACAAACGTATCTTAATCATGTCACTATCAATATTCGATTAGTGTGATTTTTCTTAGGAATCACCTACTCGACAAGAGGAACAAAACAAACGGCTAGAAGGTCGGGAATGAGCCCCATGTTTTGCAGTAGCCCAAGGCACAGCAAGCCCCTATGTGAAACATCACTGGAAAACAATACAAGCACCCGGATGCAATCATCAATCATGCATGGCCTAAGTCTTTACCAATCAAAGAATTTTATTTGGGTGATTATCGTAAATAGATAAAATATAGCCTATGACAGAGACCAAACAGAAACTAAAATGTAACCTGTGGGGACCGAGTTCGAGCTCCCAGTCTTCAATTACGTCCCTGTTCTTGATTTTCCAGAACACATACACACCACCCAAGATTGCAACAATTAGAAAAAGAGAAGATGACACCGAAACACCGATAATCAGAGTTGTTTGTCTCTTTTCTGGTCCAGGTAGTGATGGCAGAGAGTTGAAGCTGAGGGATTCTGCAATCCCATTCATTTTAAAGCTCCAACCCAATATGTAATGCGAGCTAGCGAGCAAACCAGTGGAAGCAGAAAACCCAACGTACATACTTTCATGGAGTAATGTGGAGAGATCATATTTGTAGGAAATGATTGGCAATCTGGGTTTCAAATTCGATGGCGAAATAGTGACATTGATTTGAGTAGAAACTGAATCGTAATCGATCCAAACTAGTATGGGTTTTCCACCTTTGAGATTCAGCTCTTGCTTTTTCATATCTGTGGTGTAATACGCCGCAACTGCAGATTCATTCGATTTCAAGCTGTTGATGTCGATTCCTATGTGGTTATCTGCACACACAAAAATTAGACGCAACGATCCACAAAAGCATTGAGAAAAACAAAATACACCCACAAAAAGAGAGGACAATTCACTAATAATTGAGCAGTTGCATAGTCTGGAACCATGCAATGAGCGCAGCCTACACAATGCACATAGAACCTCACCCATCGAACAACTGTGGATACATCTATGAACGGATTTGTGTTTGGAAATCTATGACCAAAACATTTTTCGTGAAAATTACAACCCTCAAGTCTCATAAGTTAGATTTGTGAATAATGATTTGGTCTTGGCTTGCTACTTCGCAAGGGAATGCCCACAGCAGGGTTGTGGGAGAGCCCAAAAACCTAGAGGGGTACTTCCTCCATCTCATATTGTTTGTTCATCTTTTGACTTTTAAGTGTCCCAAATTGTTTGTCCCTTTTGCAAATCCCAAGAATAAAGTCCGACGAAAATACCCTTCACCCTTGTCCTTTGTTTGAATTGACAAATGAAATTTGAATTGAAGGGCATTTTTTCAAAGGTAATAATTATGTCTCATTAATAAGTTCGAGTTCCCAAATTAGAAAAACAAATTCAGACGGAGAAAGTATCAGGGTGTGTTTAGTTGGTTGTAGTAGAATGCGAATAGGAATGGAATCAAGAATGGCATAGAATTGGAGGAATTAAGAATAGAATAATCATTCACATTCTCATGTTTAGTTGTGCTTAGGAATAGTCATTTTCATCTCTAATGGAATACTGTGACAATAGCAATTTTTTGAGTGACAATAGCAATTTTTTGAGTGGCAATAGTATTTTTTGGAGTGGCAATAATAAATGCTGGAGTGGCACTAGTAATTTTGGTATGACAAAGAAATGGAATAACAATTCCTTAGTTTTTTTGGATGGAATAACAATTCCTTTACTAAGGTGAATAATGATTCAGTTTGGAATCATCATTTCATTATTCAATGGTAAATCAAACATTAGAATAAGTAAATCATTAGAATGACTATTCCATTCCAACTTTGATTCCATCCAACCAAACATACCCTTACTGTATTACAGTCATTTACGATGTAAGTCTAGGACATAAATTCACATTGTAAGCACCAGCAACAACCAATGTACTTTGTACTATTTCTTCATTCGATATAAAATGAGAATTAAGAACGGAAACTAATTTGAGGTGCGGATGCACCTACTTGTACAATTTTGAAATTGCGAAAAGCAACTGCGACGTCTCTTAGTAGAGAAATGCTCGAGACATATCAAAGTTCACATCCATTCTTACAGATTCTCACACTAATGAAGATGAGACCCTCACACTAATGAAAATGAGACCCGCAACACTACATAGACGAACCCACCAACATTTGTGGGAGACCCTAAAAAATTCGATGTAAACTTGGATTTATGCCGACGAGAGATTAATATTCCATGCCCATAGGCACCGCCATGGGCATTAAGGCCTCATTTTGCTTTTTTTTTGAACTTTTTTTTTTTTAAAAGAATATAATTTCAAGTTTAAATATAATAAAAATTAAAAATAATATTTCAATTTTTTTTTGCACCATTTAAAATAGCTCAATGAGATCTATCAAATAAAATTCATATTGATAGAAAAATTATTTGCGTAAACACACGATTTTTTAGCTTGAAATTACCTTCCTTTTCTAAAATTTTTTTTTTTTAAGAAACTGGAACGCCCCCAATAAGTTTTCCTCCTCTACTGTTATCTCTTTCAACAATAATTACGCAGTAAAATAAGACAACTCAAAACATTACCATTGATATCTCCCAACTCGACATTCTGAATCGTATCAAACTCCACAGCAAACAAATGGTTAGAGGAATTCCCCATATCCGAATCGTTAAACAGTCCCAGATAGTGATTGGGGAGAGCCGAGCTGAGATCTCTAGACCGCGAGAGAGCGAAAGCGAGCCCGTGCCCGCCGAGTGTCTGGTACTGAGGGACTATAACGAAGGCGAAACAAGTGGAGAACGAGAAAACAGAGCCGTTCGGGGAGCTCTTGAACCGAAGTGGAGAGGTGTAAAATGCATGACCCATTAGTTTGCTTGAGTCGTTGGTTAGTTTGAGTACGCCGTTTTTCAGAATCTGGGACGATCCGGAGAGGGTGACGTTGGGTCCGATTTGCCGGAATCCGGCGTAGGTGAACTGGGTTGGCTGCGAAGAAGATGGGATTGAGAGGAGAGAAGAAAAACAGAGGAGAATGAGGAGGTTTGTCATTTGTATGGATTTTGGTGAGGTTTTGGGGTCTGTGTTATCTTTCAGCTCGGTTTCAGCTTTTGCAATGAAATTCGCGTTTCTTTCTTAAAATGATTTTGGGATGAGAGATGTTGCAAGAATAGATTTGGGTTTGGTGAGAGTGGGATTAAGTAATGGGGAAGTTGTTACAGAATTTTCTGAATTGAGTCAGTACATGAAGACGAACCGGGGGCCTGCTATGCAGCACATTCATGTTGTGCGCACAATCTTGACCATCGAATTATGTATCCGACAGTTAAAATATTATTTTAATAATAAATGATTGATAGCTTAAATTGTACACAACATGCACTTGTTGTAATGTTAAAGAACAAAAAATAATACGACCGACTCCTCGTACTATATTTTAGGGATAATAAAAGACCTGGGGTCAAAAAAGAAAAGAAAAAGAGTAAATTAAGGACCAAAGAATTTAGAAAGTGTGACTTTTTGATTGTGAGCTTCCACCCGTCCCAACCAGGGACAGCGCTGTTCGTGAAATATTTGACACTTCGCTCCGTTTGTTTGGATATAAAATATTTTTTTATAAATTATTTTATTTATTTTTTGGTATTTGATTATATCAAAAATGAGGAAAATATTTTACATGTTTTCCATCAATTGGATGAAAATAACTTACCCTTAAATTTTTCGTAAGTTATTTTTCGAAATGAACCTGCTGCCTTCTACTGTAATTCTCACTACTTAGTTTCCTCGATTGTCAGTCCTGACCCACGTTCAATTCCAATAATCTCATATATTTCCACCGTTTAAGCCCTCTCTTTCTCTCTCTACACTATTTTGTTAATTTCTGAAAATATTTTCAAGTACCAACCAAGCACCGGAAAATTTATGCTTTGTTTGGATTGGAGTTTGAAATTTTTTTTGAAAAATAGTAGGGGTAACAAGTGGTGAGAGATAGAGAGAGAAATGTTGGAAGTAGGGAGAATTTAGGGGAAATTTTTTGAAAAATTCTTTTTGAATTGTGAAGAGGACAAGGCATTAAATGTTTGAAATTTGTTCTCTGAAAAAATATTTTACATGAAAAATATTTTACATTGTAAAACGTTTTACATCAAAACAAACGTAGCCTTGATTCGATAAAAGTTTTGTTCGAGTTATATTTGATTATTAAATAAATAGAACTTGTGTGTTAATTTTAAGCTTGTTTAATAAATGAGACAAACCTAAACTTAACAATACTCAACTCGATTATACTCGCCAACCTAAAGTGTTTATATCTCATAAGAATTTAACATATAACATTGAACAGTCCGGTTCAAGTCTGGGATCTCTAATTTTGTTATGGTCTGCACCTCATTGTTTCCTATCAATTTTTGACGATTTGAATCATTCAATATGTTTAAAACGTGTTTGTATGGATATCCGCAAGAAATCGGCAAAAAATTATGACCGAAAGGACTTGATCTGAGCAATTTTTTATAAAATGCGTTTTTTGAAAAAGTGCTCAGATCTAGACTTTTCCAGTCATATTTTTTGCCAACTTCTCGCATGTAACCTTAACAACACATTTTAAACACATTGAATGGTTCAAATCATCAAAATTTGATCGAAAAAGTGGACTTCTACATGAGGTCCGAACTGTAAACAAAATCAAGGATCCCTAACTTGAACCGGACTGTAACATTAAATATGTATAAACTTTTACATATACATAATAAAAAATTTATAACTTGCACATGTATAAACTTTTACAAGTATTACAAATTTAAATATCTAATATTTTTGACTCGTTAAGACTCATGAACAAATTTGAGTTCCACTCAAATCTCGGCAATCTCGACTCGAGCTTGGGTCATCAAATTTTCATTGAGCTCAAGCTCAACTCGAGTTCTCTTAAACCAAAATTTAACGAACAAACTTTAACATTCTAGAGCCCAACTCGATTCAGCTCGTTTACTGTACTAATTCCAACCCATCCTCTTGAATGGCAACCCATCACCTATAAATGGCCCTTTGATGTTTTGGAGACAAGTAATTGAATGTGGGGATGCTCTTACAGCAATGAGACTAAAATGAGAACAAACTTTGTTGTTGGTAGTTGTAGACTTGCAGTCGCCCATCTTCCTTTTGTCAACAGTACGAGAAATTTTTCAGTGCTGGGGTGGGTAACACGTGGTATCCGCTCAGCACAGCACATCTGGACCATCAATTTCGGATTTGGACGGTTCGTATTTAGAGAGAAAAAGAGGGGAGAGAGTGGTGGGGTGAGAGAAGAGAGAAAGTTTTAATCTAGACCGTCCAATACACTTTTAAACGATCCGGATGGACTGTTCGGGCACACCACGTGGACACAGCCACATGGTACCCACCCAGCAGGCAACTTGTTTGTCTGCTCTCTCTGCAGCCCAATTTCTCTGTAACTATGTTTTGTGAAATTTACCGGTATAGAATATGCTATTTGATTACAAGAATTTCCAACCCATCCATTATCAAGTAGGTCAAGCTCCTGATAGGGACTCCTGAACTTTATTATTAGGAATGGTGCTTGAATCTTGCTTTTTGAAAAGAGCAAATTAGTGGACAATGGGAGCAGGTGAAATAAATTAAAAACTACTTTGATTAATGGTCTCATGTCTTGTAATCACCGTAGTCGTGGCAATAACTCAGAGAAATGTCAAAACACTGGAAAAGAGAAATTACTGAGATAACTTGCACGCCATTCCGACCAAATAATCTTTTAGTGGGTGGTCATGTCCTGACTGTTACTTTGGTGGTATATGAGACTTGCAGAGTTGCACCCTATTTCATGTGAATCAATCAATTACTATAAGTGTTTTCAGATATAAACTTGCACCAAAATGCAGACAAATAACCACTTAGCTAATGTAAAACTTGCACCGAATCCATTCAAAATTTTGTGGATAATTGGTTCATCTTGACGAGAGAAATATAAAAAGTAAAAAAAAAAAGTTATGACCAAAATGTTCACTAAGGACTAATCCAAAATAATTGTTTTTGTCTTTTTTGGACTTTTTTCAATCGTGTTTTTTTTTTTTTTACTTTTCTGATTTCTTCGTCGACACCAACCAATAATCTACAAAAACTAACACAAAATTAACGATTGCAAAAAATCATTCAAATAAAAAAAAAATTTGATCTTCGGTATTTAGAAAAAAAAATAAAAAGAAGAAGAAGAGGCGATCTTATGTTATTAATACGTGCTCCTCAAATATTTCACCTGCTCCTCTTATTGGAGGTGAAATGACACCTTTCCATTGAGGGCATAATGGTCCAGCCAATGTCTTACTATGTTTTGGGGATTTAACAACACAAGACCATGACGGTGGTCGTTATTTTCTGTCCCTACCACATGTTGAGAAAAATTCCTTTGCTGAGCAAACCCGTAAACTTTGTATACGAAGTTCAATCGCGCGCGTCTAAAAATGTTTTAGATGGTCTGGATTTTTAAAAAAAAATCGCTAGAATAGTTAGCAAATAATTTTTTTAAAATCCGAATCATTAATTGCCGAAACACACAGTTGAAATTGCTCAACTCAGTAAAAAGCCGTTTTGTAGCGGCTCTGTAAATAAGTTTCTCGCCCACGTGTTATTAGTCTAATCCAAGTTTAACGAACTTTCGAAAGAAAGTTGATTTTAGTGTCATTTAAGTTTGAAAATTGTGTCCATACTTCGGTATTTGGGAAGTCCTGTTATTGGATTGTCACAATGGAAAGGGTGCAGCTCACATTTCCCATCATATACAGTAAAGGGTTTTGAAGTTAAGCCCTAAATTTCAATTCTTGTTGACAAATTACACCAGAAAAAAAGAGAGGAAGAAAGCATAAAAAAACAAGTTAAGCCCTAAATTTCAATTCTTGTGACAAGCTCGTTTAAAGCAGTGGCAGAAACACGGACCTGCGGAGTGGCAAGTGTTAGAGATTTTTAAAATAAAAGAGTCGTCGATTTTGATTTTGTAAAATTCATTTGTTTCCTTAGAATGCTTGTTTTTCTTCTTTGTGAGCTTTGTCCCACATTGGTTAGCTGAGAGATGTTAGAGTGGTATATATTAGGAAACATTCCTAATATAAGTAACAAATGATCTAGTGTGGTGCAGCCCTTTGGTGCTTCGCACCATACCGGCTCCGCCGGTACACACGCACGCGCGCGCGCGGCTTGTGCATTGTGGCGCTTTAGCGGCGCACTTAGCGCTAGGCGCATTTCTTATTGCGAGTTGGCAGTAAGGTGGCGCTGACGTGGATGACACGTGTCACACGCGTGGCAGGTGAGTCACACGGAGCGGTTTCGATCGGGTGCAACTCGAGCCTACGGGTGCATTGGTTCGTAGAGTTGCGATCTTAGCCGTCGGCCGCGAATGGGCTCGATCCAACGGATTGGATCAAATCCGATTGGGTGTGAGTGAAACAGCACACCAGTTCGGTGTGACTGGGTGTGACTGATCGATCTAGACCGTAGGATCTGATCCAACGGTCAGATTAGATCGGATGCATACCCATTCTTAATGGGTGCGTAGGCCACTACTTAGCAGAATCTAATGCTAGATACACACATATAATCCGAATTTCTCCTACATCTCTCTCTATATTTTCTAGCATTCATTCTGCAGTCTGTTTTGCTGCAGAAAACAGAACGCAGTGGTTCTCGGTTCTGATTTCCATTCAGCAGGTATTCTGTCCGTTTCGTTAGTGCAAACGAAAACGGAAAGAATTTCAGTTCGGGTTTTGATTTATCTTGAAGGCAGGTTTGCTGTAACCCTTTGCATACCGGAATTGGTGGGGGCAAATACTGTCTTTAGGAAAGCGACATAGTCGTGACTCGAAGCGTTTTTCAGTATTTGTGGAGATTTCGTCAACAGTTCAGATTGCAGCGGCCAATTTTACTAACAGTAAGAGCGCGAAGCAAAGGGTGACACGAGTGTGGAGTTGCGGAGGCAAGAGCGCGGAACTGCAGAGTGGCAAGAGGGCGGAGCTCGAGAGCGCAGAGCTACGAGGTTGTAGTGATTGGGTTAAGAAAGAAAGAAAAGTGAACAGTTTTCATGAGTAAAATTTCAAGAAAATAATCTCCGTTCTTTTTCTCATAGAAAAATTTCCCGGCAAAAAGAAAAAGCTTGTACAACATGTTCTCTTACAATTTTCACTATCTGGCATCTCTGGTATGGAGAAGAGAAAGAGGTGAAGCAGAAATAGAACCAAAATTTGCATCAACGTCTCCTCTCCTGAATGAACTATATGACCCCTTCTCGAAAGACGACGACAAAAACAAATTCTCATAACCATCAAACCCTTCGCCATCGCTGCCACCATTCCCTTCCCAGGGAGGTCTCAAGTCATCCGGTAACGGAACCTCGCCTTCCAAATACCTTACCACTTGCCTCATACTAGGCCTTACCATAGGCACATCATTTGAACACATTAAACCCAATTTCAAAACCATCACTACCTCAAACTCATCAAACTGACCTTGCAATTTTGGGTCTACTACCCCAACCACACTCCCTTCTTTCCACATGTCCCAAACCCAATCCACCAAAACCAACTGCTCTGGGGCTGCCTTGTGATCAATGGGCATTCGCCCACAAACAACCTCAAGCAAAAAAGCACCAAAAGCAAACACATCAGATTTGGTGGAGGCCTTTCCAGTCCTAGAGAACTCTGGGGCAAGGTACCCTAGAGTGCCCACGATACGTGTCGTACCAGGATTGGCCCCGTGGTCGTACAATCTTGCTAGCCCAAAATCGCCTAGTCTTCCATTTAGTTCACTGTCCAGCAACACATTACTGGCCTTTACATCTCTGTGTACGACAATTTGTTCATACCCTTCATGTAAATACAATAGGGCTGATGCAACACCTTTGATGATGTTGAATCTCTGTTGCCAATTCAGTACCATTTCTGGTTTGTCGAACAAGAATCTGTCTAAGCTTCCATTTGGCATGAAATCATAGACAAGGAGTAGATCACCTCGTTGCCGACACCAACCAAGTAATTGAACCAGGTTCCTGTGCCTTAGCCTGCCAATGCTAGCGATTTCGGAAACAAATTCGCGCAACCCTTGTCTTGAATTGTGCGAAATTCGCTTCACGGCAACTGGAGCCTTAGAATTTGGTAGTGTTCCTTTGTATACTCGCCCAAACCCACCAGCCCCAAGTAGCTCTTTGTCCTTGAAACCTTTGGTGGCTTGCTTGAGCTCGTGGTATGAGTACCTGTGGAGCCAATTCCAAAATTTAGCATCAATACACTAGGAAGTTAAAAAGTGAACAAACATGACTTGAAAATTATATACACAAATCAATATGTTGTAACACTTTCGGATCATCCACTACGGTATTTGATACTTTAGCAATTCGCAATAATAGTTTTCACATCATGGAAAACTCAACCTCTGTTGTTCCTCTCCTTATCCTATTTTCCAGATTTTCCTTCCAACGGAGAAGACAACTCTCCGATGCATATACTCGCAGACTCAAGTTTGGAAACTGAAATTTGGAGCATCTACAGGGGTTTGACCATCATCCTGGGAAAAGGAAAAAACAATGTCCAATTGGAATCCGATTCCTCAGTCGCTGTTAACTTGATAAATGAGGGAGCTCCTGGGAACCACCCTCAAAGTACCAGCATCAACGATGCAAAAATCCTGCTGAGCCGAAAGGGAACCACTCTATCCCACATCTACCGTCATGCCGATCAGTGAGCCGACCACCTTGCACGATTGGGAGCCAAACAAGATGAGAACCTAGCTGTTTCTATTGACATTCCCATATCCATTAGGTAATTTATGATTAGGGACGGCCTTAACATTTGGCAATTCCTAGACTAAGTTTATTTTATGTTTGGTTGTAATATGTACTTGAACTTGCTCACACTTCTGATGCGGTATCTCTTTGCACTTTAGCTATATATGAATTTCCAACTTACCAAAAAAAAAAAACTCTCCGATGCATATACTACATTTAAATATTTACGCCTGTATAAGAATATACAAGCACAAGGACGATCATGGCCCAAGTCTTCCTTTTTAATAAATCAGTATCTGGCCCAATGACCAATTACTCTGGGAACCAATCCTACTGTCCCTGTTAAAGTCAGGATAAGTTCCGTATAAATTGGCTCTACACAGGAATCGTTAGCACAAGAATCCCAGACCAACAGCTTTCTTCCTGATTGCCATGTGACTATCATTGTGCCAACCTCAGCGATCATGGACCATGTCTATATGAATCATAGATGTTATTTCAGTGCGTACTTGACAATCTATCTGGATGTTTTCACATCGATTTCCATGAAAAGGTAAGTATAGAACCAATGACAGCAGAAAACGTTACCTGTGGGGACCAATATCGAGCTCCCAGTCTTCAATAACATCCCTGTTCTTAATTTTCCACGCCAGGTATATACCACTCAAGATTGAAGCAACTAGAAAAACAAATGACGATACCGAAATGCCAATAATCAGAGCAGTTTGTTTCTTTTTGGGTCCAGGGAGTGATGGCAGTGAGTTGAAGCTTAGAGATTTTGCAACTCCATTCATTTTGAAGCTCCACCCCAGTAGATAATGCGAGCTAGCGAGCAAACCAGTGGAAGCAGAAAACCCAACGTACATCCTTTCGTGGAGTAATGGGGAGAGATCATATCGGTAAGAAATGATTGGCAATCTGGGTTTTGTACTAGAAGGTGAAATCGTGACGTTTATTTGAGTAGAAGCGGAGTCGTAATCAATCCAAACTAGTATGGGTTTTCCACTTTTGAGATTGAGATCTTGTTTTTTCATGTCTGTGGTGTAATAAGCTGCTGCAGCAGATTCATTCGATTGCAAGCTGTTGATGTCAATTCCTACATGGTTATCTGCACACAAAAAAAATTCGCACGAACCGTTCCACAAAAGCAAGTGAGAAAACAATTCACCATATGAAATGACAATAGAACAATGACACACACGTCTGGACATAGATGGGTCTCAGACCGTTCAATCGATGCTCGTGGATCCTGCACTTCTGCACTCATCGAGAGGCACATCTATGTTCGAATATGTCTATAAAAAACGCTTTTTCTTAATGAAGATCACAGTTTACAAAACTCAGCTCCCACATGTTGGGTTGCGTGAATGAATTTGGCTTGCCACTTCCCCACGGCAGCGCTCTCTGGGCCACGAAATCCAGGTACGGTAGTTGGTGACTGGTGATAGGTGATATAAATCTAAGACATAAATGCACGCTGTTTTGCAAGCTCAATCTATGTGATTTTTATTTTTTCTTGATTTGATGCATAGTGAAAACCAAGTTTAATTCACCATATGCAATAAGAATTGAGCAATGACACACATGTCCGAACACAGATGGATCTCAGATTGTTCAATCAATGCAAATGGATCCTGCGCTTCTGAACTCATTGAGAGACACATCCGTGTTCGGATAAAAATGCAATTTTTTTTACGAGAATCACAATTTACAAAACTCCTGGCTTGTTAGGTTTGTGAAACACGAATGAATTTGGTTTGCCACTTCCCCACTACAGCGCTAGGCTGCAAAATTCAGGTATTACAGTAATAGGTGATGTAAATCTAGGACATAAATGCGTTATTTTGTAACCAAAATCTACGTGACTTGTATTCTTTATTCATTCGATGCATAGTGAAAACCAATATGAGTTGTGGGTTGCCTAATTAAACAATTAAAGTACCACGTAAAAATTTTGTGTCATTTCTTTGTCTTGTTCCCGTTCCATTAGGAAAATAAGTTTTATCTTTTAATTAAGTACTTACTTTTTGAATTAAAAGTGATATATTGTGGGAGGTTGACGTGCATCATAAAGCGAGAAATAATTACTTAAAAATAAAATAAGAATCTTAGCGAAAACGGACCTTATTATAAGTACGGTTTTGTGTTAGGTCGAATCCACAACATCACATACCTTATTCTACTGCTGTCTCTTTCAACCGACAATCACATCGTAAATTAAGAAAACTCACAATATTTACCGGAAAAAAAACAAAAACAAAAAGACAACTCACAATATTACCGTTGATATCTCTGAACTCGAAATCCTGAACCGTATCAAACTCCACAGCAAACAAATGGTTGGAGAAATTCCCCACATCCGAATTGTTGAGCAGTCCCAAATACTGACTGGGGAGAGCCGATCGGAGGTCTCTGGTCGACGAGAGAGCGAAAGCGAGTCCGTGCCCGCCGAGTTTCTGGTACTCCGGGACTATCGCGATGGCGAAGCAAGTGGAGAAAGAGAAAACAGAGCCGTCTGGGGAGTTCTTGAACTTAAGGGGAGAGGTGTAAAAGGCATGACCCATTAGTCTACGGGTGTCGTTGGTTAATCTAAGAATGCCGTTTTTCAGAATTTGGGATGATCCAGAGAGAGTGATGTTGGTTTCTAGTTGGTTGAATGCGGTGTAGGTGAACTCGGTTGGCTGGGAGGAAGATGGGTTTGAGAGGAGAGAGAGAAAACAGAGGAGAGAGAGGAGGTTTGTCATTTGTGATTTGAGATTCTGGGATGAGAGATGTTTCAAGAATTCATTTGGGTTTTGGTAAGGTGGGATTGGAGAATGGTGGGAAGTGGTGTTGCAGAATTTTCATGAGGAAAGAGATGGGAAATGTGAAGAGTAGCAGCCGAGGAATATTTATGGGGATATTTATGTGGGAAGTACGAAAGTGATGACTGGGGAATTAGGTCACATTCGAATAGCAGAAAGTCTACACACATACACTTTGTGCATAGATTGTGTACAGATTTTATTGTGGGGTCCATCACGGGTCTCACACAAATCATCCGAGCTGTTCATTAAATGTAAAACACTTTTTTAAGAGACCCCATAAAAAATAAGCTCAATCCGATACGTATAAGTGCTCGATCCAACCACATAACTTTTCATTAACCGAAAATCTGAATGAAAAGTTAGATGGTTGGATGAAACACCTATAGGTATTGGATTTAGCCTATTTTTTACGGAGACTTTTGAAAAACTGTTTTACATTTAATGAACGGCTCGGATGATTTGTGTGGGACCCATGGTGGACCCCACAAAAAAATCTGTGCACAATCTGTGCACAGACTACTGTGTGTAGCAGCTCTCTTGGAATAGAACCCCTTTTTTTTCAACCATGCTACCGGTACATACAATCTGTGCACAGATTGTACACAGATTTTGTAGTGGAATCCATCACGGGTTTCACACAAATGATCCAAGCCGTTCATTAAATGTAAAATATTTTTTCAAGAGTCCCCGTTAAAAATCAGCTCAATGTAATATCTATAAGTACTCGATCCAATCATCCAAATTTTCATTCAGATTTTCGGGTAATAAAAATTTAGATGATTAGATCAAACACCTATAGGTATTAGATTGAGCTAATTTTTTACAGGAACCCTTGAAAAAATATTTTACATTTAATGAATGGCTCGGATCATTTATGTAGGACCCGTAGTGGGCCCCACCATAAAATCTGTGCACAGATTGTATGAACCAGTAGCATTTCGAATTTTTTTTTTTGTGGACAGTTGAGAGTGTGTGGATCAGTTTACGCGAATCTCAATAATTCCCTCTCCAGTTCACGAAAAAGTAGGTCATTCACACTGATACTAAAGAATTCACGAGAAAATATTTTTTTGTGGCCAAACCCGAAAAATTGTACCCTGATCAATTGCGTGGAAAACAAATTACCAACCAACCGGACTAACTTTTGGAGCTACATGGTGATAGAATTAAGTGTTGGATTGTCTTTGGTTCAAATTTTTGGACTCGACAGGATAGTTTAAATAGGAATTATTTGTGTAAATAAATAATTTTTGAATTTGAAATTATTTTCTTTTTAAAAAAAAAGGTTTTAAAAGAAAGTGGAACGCCCTTACTTAGTAACAAGCAATTCAGTGTGGGCTTGAGGTCCGTTCCAGAAATCTTCTTAAAAAATAAGCAACTTATTTCACATTTTCAAACTCAAAAATAAAGTAAATAAAAAATAATTTTTTAATTTTTTTTGCATCGTATAAAAGATCTCATCGAGATCTTCCAAATAAGATCCATATTGCATATTTTTATATTTTAATAAATTCATAATTTTTTAATTTAAAATTGTCTTCTTAAAAAATAAAGATTTATTTTTAATTCCCAAACGGAGCATGAGTTAAATAGGGGAAAATTTGCGCAAATGATAATTCAGAGCGTGGACGCAATACGAGGATCAGAGGATTGGATAAGGTCTTGCCCACCTTCCTTTTGTCCACGGTAGGCAACTTGCTGGTTTTCTGCGCATTTTGTGAAGATATTACAGGAATTTACATCCCCACCCACCCATTATTAAGTAGCTCATGATTAGGAATCCCGAACTTTGTCATTCGTAGAAGTGCTTTTAACAGGAATCTTGCTTTTGAAAAAATCAAAGAAAGCAATAGAGTAAGATTTTTTTTTTTTTTTTCAATCGAATGGAGATATCATTTTACAGATATAAAGTACGAAGTATAAATCCGAGACACAAGATCAATTGTGAGAATCTACGAGATAATTAAATTCAACAACTCAACCAATTTAAGAAAAATCAGCACATTATAAGCTAGAAACAAAGAAAGAAAGAAAAGCTTTTTTAAGAGAGGAACACCTACACGCAGGTAGAAGGACTCGAATTCCTTACCTCTTTATAAGATGCAAATGTCATAACCAACTGAGCTAGATGGAGAGTAAGTTATACTGCATACTTTATTCCTTTTTCTGGTAGACCTTTTCAACAAGAATTGGACCTTAGGCCCTGTTTGGATTGTGGATTTGGAGTCCGGATTTGGACTCCTGGCCCCAAGTAAATCAGGTCTTTGGGAAGGAAAAAACAGTGGGTGGATTTGGGATTTGGGGTGGATTTTGGTGTCCTCTGGATTAGAGGATTTGTAATCCAGGTGTGGCCGGATTTACCCCCCACAGGGGTACTCCCGTCGTTGCTCAAGCGGTGTACACATTTTGACGATCGTGTCCCTCAAAATTCTACCTCGTCCACCTCATCTTCCCATTTTGGAAACGATCCGTGGAGAGAGAAAGAGAGAGAGAACGGTTCACTTTTTAAAGTTTGTCGAGAACATTGATCATGTCAAAAAACACATTGATCAAATATCGTTTGAAATGATATCAAAATGCATTGATTTTTAGATAATTATGTCAAATGAGTTGCAATCCAGTATTACACACTTTTTTTCTTCAAAAATTTCAATATCATATCAAACGATATCCGGTCAACGTGATTTTTGATACAATACACGGGAGTGCAGGTATGATACCCGGCCTATCACCCCCACAAGAGAGTATTGTCCTGTCACATCACACCACTATCTGTAAGAGACCTCACCGCATTTTTGTGGGGGCCGAAGTTAAGGTCCCATCACGCGTGGGTGGTGTTTGGATTATGTTTGGCCCCAATGAGGGTCTATGGGGATTTGTACCTAGGCCTTGTCCAACCAAGTCCAAGTTCCTAACCACTGAACCAACTCCCTCATCGGTACTAAATTTTGTTTGCTCCTTGCCAACAATATTGTGTCATGTTTTGTTTTGTTTTTTGGTGCCCTCTTTTAAAAAAAATTCGAGTGGCTTGGACATGGATTAGTTTGTGCGAGTAGCAACAGTAGAAGAGTTTTTGTGATATTAGAAGCACTCTTAATGCATTTCTTGTACTATTGATTTTATTTTTTGATCTTTTATGATTAATGAAATTTTCCTTGCTGTTAAAAAAAAGACTTCGAATACGGAAGTATGGACACTATGTTCCAACTTAATTTACACTAAAATCAACTTTTCTTTTGAAAAGTTTGTTGAGCTTAGATTAACCTAATAGCCTGTGGATAATCATTTCCAACCACGATAGATGGTGCCAATTGTGGGCTTGCTTAGCATATTGTCACTCTTACACCATCATGACTCCTTGTCTGAAGTATTTTATACTCAGCAAGTTCACATTACCTCAATAGGACTAATGCATAGTTTCATTTTTCTATATTTTGTTTCTTTTGAGCTAGGCCCATTACTGCCAACGTAGTGCAGCAGTAGTTGGCTTTCTCCTAAAAAATTTGTCTATAGCTTAAGAATTTTAGACAAATTGTTTACGTTGAATGGACTTTTAGTTGATGTATGTGAGGAGAATGACCTGTCTCGAAATTTGTGTTTTTGTGGCTACGTTTAGTCTGTTTATTTTCTCTCGAGGTTCAATTTTCTCATAACTTTGGAGAGAAATTATAAGGAGAACAATCCCCTCATAGCAATCATTGGTAGTCACTGAACAAAATAGGGCCTTCAAAATTGACAATGCAAAAGAAACAGGAAAACCAATACACTGCATAAACACAACAATCTATGACACTAAATCGACGCCGTTGATTCGCATAAATTTTGAGGGTTAATCCCATTTCTCAACTTCACACATCCCTGATATACACCTAGTTAAATGGATACAAGCAGCTTCCATCATCACTCCTAGCCGTTGGATCGAAGTTTTCTGCAGAAGGATCGGTACAGCCTTCGGGGACAGGCAGGCCGACCTGTTGAGCTGCTTTGCCTGCATTCAAACAACAATGGAAAAGAAAGCTTAAGAAAAATCTTTCTCAGGCTATGTATCAGCCAAAAGGCAGAAGCAAACCTCCTGCCAAGGCCTCTAGGATGAAGGTGTCTGACCATAGAAAGTTCCTCTTTTAATGGCATCATCGTTTGCATCTCCAAGGGCTGCTTCGCTCAGGTACTTGTCAGCCAACTTGACTCTCTTCACATTCTCCTGCTCTTGAACCAGCATGTTTCCGTACTCGAGGAGCTTGTCGAGAGTCATCTTCGGCTGTTCGAAAGTCGGGGGCCCCTCCTTTGAGTTCACAAGCTTTTTCCCAACATTTTCTACCCCAACACTTGAAATCCACTTCCTCACTTCATCGTCGTATACTCTTGCCCTCAGGGCGCCAAAGAAATCTGCACAACACCACAACGTCGTTGATTCCTTTGTGTTTCACGTTTGGTTTACTAGTAACAGTGGGAAATGCTATACTTCCACCAGAATGATGGCATGGGTTTTTTTTACTTTAGATTGATCGACCCACAACCGAGCCACATTATTTTTCTCATTTTCTCATTTCTTCTCTTAGCATTTTTCATCAGCCAAAGTGACTCTAAATGCCATTGACAGAATTTTAGCAATAAAGGGGCTTCATGGAATCACTATACCATAGAAGATGTCTCAAAGCTGGAGCTTACCAATAGATTGCCCGGGAAAGGTATCAACAAGCTTGACAATATCCGCCTCAGGAATATTGTCGGTCCTGAAAATACCTGTGCAAACACCAATCCGATCTTCCCTAGTAGGAGCCCAGTAGAACTTCTCCATACGACCATCACGGATAAGAGGCGCATACAACGTGGAAAAGTCATTACCAGTGACCACAATAGGAACACGTGGATTCTCCTCCTTGTTGTACATACCGGGTAGCTGGACATTGGTTGGGTTATCAGCAATGTTCATGAGGGTGGCATTCACCATTTGATTGTTGACCGTGTATTGGGTCGTCCCACCGAGCCTACCGGCTCCTGCATCAAGATCGTTGATGAACAGGACGCACATCTTTCCTTTCCTGATTATGTCCGCTGCCTCCCTGTACCGTTGCCTAATCAGTTTTGCTGGCTCTCCAGCGTTTCCACTTTCTAGTTCTCCGGCACTCATCATAATGGGGCTGGAAATTAATCAAGGAGAAGAACTTAGCCTTAGCATCAAAGACATAAGTGAGGAGTCTTAAATTGGAGAAGTTTTCAGCTAGTTTATGCAGTGAATTTTACAGTTGTGGCCCCTTTTTTTCTGGATTGAATCAACCCATCTGTAGCCCATCACAATTGGACCAAAAAATGAAGTTGGAATAGAAAAACTCTAAGTTTTGGTATATCCATTTAAACTTGCTCCGCACATAAAACTTCTTAAATTCAAGATATCCAACAGAGTGACGATAACATACAACATAATTTGCACGCCTACCAGGATCAGGACAAACCCCCACAATAGGGACCCCACATTGTGGGATCCACCCTTGGTAGAGGGGTTTGTTCCGATGAGTCGGGTAGGTGTGCGAGTAGAAGTGCTACTACAACAAGAGGAGGACGAGAAAGGATGGACTCACTTGATCCCCATTTTGGCAAACACAAGCTCACACTGGAATGATTTCCCCTGACCTTTGCCTCCCCAAATGCCCAGGATAAGAGGAACCTGTCAACAAATTTCAGGAAAGCATTAATTCTATCGAGTTTCATTCGAGACATAAAGTGAGAGAAGTTTCATTGAGAGAAAAACCATATATGGAAAACCTTGATATTGGGCAGGGTAAGGAAGTTCTTGGTGATGTGTACAACCAACTTGTCCATGAAAGCAGGAGCAATGTAGAAGCCATCCATGTTGTTGTCCAAGTTATATCTGCGAAAGTGTTACCACCAAACATCCAAAGATCAAAGTCAAATCCCAAATACCCCACATAATTGTGTTCAGAAAAAATTTGGCGATCGAATCGAATCAAACGTAGTCTTGTTCGACAACATACTGGCGAAGCCCGGCGCTGATGTAGTCGTAGGAGCTCATGACCGCGTAGTGGGTTCCCGAATCCATGGGAGCTTGGAAGAGAGAGTCCACCATTCCCTTTCCCCGGGTGATGTCTTGTTGGTCGTCGGACTCGTCGAACACTAGGCCTTTCCATCTGTCCTTGTCTGTTTGCTTCTTCTCATCCACTTCTGCAAAGACTTTGAATTTGCCAAAAGAAGTCCTCTGGCTTGTGGATTTACTAGTGTATACTTTCTTCAACCCTTTGCCAAAGAAGGATGTGGTTGGAACAGAAATTCCAGCGCTGGAGCCATTCAAATTTAACTGTAGCAAAAATGGTCCCTTGTTTATACTCATCGAGCAAATCAAATATATAGAGTTCCCATGCCTAGAATTTTGATTTCTAAAATGACCCAGAAATTGGGTATGAAAAAAATTGTTTTCTTGGTTATGACTAAATCACAAGTAGATCATCACATGAAGCCCTTTAAATAGTTTCTATATCAGTCATTGCCAACTTGATCTCTACCAAGAACCCAACATAAATCAACTCAAAAGTATGGCATGCAGTATTATAACAAATCCAGTTAAGTCTTTTTCTTTTTCTTTTTCTTTTTTGAGTCCGGACGAGTATCGGCTTATCCTAAGACCAATCTTACCGTCCACCAGTGGGTTGCAATTAAAGGCAAGGCCCAACACGGGCCGACCCAAATAAACTTGATATAACTGTACCCAAAAGACAATATCCACTTTCAATTGGGTAATAGAGTTGATTTATCTACTGATCAGATGAAGTTAAATAAAAAAAACCATTAAGATCATGGGATGATAACAAAGCAATATTGCATCAGTATTTATATAAAGGGTAGCGACGGCGATACCACCCAACCTGATAGTTAACCGAACCGAATCAATCGGGAAGGGGTTTTAAACAGAGGTTTTGGTTTTTAATTTGAAAAAATCGGCCGGTTTGATTCGGTTTTGATTTTACCAATATCTGAACCAAACCGAACCTAGTAAAGGTGAAAAAGGGGAGGGAAAAATCAAAGTACCAGTCCTCTGTTGGCAGCTCCGAAGGTGGAAACCGCAGTTGCCATTTGGGTATTGAAGAAATCAAGGGTCTGTTTGGGATCTTATATCTGAAAGAAAGAAAGCTGACGAAGTGGAAAATTGAAACTGAATCAAGAGTTTAGTTGGGGAAATAGTATGGGGAATGGGGTCTATATATAGGTGAAGATAAGTGTCATTGAGTGTGGGTTGTTGGAGTGTGGAAAATTGAATAGGGGGGAAACCTGTGGATTGGGTTACGAAATTCCCAACGGCCACACAAATGGGGGATTTTGGATTTATTATGTGGCCACGTAATTTGCGTGCGTGAACGGGGGATTTTGGATTTATTATGAGAACGCGAAAGCGTCGCTGAAAACATCTTTGACACACATAATAGACTACTAAACATTCTGCAGAATAGATTGAAAGCATAAGCTCAGAGCAATGATTAAGAGCGGATGCATCTGAAATTTTGAAAGATTGTGTGATTGCCTGATATCACCACTAGCATGACAAAGTGGGTGCCAACAGTGTGGAAGGGGGATTCATTGTACAAAATGAGAACAAAATGGAGTCTTCTGGGAACTGGGTGGGCTAGAGGTTAGGGTTTAAGCTTCTCTTTCCGCCGTACAAAATTAGGTAATTTGATTTTCACAAAATTTTGAATGGGAAAATCTACAGTCTTCTCTGTGTTTTTTTTTTTTTTTTTAAATTTTATTTTCGAAAAGAGAAACTTTCAAGGCATACTCATACAATAAACTCATTAATTATTTGTTAATTATGAAATTAGGAACCCTCAACTTGAGTGAAAGAATAAAAGCAAAAAGGGGTTTACTCCTCCAAACTCGTAGGTTAAAAAAAAAAAAAAAACTCTGGGAACCACTGGTGGCTCTACATAGAGTAAAGGGTATTCAAGTGAACACCCTAAACAATTTTTCTTACACGTGATATTTCACGTATCTCAAAAGGTTTGTTTATCATTGTACACCAATCTGAAGCCATTTTCTTTGAATGAAATGATGAATTCTCTGTTTAGAGAAGCAATTAAAGGATGAAAGATTAAGTGATAGTATATGTCAAAAAGGAAAAACATAAATATTGTTTCGTTGAAAAATAATATACCAATTTATTAAGTTAAACTCCTGATAACTTAAGTGAAACCCTGAAGTCGTTGAGCCAAAAGTCTCTTGACTTTAAGAATAAAACATTAATGTCCCAATTAGACAAGTAATTTGTCACAAACCTCATGAGAACCATGTGAAACAAATTTCCTCTGCCCCACTCTTAAGGCCACGTGTCACAACCTCATGAGGTCTCATCTTCGTTATCTTGTGCATAGTTGGTGTATGCTTGTGGTCACTGTCCCGCGAGATTGAGAAGTGGTCCTCCCAGTCCCCTCCTAGGTACCACTAGAAGTTTTCCATTCTTGTTGGCTTCCTATTTCCAGATTGTTCTTCTCGAAACTCCATTCAACCCTGAATCCCCCGGTCGGATTAATGGATGATACTGCCAAGCGGAGGTGCTTAATTGGTAACAACTGTGCCGAGGGGTCAATTCGGTCGTTCATCTCGGCACGAACGACTCGGGTCTAATGCAAGCACATGAAAATATGAACCGTTCGTATGAACGACAGGATCGGCTGCTCGGCATCGCTGCCAACCACCCCCGCTATCCCGAAGTCCCGGAGTACCATGTGGGTCCAAACTTGAACCTTAAATTGTTTTTTGTTAATATTCGTATCTACACATTGTTATATATGCTCTTTAAAAAGTAGAAGAAAGAAAGGTTTCTAATTTACACAAAATCAACCTGTGTAAATAATGTAATTTTAAAAATAGAAAATAATGGGCAATAGTGAAAAATAAAATCAAACTTTCACAGTAGGCAGGCACCAAGTACATTGAAAAATCCTGAAGGGTTAAGCAAGAGAATAATAGCGCACCAAACACATTTAGCAGCTCTCAGTGCCTCTCTTTCCAGTTCTCAAAATTTCAGTCATCGTGCATGTTTCTCCTCTCTTTGCAATGATCCCTAACTAGTTGAGGTATTTCATTTTCCTTTTTGGAGCTGGTCAACAGTCGACTTGACAATCAAGAAGGTTGATGATACATAGGGTAACACGGTTTCATCGATCTATGGCGGTGTCATAGATTCCCAGCGATGGCAGCTTCTAATCCTCACTTGTATGACATCGTCGTTTGCAGCATCAGTACTAGTACTAGCACCATTGACGATCTCACAGCACTGTCTTTGTGGCGCCTGCTCATTGAATCATTCTCGAGGCGTGTTAGTCACCACATGATAAGGCTTCAAGATAAAGACAAAAACATAAAAAGAAACAGCATCCATTTTGTGCATAAACATATTGATGCAAGGAAGCGTGTTGAAAAAGAAACAAATTTCTTACCTTCTTCCACGTGTCAGGCTCCAGTTCAGCAGCCGTGACATTGACATATCTAACAGGCAAGCCAGAACCATACTCCTGGAAACCACATTCATTCCCTGCCTCAGCCCAAAACCGCTTGTAGGTAGTCACCGTCTGGCCTGACCCGATACCATGAACCCGGTCCAAGAAATAAATAGCAGGCCTCTGACACGGATCATCGCTCATCAACCGGGTATTGAACGCAAACGGCCCTTCACTCCAACTCCTCCACGTAAAAAACGTCTGAAACGCGGTTGCCAAGTCCTTAGCGGTAATCAGTGAGGGGTACAGCTGCGCGGTGTAACCCCATGAGACCGAAAGGGACCACTTACTAGACGGGTCATAACAGGAGGTGTGTTGGAGGGTCCGACCTGGATCCAGTTTGTATGCTTGGACCAGTTTCTTGAGAGAGTCGATCCGGGTCAGACCCGGAAATACGGGTTCAACATAGTCTAGGTGGTGGAGAGAGACCAGTGGGGCTACTGGGTGTGCTGCAAGTAGGCCATATGGGTCTCCTCGTATATCAACCTATAAAAGTGCACATAATGTGATTAAAATCCATGATTAATTTCTTCTGGTTTTGATGAGTATGAATTTTTTGTTGGGAACAGTGGAAGAGTGAGTGAATGTGTGATTGCAAGAAGAGTAAAAAGAGAAAAGAGAAAGTAATTTAAGGCGTTGGATATTTCATTCAGTAGAGGGCTGTGGTACAAAATTTGCTTTGGCTATTACAAGTAACCTTCTGCTACGACACAAAGGCTTTGATCTAATTTTTAGATAGCTGGTCGGTTGCTATCTAGCTGCTCACACTAAACCTTTATTTATACTTATACAATTGGAAGCACCTAGAACAATTCCATCCTTTGACGACTTGACTTTTACAATTACCAAGGTGATTAGGAAGATGAACCATTACAATGAACTTATCTATTTGACTGACCATGCATGAACCCAATCTTTCCAGATTATTCCAACTTTCCAGATTATTCCACTCAAATTATCTCTTAGGAAAAATACAAATTAACTTCCAACATTTTTATCACTAATGTTTGCGCGGTAAAGAAACCCATGAAACGGTTGGGACATGCCACAACTTCCACTACTCCATGATCCATGCCCACCACTCCACTATCCATGCCCACATACCACTCCATGATTTCACAATCAGCGCACATCTTGCACCAGGTCTATATAAAGTATAAACCACTCACACTTACAATGCAAAGGTATACACTCTGTTTCCCTCTTTTACAATACATTCTCTCTGTCATTCTCCAACTAACTTGATCGTCGGAAGGTCTACGATCGGAAATACCACTGGTCTTTGAACTTGTTTTGTAGGAAACCCATCCTAAAGGCTCTCGACGTGATCATCCGAACTTGGCAAGAGTCCTGTCAAAGTGCCCGGATCAACCGTCCAGACTTTGGCTTCAACTGGCTATAATTTATAAACCTTTTGGTTCTAAATATAGACAATCGATCAAGTGTAAAAAATCCCTAACAACTACTATAGTGAAACTTACAAATACGCATATCTACATCCAACTGAACTTGAACGAGCCTTGTTAATCCTAAATGGTTTACATTAGTGGAGAGTTGGACTGGTCTTCGATATTAACAGGGCCGGCCCAAGGAATTTGAATGCCTAAGGTTAAATTGTGGGGTGATGTTCTACGTATTTTTAGAATTAAACAATAATGATATAAATGTATCTTTATATTACTACTTTAGACTTTAATTTATAATGCATGTTAATTGTTTTGTTACTAATGGCCAAAGTGGTTGGTATGAATTCTACCGGACTTGGTTTCGAAACGTTCCAATAGCATTATTTTTGGAGAAAAAACATTTCAAAAGAAAAGGCTACCCAGAAGACTCAAACTCGGACACTCCACTTGGACTAAAATCAACTTACCACTGAGCTGGTAAAGACATTTGTGTTATAAAACGAACAAATAATATATATACTAATTTACAAATAATATTGGAGTGCCCCTAGAATTTGAATTTTTTTGGATGCTCGAGGCCGAGCCGGCCCTAGACATTAATTAGTTGAAGTACAAGTGAGCCAATCTGAATCTCGTGAGTTATAAAAAGAAACTAGTACTATAATCCTAGCTATTAGGAAAAAGGATTCAAGGAAAACAATTCTGGCATCCAAAACAGAACTTGTCGAGAACATCAATCATTATCAGTAGTAACTTCCTTTTATTGAAAGAAATATATGAGGATATATGAGGGGAGAAAGAGAGAAATACTGCCTGATGGAAACCAAGCTCTTTGGTGACGGGCACTCCAATCTCACTCATGCAACCCCCAATCTTCTGATCGGACCCATAAAACGAGGCATACCTATCAATACAGCCATCCAAAACCCTAACAAGCTCCGCCGCCAACGGATAACTGATCGCAAACCCACCGCCGCCATACGCCATCGTATACGAGTGTATCACATCTTGCTCCACACTCTCGGAATTTCCCCCAATGTAATACATCTCGTTGTGATCGTATTTCCCCAACACCGTGACCAAATTCTCCACGAAAAAGACCGTATCGTCGTCCCCCATCACGAACCACCGCACGTTGTCTAACCCGAGTTGAAAACTCTCCTTCACTATCCGGGCAATGCGTACGGCTGACCGCGAGCCGTATGCGCTCGTGTACTTGAATCTCGACGTGTCCTCCGACACCTGTTGAAAATACCATAACTTGATTAATTATGGTATCGAGATATGCTAACGACATTACTTCATCCGTCATCCATCCCATAATGCTGGTTCACTATTTCATTTGAGATATTTCAAAATATGAGTCTTACTTGAAAAGTCAAGTAGAAAAGTGTGTGAATTTTCAAAATTTGATCTTCATCAATAATTTAATATATTTTACAAGTGGGATTCAGGGGATATTGTGCAAACAAAGCCCCTTTTCAAAGGAGACAAACATTTAATGCATGTTCCTTAAAAAGTTTAAATTCCCAAAAGGATTAACAATATTGTGAGACGGAGGGAGTAATACATAGTGAAAATCAAGCTTAGCTGTGGTGAATTTAAACAATTAAACTGCTGCAACTGTCGTGTATTTGTTGTAATCTGTAGAGGTCGTAAATTAAGCTATGAATCAACTATCATCCGATACATAGACACTCATGCAATTTATGCCTCACGAGGCTATAGCATATTCGATGGCAAAAAAACTGCACTAGTCGTAGTATAAGTAGTATTGGGAGTATTTAAACAATTAAACTGCTGCAACTGTTGTGTATTTGTTGTAGTATGTAGAGGTTGTAAATTAGGCTATGAATCAGCTATCACCCGATACATAGACACCCATCCAATTTATGTCTCACGAGGCTATAGCGTATTCGATGGCAAAAAAACTGCACTAGTCGTAGTATAAGTAGTATTGGGAGTACCCAACCATACGTAGCGGGAATCAGTCGTACCCTACAATAGTGAATTTTAAAAATCATTTTTGACCCAAAAAAACTTTTAGAGTGCCTGTAATGAGCTGTAGCGATCGATTATCAGCGTTAGCTGCTATAAACCTGTCTGTGAATTGGAAACAAACCATTCAGAATCAGCCGATATGCAGGCGAGTTTGTAATCCATCAGAAGAAGACACAAGAAACGATACGTATCGTATAATACGTTGCGTAACGGCTAATATTAAAACTTCCCAGCAACAATACCTTGTACGGCGGCGACATGTCCGGCCACGTCACGTTCGCGGCGGGCTTTTCATCCAGCCATACGAACCCGCGGGTGATACCATTTTTCCACCACAACTCAGAGTAATGCCGGCGCTTACTCCACGTCTTCGCCGAGCCACCGATTCCAAACAATACGTGCGATACGTTGGTTTCTTCGTGGATTAATTCTGTGGCAATATGATTGAGATTGACAATGCTTCGGTCGGGGGATTCTGGGAATCCGGAGTGGTGGCTCCAGAAGGTGGAGTAACAGATGAGAGAGACTGAGGCCACGATGCAAATGGCGATGAAGCCTTTCATGGTATATGAGAATAAATTTGTGGTTTAGGAGTATGATTTTGAAGGGTTTTAGTGGGTTGTGAGAGATGGGTTTCCGGTGTTTGAGCCATGATGGGTTCGTTCTGATATAACGGAAATAAAACAGAGTCCCTCAGAAAATGGGAAGTAGAGGAAATTGCGTTGTTCAATGGGAAACAAATGGATAAAAGGATAATCATGGAGTTTGGAGGTTTTGAAGTTTCTAATTTGATGGCCTCCTTACCATAATCCTCTCTGTCATTCGATTCGTAGACCATTTTTTTTTTCCTTTTGGTTCAACGGTCAGGGGTTGTCCGGACTTACTTAAGCGCATCTCGACTAATCTCCCTCCCTCTCCCTAGTCTAGACCGTCCCGTCAGAGTTAGGTCATCCATGCTTAGACTAGGTAATTTACGAAGAAATTAGTTTCTTGCGGCTTGCATCAAGAATCAAACCCTGGTCAATTTTGTAAGGAGCAAACCCACCAACCAACTGGATCAACTCTTGGGGCTTGAGACCCTTTTGTATCCCAATTTGCGCAATGTCATTGGTTGAGTTGTCACTCACGGGTTGAACTCTGATTCATGTGCGAGTGCATGAGCGGAAGCGCAAGTGCGAGCGTGAAATTGTTTTTGAAACACATCATAAACCACTAAAATTATCGAAATCGAGAATAGAGAACGCGAGCGCATGGCATTTACTAAGGATTGTGTAACTATGGTTGAACCTCTTTCTTTGTTTTTGGTTTGGTACAATTACTTCCATGAAGCTCACAAGTTTTGATTTGTTATTAAGTCTGAGGGCAAAACACTAAACAAAAGACAGTTAGGCTGGCCTGTACTTGGGCCTTAAAGAGTGAGTCCAAGTCCAAGTCCAAACCCAACTTGAGGACAACCTAAATAACCAGGGAAAAAAAACCCCATAAGTCTCCAGTTGTAAGGGCCGGCCCATTGTTCCTAGGTCATAAGCCTTGGATCGATCCTTGTGGCCCCTTCTCGTTGTAAGATAGTTTAACAGACGTTCTTGCAAATCTCAATGAATCAGAAGTTTAATTTGCCACATTTTTTGAATCAGATGTTCTTGCAAATCTCAATGCGTGTGGCCCCCACATGTGAGGGGTTGTCGATGATGTTGTGTTTGGATGATTGTATTTCTTGACTTTTTGTAGATTTAAATATAGGTGGTAGTGATTTTATGGTTGTATTTCTTGACTTTTTGTAGATTTAAATATCGGCGGTAGTGGTTTTTCAGCCTTCCAATACCGCTACACCCCGGTATACCCCCTATTATCCAAAATTCAAATCTCAGCCGGTTCCCAATATGTATCACTTTGTATCTGATTTTTTTCCCACAGCACTTCATGGCCACTATCGTCGCTACGTGACTACTACGTACGGCCCCTTCAGGTGCTCTGGAGAGAAAAGTAATTTTGAAAAATTCATGTCCATTACACCCAATTCTCGCTATTTATCATTCAATACTTCCGCTCCCCACCATTTAATCACACCTTTTGTCAAACATTTTGAAAGGTAAGCAAATCCCTAATCCTCCATAGTGACCAAATGAATTTCCAGCCCATCCACCAATTGAAAAAGCTCCCTAATTGACCCTTTTGATACCCAAACAAGCCCCTCCACCACTTCATCATAGTTGATCGCAGTACTCCCCATGCATATCTGCACAACACAAGCACATGATCTGAGGACTCTAACTCGGCCCCACAATACTTAGGCCCCATTCCAGAAACCTTTTTAAAAAATAAGCAGCTTATTTCACATTTTCAAACTCAAAAATAAAATAAATGAAAAATAATTTTTCAATTTTTTTTTTTGCATCATATAAAAGATCTTATCGAGATCTTCCAAACAAGATCCATATTGCATATTTTTAGATTTCAATTAGCCCATAATTTTTGAGCTTGAAATTGCCTTCTTAAAAAATAAGGACTTATTTTCGGTTCCGGAATGGAGTCTTAAACAACCCATCACTCTCTTGATAACTCCCAATCTTACAAAAATAAAAAATATAAAAATTGCAGCAGATTTATTAATCCTTCCATGCCATGCTAACCAGCCAAAAAATTGAGCTCCTGGGTGAGAAATTGTCCCACACAAACAATAAGGGGAAAAAGGTAACGAACTTCGAAAACTAGACTCAAGCTCAGTATATGAATGGAATTCACGGTGGGGCTGGCCGATCGAGTGAGTGAGCATGAGAGAGCTTTCCGGCAGCTGTCGCGGCGGTTCTTCCCCCATACCACAGAGAGAAGGGTAGTATAAGGAAGGCTGGTCAGCCTTCCAATACCGCTTCACCCCGGTATACCCCCACTACTAGTATTTTTTACTAGGGCAAGATCCAAATAATCATTGATCAACTGGAGGTAATTAATCAAACCATCTGGCGCTGATTAATCAACTGGAGGTGATTAATAAAATCAAGATGTTTATGTGGCACTGTTCTCATAATGCTATTGCTGTCCTTTATAATCTGAATCGGAGAAATGTTGAAGTTCTTCCATATTGTCCTCGTTGCCAATCACATGTTGAAACCCTTGAGCATTTTCTCTTTCAATGTAAATTGTCTAAAGATGTGTGGCAGCGATCCCCATTTTCCTCTGCTATCTCTTCCTCCTGGGGCACTGCCCAATTTTCCGAGTGGTGGGGCTTCATCTCAAAGTTATTTCAGAACAATGGGGAGACAGATGACATGGAAGCCCTTTTTGTCTCTATCTGTTGGTTTATCTGGAAAGCTAGGAATGATTTGCTTTTCAACGGCCAGAGCTGGACAACGACCCGTATTTTGGATAAGGCCTTGACATTATGCTTGGATTTTCGTTTAGCGCCTGGGCCTAAAACATCTCCCTCAGTCTCTGCTAATCCTTTCTCGGTTCCTAAATGGTGTTTGCCTCCTGTTGGTATTATCAAGATTAATGTGGACGGTGCTGTTTGTAATAAGAAAGGTATTGTGGGTGTTGGTTTGGTTGCCCGGGATCATATGGGACAGATTTTGGGGATGGCTTCTATCCCGTCCACGGGTTTGCTATCTCCTCGATCTGTCGAAGCTATGGGATTTCGGGAAGCTCTGATTTTCGCTGCCAACAATGGTCTATGGCATGTTATTATTGAAGGGGACTCTCTTGAAGTGGTCCAAGCTCTAACGCAAGAAGGAAAGTCTCTCTCTGATTGTAGCTCGGTCCTATTAGACTGTATTGAGCTATTACCTCTCTTTTCTCCTTGTCAATTTTCTCATGTTAAACATTCTTGTAATAAGGTTGCCCATTCGTTGGCAAAAAAATCCCTATCAGGTGCTAGATTGGTTAACTGGGGGGGCCTGTCCCCCAGTCTCTCACTGATCTTTCCCTGTACGATGTTGGGTCTTCGGCCCACCTTTCTGATTAATAATACTTCATCTATTTTTCCGGGAAAAAAAAAATCAAACCATCTTTGCGGAGTGCAAAGGCCTGAAATATCCTTTTAGAGTGTTTAGGAACAAATTGCGGTTCAGAATGAAGTACATAAAAGGGTTGAACAATTTAATTGGAAATTATTCTTTGCCCCAGCCGCATGCGCGCGAATGAATCATAATTTTTTTCCCTGTATGTGTTTGAATTACGTAATACTTGAAACTATACGGGAGCCGATTAACATGATTTTTGGTGTAGCTAAAATTCTCGACGAAATTTACAACATGAATGGTTCAGATCATTTTTCAGGCCCACGAGAGTGCAACTTGGATGGTGACTGGAGATAGCAAAACACAAGAGGAGCCGGTTCCATACGTTCACATTGTTCTATTGCTTTTCGCGAAGTGCGATAAAAAGGTTCAGTCCTAGGACTAGACTATTGAAGTTTATTCCACATCGATTAATTATCTCATCCAAAACTAATATACGAGCGTGAACAATCTCTCCTCTCATTACTAATTAATTTTGAGTTGGATGCCTTAACAAAAACCGAACATCCTAAGCCAATTCTACGGGAAGAATTTCGTATGTAGTGGAATCATTTGCTAATTTGGAAACAAATTAACCCTTTTTTCTTGGAGCCTAATAAAACATATATTACCACCTCATTCTTCCAAATTTTATCTTGCGGCGGCAAACATTATTGACTTTCTAATCTTATTTTAGTTGCGTACGGCGCCACCATAAATCACCATCAAAACAAATTACCCATACATGTTGATTATTCTTAATCTAATCATCAACATAAATGGCAAAGACAGCAACGAAAAATAAAAAAATAAATAAAAACAAGGAGAAGAGATCTCGAAGGCATTAATAATAGTGCGAAAAATAGCAATATTGGTCGTAAGCAAGTCCAGCATAGCTTTGTTAGCGACGTAATTTTGGGGGTCAGGGAGTGTGTTTGATATATGTAATATGTTTTCAGAATGCAGAGAGAGAGAGTTTATGACTGACGTACCTTCGAACAACAACAAAGAAACAGAAAGTTAACACACATGATATATGAAGAAAATCCCAGAGAAAACATTGCGGTGCTCTGACCAATTGAAAACTAGCGTTTTTGACACACGTACACCGCCGTGCAAGGCGCCGATGCATTTGCAAGCGTTGGTTGGTTGAGTGCAGGCATGCCAAAACTTGTAGCGCCTAACTTTAGATGAATATTGCCGTGAACCCTGACTTCTGACTTGTAAAACGATTGCGTGTGATCCAAAATGTAAAGATCACAAGTTGGTTCATAGTTTACCACATAGTTGTGGACTTAGAAATTTCATAGTCGTTAAAACGTAGATTTTATTATATCGAAATAATAAAGCTGTGGGTACAAGTAAAATAAAATCCAAATTACTTAAAGAAGTAAATTGAACGGGGTTGAGTACAAGATACTCGGATATATCTACTTTACTGAAAGTAAAAAAATGTTTCGAAGCGCTAAGCTTAATGGTGTTGGACCTATTTTTCTACTTCGAAACTAGTATTTATAGGCCAAATCTGCACGAGTCCGGGTCTGACTCAGGTTTCCCGTTTTCAACGCGATTTGGCAAGTGTCCCATATTTGCTCCATGTGCTGTCAAGTGTCCGACTTTAACTTTCCACTAACACACTTGGCGATTTATGGCAGTTACACTCTGATTCATGGGATAATGGGACCCCATTACTTGATTTCCTTCTCTTGCACGTGTAAACTACGCATAATGGAGCCATTTTGACAAAGTCAAATGGCCTGCCACTTTGATTGTAGAAGATATCCATAAGTGCGACAATTAGGATTTCCTCATATGACCGAATGGGCCAAATGGGCCAAGTTTCAAGACTAAAGTTAATTGGGTCTTGCTTCAAACCACAAAATTAAAATGTAGCCCATTAATTTTCAGCCTGAGAAACGGATGAATAACTGCCCAATTTAATTAATATCTAATTAAATGACCCTTCAATGTTAGTTCGAGATTTGGTGTCAAAAATAGACATAAACACCAATTGAACTACAAGGCCGGAGAAAACAACCCCGAAAAGAGCAGTAAAGAAAGATATTTAACTTCTTTCTCCATCAGCAGCCCGCGCCCCAAGGCAAAGCCCTTTGAGACCTTTTTTTTTTTTTCTGATTTATCTTTCGTGCTTGTTTTTCTAGGTCTCCAAAATCCTTTCGTATATCATTTCTAACTACATTTTCTCTACTAAAACTCTCTCACTTCCAAAGCACCATGCATGATCCACCGTCCTTGATTATTTTGAGATAACTTCCTTGCTTATGTGATCTTCTACTTTTTTTGAAAGGCGAAAAAGATTTTATTAATCTTGAAATGGTTAAGATTAATAGAAGCAAAGAAACAAACATCCTGTTCAAAGAACAATTATCTGCTCAATCCGAAACGTAATTCTTCAATTGGCCGGCAAGAAACCAATCGAGAACATCCAATAGAGCCAAAGCTCACCTAAAAAGGCCAAAGTCCAACACCCTATGTGATCTTTTACTTATTACTTATAATAAAGATAAACTGCAATGTTGTTGTTTTTTCGCCACAATAAATTGGCAAACAGGATAGGAGGATAGACTAAATCCTAAGACAGCGGGAGACAGCTTATATTAACCAACGAAATACAAAAATAAAATAAAAAAATTATCGGCAAAAAAAATTATTAATAAACTCGACAAGGGTGTATCAAAAACCCAAAATGTAGACCACAAGAAGCAGATCGAACATGACAATAGCAGAGCAAAATTGCAACAGAGCCGGCCGGGGAAACATCATCAAACCCCACCTCTTTATGCCGATGAAAAAGGCAACAAATGTGTTTCAATAGACCAGTACTGGTTGATATCAAATGAAACCCTAATTCGAGCTAACAACAACAACTGCCAATTGAATTTTCATTTGACCGAAAAAAACAAAAAAAAAAAAAAACAAACAGCCAATTACGTACTATTAGGAAATCGAACACGATTATCTCATTCATTCAAGTGAGCTTTCACAACGTGTTTTGGACAATTTTTTTATTTTTTTTATTTTTGATAGGCAACATGTTAACGAATCATCATTTGTATTGATCTTCATGTGCTAGAGTTGTATGATTTTTGGAAAATATATACATCCACATTGGTATTTCTTATGATTATAGGCTACACTACAAGCTTTCTTGTTCGTGTTCTTTTCTTTTTAAATGGATTCATACCATCGCCAAGTTGAGATCGAGCTGAAAGAGAATACATAAAACAGGACAGTAATAGGTAGGATCTCAAATTAGGAATGCAGGGCCGACAAGTCTACTTGACAGAACGAAAACACCATCACAGTCGAATCATCAAAAGTCGACTTTGTTCTATTACTTCGTGAAGTAATATAAATGATATTTTTTTTGCCGATAAATAATTAATTTTTGTTTATCAGCAAAAAAAATATCATTTATCACAGTGATAAAAATACAAATCAATCCTATAAGAAAAGAAAAGCATTAAAAGAGCATCGAAGAGTGCACAATACCCTCCTACTACTGCTATTCGCAAATTCTCAACTTTCCTCATAGATAACGGGAACAATGGACAAACAACAGCATCACAATCGAAGGCAAACATCCCAACTAGATCGGCACCTAAGCCTCGGACACTCATCTGCAAGCCAAATCCCAAAGGCAAAAGAGGTTGACTAGGTCGATCGGCTCCTAATCCTTGCGAGAGTTGTGTGTTTGTGATGGAGTGAGTGTGAGTTTGCAATTTTGTACTAAGTAATTTTAGTTGAATAAAATCATGTGGTGTTGTGTACTCTCGAGTGTGCTTGAAATCAAAGGGTTAACACCACCAAGAAAAAGTAAACCGAAAAATTGCAATACTAAAAGAAGGATAGAACAAAAAAAGGAAAACCATTTTTCAGTTTAGTTGGTTTTTGGCTCGGCAAAGAAAATATCGTAATATAACTCGATAAATGGTACATCAATAGAGAGGACGAGACGAAGCAGCATGGCCAATGAACTAGGCAACATGAGCAAATATCCAACAAAAAATTGAATGTTACGAAACAAAAAAAGGAAAGGGAGGGGTTACAGGTTCATAGCTTTATCCTTCTAATATCCATTGGTTAATTACCTTTACAAAGAGCTTTCGACGATAACGTACCTTCTCAAAGCGAACAAGAAGAAGAAGATAGAACATAAAGTTAACGAAGAAAGATATGAAGAAATTCAAACCCCTTTGAAAGAAATTATAAACCGCAGGTACCTGTGATTGATTTTTCATGGCTGGTCCAACCCCAACCGAAGCTCGAGGTCCAGTTCTTGATCACGCGATGAGCCTTGACTCGACTCTCTGCCTCTTTTCTCCACATCATTAATCTCGCTTGATGATTGATGTAGTCTATGATCAACAAACAGACAGAGCTGTTTCACTCCATGGGCGCCATCTTTTCCCCTCGAAACCTCGTCGTCCTCTTTCGACAAAACCCATGGCCCTTTAGGGCTTCCGCACTTCTCTTCGCTCGATTCGACATAGGCCGACGACGGGTCGTCAGAAACAAGGGTTTGATTGCCTTCGGAAAATTCCTTGAGCTTCGCCCTGTCTTTCCTGTGGATGTTCATGTGGCCACCCAGTGCCTGTGCGTTTGAGAAACCTCTCTTGCAGAAAGTGCAAGTGTATGACCTAATAACATGGCCCGAATAATTAGCTTGGTTGTGAGCATCTTCTACTGTTTGGTGGGACTTCTCTGTACTTGACCGATTAAACTCCATTTTCAGGTGGAGAGGGCAAGAGAGATTCGTACTTGGAGGAGAAATGGTCAAATGGTCGTTGAACAGGGATGTTTTTATTGAGGGAAACATGCATGTATAAAGCACTCGGTTTTATTCCTGATAATTTAGGGTGTTCAGACCGGCTTATACGCGCCTAATTAACTAATTTTTAAGAGACCAATCTCATTATGCACCGGCGGATGGCTTGATAAAATTGGGGACAAATTTTTCAATAAATTGACCTCAAAAAAGTTGATAGACTAGAAGATTTCGAACGTAAGATCTAGAACCAACTTTGGGCATACGCCGAGGATGCAATCGCATCGGACTCCTAATTTTTTCCTAGGGAATATGACGGCTCAGGACGTGTTTTGATTCAAATAAGACCTAATTATCAAAACACGTCATTGGCCTTCATTTTCCCTTTTTCATATCTTTGGGAGCCCCTAAAACTTTATTCCCTTATATTATGTAATAAAATTTACAGCCCAATTTAAAACGACAATCCAAAACGAAAGTCCCAAAAAAATAATGGTAAATAACTAAATATCTAAATTTAAGTGACATGCCTATCTATTGTTTTCACTGAATATCCTAGTATTGTTCAATGAACCCCTAGAGGCAAGTGAGACAGGGTTGGTGGATAATGCTTGCTCAACTACTTAGGGACCGATCCCAAAATAATAATATGAAAAAGAAACTACAACTCATGGGCCGGCCTCAATTTTGTTGATTAATATAAATGAAGTTGCTCATACTTTTCCTCCAAGTTAATTTTTTTTTAATTGTAATACCATATATATTTATACATATACGAGAATTACATGAAACAAAAAAATAAACCCATATAGAAATAACCCATTAATTAATTAAAGAAGAACACTCATAATGTAGAAGAAACAAATGTCTAGCTCTTTTGATACTTTTTATAGGTCGGAAGGGATTATAGAGATCAGAATGGAAGAGATTGAGACGTACGTAGTGAGGAGAAACGTACTAATGGTGAATTTAATATTTTGGTTAGAGATATGAATTGCGTAGATCGTTACAATCATGTTTCGACAAGAAGTCGACAACGGGGACATCCAAAAAAGGCTAGAAAGATATGAAAAGCTAACCCACGAGGATGCTATAACCATTTTTAAGTTTTTGTTAAGGAGTAAAATGCGATTGATGTGATAATGCACCATTTTTTTCTCTTCTAGCTCACTCCTCATGGGTATCCTAATCTATTTATTTTGCGGAATTCACGGGACAAACAAACAGTTTGACTACCCAAATATGCAACCAAAAGGATGCTATGGGGCGCCCCGCGCCGGTAGCAGTAGTGACCCAAATGATCGAAAAGACTAAGATGTGACATCTTAGAAGCGTACATGAGTAATCAATTGAGCTAATCTCTTCAGTTTATTATCCATCCATTAATTGCTCAAACTCATTTAAAAATATAAGCAACATCTCTTACTCAAATCAGTTTGTTTAGGCAGGTTTTTAAATTAAACTTCGGTTCGCGTGGACCATTTATGTTATGTCAACAGTTTCTTTCACGTCTACGATTTCGACAGCACCATGTTTTTATTTTTTCTACTATATAGTAGAGTACTACTCTCTCTCTCTCTCTCTCTCTCTCTCTCTCTCTCTCTCTCTCTCTCTCTCTCTCTCTCTCTCTCCATATATATGTATATAAAATTCCTGGTCTTGATTTATGAGCATCTAGTTAATGTGGGAGAGAAAAGGACAGTGAAAAGCCACAAGAAAATATACCATATTAAGGCTAAGTTTGAACATACTTCTCCAAAGGCTTTTTAGACTTTTTGAAGAAGCAAAAAGTCTTACTCCATCTCTGTTTAGGCTAAATGCAAAGTAACCGCATTTTAATTTAATTTTTTGAGGAAGCAACGGTATATTTTCAAGTGGCTTTTAATCACAGCAAGCAACAGACTCGCGCCGCAGGATTCATAGGTTTGACTCCCGTTGCAAACGAAGTTTAATCATTGGGGCCTCTGTAAATTTACCTGGTTGTTAACTTCACAACACTGAGGCTCCGTTTGGTTGGGCGTAAAATGTTTTACCTATTTTTTGGTGTCTGGTTGTGTAAAAAATTAGAAAATATTTTCCATCAATTGGATAAAAATGACTTATTCTTAAATCTTCCGTAAGTTATTTTCATAAATGAACCCGCTGCCTTCTACTGCATTACTCATTGCTCAGTTTCCTCAATTGTCAATCCTAACCCACGTGACCCATATTTAATTCCAATATTCTCGGATCTCTCTATCGTTTAAGCCCCCCATCTCTCTATACTATTTTGTTAATTTCTGAAAATATTTTCAAGTGCCAACCAAATATCGAAAAATAAAAGTTTAAAGTTTATTTTCTGAAAAAACATTTTACATGGAAAATATTTTACATCGTAAAACATTTTACATCGAAACAAACGGAGTCTGAGATTGATTAGTCGACAGCCTGGACACGCAGGTGTAAAAAGGACACAGGTGTAAAAAAAAATTGTGACGTAAATTAATTTGTTGTATACTATACACTTAAACATCAATCTGGCCCTATCACACACTTTGTATCCGTATGAAACAATTCAAAGGTACCGATATTTTCCAGAATAAACTTTCCCGAACCACAACATAGACATGCCCATAAACGGGTTAAGCTTCTGGATCCGGATCCGGATCCGGATCCTAATCCACCATATATATCCCTCCTACTTTTTTACCGTCTTCCAGACCCGCAACTAGGATCCGAACCAGCACGTCAGCCTCATGAGAACAATTTTACTGTAGAAAATCATTTAACGGGCATCGATGCATGGGTCATTCGGGATTTTAGTTTACAAAATGATAGTGATGAATATGATCGATTTGAACTTAAACCATGTACTTTAAATGATTTGTTCATGTGCCTATTGATATCCGATCGGATTCATTTTGTTGGTAGAAACTTTCTTCGCGACACCTTACAAGATGAACGATTTGAATAATTATAAGGATGTGTCAGCCACCATCAATTGATTTAGAAACTGACCACCACAAACTATACTTCATTCGTTGGCAATAATATTATTTTTTCTGCAAATTGTGTTATTTTTAGACTAAGAAAATATAGCATGTTCATGCATAAATTCTTATATTTTCTCACATGTGCCACTTCAAAAAAAAGAAATTGAGATATTTAAATTGACTTAAAGAAATCAAAAAGTAATGTATGAAAGCTAGCGTTTTTAAATTCTAGGAAGTAGGAAGGGCATAAATTAAAGGACGAATGGGATTAATAAATTAGATAAATTCTCTCAATGAATGTGACCATTTTTTTCTAGAACGACAAAAAAAATTAATTAATCTTGAAATTATTTCAAGACTGATAGGAGCAAAGACACAACATCATATGACCATTTTTTTTTTATCTCTTGCGCGGGCCATCAGGGCCAACAAATCTAGTACCATTATCAAACACAGCCCTAAGGTACTGTCACATACTCACATAGTATTCCGATTCCTACCTTGTACGATATCACATTCACATGAATTCACGACCTAAGAGCAAGTTTACCAGATTAACTAAAAGAGCATTTTAGGTATTTTACCTAAACAAAAACTAAAAATGGGCATTGCACCAGCTTAGGTAAAGAGGAAGCTATTATACCTTTGTGAAAAAGGTTAGCTAAATGTACTTACGTATGTACCCATTATTTTATTAGTTTTTCCTTTCTCTCTCCTCTTCTTCCCGTCCCATCCTCCCCTCCCCATATACACACATGAAAAAAAATTAATATTTTAATAAAAAATAGGTAAAATAGATTGTATTGGTGTAGTGTTGAAAGAAATGTGAGTATGTAAAATGAAAAATGTGCACTGTTCAGGAGTTTTTTTAGCAAATGATTGATAAACTTGCTCTAAGTATGTGAGCTCTGTATAAATATGTGGTTTTGTAGGGAGTTAGGTATATAGCATTGAATAGTTAGGGTTGGTAATTTCCACTAAGCTAAATTTACTAAATGGACCAAAATTAATTATTTTCTGCAAATTTTTAGGCATATCATTCTCCTCGTATACATCAACAAAAAGGAAGCGAGGGGACTGATATGATAGCTCAAAGCAGCGTCCAGCTGTGCCCATCTCACCGTCCATTTTCGGCGATCAATGGTTTGAATTTTAAAATCCAAACCGTCCAAAAGACTTTTGGATGATGAGATTGAGGCACTACTTCACACTGCTATGATTTGCTCACAGTAACCCTCCTGCTTCCCAACAAAAATACTCCCTCCGTCCGGATTTAATAGTTTCTCGTTCAATTCCAACCGGATAGAAAACGAGTTATATCTTTAAATTGGTAATGAATTGTATATCCAATATGGATCTTGTTTCATATATCTCAATTAGTTTTATTAGATAATATTTTTAAAATTACATAAAATTTTATAAATTACAAGATATAATTAATTGAAAAATGACACGAACTCTTAAAAATGACTATTAAATCTGGACGGAGGAAGTACCATTTAACAAAAAAAATAACTTAACTACTGTAATTAAAATGTAGCAAATTAAGAATAAAGTGGAAACTACCCCCTTACTCCATCACGAGCGTTGGCCTGTCTGTCCTTGTTCGTGGTGGGGCAGCGTGCAATGTTGAGTTAGCATGTCACACATGATGCCATGGCGGCACGTCTGATTATGACACTTCTTAGCAATATTACACTAAATTAAATTGACTAAAAAGAAACATCTAGTCGCATGCCAATCCCAAAGAGGTTGGCCAATTGGTTTTCGATTAGGACTCTGGATTTGTACTCTTATAAGATTTTATATTCGATTCTCCTTGTCAGCAATTCTTGATCAACTCATCGCTAAAATTCTTATTTCGTTACCCAACTAATCACCAAGCAAAAAATAGGAACCGAAAAATAATGATGAACACCAGACATACGCGAAAAATCTCAAGAATAGATAAAAACTATAAAAAGGAATCAAACACTATACGAATTGTGACTCCTCACCAATTGACCCAAGACCAATTCGCCGACTCCTCGTTTACTATACCAGTGTTTGATTGTTGTCGTCTTGAATCCTCAAGCCTTCCACAAACGTCCAAAATCCACCCAAAAAAAATCAACTCTAAATATATTTACACAGAGTAATGAAAACCCCTTCGAGTTAGTTTAATGTTTCAAAGTTCCAACATGGGTATTTATTTGTGTTTTTACTGCTATTCCTATTGCCCTAGCCGCCGACAGAATACTACTCTACTATTTATAATAGTTATAATATGTGCACAAACCAATCGATCACCTGATTGATCGGTCGATCAATCTGTTCACTCCCAGCTTTAGTCTCTTTTTAGTCGGATTGTTTCGATAGATAGCAGATTGATAACCCGATCAATCCCTTCCAATTGAGCTCCCTCCAACTGATTAAACAGGTTGGAAGTTGTACTGCCTTTGGTCCTTCGATTCACTCACTCTCAATTACAAATAAAGATTCATTTCACTTTAATTCTATACAGACTCGCTACGCTTAGAAAAAGTAAAAAGAAATTACAACTCGATAAAGAATTAATGGGATACAAAGAAAGATGCGTTTTGTCGATGCAATTGCCAACCAAAGAATAGCGTCACTTTTTGAGATAACAATCCACCACATGTAAGCGTAGGAAAAGGCTTTGGAAAGAACTGTAAAAGATTAGTCTGTTATGCGCGTACAAGACAAAGGCATGTAAGTAGATCCCACTTACTTTGATTTCTCAAAAGGAACATTTGATAGTTTGCAATCAAATTTTCAAATTTTCCTATTTTTGCACACACAGTAAATCTATAAATTCCCCCAACTTACTTGAAAGGCATCCATTCTCTTCCTTTCAAGCGTAGATAGTATTACGAATGAGGCTACGATGCATTATTTTTAATTATATAATAGGTCTTTAGAACCAATTATAAAGCAAACTTAGATTTACATTTCGATATCGAATTTAGAAGTAAACCCTTTATATAGTTAGTACTCCGTATTTCTTAGATTAGTAAATACAAAAAATATTTTGCATGTAAATCTGATTTTGATCTAACCAAAAATTATGATTTCTCCTTTGTGCACACAAGCTGGCCAGGGATACTCTAAGTTCAAAAACAAAAAAACAAAAAAACAAAAAAAACAAGTCGCATGCCTTTTGCTTATGCAAGTCTTTGTATCCGTCACCGTCCAAATGATGATTGGTTCGCACTGTGTTGATCTGATCTAATCCCATTTGATTTTAACCGCGACAGTGACTAAGTTGAGAAATTTTCAGTGCCAAGCGGGTACCACGTGGTGTCCACTCGATACATTCGGGCTATCCATTTTGGTTTTGATGACTTGGATTTGGAGAGAGACAAATGCTACAAAAAGAGGAGAGAGTGTGGGGGTGAGAGGAGAGAGAGTGTTTCAATCTGACCCATCTAATAAATTTTTAGACAGCTCGGATGTGCCTGCTCAGACACCAAAATGTGACACATATACTTATCCCAACGGATAAATATCCATGGGGACCGATTATTCCATCATCACTTGGATTAGGTTTGGAAGAGAAGGCTTCTCATGTGGACATATATACATTGAAGTGTGAGTCAGATATTGATGGTCTGATCGTGTGGCTGTTTTGAGGTCGATTTTCTGTGGATTTTTTATTTTTCAGTTGGCGTCTTACCTTCCTTTAGGTCTCGGGCGGTTTTTTTCGATGTACCATTAATCCTTTTAATCTTTGTAATCCTTTATAAAGATTAATAAATTTTTTTTGCTTAGCAAAAAAAACTTAGAGATTGATTGGAAATTAAAGATTTCTTAGTAAGTTATAGATTTTGAATTGTGAAATATTGATACTCCGAAACTGTGAAAGTATCGAGAGTATAATCAGATTGTTGGCTTTATATAAGGGTCAGCATTCACCCTGTACTCGAGACGCCTTTTGTTGGCGCAGGGCAAGCAAATGGAGGACTTACTGCCTACACCCATAGGTGCAGTATGGGCAGCATTGCGAAACGCCTTATGTCCACCTGCCACTCAGTGCAGGGCTTTGTTTCGACTGATTTGCTTGTATGAAGTATGGAGCACCTTATGTGTTTCCCTCTCTTCTTTTTACTAATAACTCAACCAGTACTCAATGGTGATTTATGTTCTGGCGCCTTTCAAGTTCTAAACAATATGACAAATTAATATGTGAGTTTGGGATCAGCGCGCAGGACTTGATGCTCTTGCTTCCAACTTCGAAAAATCCAATCGTAACGGTCGATCGAACTTGATCTTTCAATTGATTTATTATCGAATGCGCGATAGCGTACGTAGTTGCCTATATCTTGCTACTTGCACTACAAATGGATTATTCTTGCTCCAGTTTACTAATTCGACATTTATTAGTATACATTTCTCCAGTAACAACTATGGATCGATGCTGATGAGAGCTTCCAACTGCTCAAAAGATAGAGGCCTCTTATGTTATAAGATGCATGCAGATAGAGCTAGGCATATCAAATATCTTCCATTAATTAATAGTTTTAAAATTGGCCAAACCATATTAATTTGTTAAAATATATACTGGCTGGCTGGCTGGTACGTTTAACGTCAAAGTAATAATTAATCATATACTTCCACAAAAAAATATTCTATCTCAATTGTCGGTATGGCATATAAAACACATGCTTAACATTAATTAATATCAATAAAGTTGTGTGTAAAACATATATAAATTATGTAGCTATACTGAAATATGGATTAGTATAACAAAAAGTCTACAAACACAATGCCGGACTGAAATGCGTCCAAAGACGTTCGATGAATGTAGACTGATCATGTGCATCGATCAACTTTGGACGCGCCCAAATGTGTTCAGGGTTTTGTTTTAAAGTTGTGTTGGTAGTATTACTCTTAGTATAATAAGTATATATTCAAAAACGTAATTTGTGTACATGTTTGAGGAGGGTTCCATGCATGGACAAAAGATTTAACACAAGTATTTACGCACAATCCCAGCCATAAAAATGGAGGGCTGACATTAGAACACATAAAAGCTCTCTCTCTCTCTCTCTCTCTCTCTCTCTCTCTCTCTCTCCAACCGACTATCCCCTCCCCACTCCAGCGACCCCATCTCCGGCTGCCCTCATCCCTAATGACCCCATTTGATCTAGCGAAAAAATATTGTGCTTCGTTGCCATCAGGGGAAAAAACCAAGAAAATAAGACACGTTATATATTATTTATATCTACCCTGAGATTGACAAATGATTAAATTAACATTAGTGCAAAACAAATTATCCTATAGGCGACAAGATACAGATAAACATTTCTTCAAGAACATTTTTTTTATCTTTATGAGATATTGAAATTTTCTTTGTCGTTCAAAAAAAAAAAAATTGCTTGAAGAATCACACAAACAAATCCTATAGGCTATTTGTGTATATATTCAAACAGTTGATCCAACTGTTTCGTTATATATACATGCAAATGCTTGGGTATTGCTTGACGATTTTCTAGACCTAAAATAATGGGTTGTCCCAAGCATAGGGCAGAGACAGACGCAGCACAATATCCGGTAAGACCGGAGTCAAATCCACAAAGACGGTGATGTGTGCTGACTAAAAACTCGGATTGTTACTAATTAAACTGGCTCTTAGGTAGCCACCCTTTGTTGTTTTGATTTAGATGAATTAAAACCTAAGAAAGTGATTGTTCTTTACAAATAATTAAAAGAAGGTATGGTCGTAGGGAATTCGGCACTCGCTACCAAATCAGAATTTGCTCGCTTTTCAAAGTTCTAAAAAAATGGTTAAATTTAGGGAGAATTGAAAACTCTGAAGGATGCGAATCCTAAGGTTACCGGTCCCGTACACAGCATCAAACGGGTTTTGGTCTCCCGTTCCTACTCACATGAGCCCAAGCAATGCCTTGGATTTGTCCAACGGACGTAGTTTTCACCAACTAAATTATTTAATTAAATTAATGTGCAGAAAATTGCGAGATGAATTCTAATTGGGTCGCGGCGCGCCTTACCCAGCGACCAAACCTCAGAAAAACTACTCACTCATTATTAAAAATAAAAAGAAAGGAACCCTAGAATGAAACATGCTTTTAAACGCGCGAAATAAAAAATAAATAAAAAATCTAAATTAAATAAAATCCAACAAATAACTTTTATTAAAAACAGAAAATAAAATAAGTTACCGAAGTGAAAATAATTAAACAAAACTTAAAAACTAAACAATATTAATGATGACAGCCCCGTTCTTCGTCCGTGAACTGTGATCGAAGCCCCGTCCTTTATTTCTTTCTTTTCCACGGCTGGGTACCTCCTGACACCAGTAGGGTAGGGTTAGGTGCTTATATAGGGAATGAAGACCATAATTACACAAAGGCCCTTTGAACTTCATAAAACAATAAATCAACCATTCAATTTTGAATCATTTTGTATTTTAACCCCAAACTTCTTTAAAATCTTCTTTTTATCTAAAGTCTCGGACAACGGGCTCGAGCAACCTATAAACATAAAAACACATAATTAAAAACAATTAACAAACATAAAGGACTAATAAATGTAGATTGGAGGGCCAAAATATACATATTTTGGCACTTATCAGGTATGAAATGTATTAAAGTGACAATATGGTATAATTTATATATCTATTTGATATATTTTTTATTCAAATTGATCTAACTCTCTTCATACGTGCAGATGCTTTGGTATGAATTTAATTTATTTATTGTGTGAAAAGAGGGTGACGGATGAAATGGTCACCAAATATTACGAGTCAAATTGTGGCCGGCTCCTTAATTACGTTATTAGGAAGGGAATATATGCTTCCCTCCAAAAAAACTTTCATAATCCAAAATTCAAAATTGACCTCCAAAATCCCTCCCAAACACCGACTTAATTATAAGTTTCGTTACGCAGATTTTTATCTGCCAATCCTAGCTAGCCACATGATTTTGTCATGCGTGTTTTCAGGATCGGAAGAAATATATGACAATTGTGACGACTTATATGAAAATTAATGAAATTATGAAAGGGTATGATCAAGTACGTTAATCTTCAGGTATGCATGGTTTGTATATCCGGTTCAAAAAAAATGTACATTAATTGGATCATTATACTAGAATCTTTTGCGGGATTCATGAGGTCCAACCGGACAGTGCAGTCTGAAACGCGAACCGGGCAGGGAGCCTAGTGCCTAAAAAAATTCTTAAAATTAACTAATAATATTGCTTCGCTAGACACAGTACCTGAAAGAGAAGGAGTCGCTGACCGTCTAAGGATACATTAGTGTTATTGATGTTGTTAGTTGGAACTTTGTTTTTGATATGGGTAATTTAAATTGAACCTGTTATATTAATATGAGATAAACTTATTCACGGAGGTTGTTCACCGAGCAACGTAATTAATGGCTGAGATTCGTTTTCAATTCTATCCGGTCACAATTAATTGTTACTGGACATAGTTGATTTGCAATCCGGGCTGTCCAAAAACATTTTGAACGTGCGCGATTGACCTCTGTAAAGCCTTCTTTACAGAATGGTCTGTAAATAAGATTTTTTGTATTAATATATGGGAGTCTAAGCTAATAAGCAAGTACTTTAGGTACGTACAAGTGTCATGACCTCAGACGCAGGAGTTCTCAGGGCTTGGCTGGTCAATGAAGCCATTCTAATTACTCTATTCATTTGACTTTTAGTAGGTCAACTATAAAATTTGATTAAAAATTCCTTCAACTTCAATTTTTTTTTTTTTTTTGTGTGTCCTTTATACTGTGCTTAAGCTTACACCTACCCGGTGATGCATAATGAGATGTAACACTATGTTCTTTCGACAAGAGATTCGGAAATTCTTCCTAAAAAATAGAGTCCATCGTTCGACATAAAGTAGTAGAAAGGTGGGCCAACCCCGATGTGGAATGATGAATAAACTGTCTAAACGTCAATAAACTATTTGAGGTTCGAGTCATGATTTTCAACGTAAGAGGGTACCATCAAGGGTGGCTGGAGGTGGTCGAGGTAGCAAAGGAGGCTAACAAAATTTAGCTTTGCTTGCTAAATGGTGGTGGAGGTTTAGTACGAACAATGAATCTTTGTGGGTGAAGGTGGTGAGGTCGAAATACAAATTGGATCAGAGGAGTTGGCTTCCAGAAAACCCAACGAGAGGCTCCGTTTCAACTGTTTGGAGTGATATATGTGCAGTTGGTGATCCTAGTTCGAGTATTGGTGGAATTGTGAAAGAGGGTTTCAAAATCAAAGTTTATTCGGGCAACAATACTTACTTTTGGAACCACAGATGGTTAGGACCTTATACTCTCAAAGAGGAGTTCCCAAGATTGTTCCTATTATCCTCTCAAAAAGATGAGGTAATTACTAACATTTGGGGAGGGCTGGGGGTTGAATTTTAAAAGAAGGCTACGTGATAGGGAGAATCAGCAATTGGGGGCATTGATACAAAGATTGCAATCCTATGCAATGGATCCGTCCAAGCCTGACTCTTTGCTATGGAAGTGGACGGAGGACAAGAGGTTTTCGGTAAGGTCAGTGTACGAACAGTGGGAGTCGTTATCGCTGGATCGAAACTTATTCCTGGGTTTGGTTTGGAAGAATTTATGCCCCCCAAGGTGGAAATTTTGGCTTGGATGGTCATTTAGGAAAGGGTGGCCACGAGGTCGGTTCTACTTAGCAAAAACATTATGCTGAACGATCAGTCATGCCCGTTGTGCTCTTTGCATCAGGAATTGCCTAATCATTTATTTCTACACTGTAAGTTCTCTTGGTTCGTTTGGTCTCAAATTCTGGATGGGTGGCATTTTTTTTGGGTTTGTCCGTCCTCAATAGCCGAAATGGCAAGTTAGTGGTTTGATTCTAGCTTCCGCAATCTAGAAAAACACATTTGGGAAGCTTGTTTCTATGCGACAATTTGGTCAATTTGGATTATGCGGAATAAGGTTATATTTCAAAGCATGACGACCAACTCAGAGGAGGTAGTGGATCTAATATGAGATAAACTTATCCACAGAGGAGGTAGTGGATTTAATTTAAATTGAACCTGTTATATTAATATGAGATAAACTTATCCACAGAGGTTGTTCACAGAGCGGCACAATTAATTACTAAGATTCGTTTTTCAATTTTGTCCGGTCACAATTAATTGTTACCAGGCATAATTAATTTTCAATCCGGACTGTCCAAAAACACTTTGAACGTGCGCGATTGCCCTCCGTAAAGCCTTCTTTACAGAATGGTCCATAAATAAGATTTTTTGATTAATATATGGGAGTCTAAGCTAACAAGCAAGTACTTTAGGTACGTACAAGTGTCATGACCTCAGAAGCAGGAGTTCTCAGGGCTTGGCTGGTCAATGAAGCCATTCTAATTACTCTATTCATTTGACTTTTAGTAGGTCAACTATAAAATTTGATTAAAAATTCCTTCAACTTCAATTTTTTTTTTTTTTTGTGTGTCCTTTATATTGTGCTTAAGCTTACACCTACCCGGTGATGCATAATGAGATGTAACACTATGTTCTTTCGACAAGAGATTCGGAAATTCTTCCTAAAAGATAGAGTCCATCGTTCGACATAAAGTAGTAGAAAGGTGGGCCAACCCCGATGTGGAATGATGAATAAACTGTCTAAATGTCAATAAACTATTTAAGGTTCTAGTCATGATTTTCAACGTAAGAGGGTTCCATCAAGGGTGGCTGGAGGTGGTCAAGGTAGCATAGGAGGCTAACAATGGGGGGTCCAGTTGGCGGAGGAGGTTCGAGAGGATGGTAGTGGACAACGGGTTACAAGGACTAGCGTATGACATGGAGTGAAGGCATGGTCGTGGTTGTAGGGTTAGGTGGTGGGGTGTAAAAATGAAAACTTCAAGGGCTAGAGTTGTTATGTTTATGTATGTGTAATTAATTAACGAAGACTTTCACTTGAAGTTCCAGAAAATAACAAAAACCTTCCTCAAATTTTCGAAATAACAATCACGTCCCACTGGTTTCATACGTACGTCACATATCGTAGGGCAGGGCAGTGGGAAATCAAAATCCTCGAGACAGGTTCCTGGAATTGTTAAGATATAAAATGAAAAAGAAAAACTTCAAGGAACAATACAGTACTAGATACTAGAACAATTTTTCCATTTCAGAAAAGATAGATTACATGAAACTGTCCATGAAACAACATGGACGGTTTAGTGTTGTTTCATGGACAGAGCAAGGACAGACCATGACCGTCGTATCGGCCGAGGGCTAAGGCAAAGTCATGAGAGAAAAATACACAAAAAAAAATATAGTTCTATTAATCGTCTATATATATCCAGAAGCAAGACAAAATTAATTGAATTTAGAACCAAAATGTTCAATTGAAGATTTTGGATGTCAATAGAAATATCCTAGTAGTACGTGTCTAAAACAAGCGTGTAAAGTTAACTTTTTTTAAACCAACGAAAGATTTTATTAATCTTTAAAATACGGTTAAACGGATTCCAGACATCGCTCGATCACAGACAAGGATTAAGATCATCTGCAACCCATATGCCCACCCATAAGTTCAATTTCTGGGCCCATGATGCTCTACCGTCAGTTTTTAGGAGCCCATTAAGGTGCTATTTGCCCATAACACGGTAGGCCGGCTAGATTGCTGAAGCTGCTTTCTAACTTGATGGTTATGATCAAATTCCTAACTTAAATGGTTGCCTTTGGAAACCTTTCAATAGCTAACCGAATGTTGAAAGGGTAGATAGTCCTTCTGCGTCCCATCCACCAGGATACAACTCCATCGAGAGTCGCTTTGGATTTAGATTAATTTCTCTGCACAAACCTACTGCGGTTCTGCATATCATTATAAATTGTCTATATTTCTCAATGTATATATTGTTAAAAATATGCAATATAGATTTTGTTTGATAGATCTCAATTATTTCTATAAAACAATGATTTTAAAAACATAAAACATAATATAAGTCGAGGGATATAAACCATTAAAAATAATACACAGAACCGTAATAGACAGTTAAAAAAGGACAGAGTGAGTATTATATATCTTAATCTTATCCAATTTCTTTTAAGTTAAATTGGTGGATGTTGAGAGTACTTGTGTGCACTTGGCACAATAGCTAGCCGTGTTACAACATTTTGTTTTACAAGATTATGGGTTCGAGCAGACATTCGTACCTAATGATTAAAAAAATGAAACAGGATCAAGACCCGTAGAAATATAAACTCAATAAGCCTACTAACATCTTTGTCTATCGAAATATATGAAGAGACAAGAACTGGTGGATGTTGATTTGAACGCTTTTCCCATCCCACATAGATTTACAGAGAACCACCTGGGGTGGTGGCTGGTGGTCCACAGGTCTTTGGCGGGATCAGAGATCGCTGGCTGAAGGCTAGGACCGGTGCTATTGACGTCCCCTTGAACCCTGGAACGGTTGTCTCCACAACTCGGGTATTTTGACCCCTGCTGAAACTACCCCTACAAATTGCACTGGCTCCAAATGAAGTAGTGTGCACCTTTGGGTTTCGCGTCCCTCCCCAGAGACCGACAATTGGTTTGGACTCTCTATGGTAATGCCCAGGAGCAAGTCACCACTCCTAGCCAGTCACCCCCTCCATTCCCTCTCAAGTAGAAAGAAGAAGAAAAAAAAAAGAGAGACAGATTTTGATCAGGAAGATGGACCGAGTAATTAAAACAAATATTGTAATATGCATGATCCTTTTCCCATGCAAATAACCCTTTAGTCGGCAAAAACAATAACTTAATTCGATCACGCCATATTTACACCAGAAAGAACAATATATTTCTTGGGAAACCTGCATTGCAGTGAATCCAATGGAATTTCACATTATTCTAAACTGAGAAACACTCCGTACTGCCTTAGAATAAACTCCCCATTCCTTCACTAAAATACTGTAATTTCATATTAAACTCCCCCATGTGAGACTTCTGCCACTCCCCTCTAAAAACCATCACTCAAAGCTTCTCTCTCTCTCTGCAAAACTACCATTAATCAATTAAACCAATCAAACTCAACTACCCTAAAAGAGACAAGAGCTAGCCCCAACCAATTACCTTTATGTCCTCTAGCTTTACACTGATTTAGATCTTCCTCAAAACCAAAGCAAACTACTTTTTTCTCATTCTAATTCTTTCACTTTCACTTTGCATTGAAAAACTACAAATACACACATCAAAATAATTACCATCAAAATCATTAAAGAAAGTTCAATTTTACTGCCTCTTTTTGGGATTTCTTTGTTTTGTGTGTAACTTAATTCCCTTCAATTTCCAGGCTCTTTCCTCTGGTTATCTGGAAGCACATTTAAGTCAAAGGAAATTTTCTACTATCAAAAAGAAACAAGTTTAAAAAGATTTCAGATTTTATTTCAAGCAATGAAAATTGGAGTAATTGTTGAGTGCTCCAAGAGCATGACCATGTGACGCTCTAGATCTCTCAAGTTGTTGGACCCTGCATGATTTTGTGACGGTCAGTGGTCGTGCATAGACCGCCACTTGACCATGCAGGAACACCCAATGATTTTTACGAAAAGTTGCCACAAGTAGCTACCATAATACTAATACTGCAGCTAGGGTTAGGTTTTCAAAGGATACTATTCAGTCTGCTCTTACTCTATATTCTTTGTTCTATACTCTATCATTCTTTATTCTTTCAAGTTGATGTATAAGGGATAATTAACCGAATTGTTTAGCGATACAGAAGAAGAAACAAAAATACCCTTAGTTAGCGCTAATGCGATAACATTCTCTGTGTGATTGAAAAGGTGGATTACGTTTAATACTAAAAGGGATTGATTCCAAGGAGTTGTTGGCAATTTTGGAGGGATTGAGAACTATAGCAACAAGTGAAGAAAGAGAAACAAGTGTGTGGATTTATGTGAATATATATATATATATATATATATATATAGAGAGAGAGAGAGAGAGAGAGAGAGAGAGAGAGAGAGAGAGAGTGAATGTAACAGATCTTGGATGAGATGGAGGGGATAATAATACAAGTGAAAAGGGAATCGATGTTGTGATGTATCTGACTTATGTGGCCTTGAAAATCACAAGAGTTTGGGTGGTATGTGGGATAGTTTAGTTGTTTTCTGATGGAATGTCAGTGTACTGAATAAAGAAAAGCTCGCTGCATCCTATCATCCTATATATGGAATTAGTCAGTTTCTTCTTCTTCTTTTTTTGAATAAAAAAGAAAATTTATTAATCTTTAGAAATAAATTACAAAGATTAAAAGAATTCAAAACATGAGGCATCCAGCAAAGCAAAAAAGAATTCCGACAATCATACACCACCAGAAACCAGAAGGATAAAAATAACCATCTTTGAATGACAAGAAGCCAACCGCGGCCTAAAAACCCCAAAGAAGAGACAAACACACCCAAGACCCAACCAAAACCAAAAGCCATCTAAAACAGAACCTACTCCTGAGATGAATTAGCCAGTTTCTTCACCCTTATAGCTTAAACCTATTCAATATTTTCAGAGCACCTTCACGTGGTAAAATAAATTCAACGGCTAAGACGTAATGGCACACTTTTGTCGAGTGAATGTGATATAGAAAATGACCCACGTTATTCAAGAATTTTTGATTTGGCATAGGTAATAATCATTTCTGTTTGAGTTGGTTCGAAAAATCTTCTTCATGAAGGGTAGTAGATTGAACTTAAATTCCGAAGATGCATGGCTTCAAGCTTGACCTCATTTCGGAGTGCTCTCTCTTTGCTCACATGTATCTTTCAATAGCTGTATGGAGATGCAAACGAATTAGCGGAAAGGATCAACGCTCTTGAGGACCTGGAGGAGGAGGATGACTTGGAGGATCTTGATGGTATTGAGGAAGAAGCTTCTCTTTCCTTGGAGTTTTAATTCCGAGGTTTGGCCTTCGGTTTGCCCCCTTGGTTGGATCATCGTGCGTTAGTTTTTCTATTTTGATTGCTTGGGCTGCTTTTTCAAATTTGTTTGGGTTGGTATTGATGGTTTGGTGTTTTGATTTTTTGTTTCTTCTTGTTTAGGTCTTGGTGTTTTCAGGTCGGCCTTCTCTAATTTTTGTTTTTTGGATTGGCGTCTTGCCTTCCTTTAGGTCTTGGATAGCTTTACGCCAGTGTGTTCTTAATCCTTTTAATCTTTGTAATCCTTTATAAAAATTAATAAATCCTTTTTGCTTAGCAAAAGAAATTATGAAACATGCTACATCAAATTCATGGACAATTATGAAACATACTAAACCAATTTCCTGGACTAGTGTGCGCATAAGCTGGACATCCTGATTAATAAAAAAATATATATGAAAGACCTTAACTACAGGATATCTTGAAAAATAAATCCTAGACATGCTCTGGATTGTTTGTTTTTAAACACTGCTAAGAATCAGCTATTTCTCACAACCCTAAGAGCCTAATCCCAACCTTAAATTACTATGGATCTTTGTCCCATAAACCATTTGGAAATTTTACAACATGATTACAAATTAAAAACCCAAGTACTCTCTGCTATATACGATCCTTAATTATATCAAAGCTAATTAAGTAAGGTTTGGATTAATTAACAGCTTCTTGATAACAGACTTCTATCTTATTCAGTACTAAAAAACATATTTCTTGCCCAAACCAAAAATACTCAACCTTTTTTTTCCTAGGTTTTAATTTCTTTTTCTCCAAATGCATTTTTCCAAACCAAAACACCCAGTTTGCATCTATCGATGAACTCGGTTGAAACTCATGAAAACTACGATTACCCTTAATCTAACCTTTGGAAAGTAAATATTGCAAGCTTTTCTGTGAATTCCACACAATCTTTGTTACACCCTGGAGATAGCAAATAGTGAAAACAAGAACAAAAACGAACGTAATTGCATAAAAAACAACTAGTTGTGAGATAACATTAAGCACGAACTTTGGTTGCTTTTTTCTACTTCGCCCCTTGCAAATTAAATCACCCAAGTCTTAGCTCAAGATCCAATTCTGAACTACTAGAGCTTCCTTGAATTACTTCTGATTGAAAATGCTCATGACTATCACCTGAATTTGATTTTGGAAAGAACGGGAAAGTGGCCGAATCGATTATCCTCCTCTTTGAACTAGTATCTTCCCCCTCTTTACCAGCAGATGGTATCGGACAGGCTCGATGAACAACCAAATTCAAGCTTATTGACATATCTCCAGTGGCATAGTACTCCTCCATAGATCTATTCGAGCCGGGAAAACCCGAGTTCTTCTCATGATCATTCGTATCCGAAACACGAATATACTTTTCGCCAATCAAGTTTGACCATGATGGAGGAGCATATATGGAGGGATTCTTATGATCATGTTCTTGGATAATAGGAGAAGGCAAAAGGGACATGATGGTCTTTTCATCACGGATTTCGTGTTTCAGATTAGGTGAAACCCTAGAAATAGATGAAGCTGGAGGTGGTAAGAAAACATGATCAGAATCTGAAGTAAAGTAAGGGTTATAAACCTTGGTGCAAATCCCAGAAGGGTATTGAGCATCCCATGGTGGAATAGGATTAGGAATAGGGTTTTGATGATCTTGGTGGATTAGATCATGGGTAGTGTTTGGAGACAGCTTCAGCCTAGCCCTATCCCTCCTGTGGACATTCATGTGACCACCAAGGGCTTGAGCTGACCTGAACTCCCTTCTACAAAAGGTACAAGAATAAGATCTTGGAGGCCAAACACACCCTCCAAGAACCCCAGCTGCATCTTCTGCAAAAGCCTTTTCTTCCCACGAATCTCCATGCAAACTAGGGCTTGTTTTGGGTTGAAGGTGAGAACTCAAACTTTGTTTTCGCTTTGGCCACATCAAGTATTGCTCCATTGATGAACTATGAGAGAGAGAGAGAGAGAGAGAGAGAGAGAGAGAGAGAGAGAGAGAGATGTGAACTTTTGGGATGAAGAGAAGAATGAAATGCATTTAGGTGGTGTATATGAAAGGTACAGGAGAATCTAATAGGAAGGGAAGGTGAAAATCACGAGATATGCTTCAATTCGGGGAGGGAAATAGTCGAGATGCATGTAAGCTGGTCCGAACACCAATAACCGCCTTATATAAATAAAAAAAATATGCTTGAATTCTTGCTGAGTTAAGGGGTTGTGGAAGGTGAAGTGGTGGGTACTCTTGTTTTGGCCATTCTATCAAATATAGTATAGCTGCTTCTTTTGGTTTTTAGTTGGCCCTTAAACATATAGTACTGTAAGTGTAAATCATACCGAGTTAGTAAATATAGACCGATATGTATCGTGTTAGTAGATATGCATCAGAGTTTCAGACTTCCTTGAAGCTTAGTACCGATTCGATCGAACCTGTTGGAGCTGGGATAGTTAAGTTCGGCATCGAATCACGAAATCTTGGTGATCTTTAATTTTTTGGAGTGTCCGCTCAAAACTGCATGTCAATCCTGCATATTTACTTCAACAAACATCGCACGTTAATTGCACATAGATTAGAACCTCTAAAACGAAGTACATTACGCACAGTACTTCATTTTAGAGATTGACGACTTACATGCATATTTAGTGACTTCGGCACTTAATGTTCCCCAAATGGCATGAATACCCTCGAGGGCAAAGGAGAATTCAATAGTAGACGCCTGCGAGCATTTAGCCTACCTTCTCTTTTCATTTTGCTAGCTCTGCGGGGTCTGTGAAGGGGTGGCTGTGAGCTCTCATTCTCCTCCTATTTCTCATCTTTTCTTTGCGGATGATAGTTTCTTTTTTTCTTAATTTTGACCCGGCTGAGGTGCGGTGTTTGGACTGGATTATTGAAGCTTATTGTAACTTTGCGGGGTGGGCCGGCCAGTTGCAAATGGGCTTGGCCCAATTAGGTTGCAACTGGTTTTGCGTGTTTGGGTTTGAGATGTTTTGGGGTTTTGTTCAAACATTAGAGTGTTTCTGGGCTTGTCCCATTGGGTGTCTGTTGGTTTCTTGCTAACAGTATTTTATTACAAAAATTGGAGAGGCAGAAAAGTAGGTTAAGATCTCGCAAGAAGTTACTCAATGCATTTCTTTTCCTACTATCTTGTACTAATTTCATCTTAAATCCTTGTGATAAATGAAATTATTTTTGCCGATATAAAAAAAAAAAAACTTTGCGGGTCAAAAGGCGAACAAAAGTAAATCGGAGATTTTTGTGAGTCCCAATATGTTGGGGTGGCAGCGAGAGCTTATTGCTAGGATCTTGGGGATCAAGATTGTTGATAAACATATGGGAAAGGGTGGGTTGGGGCTGAGGGACTTGGGTTGTTTTAATCAGGCTTTGTTAGCAAAACAAGTGTGGAGATTGATTAGTGATCCAAATTCATTATTAGCTAGAGTTCTATTGGGAAAGCATTGTCAAGGAAAAAATTTGCTAGAGAGTAAAGCGATGTCTGGTTGTTCTTTGGGGTTGGAGGGAGTATTACGCGGGGGATGAATCTGTTGCGGCAGAAGCTTGCTTGGCGGCTGGGAAACAAGGAGACTATCACAACGTTTGGGCATCAAAGGGATTCCTGACTGTGATAATCCCTTCAGTAGATCGAGTGGGTTGTCCTGTGATAGGGATCGAATGGAATGGAGGAAGTCGTCGTTGGATGTTTTGTTTCCAAATTAAGGAGGTGGTGTCTAAAATTTTGTCTATTCATATACGTAGGGTAAGAGTTCCGGATGAGGTCTATTGGTCGTGTTCTAAGGAAGGAAAATTCTACATTAGGACTGCCTAATTTGTAGCAGTGTCTTGCAAATGGTGTAATCTTGGAGGGGAGGTTGAGGATGGTGTTTGGAAGACAATATGGGGACTAAATCTTCCTCCTAATTAAATTTGCTTTATTGAATTCTTATGGAAAGTAGTTCATAGGATTTTGGCCGGTTCGTGAGGCGGTAGCTCGAAGGGGTTTGGTTGCTTATGTTACGTGTCTAGTGTGTGGGTTGGATGGGGAATCGCTTGACCATTTATTTTTTAAGTATGAGGCGGCTAGGCGGGTCTGGAGGGCGTCCAAACTGGGTCTTGATTTTCTGTGGGTGATCTTGTATCGGTCAAAACCTGGCTCATAAGAGTTGAAGTATTAGCTTAGCTGATTAAACTGTATTTCTGTTATGAATTGAGTATTATGAAGCATTGCAGAATGGTGATTGGGCATTCAGTTGTGATAAACAGATTGACGAAATGAAATGAAATGAAATGAAATGAAAACTCTCTCTCTCTCTCTCTCTCTCTCTCTCTCTCTCTCTCTCTCTCTCTCTCTCTCCTGGTTTGTAACTTCCCACGCACCCAACCCACCAAAACAAGAAAGATACTCAGAACTGATTGATAGGTATAGAATTATAAAGCAGGTAGGGTTAATTGACTCAAATAAATGTTAGCTACTTTTTAGATTGTGTTCTTTTTACATCCCTCGCCAGTTCCAAGTTTGTACATTCTCTTTTCCCTAAAATCTTATGTGCCTCGCCGAAAATTAAGTTACCCACATTGGCATCAAAATTGCCTGAGGTTATTGAAAAGTACAATCTCTATATTAACATAAAGCACGCCAGTTTAGCCTTCCTAATTAATACAAACATGATGCACTGAGCAACTGATATCATCAGTATCGGGTGAACAGTCGACTCCTAAATCAAAGAGTAGTACTATTGTTACAGTCATAGAATGACAGATTACAGACATTTTGACAACCAAACATACACACGGTGGAGTCCACACAAAACACACTTGTGACCAACTCACCGGTGAGTGAGTTCAGTCTCCAGGGGTGTAAAATGCATCAACTCTTGATAGAAATTGGAGACTGGGTTCGTTGCAGTAGTTGCATCAGCGGCCAGAAGATGTCCAATCTGTGGAAGCCCATTGAAGCCTGTTTCCACAGAAGAAATGTTAAAACCAGATATTATCTACCATTACGACCAGGCCCAGACCAAGGCATAGGTCCACCAATCCGCCACGTAAGACTCTAAATTATTGGCCCAAAATATGATCCCTATTAGCAAAACCTTATTTATTCAACTTTCACAGAACCTGAAAGAGGCCAACAATGGGCTAAAGCGGACAAGTATTCTGCCTCTACACGAAAGGCATCGAGTTCAAACTCGCATGCTGCTTCTTACTCTTTATTTTTTGAAGGTAAAAAATTCAAAAAAAAAAAACTCTTCGTTGAACGATTTTAGAGCTCCTGGATTTCAAACCCGAAACACACAGAAAAAAATGCTAAGACCAATGCATGTTCTCCATCCTACATAAATAATTAAACACTTATAATAACACTTCAAGTGGGAAATAAAATTTCTAATTTTTTGCTTGTGTTTCCTTTGAATTGTTTTCTTCGATAAGCTAGGCCTCAGAATGTCCAGGGCAGGTGAATGTCTTTTCAAGTGCTGGTTTTGGAATTAGGTTATACCTCAACAACGAAGTGGCCCCATGTGTTGCTCCCACGGCTCTCCATCGCACCCTTCAAGATGGTCAAGTCAAAACGACGGATTACCTCAGCAATTTCTAGAAAGAGCCCATGATCATCACATAGCATCTGCCAAGATATCCACCAATTAGAAAGAGCAAAGCTATGTTTATACAATTAGTAAGGTAATGAAATATAACACTAAAACATGAGGTGACAGATCAGACCTCTATTAGCATTTGTCCTGGGTTTTCAAGATCTTCCACAACTATCGGGCAAACTTGGACATCGCTTCCCAGTTCAAAAGCCCAGCTTGTCCCACTCTGACTATTACACTTGGTGTCAGATGATTTCACATTCTTACGACCCGTTACCTGCATAGCATTCCAAGTGCAAATATTTCAAAATATCAGCAATGTCCAACTCCATTATATTGCGGAATCATGTTTTGTAACAGCTAGCTATAATATTAGCTTCAGTAATAGTTAACAGCTGGTTATGTAAAACAAAAGATTGATTTTTCAACTCTTTTTGAGTTTTTGGCTTTTAAGAAAGAGAGAAATTGCTATGTCGAGTTTGTCCCCGCGATCTCAGTGGCAAGATGTCATTTGCTACAAGCCTACAATAGGGACATCTGTCAGGTATATAGCAATGGGTATACAACAAACAATTTGCGGTCGATGTGTCTAGCAGGTTTTATCCATAGAACACTTTTGAAAAGCAATCTGTAGTGTTTGCCAAAATATCTTATTAGCAGATTTTCAGATTCTGGGAAATTCAGGTTTGGGGTGGTTTTAGGTCTAGATTTTAGATTCCAAGTAATTAAAAGGTGATTTTAAGCTTTTTGGACCAAACACAGTTACTAGCTTTTGATGTAGCTTAATAACAATCTCACAGCTATCACAAACACATTTCTTCGCTTCTACCACAATTTGAAGCTGAATCAAGCTATCACAAACACCCCCATAGAGCCAAGATATAGTAAGTGTCAAAATGGCTCTTTGTAGGCTTACCAATCCCGAAGTCCAACTTCACATGATACACTAACGTAAACAAACTTCAGAGAGTTGTTATCAATTTAGCCTACCTAATGTAATTTTCAAGTGATGTAAGTAGTTTAAACTTTAAAGCACCCATACAACAAAGATAAACAAGGGATTGACTACATTCCTTTGTCCATCCAGCTTCATTAAGCATTCAACACCCTTGAATTGTATAAAATAACCTTGTCTCCGAATGATTTCCGTAGTTCTTTCCTCTATTCATGCCACCTCTTCAGGCCAACATTAATACATTATAGTCCTAATCTTTGAACGATGGGTCTTGAATCCAACAGTATTTCTCCTCCACTCGTTGACAAATGCAGTACACCCAAAGGTAAACGTTCAAGGAGTAGTCAAATATGTCCTCACAATGATTTATTGTCTTAGAAGCACACTGATTTTTGTATAACAGTTATTCAACCAAACCAAATGAGCCTATCAACCAACTGATTGTATCAGAACAGGATTTCCTTCTCATATTCTACAGCACACCAAACTCATTCCTTGATTGAATTTTTCGCCGATCTTTGGTTTGTTACAAGCATATGGCCACAAATTTTGGAAGCTGTAACACCCTTTTAACTTCTTCAATCAAACCTCTGCTATCTACAGTACAATACAAGGTAAATCAACCAGTATGTGTACTGCCATTGCCTGAATTTAAAACCTATAAGCATGCCAAGCAAATCTCATGTTGGCTGTATTTTTCAAAGAAAACAACATTTCCTAAACATGCTGCTACTCTACGATTATGGACTCTTAATCAAGTGCCTGACAAAAACAAACGGTTCGCATAATGCTACACAATTCGTAAGACCTGGAAAGAGTAACTCAAAATAATACGGACAATATTCACTCACCGCTTGATGGACCGAATGCTTTAGTTTATCAGCCTGATCAGAAACACTTCTTAGGAACAGCATGTGCTTTATTGTTTTATCAAGGAGGCCATCAATGCTACACTGTGTTCATAATAGAAAAGAAAGCAAAGTATTATACAAACAAGAGAGTAAGAGACAAAAAGTGGCTACCAATTTCAACTATAAGTCTACAACTATGCAAAAAATTGTTAACCCTCAAAAACTCTAACCTTTGAACCATTTGGAACAAGCTCCCGCAGCTCTTTCACTCGATCCTGGATCAATTGCCTATCTCTTGGCCTTGGCTTCTTGTTTTCACCCGGTTTGGCCCGTTTTTTTCCTGCATGAGATAGCTTTGACCCCTTCCTAGTTTGCATGCAGCCATACCCTTTCTTCTGCTGCTCTTCCTCAGTCAATGTGCTTACCATGCTCTCAAATGAAGTGGGAGGGGATTCAATAACAGCATTTCGGGCCCTAGCATCACATGCAGTTGTCTTAGAGCTCCATGGAACCCTTTTCTCCTCCACAAATGCACCTTCTTTAGATGGAATTTCTGCTTTCTTGGATGCAGCAAATTGCCCCAATGATGTAACAGAAAACTTGGTATCATTTGAATTGTTAGATAACTCGTCATTCAATGAGCTATGCATATCAGGAACAACAGCTTCCGACCCATGTTCTGCAACTTCATTTTTGGCAAACCATCCAGTTGATGGCTCAACACCATGGCTGAGATCTCTATTCAAGATCTTACTTGAACTATAACATGCATTCTCATTCATGAGAGATGGATCCCACAAATATTCCTTGGCCTCCTGCTCCAGCAAACCAGGTCCAAGTGCTGTGTGGAGCTCACAGTCCGTGGGAAAACTGAAGAAAGTTTTCACAATTTCATGACCCCTATTATCAGCATCCTTGTCTTCAAATGTTTGTTCCACCAAATCTCCATCAAGCAAGGAGTTCATAGCCGTATTGTAGATGTCAGAATATAAGAAAGCTTGCAAATCATCTTCAAGAGTCGGAAATCCAACCATGCTACCCTCCATCATCTCCAACTCAATATCATGTAGTGATTGATGGAGTGATTTTGATACTTCCATTAAATCCACTGATTGGAAGCAAAATTGATTTTCCTCCGTAAATTTGACAATATCTAGTGATTCTTCTCCAGATATGTGAAATGGATCTTGAACCAGACACACTGGCATCGTTTGATTATTAGTTGGCAATTTGTTATTCGTTGATTTGACGCCATAACCAGGCTTAGGATCTTCATCTATCATGTGGTCGACTGTAACGGTTAATAACTCATCCAAGTTCTCCAGGGGAGCAGGCATAAGTGGCCAAGATGTCTGAGCTCTAACTTCCATGAAATCCATTCCAATCATGTAGGCATTGAACTTATCCTTTATACAAGCAACCAGAGCCTGATCCTCAGCAACCTTAAGTATCAACAAGATTAACAAGGCACAAATAAGACCAAATTGAAGAGCCAAACATCAAATGCACGCACTCACACAAGCACAAAATTATATGCACAAATGAGAGAGAGAGAGAGAGAGAGAGAGAGAGAGAGGGTACAAGTAAAAAGGTACTTCTGGAGCATACGAAGTCCTTGGCAAGGGGAAACAAACCATCATGGGATGCACGCAACATGGCTAAACTAAGCACAATGCCATCAAATCCACGACGGAAAATGGATGGCTTTGGCATCCTTAGCTTTCCATTAGAGAATGGAAGAGGAAACAAAGGAGAATAAACACATGCCATGAAAGTGGAAAACACACCTTTTCCAATGCACCAAGTTGCAAAACTCCATGTGGACCAACAGGTATGAGTACAATTGTCTGCATGAGCATTACAGGGAAAAAGAAGGCATTATTCACAAAGAAAAGCCAATTTATTGTTCATCTGGTCAACAATCTCACAATCAAAATACATGGAGGGTCAATCCATGGCACTAATAATTACCTTAATACCAGCAGCAAACTGAACTAGCCATTCATATGGAAACTGCCATGGAAAATTACATTGGTAAGATAATCAGCTCGCTACTAACAGGATTGTGGACTATAGTCATTTCACTATTGGCAGAATCTTAGCTAGTTATGTACTAGTGTCATCAGTATGCTCACCTGAGGAACCACCTTGGATTCGAATTCACAGGAAAATATATCTTCACATAACACCCAGCCATGGTTCCCCGTATATGCCACTTCACCAACAACCCTGCTCCATTTTAAAGCATGACTATCAATTACCCTCACTTGTGGATAGTGAAATCTGTAAATGTAATTGAGAATACTCGAAATTAAATGCATTTTATAATCAAATGATCATGCACAAGGTTCCTTGCTCAGTGGTTCGCCTTAGACTTGAATTCTTGAACACCATAACATTATAGGTTAATGGCTCAGGCCGTCAATATATAGAATTTCTTCCTTTTGAACTATTTAATTGAAGAGCAAATAAAACAAGCATGAGGTTGTAATAACACAAGTTCAAGCTCAAGAATTTACCCTTCTCCCAATCGATAATGAACACCTGCCAAATCAGCCACAACTTGCCCAATTGAATATTCACCTGAAATGCCATCATTTCCACATGATCCACAACCAGAAGAGAAGATCTTGTTGGATCCATTGAAGCATGTATGATCCAGTATGCTATCTGTGGATCCTCTCAGTTTTGGATCATCATAGCATCCATCTTCCCATGTCAAAAGCCTGAAAAAAAGAGTTATATCAACACCAGTAGCAAGTATAGATCCTCCAAAGTTAATGCTTGTTGCAGAAAGAATAATTATATAGGCAAATTGAATTTTATACGCAGAGCAATCCAAAATAAGCAGGATAACACTAAATAGATCACAGTCGAACGTTGCTTTTAATGAAAGTGTTATGCTGAACACTTTACTTATTACAAAAATAGTTGGCTTACTATGGGCAGTTGAGATGGAACTCTGATAGATGCTTCGCGTAAGCACAAATACATTGAGCCAGAGATGCATTCCAGAACAGGAAATAGGAGGATGAGAAACTTTTATGTATACTGGGGATACCAAGACCCTTGGTGTCCCCTCCAGTTCGTTTTGCATTTTTTGGCCCTTTTCCGATCACATTTGGATGATTGATTCCGTTCATTTTATAGAATTCGGCAAGAACTTTAATCATATCAAAAATGGTGTTCATCGAACTTCAGTAGGTATATAATCAGCACACGTGAAAATTGAAGAAAACCAAAACTGGGTCTAAAAACACACTGAATCGGAACCCAGGTTTTTTTTTTTTTTCAATTTTCACGCATGCCAATCATGTATCAAATAAAATCCGATGAACACGATTTTTTGTATGAATAAAGTTCTCACCAAACTCTACAAAATGAATGGAGCCGATCATCAAAATTTGATCGGAAAATAGCCGGAAAATGAGAAACAGACCAAAGGGGATACCAACTCCCTTGGTATCCCAGGTATACATAAAAGTTTCTCTAGGAGGATAGATCCGGTTAACCAACTGATTAATACTTACCACAGAACAGGTATCCAACACTACTTCCTCAGTTTAAAAAAACACGAGTTTGCTTACTATGAACCGCATCAATCCTTTCAGTTCTCACATAACCAAAACCACTGTCTAAATGGAAAGGCAGAACTTAATAAGCATAAGATTCGAATTAAATCACAACTAAAACTGTAGCATGGAGCTGGAGACACTTGGAACAACAAGTTCCCATGAAACAAAAAGAGTCTAGACTGAGATGATTATGATTGATGCCAACCAACTAATTCGAGAGTGTGACTATCCAACAGAGCCAACTTCATTGGTCAGTAGTCAGTACACGTACGAATTGGATTTCCTTCTATCCTTACCATACAAAGTGGCACAAAAGAAAGGAAAACTTCGTAGTCTTTCCATAAATAACCGCTAAATGTAAGGAAGTCTAGAACCTAATTCTCAACACATGGTTTTAGAATAAGTAAATCAGTCTTCGTCTAAATCTTTGAACCAAAGAAAAGGCTAAACCTCAGATAGAAGCAGTTTAGTTTCTACATATTTTCACATAAAAGGGCCTTAGAAAGAAGTCAAATAACTTACATCTCATTCTCGTGCTGAACCTTCCAAAATACTGCATAATTCCAATGAGAACTCTGGCAAAGACTCAGCAGGAACTGGCTCAGAGGGGAAGCCCCCATATCTAAAATTCTTCAGAAACAATAAAGTCCCGTAGATCAAATACTTAAATAAGCCAAGCTATCACTACAATCCTAACTAACTTGCTCGATATGAACCTCGCCCAGCCTGTTTTATCCGCAAACCTGCTCTTCGTTTTATAGGTGGGCCCGTCGAAGTCATTGCTAGAACCCTCCTCAAGAACCAAGTCCAGGAAATATGTAACAGGAAACGTCTAAAGATAGCAAGAAGCAATGGAGAAAGCTTTGTTTCCTACTGTTTCATATGAGTTCTCCATGAGTTTAAGCTAAAAGTCCACAAATAGGTAAAAATTGAATAGCTTTCTCTTGATCCTGGGAGAGAAAATAGAAGGTTGCAGCCAGTAGTGAATATTCTTCAGATCCAACTCTTCCTTCTGACTGCGGCGCAACAAATATTTACTTCAAATTATTAATTTGCAGAAGCAATACAAATACTTCAAAGAAGCCAAACTCTCAAGATCTCTATTTGCCAAGTCAAATTGGACGTAACACCTGAAGCCATAAAACCAATTAATATCAGGTAGGTGCGACAAAAATTAGTAATAACATCCCATTCTGTACAAACGAAATAATCTCTAAAAATATAAGTTGTTGAATTAACTAGGAATTCCGGCAAACAAAACAAACTGATCAACAAAAACAAATTCTTTTCGCCTTTGTTCTCCAAATTTCCTTTTTAACCAAATACCGGGTGTCTACTTCTATAGAATTCAAGAGAAACACGAGCAAATAACATGCAAAGCCTATGGAGGGCTGCTAAACGAATCAAGCTACTCGAATTCTAGCTTTTGTTCTCATGAGATCAATTTGTTTCATAAACAAGCAAAACTTGAACATTTTTTAAAGCTTGTTAAGCTTTGAAACCAAACTCGAATAAGCTACTACCCGGCTTGTTTGGCTTATTGTGAATAAATCTGAGCAACTCGAGATCGGCTTGTGTTCAGCCCGATTAAAGCTTGTTTGAGACAGCTCACCTCATAAACAACAAACTAGGCTTGAACATATTCTAAAATATGTTATGTTTTCAAATCAAGCTTGAACAACCACCTGCTCGGCTGGTTTACCACCCCTACCTTTGCAAAACTTAAATTTTGGCGCTCAGATGTCTAATAACTGCCGTTAAGTCTTGTTTCAATGTGTGAAGCAAAATAACTGAACTTTAATATAAATGAACCAGCTTCCCTACCTCGACAGGCAAAAAAAAAAACCTGTTTTGTGGCCGAGAAACAGATCATTAACAAAACTGCAAAATCTGACCAAATGCAACTACTCCGCTTAGACTAACTAAAAAATTTCGTATTTATCAGAAACCAAAATGGCAAGATAAAAATCCTGTCTTTTCACCTTTACTATTCCACCAACCTTTACTATTCCACCAAGGTCTGACAAACACAGTTCAAGTCCACAACGAAAAAATTGACCTAATACAGCTACGTTTACTAAGAGAAACAAAACATTTCCACACTTATCGGAAACCAAATGGACATGATAATAAAGGACCGCTTCTCCGCGGTTGAGGCCTCTCCCGTTACATCCCAATTGTTCATCTTTACATTCAACAGCCCAGATTTTAATAACACACTTTCCAGGAACTCTTACAGATTAGAGTTTTTTATTTTTTTTTTAAATCTGAACCATTAAAAACACTATTGGAAGGTTAAGATCACACGGCTCTCCACGAGAAGCCAGATTCATGTAGTAATAAAAATCCTGTTTTTGCCCCAACAATTCCGCCAATTATTTCGGAAAACAAGCACACAAGTGAAGAGAGAAGCGGGAAAAAAAAAATAGGGAAAGAAATTAGGAACAATGGGCAGTTTCGTACCTGAAATTGAAGTGATTTCAAATGGAGGGGCTTCTATTAATTTCAGATTCGTGAGCCTCCATGCCTCCCTCGCTCAAAGGTCATACCAAAGAATCAACAGAGGATTGTAGATTGGAAATGGACAAGGAAATGAAGGGGGATGAGAGAGAGAGAGAGTGCGACACTGCTTTTTCCACTCCAACAGTTTCACACACGGAAAACTTTACCGCAAAGCAGATAGTTTTATATACTGGCCCCGCGACCCACTGGGGGCTGCTTTATCCTCTCTCCCCCCTTTTTTTTTTTTTTTCCTGACAGCTAGGAGCGTGTTGGATCAGTTTACGCGCACATCGATTAATCTCATCTCCTCTCCTCAAAGACAGGCTACTCGAGAAATCAAGTTTGTCAAATTAGTTGTCTCATTTATCTCATCAGTGGTGACCTGAGTTCGAATCCCATGACGAGCAGGTTTAGAGTTTAGGATTATAGATAGCCTCTGAACTCCCCATTAACTAACGTACTAACAAACTCCACTGATATATATTATATGACAAGAGAAAAAAAAAAGCAGGCTATTCACATCGGAACTAAAAGAATCAAAAAAAATTATTTTTTTGCGGTCTAATCTCGATAATTGAGCACTGGCTAATTATGTGGTGAACAAAATGGAACAACCTGTCGGGGCCTTTTTGGCTAATTGGCTTTTTTTTTTTATCTTTATTTAATTTTTTTCACATTTGTTAACTTTTCATTATTTTTTTGTGAATTATTGTTTCGTCATGACGAAAAAAATCTAAAAAGTAAAAAAATTACAATCAAAATCTAATTTTTTTGAATCAAGACGAAAAAAACCAATAAGTCAATTTTTTTATCTTTATTAAATAAATTTGGACCATAAATTTTTACTTTCCCGACTCTTCTCGTTAGGTAGAATTAATAATGAATAAAAAATTGAAGTGTAAAAAAAATTTGAATTAAAAAAAAATAGCCAATTAGCCAAAAAGGCCCACTCTCATTCTCACTCTACCCTTTTTGGATTTCCAAATCTTCAAATTTTGGATTTAATAAGTTTCAGTAGTGGCACATTGGGGCTCCGATGAGCGTTGTCTTCTGGGAACGGTCCTATTTGCGAAATTTGTTTTTGTTTAAGGACTTCAAGATAGACTTGGATCCTTTTCAGGGATTAGATGATTTTGTCTGGTTTATTTTTGGGATCTTTTCAAGTTGATTTTGATAATCGAAATCACTTAAATTTTGTAGATCTTGATGACAACATCAATTGCGTCAAAAATCATATCGATCGTATGTCGTAAGATGTATTTCGGACCGGATCTTTACTGATGAAAACGAATTTGATCTGGTTTAGCAATATTTGTACGTCCTCTACACAAATTTGAAAACCATACCAAACTAGTTTTTATTTGATACTAAACTATATTTGGCTTGTAGAGTTTTTTAAGTGTTAAGTATTCATTGACATCGAATGCATGAATGGTTTCGATGATCGAAGTGAGTCCAAGAAGGGCTCACAAAATGAACCGACTGAGCCATCCAATTCACCGGAGAGGACTTCAAGTCCTTAAGATTTTATCCTCCCTAGACTGCAAAAGAAGATCATTCCCACCTACCAAATTTTCATTGCATCTAAAAAGAAAAAATTCATTAATTGCGTCAAAAGAATTTATCGAAATGGAACATGGAGATATTTCTTCGGATCAGTATCGCTTGTAGATTTGATCGTATATGATTTTAATTACTTGGCGCAATATATTGGATTGGACTTTTTCTTTGGATGAGACTTCCGTTATATTCGGTCAGGTCATTCTGACACAGTCAAGATACGTGATGTTTCACGCATTCGATTGTTATTTCAATGCATTATTGCACCTATTCTGAAAACTCAATGCATAATTTGAAAATCAAATTAAATTGCATGATTTGGGGAGACGAGCTTGTACCAGTTACGACTTTCCTCAATATTCACCAGCTTCTTCTCTCTTTTTTTTTTCCTTTGTATCTACCATGTGCATGTATAATAATTCTTTTTTTTTTCTTGTTTAATTAGCTAACCTCTAATTGGGGTGGTTAATTTGTTGGCCGCAAGATAATCCTACACTAGCAACACTACTGTTGCAACTAATCCGTTGACTCATATCGCTAATTTCTGATGATAACATAAACAATACTACTAATGATATATATGCCTTAATTGCGTTCTGGATTTTATAATTGATTGTTGACCAATTAGAGTTGAAACTAGTACAGTACTTAATTACCAGAAGATACTCCTCTAAGTAGTAAGTTTTGACAATTTGTATATAGGTATTATGTGACCTTTATAAATTAAATAAATCACCTAATCGAGTTGGGTGGTGGGTCATTTAAATTTCTCTTTTGAAAAGTTTAACGTGCTTGATTGAATGAATATGTTATAGACGAATACGTGTTGAACTCGGATATATAGTTCATTTTATGTAGTTTTTCAAATGCTAATTGTATTAATATGGCGAAACTTATATATATATATATATATATATATATATATATATATATATTGATTCGAAATTGTCAATGAACATAAAGATATGTACAAGTATGGCGTATATTTAGTTGCAATCTACATGATATGAATGAACTTTCAACAATCAGATAAATAATGACGCGACTTTTTTGAATAGAAGATTTCAATAGCATGAATAATTGTAAAACGCTTTATCTTATTTTTTAATAAGTACTTATTTTCCATTTTACTTATTTTTAAATAAGTACTTATTTTCTATTTTACGAGACAAATCATTTAATTCAAATAAGTATTTATTTTCCTTATCCGAATGGGCCTAAATGTAAGACTTGTACATGAAGGGTACAAACCAGCTAACCAACTAATATCTCAACGTACGGATGCTATGACAAAATATTATAGTATAAGCTATAGCTGGGATATTCCTAAAACAAGAAAGATAACCCGACTGGTTGGCCTAGTGGTCGTCACGTGGATTTAGGATTTTGCTCTTTCCTATAATTTTATGTTCGAAATCTTTCAAATGTTATGAAGTTAGGCCCCCGTTAGTACATGTTGGACAAGTCTTCCAGTATTAGCAGGGATATGCGTAAGTAGACCCGGAGACCTGAGTTATAAAAAAAAAAAAAACTTAACAAAAAAATACTCACGATTTGCTTTGTGTGTTGCCGTCCTGTGATAAGTTGATCACATAGTTGGAAATAGATGAGATATTACGTATTGATATGTTGACTAAAAATAGGACAGCAACAATAATGCAATAAATAATGGCACATCAATAATGGCTAATTAAATAATTGTCCAAGAATAGTATATACTCTCAATTTTGCTGAAACAAACAAAGTAAGCCATAGTATTTAATACGGGAAGTATCTTCGTACAAGGTAAGTAGTTGACAACTTGGCAAACTCATTGCCATTTAGGATTCATCATGTATCCCATACCAATGTATGGTCGAGTTTCGTGCTCAACCTTATCCTAGAGACATTGAATAATTTCTTCATATTAGTTCTTTCCGGTGTAGAAAATATATAAGGTTTTTAACATAGGATTATTCTAATCTTCGTTCAAAAGTTGTAGGATATATAATAGGTAAGAAATGCATTGATATTCAAGAAAATTGTAATATTTGTGAAAATTTATTAATATATGTGAAATATATGTTGACATCCAAACTTGTTTAGGAATTATGTGACCGTTTAATATAAATCCCAAGGGTTAGTCTTGACCACAAGACCCCAAGCAAGAAGGCTTCAAACATTTTCAGATGCTATCAGATCTTATGGAACCAATTAATGGGTTTTGCTTCTGCTTCAATTGAATCCCCGCCAGTGAACGATGAGATTAGTATTCTAGAATTAGCCGATCAAGGTGCAAATAAGCTGTCTGGCAAACGTGAGTTATCAAAAAACATCAACGTTGCTATTGGTACAGACCTTAGATTTGTACACATAAATACAAATTCCTACTATCCAAACTGAGCCTTACAGGATATATATATATATATATATATTGTAAAATAGAGCAGATTTTTGTTTACACATACAAAAAAGAGCACATTTTCAACCGTCAGAGCAAATTTTCAATAGGTTATAGCCGTCCAATCAACTCCTTTAATAAATTTATTCTCTCTCTCCCTCTTTCGTTACTTCTCAAGCAATGTTGCCTATTTTGGAGATAGACATATTTTTTCTTTATTTAACAACATGCCTTTTATTATCAAAAAGTTTTTTCTCCCTATCGTTAATCTTAAACTCTATTATTGTAGTGTTGTGTATTGTACATGTCCAGTCATCCATAAGAAAACTCTATTCAATTACTTTCTTCCATCAGCTGAGGTAACAATGGAAAAACATTATAGAAACTTTAGTCACAAAATAATAAATTCATTTTTTTCCAGTAACAAGTAGTTTTACCTATTTCTAGAATGCATGATTCGAAGTAGTAGTGCTTGATAAATTGTCTCAGTTGTAGACCTGTAGCATTCCTTTAATTTGAAAAGGGAAAAATTAACTCAAGTTCTAGCATTCAGTTGCAAGAATCACTTCAATTTTAAAGAAAAAATAACATTCGTTAACTTACAGGATCGAAGTGGAGTTTTAAAATGATTCTTTTTTTTTTTTTGGATTAATTGTTGGTTGAACTATATTGTTTACGGGTGTGATATAAGTATTGGTTGATCGTGATAGCTGTTAATGAATGATTGTGCATAAGTTAATTAGAAATATCATATGGGTATATATATGCTCCTACTTTTTCAATGGTGTGGTATTATTTGTTGTGAAACTATTTTAGAAGAAATTAGTTCAATTTATCCTATTGGAAGAGAATTTTAAAAAATAAATTATAAAATTTTCCATTTGGGTTTGTTAAATTGTGATCACTATAAGGGAAGGATAATTTTTTTTAAGTTGTAATAAAAAAGTGTTGTGTCGTGCTTTCTTTTTTTTATCGGCGTGTTGTATCGTGCCTTTAGGCGCGGGCAATCACTATATATATATATATATCGAGAGAGAGAGTCTCATTTTCCTAAGAACCACTTTAACTTAATAAAATAAGGACCTCCCTTTTCCGATAGAATTTCGATGATCCAAGCCGCTCAATGTGTTCAGAACGTGATTTTAAAGGTACCTGAGATAAATCAGCAAAAAAAATGACCAGAAAGGCTTCATCCGAGTAGTTTTTTTTTTTATTTTTTATCGAACGGTTCAAATAGAAACTGCTTGAATGAAGCCCTTTCTGGTCATTTTTTTTGCTGATTCCTCGCGAATACTCTTCAAATCACGTTCTGAACATATTGAACAGATCGGATCATCGAAATTCGAAAAGGAAAATGGGAGAAATGGAAAGGTCCTTATTTTATAAGGACCTCCTCATTTGAAAATAACTCTGTGTGTGTGTGTGTGTGTGTATATATATATATATATATATATGTATCGGGGCGGTTCCGGGGACATCCAAAAAAACACCTAAAAAAATACCTTATAGTTTCTGATCAAAATTTGATAATCCGAGCCGCTCAATGTGATCAGAACGTGATTTTAAGGGTATCCGCAAGAAATCGGCAAAAAAAATGATCGGAAAGGGCTTGATCCGAACAGTTTCGAACAGTTTTTTACTGAACGGTTCAAATAAAAATTGCTCAAATCAAGCCTTTTCGGGTCATTTTTTTGGCTAATTTTTCACGGGCACTCTTAAAATAACATTCTGCACACATTGAACGGTTCAAATCATAAAAATTTGATCGGAAACTATGAGATTGAGATTTGGGGTGTTTTTTCAGGTGTTTTTTTTGCATTGCACCACGTCGCCATATTTTATTAATTAGGATCACTGTTTTGACACGTGTCGCAAATGTAATTGATTTGAAGAAAATAAATGTTTACATTGACAGTGTAAAAAATTTATTCTCTGCTCTATAATGGCAGTAAGGAGTAATTAAGGGGCAATTGCGTCCGACGGTAGGTTTTGGCTAGCCACCGAGGATTAAAATAGTCAACAGTGTTGGATTATGATTATGACATAAAGACGTCACATGGGAGAATTGTTGACATTTTATACTGCGCGACAAAAACATGGGCGGTTTTAGGATTTTCTACTTAATTCTAAAATGCTACTTAAATGTCAAACTTATTTATTTGTCGTGTTTTACACTCTAGGTTATATCAATACCCAAATTAAAGAAGTTATAGGTTCTTGTAAATATAAATATAAATATATAGATAGATAGCATAAAATAAGTTTCATAATTACTATTGTATTAAAAGTGAGCTTGGATTGGGAATTTGTAAAGGAAATGAACTTGAAAGAAAAATTCAGAAATTAAAATATAAGCTAAAAGCTACATTGCTTTGCCTGGATTCTATTTTCTTTTGTAATTTTTTTTATTTTTAATCATAGCTATTTATATATGCTATGTCTTTTGTCAAGACAAACTAGAAATGTAAAAAGATGGGCTCAAAATCAATAAAATTGGAAAAAAAAACAAGTCAATTGGCACAAGTTAAGCCAACCATCTGCTTAGTGCAAATGGATCCCTCGTGTATGTACGATCAAGGAACATAACGCTAGACAAACTAATCCGCTCTTTTGTAATTGAATATGCATTATGTTACGAAGGTCAAGTACGTTACACTTATGATACCAAAAAAAAAGTACATGTGTAAAACTTTTTTTTCATCAAGTACGTAATATTTTTTTTATCGTCAAGTACGTAACACTTGTCCTCAGCATAAAGTCAACTATTCGGCACCTGATGCTAAGCACAAAAAGCTACGCACCTTTTCAAAAAATTTAACATTCATTTTATTTAACATAATTAATTTGTTGGTCATGTGTATGTTGGGCTTTAGTTGGATAACGTAAGTACTACGTGCCATTGTTGAAAATCACATAGTATATACTATTTATTTTCATATTTGCACTTAATTAGAAAAAACATTTAAAATTTATTGTAAGTCAATTGAACCAAAAAGTGGCTCACCTAATTTCTCATGAAATGAAATGAGAATTATTTTTAAGTCAATAGAAAAATGCATGTGACCAATAAAAATGGAAACGAAAAAGAATTACAATTTCCAGTGGGTTGGTTGGCTAATCTCAAAGCTGAAACCCAGTTCTCACAGTATTTTCCTGGACTTAAAAATTTGGTTGGATGCTTACCCACGTAACGAAAGGACCAGATGTACAAAAATTAGATACTCCCTCCATTTCTTATTTAGAGTCTAGTATTTTCATTTTGGATTGTCCTTTAATAAGTATCTGTTTTGTAAAGTTAGGGGTTAACAGTTGGTGCATTGTCTATTTTGTCATTAAAAGTATATTTCATTTTAAAAAGTTAGTGAGTAAAAGTGTAATGATGATAGGTTAGTAAGAAAAATGGAGAAAAAAATTGATGTAAAAGGTATAATAATGATATCTTTTTAATAAGTTAGAGTTACGAAGCAAGACACTTAAAAAGAAACGGAAGAAGTATAATATGAGAGAGAGAAATTAGAAACAATACGAGAGAGAGAGAGAGAGCTAATAATCATAATGATATGAGAGAGAGAGAGAGAGAGAGAGAGATAGAGAGAGAGAGAGAATCATAATGATATGAAGTATGTGATAAGCCCTTAGATTGCTAAAAAACACCAAAGCAATGACTCTAAAGGATTCTCCAAGTCTAGGAAAAGGGTTTTGAAAATAATACAACACTAATCTTAAATTAATCAATTAGCACTACTTGTTTTTAGCAAAATTTGGATTTTCAACAGAGACAAATCTCCTCATTATTAAATATGAAAGTGACTTTGTTTAGATAGGTTCAATGCACTTTAGGGCTCTTTCCTAATTACATTTTATTATTAAAACTTCATTTTCAAAGGAAAGAGGCTCAATAATCCAGGAAGCTTCCTAAAAGTAAAACACCCCAAGTAGTTTAAGATGGGAAATTGACCTTTAATGATTGATAACGGGTCCCCTAGTGTATCTAGTATTGATTTATAGGTACAAGGCTCTGTTTGAGAAAATTTTTTAAAAAATAAACAGTTTATTTTATATTTTTAAATTTAAAAATGATATAAATAAAAATTAATTTTTTAATTTTTTTTGTATTGTATAAAAGATCTCATCAAGATCTTTCAAACAAGATTTATAATACATATTTTTAGATTTCAATAAACCTATAATTTTTGAATTTGAAATTGCCTTCTTAAAAAATAAAGACTTAAAATCCGTTCTAAAGCGGGACCTAAATTACAAAAGCCACGCCCTCAGGGTTTCTAACATATAGGGAACAGACCCCATGTACTGAAAATTTGAAGTACATATTCAACCCCCACATGAAACGGCCGTCACGTGAGTTGACAGAATTTGGATGACATCATTGAAATATGACATAAATGGACAAAATTGCCCTTTGTAATTGTTAGAAAAGGGCAAGAGTTTTTTTTTTTTTTTTTTGGGCAAAAATTGGTTATAGTTGCTGCACTTGTGCCTAGAAATTAGAGAGGAAAAGTGTTGCAAACCAAACTCCATTTCTCATTCCATTCACTACACCAAATTCGCGTAGTCTCCATTTCTCATTCCATTCATTACAAGCAACAGAGAGTAGAAGGTAACAGGAAAAAAAATTTCTTTTTTGTCCTGTTTAATTGACTCAGTGGGTGTTTTTACTAACAAAAAATACTAAAAACTTAACAGATTTTATCATCTCGTTTTCATTAAAAAAAAATTGCTGACAAAAACTCTTTTTCTACGGTAACTCTACTTACAAGCCTATTAACAACTTATTCATCACCAGAAAAAATTTGACATTTTTTAATAACTTATTCACTTTTCTCAATCACAAATAAAAATTTATAAATTTTTTACTACCAAAAATACCCCCTTAGCATATGGACTGCATGTACACTTGTGTGGGTGTGGCCCGCGTGGGTGTGTGTTGATGGGTGGGTGGGGGTGTCTCTAAGCACTGACTAGGTGTAGAGTAGGGGTGTGCACGGGTCGGACAATCCCGACTCGACATGCCAGGTAATGCCATTTTTTTGCTCCAAATCGGTACCAAACAACTAATAAGAATCGTCCACGAGCCCGAATTTTTTACGTCGGGTGGGATAAGAAACACACCACCCTGAACCGAAAATCTGATTTTTAACAGAAAATGAACCCATACCCGACCGAAACACATGTTCGGTCCCGCCTGAGACCCTTCGGGTTGGGTCAGGTTGATCGGGTTGCGGATTTTTTGCACACCCATAGATTGTAGAGCGTAAAATGGTATGCTTGAATTAGGGCCATTGAGAGCTTTGAGGTCATTTTATCAACTGACTGATTTGACAAAACACTAGACCATCTATTGTTGAGCTTGAAATGGGGGGTTATCTGTAAGTACAAAGACAAGGGAACATCTGCCGTTAGTAAGCATGGGAAATCTATAATTTTCAGTACATGGGAATTCGTGGTTGTCAGAAGCTTGAGGTTATCTTTTGTAATTTACCCCTAATTTATAGTGTTACTTTTAATTTCCCAAAATCGAAAAACTTTAATTTTTATATTCGAGAATGGTCTTTGAAAAATGTTGGCGACTTGCCAGTGGGGTTCATCCATAGCCAAACAAGTAGTCAAATCCTATAGCTAGATTTTTAGTTGACATTTTTTAAAGTTGGCACTAGAATAATGCCGACAGTTGCATTAAATTTGCATTATCACTACCCGAAGAAATAGAAAATAATATTGATATTTCAAAAATTGATGTAAGTGCTCCAAAATTCAAGAAATAAGCCAATCTTTCTAGATTTATTTCATATGTCATCAAAACAATTGCATTTTCGAATAGCCATTGTTATCCATCAGGGCACATCATGAAGATAGTGGATGCAAATCTTGAGGAACTTTTCTAGCTTTTTACCTTTGGGTGGCTGGTTTTGTCGTTTTTAATTAATCCACTAATAGAAGAGAAAATGTATTTATATTATGAGAAAAACTTGTTTCCTGTTGTGCTGTAAACACTTTACAGCACTTAATTGTGACCATCTAAAAGTGTTCTGGATGGTCCGGATGTTAATGAAATTTTTTTGGAGAAGAGTTAAACTTTTCCCCCGGAAAAGTTTTATTAAAATTCGGACTGTCCAGAACACTTTTGAACAACTGTGATTGGTTGGTGCTGTAAATAGGTTGTTTATAGTATAGCCGGAAAAACAAGGCAATCTCTTATATTACTTAGACGCCGTTCCACTTTTTCTAAAAGAATGTTTTGGAAAAAAAGAAGATAATTTCAAGATCAAAAATCATGTGTTTACGCAAATAATTTTTCTATCAACATGGATCTTATTTGATAGATCTCATTGTGATCTTTTAAACAGTGCAAAAAAATTGAAAAATCATTTTTTATTTTCGTTATATTTGAATTTAAAATTACATTTTTTTCGAAAAAAGAAGATTTTGAGAGAACCCTTATTCAAACGTCATACATGGCTTTAGCTTTGCGCAAGCTTAAAATAGATTAGGGACCGATTATTTATTGTCCATAAGTACAAGTCACTATGTACGTAACTATATATAAGACTCATCAGGCACCACAAGAAATTTAGACACCCCTTTATGGGCGGCATTTTGAAAAAATCAACTCTGTAATGTAGTTTTTTGTGGCGCTTGACTCGTCGCGATCGTAGAAAACGATGTTGTCTATGAGCTAATTTAGTAAGGTTGTTTTGTGCTAAATGATTTACTTGCGTCGTTGACAACGGCACTGAAGACGTGTGACACGGTTTATAAACATCGAAAAACACAAGCCGAAACCGACGCCCGCAGCGTTTGTTAACGCTAAATTTTTTTACGATGTTTATTGGGCCTTTTAGCGGCGTTCTTGAAACGCTGCATTGCTTAATTTCTTTCGGTGAGGGTTAAAACTAGAGGCTAGAACAATGACGAATCAAGAGGCGAATGAGAGTGGCCGATCTATCCTCGTTTCAAATATTTGTTAGAATAATAATACAGTAAAGATTTTATTCTCACATATGGTTCTCATGTTTGTTCAATTACACAAGTACGCCTCCAGCCTCTGTATCCCAGGCCTATGTTGTCGGCCCATCCGCCAGGCCCATGTACCTTTTTTTTTTACAATAAAAAAAAGATGGGAGGGAGCAACCAGGGTAGTAATTAACTCCCCTTAGGAGTGACCATAGGGACTCCCTATCCACCAATGAAATGTACGGTTCGAGCCATAGCTACTGTCCGGAAGGACGGACCGTCACCACGGCACCACTTAGTGTACAGCTAGTAAAAGATCCCTCCATTTGATTCACAAATGAGATTTGAGCACCTGCCTGAACTCGAACTCTCTCATGTGTTAAGGGGGGTGATGATCCCCGCCAACTGCATTACCACCTCAGTGGTAGGCCTATGTACCTCAATAGTAAGATTCCCATGAATTCCACACAAACTATGGGTACGTTACGTATGTACATCATCGTGGAGACCAAATGTACATTGATTTGTTTGGAATTCACTTCGGTGTCCCATATATATGATTAGAGTCATATTGTTACTAATCTCTCATTGAATTGGTTTTTTTAAAAGGATTCTTAAAAAAATGTTTTAAGCAAATTAATCGGTTTTGATCATTTGTGTGAAAATTCAAGAAGAATCCCACACAACCTGACATACATTGTTGTTAAAAAAAAAAAAAAAAAAACCTGCGCGTACGTTTGGTGTACACCAAATGGTGTATCCATATATAGTCGGACTGGTGTGTAAGAAAACGAAAAGGTTATCCTTACAGATTTCAGATCTGTGCAAGCACGCATAGACCTCTTTTAGACCAATTTTGGGTCCAAAAAAATGATCGGAGCAGCTCATTTTGTTTAAAATACTTTGTTCATGGTCCCTACCGAAAATCAACTACATAGAATATTGGTAAGGGTGTACGAAACATCCAATTTTTGTCCAAGAATTTATGCTTGAATTATGGGACAAAATTGCATGTTTCTTAGACATTCTTACCGATATCCTAATCAGCTGATTTTTGGTAGGGATCATTAACAAAGTATTTTAAACAAAATAAGCGACTCCGATCATTTTTTTAAAACCTGAAACGGATTTAAAAGAAGTCTGTGCACGCTGGCATAGATTTCACAATCTGTGCGGATAGCACCGTTTGTAAGAAATGGAGCAAGTATTCAGATGGTCTTGTCTTATCTGTACCTTTTTGTAGTGGTCAAATACTAAAACTATATTCGGAAAGCTTGTCATAATAGAAAGAATATTGCTCATTAGGTTAATTTCATATAGTAAAAAAGAAATGCGATATTAGATTTTTTTTTTAAATATCAAGATGTTTGTGTCAACTTAAGCGCATCCTGACTAATTCTTGCTACTGAATTACCGATGTCACCGTTCACTGGCGGGGCTGATTCATTTAAAGCTGAAGCAAAATCTCATTTGGAATAACCCCACAAGAGTTGCTAGCGCAAGGTTCCGAACCTATAATTATTACAGTGTATGCTTGATCTTGTAACGTAACAAATAAAGAACTTATCTACCCATTGAATAACTAATTTTTATGAACAGTGCTATACATCAGTAAATATCTTACGAGTCGATTTGAGCAATCAAACATGAGCACATATATTGCCGTCGATGATTGGGTAGTATCTATGGGACGGGAAAGTTGCGTGCCAAATCAAATCGAGCATTAAGTCTCCATCAACTGGGGACGTTTCACGCAGCCTAATAAATTATCCATAACGAACCCTAATAACGAGTCATATAAAAACTTGTAAAGGCAGATTAGGTTTACAGAGATGAGCAAAGCCGAGGAGAGAAAGCGATGGGCCACCGGCCCACCAAGGAGTTTGGGCCCTACAATCTTAAAAAGGGACCGTGTATTCGATGATCAGTATGGTACGGATGGGGGACCATTTTCAATAGTCTCCTTTTCTGCACTTTGTTGTGGAGTGAAACTGAAGCAAAACACCAAAGGAGAAAGATAAGATATAGCAAAGTCCCGAGATTTAGTCCGGTTGGTTAGCGGGTTTTCTCTATGCATAAGTCATTACGGTTTCTCCATGCATAAGTCATTACGGTTTCTCCATGCATAAGTCATTACGGTTCAACTCTTGGGTCAGGCTGCAAGAAAGTAATTTTCTTTGAATCTTGTAGTTTCGGTATGGATGATTTGCCTGTAGCTGGTCCAAAAAGACAAGCTTCAGAGCCATACGTCAGTGTTTAGAGAACCGGTTTGCAGTTTTTACTTCTTTTTACTTTTGTCTTCAGGCCGGCCTGCGAAATGGGCCCATGTTCTTGGTCGGCTTAAAAAAGGTGCATAACTTATCAATGCAAGTAGGTATGGAACTCGGGGACAACATGTGTGTTGTCTCTATCCGAGCAATGCAATTTTGGTAATGGACGACTCAAATTTTATCTCGCAATAAACGATTGGACGACAACTCTATTTAGAAATCAGCCAACTTTTGAACTAATAATAAGAGAAAAACTTCTTTGCGGTCGTTTTCGTGAAAAACGATTTATGGAGCTCAGATCGTGCATGTCTAAAGTGAATTGGACGGTCCGGATTTTAATGAAACTTTTTGGGGAGAAGTTTCCCCGGAAAAGTTTCATTAAAATCCGAACTGTTGATTGTCGAAACGGACGGCTCTGATTTGGCGCCTCCGCAAATGACTTTTTTTACCTCTTTACTCAAAGACCGCATGAATGCATGCATTTGGTACTCTCTCAATCATGAGAACCATGTGGAAAAAGAAAAATTGGAGATTGTGAAAGCCTCACATGTCGGATGTGTACAACGTAACAAGATAAAAAGAAAGATGAACTTATTCAATGGTTTTGCCATAATAGGTGAGACAAATGTTGTTCCAATCAAAGAAGCCATATATGAATCTATCGTTTGCAAAACCCTCGAGTAGGAAGAAGGAAAACAATACACGCTCAGAAAGAGGAGAGTCCTTGCAGTCCTGCTAGCTCGTTTGTGACCCCACTGGTCCTCAGTGGAGCGGTAGCTAGATGATCAGTCGATAGATGGTTGGTCCCTCACAGGTTTTGAGTCTAGGTAATGTTGAGAGGGACGTTGCTATGACTGAGAAATGGTCATATGGTGACAAACCCTCATATGATGCAAAATGAGACATACCACAGTCTTATTTGAGACATACCACAGTCTTATTTGATAATCCGAGCTGTTTAATTTTACAAGCCTCCATGTTATTTTTCTTTATAATCGATACAAAAATATCATATCGATAAGCCATCAGTAAAGACTTTTTCGAACCATATATCCGTCTTATGACAAAAAATGGTTGTCGAATTTACCATTCATTCTTACGCCAAAAAAAAAAAAAGAAATTTGACCAAGTCTTGATCATCCAATTGACTGATTTTTTGCATAGAAGATAAACAAATTGAGAACCACAAAATAAATAGCTCGGATCATCAATTGGGACAGTGGCAGGTCTTGTTATACATGACATAAGGACTGCGTGAAAGATCATGAGAAGATCTTGATTCGTTATACCTAGCTAGTAGCCTTGTCCATCCTTTCACCTGGGAAAAAAAGAAAAAAAGGACAATGACGGCTCAAAACATATTTTGATAATTACTATCGGCCAAGGACATAATGAGAACATTTCGGATAAAAAAAAATGATGAGAACATTTGTTAATGCCGAAGTTTCCTTGACGGGTATTAATTATCAAAACACGTCATTGGCGGTCATTTTCCCAAAGAAAAAGTGCAATTACTAGGGAAAGCCCAGTTGGTTGTGGTATGGATGTGTGCCTTTGGTCCTTCTTTGTAGCCCACAGACCACTGCCCAAAATGTTGTTTCTTTGGTAACTGGGCCAACAATATTTGGGCTAGCCCACCATAATTCGTACTCTATGTTCGTTTCACGAACGAATGACTTGGGCTAGCGACTTAGTCAGTCTCCTTCGATCACTTTGTTTTTATAAGTTCTGCCATATCCGACCCGACAGGGTAGATCAAGTCAGGACGTCCGGATTTTGTGTTAGGTTCGAACTTTTGCTCTAAGCCGTTAGATTGTGTTTTGAATAGTCCGGATTCGCGGAAAATCTAGTCGCGCGAATAGATTGTCTGTGCATCCGGATGATTGAAAACACAATCCAACGGCTGAGATCGTGGTCCGGACCTAACACAAAATCCGGACGTCCTGACTGGATCCGGACTGTCCGATCCTATTGGGTAAAAATATGTTCTGGTACAAATATGTTTTCAAAGAATTCTAACAAGTAAACAGTTCATCAAAATGAGCTTGGAAAAGGACTCACAATCCTATCCATTTGCTTAACTGCCTTAACCTTTCAACCTCGCGAAAGCAATTATCCAGCGCAACCATTTTGAAACCTTCCAATTTTGCCCTAAGCAATTACCCAAGGAATTTACAAACATGTCTGTGAAATTTTGATTATGGTGATATAAAGAAATAAATTTGGAAAAAAAATAAAGTACATCATATTTTATCGCTGTTATTAGGACTCTAGAAGATTGAGTACGGTGTTTGCTAGCACCTATTGGCCGAGTTCTAGAAACTGGACCACTAACACCTTTATCTATTTCATTTATTCGACTGAATCTTACGGTGCCTGCTCATGTACGACATGATTCAGATTTGATCATAGAAAATATTCTCTTCATTTTCCTAATAAGAATGAAAAAGATTGTTTTGCAAAACTTGACACCCATGTCTATTCACAACCTCACATTCAGGAACGGAGCTGTATAGAGAGGGGATACTTCCATTGAAAATATGACATTGGTGCGTGCACTCATTTACGGGAACTACAACCCCGAGGGGAAACGAGGAAATAAAAGCAGAGAAGATATATGCAATGGAGGAGCTTCTTCAAGTGGTAAGAAGTTTATGTGTACCTACTTGATATGTTCATTTGTATATGTACGCATGGATGGGTATCTGAACAGCTTGATTTCTTTGCAGAGATGAAAAAAATAACGATTTTATTAAAATGAACCGATTCGGATCATGAAAATAATAGCGATTCAATTAAAAGAACCGCAAGAGCTAGAGTTCAATGAAGCAGTTATTATTTTTTTAACAATCAATAAAGTACAGGACAAAGGTTGACTCTAACTTCATATTTGTTTAATTGTTTTCATATTCTTATTAAAGGATACGCAAAAACACAAGTGGACAAACATCAAAGAGCACCACCTCCCGATCCAAATCCCTGGACTTCACCACACTGCTCGCATCCATGCCTCCCATTCTCGTAGGAGCCATCTTCGTCACACAGGCTGTGTGTTAAATTGATCAAACTACTGATGGGGATATAATTTCCTAAGATGAATTATCTCATTGATCGCTTGAAATTACGATGGAGTATCAATACCACATCTCCAATTAAGTAGATATGCGACCTCATCGTCCGATTTTGGCTTTCATAAAAAGCGTTGTGTAAGGAAATTTGTCATCTGAACTGTATCTAAACGATCGGTTCGTTAAAACGTTCCCACAAAATAATCGATCGGGAGAGATTTTTTGGTGTGCTGTATACGTACAGCCAGCAGCCAACGATAGAAAACTTGAAAACACATGTTTTCATTAACCTGGCCAGTGGAGTACTTTTACTGAGATGGGGTAGTAGGTAAATGGCATGACCTGATCGAGCCCTGATGGTGCCACTAACCATTTTTGTATTACAGAGTTGATGGTTTCTTAATTTTCTTTTGCTCGATCTTATCCTTTCGTGGCCTGCCTGCACATAGATTTTCAATGGAGAAACTTAATTCTAACGTTGAAGTCTGTGACGCCACCATATTTCTCTCTCATTACCTAACCCCCCAAACAAAATGCTGCCCGCAGCTTTAGGACTTGACTTGGAGGATTCATTGATCTCTGCTTTGAAGCCAAAAAACAAAAAAACAAAAAAAAACTTGGTTATTGGAATCCGAAAAGGACAAGAGGATGAGTGCCGGAGGGATAAATTTACGGATCCGGATCCACTATGAAGATTTTTCTGTGAGGATCGTGTGAGGATTTTCATCCAAACCGTCCATCTCGTCAATCAACTGTTCAGATGTGTTTATATTTTTGATAAGTAATAGTTAATTTTTACCGGTCAAAATTTACTGACTTGAATTTTAGAAAGAAACAATAAAAGAGTGAACGGATCAGCTTCTGCTCATTGACTTTTCAAGAGGGACGGTTCTTCTTATATTGACTTGTCCGTATTTACACTCGAGAAGCTTTCATTTTGGAATTTTTTGCGGTTTAAAAAAGAAAGGGTAAAAGAGTAAATTCACCAACCCTCGTCCATGGACATTTGAAGAGGGAAATATTCTGGGGACCGCAAAAAATGTGACAAAAAAGACCCCCAGTTGTGACGGAGTTAGTAATTTTTAACCCTTTAATATTGTTATTCTGATGCAGGTGATGACTTCATTGGAGCAGAGTTGGTACCCTGATGAAGCAACCAAAGCATGCATAATTGTTTTTTTTTCATGTCAACGGTCTTTAAATATTATTCCTTATGTAATGTTTGTCCAGTCCGCAATTTGAGAACGTAAAAATAATACAATTTTTGCAAGAAAAATTCTAATTTTTTTTCAACAATTCACTAGATATTGATGAGTTCTTTAAATTTATAAAAAAAATTAAATTTTTCTTGAAAGAAATACATTATTTTTGAGTCCTCGTTTTGCGGACCAGACAAATATTTTGTGGTGGTGGGAGTATCTATATCACTTCCAAAGTATATGTTTTTGCAACTATTAAAGGTCCAAGAATTCAATATTTGGCTATATTCGGGTTGTGACTGGGCTAATGCGTGCTATGTGGAGAGGATTGAGATGAACTGGAGATTGGGTGCTTTATGGGACGTTGAGATTTGGCTCTATGGTCGTGTAGCATTCCTTTTGGAGCATATGCTTACGATTCAACAATTTAACAAATACTAAGATACGGATATCATATTGTCTGGCGAAAAAAAGCTCATTGCAGCTGAGTGAGTCATGAGTTTGAGTAAATCGCAGCCTTTGAAAATAGAAGTACCAGAAAGGGATAAAGAAGGCTAGTTTTGGCCTAACTTTATTTTTGAATTACTTTCATAAATTTTCCGTCTACATGGGAATTTCGCTGTGCGTTACTAGAGATATTGAAATAGTAAAATTTTATGATCAAGAAATGTAGAACTTTTCCTATAAACAAAAAAGAAAAGAAAAAAAGAATCACTAAATTTGGTTTATCTTTGTCCTCAGTGAAATTCGTAAAGCATTTTTGCCATAAATTTTATTTTGTAGATTCATCTCATCAAACGAATCAACATTCCACAAAAACTTAATGAGAAAAAGACTACAAATTGTAAATTTTATGAAACAAAAAGAATCTAGAGAAGGAAAATAAATTCTGTGCTTTCCTTATTCTCACTTATGTTATATCCTCTCTGGGTTTGAATCTTTAGATTACAAATTAAATAAAATTAGACCCTTTTCATAAAATATAAGTTTGTGTTACCAACCAAAAAAAAAAAAAAGAAGGCTTAAACTAGCTGGTCGAAAAGAGGTTAATTATGTGTTGTCTACGCCAGGGCTCCACTTTATCTTGACAGAAAAATAATCTGAAAACACCAACTAAATTATCCTAATTAAGGCGCATGTTTTTAATTTTTTTTCCGCCTTTTGTAATTTTTATTTTTTTGCTTTTTGTCGTAATTGTTTACATTTAGATTTAGCATATCAAGACGAATGATTAATTCAAAAATTATTAAACACAAATATTTATAATTTAGATAGGATGGTAGTATACACAGCGGCCTAAATTTAGGCTAAACTCAGCAAAAATGTCAAACTCATTAAGAAGGAGCTAGAAAAAGTTGTACCCCTACGAGTTCCACGTTCATATTCTGGAGGAAATGAGAGGAATATTGAGGGGAGGAGAGAGAATCGTCTTTCTTTAGATTTAAGAGAGAGAAAATAAAACTACAACGTGCGTACCTATAGAGGCATAGCTTAATCACCGTACTTAGGGAGTAATTAAGAAGTCCTAGTATATTATTTGGGCCGGGTTCGTGTTCGGCGTGACTACTATTTTTGTTAATCTTTACCAAATCGAAACCGGCCGGGTATTCAATTTTTAATCAAAATCATCTCACGCGTAGGGAAAGTTTAAGAAAAATCGCACTCCGTTAGGAGGGATCAATTCAGGTATCCATTGGGGTTTTAGGTAAAGTTGTCATCCCTCGTTAACTCCGAGGGGTTGACCTAGTGGTCAAGACCTATAACTTAGGAATTTGCTTCCTCTTAAGGTTTTAGATTCGAAACCTCTCGGGCGCTATGAATTCCTTTGGGAGCGGTCCATACAGAGATTTGCTCCGATTTTGATTTTAATTGCTCTCCCTTCAAGTGGACGGTTTAAGAAAACTCATCGCATGGAAATTAAGCTTAAGAATAATCACACTCCGTTAGGACAGATCAATTCGGGTATCCTTTGGTTTTAGGTAAAGTCGTCATCTTTCCTTAACTCCAAGGGTTTGTCCTAGTGGTCAAGGTTTAAAACTTAGGGATTTGCTTTCTCCTAAGTTTTCAGGTTCGAAACCTCTCGGATGCTATCAACCCATTTGGGACCAGTCCATACCAAAATTTGCTCCGGCTTTAATTTGGCTCCCCCCATAAATAAGCGGTGAGATTGAGACTTCATGATTTATTGAGATGCGTGCAAGCTGACCCGAAAATCCACTAGTGCATAGGGTCGTTGACCATGAATTAGCTAGTCTCCAGAGAAAACCCCAAACTAGTGCTGATCCACCTATGCTTCTAGGGCAATTATAAAACGAATGACAGCTTCAATGTTAAGTTGACCGCAGATTTATATTTTGTACTTGAAGATTCCTCGCTAAAAGTTCTCTCCTTGGATGATGAATGGATTGAATCATGAGGGCATTTGGTGGGGGTTCATTGTCCTGGAGAAAATATTTCCACACAAGGCTCTCTAAATAACCCCTATCTGAGTGCTGTAGCTCAGCTGTCTAAATAAATTTATACACAATTGTGTTTTGCAAGGCTCAAGATCTTAACAAAGATATGGAATAATGGGATGATTTGGCACCTCAATAATGTTCCACCTAGATCTGCAAATGCATGCCAGCTGCTTGTGAAAAGTTACAGATGAACAACCACAATCTTGTAATTTTTAGTTGTGATTTAGTACTTAATTACTTTGGCTAAGACAACCCGTTGCACCAAATTAACATGCATGAATCTTGCACCAAATGTGTGTTGCTTACCAGCTTACCATCATCACTATCTTTAGGGCGGGGTGGCGTTGAATTTTTTCTTTATTTTTTTTATCAGCAAAGAAAGAATTTTCGTATCATTAAAAACGATACAAAAAAGAAACCCTGATTATTAAGTTCATCTTATTCACGAAAGTATTTTCTAAAATCGATTTCGTTGCTTCAACAAGCGAAACTAAATTACATTCTGTAACTAGCTAGGTTAACCTTAGTACTTATATGCACTCTCGAAAGAAACTTCCACGAGTCAAGTTAGTAGGGTTGACGGCTAGGCAAAATATACATACGAGTCGTTGTCTCGACGTTCGATTCGCAACATCTACGTAATTCTCTAAGATGACCCTCCTGATCAATTTCTTTTTCATCATTCGACAAAAGAATTGAGGTTACAATGACCTAATGAACTAGTACGTACGCTGGCCCAGCTGGTGAAGTACTTAGCCTCACTTATTTAACTCTCTATAACATATAACACATGAATTTCTTGTCTTTCTTAAAAAATAAAAAATATAAAAAATTAATCTCTTTAACTTGTTTGTGAAATCACAATTAATATAATACCACCACGCGGAAAAATAAAAATAGGTAACTCGAACAACACCCATTACTTTAGGGATTAATTATAAACACACAACCGACGAATCCTGCTAAAGAAAGCTACTAGTAAAAAAATTGGTCATCAAACCAATCGTTTGGTACAAGATTAATTAAAAAGTGATAAAGACAAATATAAGTGCATATAATATTTCATACACAACCCCGAGGGATTAGCCAAATGATCTTGGCTTGGAATTCTTGAAGCCATCTCACCATCATACGTAAGCGTGCGAAACGGCTGCGGAAGGGACTGTAGAGATTAGTCTGAGGTGAGTACAAACTAATCCGGGACACCCTGCAACAGCTGCAGGATGGGATGTAGGGATTAGTCCGAGATGTGCACACAAACTAGCCCCAGACACCTTGCATTAAAAAAAAAAATGTACTATATTACATACACATACACTACAGCTAAAGTAGTATTATAGTGAGATTTGGTGAGATGTAACGAAATTGGATGCAGTTTGAACAGAGCTTTCAACGATTAGTCATAGCTTTCAATTCTGCGTGCTTGCGTTTAAGCCTCCCTCACCTCCTACTCCGGTTTTGCTCCTTTTTTTTTTTTTTTTTTAAATCCTACTAATTTATAAGTTCATCCCGAGTCCAAAACTATGATCCAAACGGTTTATTTCGTAACAGTTTAAAAAGGAAGAAACTTTTCATCCTGTAAAACCTACCTAAAAATCATGCTTCAATTTTAAACGTCAATTTGATCGAATAACGATGGATTTAGGAACAAATTATGTCATATTGAACGATTTAAGTTTAAATTATATTTGGCGCCAATTTTACAAAACAAAATACTCCTAAAAGATGTTTGCATACCTAGCTATAGCTATCAAGTCAAACTTTATTTTTTCCCTGACATGTTATTTTCTGAGAATTTCACAAAATTAACAATTCGGATTATGCATGTCGGCTAGAGTGTAAACGGTTCGGTTTAGACTTCTGTTTGACCGGTTTGTTAGGACATTTTGTAAACCAAACCAAAACATATAGCGGTTCGGCTTAGATTTCTGTTTGACCGGTTTATTGCCGTTTTTCGGTTTAGAGCAAAAACACAAGTGACTTTGAGCTATATATAGACAGGGTTTTTCGGCTAAATAAGTTAAATGGTTTATTTTTTTGTCCTTACTCAAAAAAAATTTGCATTTATTAGTTTTTCATCAATTTTTTAGAGATTATTGCTTCGTCATGATGAGAGGAATCTAAAATGTAAAAAATTAAGATCGAAACCTAATTTTTTTGAATAAAGACAAAAATGAGTCAATAAACCAATTTTTTTGTCTTTATTAAAAAAATTAAATTTCGATTATAATTTTTTACTTTTTAAATTCCTCTTATCATGAAGAAACAATAATTCCCAAAAATTGATAAAAAACTAGCAAATATGAAAAAAATTTAAATAAGGACAAAAAAATATGCCAAGTTAAAAAACAATTTTGAAGTCCAAACAACAACTAGCACCAATCAAAAGCAACCAAAAACATTATTGGAAAAAAAGAAAAAAAACAGCAACAAAACAACTATGAAGTCCAAACAATAACATTTTTATATAGGCTTAAACAACATTCACCCACCAAATATTAAGCAAATATCGAAAAACTCCGTGATATATATATATATATACACGCGCGCGCTCGAGCGGTCTAGTTTGGTTTACTCCAGATTAGATGCTAGCAAATCAGGCCGAACTCATTTTCTTCAGTTTTGTTAAAAATCAAACAGGACCAAACCTTTTGCCTCTTAGCTCCGTTGGTTTCGGACTTTCGACGTAAAATATTATCCGTTAAAATATTGCAGAAAATATTTTACCTATTTTCAAGTGTTTGATTGTATAAAAAAATGAGATTTTTATTAATTGGACGAAAATAACTTACCTTTAAATATTCCGTAAGTTATTTTCCAAAATGAATTCACTACCTTCTATTACAATTCTCATTATTGAGTTTTCTCGATCGTCAGTCCTGATTCACGTTCAATTCTTCCCCCCCCTCCCCGCCTCTCTCTCTCTCTCTCCATGCCATCTTATCCTCTCTCTCTCTTTTTTAAAATAGTTTTCATATGCCAATCAAACACTAAAAATAAAAATTTAAAATTTATTTTCTGAAAAAATATTTTACATCAAAACAAGCGGAGCCTCAAAATCCAAACCAGATCACCTCCCCACCCCTACATGTGGGACTGGGATAAATCCACACAAAATGAAAAATTAATATATTTGGAAAGGATATGGACGGATGGAGTGCAGGAAGAGCCATAGTCGACCATCTCGCGTATAAAACTAAAGTCTCCAACCCCATTACGCCACGTCACCACCCCCCTCTCCCTCTCCTTTTAACCAATCCCACCCCCCTCCCCTCCCTTCATTTGAACTTCAACTCTCTCTCTCTCTCTCTCTCTCTCTCTCTCTCTCTCTCATCCCCCATCTGTCTCATCAGACTAATGGAGGGTCTCATTCCGTTCGTGTACAGAGCCATAGTCCAGTACAAAAGTGGTGGACAAGGGCTTATAGATACATGGCTCAACGAATCTCCTTCGGCTGCATACATGAGACTCCCGGGCGACTCCGACCTCTTCCAAACGACGTCCGACGTCGTAAACGTCTTCCGGTCTTCCGACTGCGGCTTCTCTCCCTCTACCCCACAGCCACCGCCCTCCACCACCGCTCAAAGGAACGTCGTTGCTGCAGTTGTTGATCAGTCTCCGGTTCGTCGTCGAGTTGTTGCATGAAATTCATCGATTTGCCAACGACATATAAAAAAGCAAATTACGTGCCCGAAGAAAGCCTCGGACGCGTAATTTACTTCTCTTGTTTTCTTTTAAGCATGCATGTGTGTGATTTTCTTTTCATTTGTGTTTTTGTTTCCTTTATTGGTGATGGGAATATTGGTTGTGTTTGTAAAGGGTGTGGATAACCAAAGGGAACCCACACCCTTTGTGTTGTTAGTGTCAAAATGTGAAGGTTCCATTATTAAGAAATATTTGTGTAAATATTTGAGAACAAATTAATGTGTATTATCTATCTATCATGTGTTGTTTCTTCACCAAATGTAATCTTTTTTCAGGACCTAGGGTTGGTGCTGCCAACACCGTGCCTGTTCTCCGTGAGCGCGGTCTACTCCGGTCTCGTTCCAATGATCGGAAACGTTTTACTCCATAGAACTTGTGAAGTAAAACAAGTGTACCAAAAATCAGCTCGATCGGATATCATTAAGTGAATGTTTTGCGAAGTGGACAAGTAAACGAGCTTTTCGAAGTGAATGTTTCCGTTCATCGGAGCGGACCCCGCTCTCAGGGGACAACAAAAGGGCGGCACCAACCCCAGATCCCTTCTTTCACCTTGTTGGTCCTTCTCTTTTATTCCTTTTTTTTCTCAATTTCTTTTCGATGTTTAATTGGGAGCCGTTTGAAAAAAAAAGTCGTTGTCCTTTACCGGCCGGCTGTGAAAATGATTGGGCGAATGAAACATTTTATCTAACAGTTGTTAGGGTTTTAGGTCAAAGGGAATTCAGGACAACATCAATATATCTTACAAATTTTAGCTACTTTCTTATAAACTTATAAGTTTGAAACTTAATTCAACATTTTTCTTTTTACTTTTCGTGAACTTTTTATTTAGCTTTTCGTCGTAATTTTTGAGGTCAATCGTTCGTCTTGACAATACAAATTAAAAAAGTATAAAAATATGACACTTTAGACAAATAGACTGTTTGATATTTTTTTTTATCTTTGGTGAATTTTTTTTTACTTTCCATCATAATTTTGTATTTTTAGGCTTCTCTTGTCAGGACGGGTGATTAATCTAAAAAATGTAACGCAAATCTAACAAAAAATTTCCAAAAAAAAAAAAAAAGATCAAAACACACAAAACGGAAAAAAAAAAAAAGGTTCACAAGAATGGAGAGAAAGCCTTACGACGGGTGCCGTAATTGATGTATCAAAATAGGTTCATCAGTAGACCAGATCGGATCCGACATGACCCACCGGTTCACCCTGATACGAGTTATGGGTTCAAATTTCGATGCTACTTATTATTTATTTTTTCAAAATTCTATTCTACTTTTTTGATCATCATGGTTTGACTTTGGGTTATTAAATTCATGCACTGTGCATGGGAGGAATCTGGTACTTCATCAACCCCTAAAAGTAACGGCTAAAATAATCCAAGAATTGCAATTTTTGGATAATCAATAAAATAAATTTATATATATTTTAAATTTTTTTTAACACCAAATTAAGGAACCAATGGAGATCTGTAATTTGGTGTCATGAAAATTAAAAAATAATTTCTGTTTTGTACTTTATTTTTTGATCTAAAAATTGAACATCGTTTGAAAATGGATTACTTTTACAAAACGGAGGAAATATTAGTTTGTTTAATCGAATTCCGAATTCCGATTTTAGTGGAGTACAATAAAGAAATCGTGGAGAACCTAGAGAAAAACAATGAAAAGCTGATAACGCGTAAGCTTCTCTGGAGCTATAATCCTCCTTAAAAATGCGCGACGCTTCTACTCTCAATACTCATACTGTGCTCACGCTCTCAATTCTTACTCTCGTGAATTATCGTAGCTTGTGATGTATTTAAAAGACGCTCCCACGCTTGCGTATGCGCTCCCGCTCTCACACGTGAATTGTGTGACGTAATTATCTCCGGAGTCAACCAGACAACTAGACGTTTAGCCTCATTTTCGGGAGATGCCATTGAAACTTGTGGAAGATTTGCCTGCATCCACTAAAAAATATGGACCGGATGGAAAGTGATTTTGATGTTTTACATTTAATTATTGACACTCTATTTTTTGTTTTTATCTATATAAAATTATCAAATTACACCATTTATTTTGTTAGTGTTCTTCCACTTTAATTAAAGAGTATTGTTGTAATTTCAAATAAATAAAAAAAGATAAAAAGTGCAGTGCCAAAATCAATTTCCTAGATAGAGTCGGTCAAAATAGTTCAATTAATTGTTTCCACTTGATTAAGGAAACTTCCTAAACAGCTCTAATTAAGTTGTCCTAATATGGCCCACTTGTGATCCTTAAAGTCTACGACTCGAACCTAAGACAATAAACAAATAAGGGAAGATAGATAAAACAATAATTAGGTTTAATTTGGTTCAGTAATCCTTTAATTATATCTTATTTAGTCCAGTAAAGATTAAATGCTACTATTATGGTAGGCAGTAGCTTTTGAATTGAACTTAAGCAAATATTGGCCCAGCTTGCGTTATAGTGTACACTCAAGCAAATATTGGCCCAGCTTGCCCAATTAACAAAGCCAAGCCTCGAGCAGCTCGATCGGTTCATTTGCAACCTTAATCACATACTAGCTGGGAAGGCCAGTCAAATTCCTTCCCTCGTTTAAGATCTCGTCTTACTAGATTCAACCTTCATCATTTCTCCAAAATACGAAAACCTCTCTCTAAACAATATTCTAAAAGTAGCTAGGCGTTAGTAGAGCGATCGGCCATCTTCGAGTGATTAATCGGATTTATCGGTACATAGTACTTAATCAGTAATCGGTGACTAATCGTTAGTTGGACCTAATCGGATAAGTCCCACATGCGATCAGTTGCGATTAATTCCTTGTTTTAGAAACAGAATACCATAACCAGTACCATATCAGCTTCATCTCTAACAAAACTCTTCATTTTAGCAAAAAAAAATTGTACGCAGCTAGTTTGTTCTTGGTGCAGACCACTCAACTCTAAGGATGAGATTGTCATACCCATAGCCATCGAGTTTGTTAATAGCTCTCTCCGCGTCTTCCCGGCGCAGAAAGTTGACGTAACCATAACCTCTGCCCGAGCCGGTTGCGTAATCCTTCGGAACATGAGCGCGAAGCACTTGCCCGAAAGGGTGGCAGAGGTCAACCAAGTCAGAGTCCTGAGTGTCTTCCGAGAGGTTGTCGATCCTGATAGCGTAATCGTCGTTCCTCCGCCTCATATCCGATCCAATTACACTTCTCTCGGCACCTTCCCTCCTGCTTGGTGGCACGTAAGAGGTACCTTGGCTGGAGGACGAAGCCGTGGCTGCTGCCTCTGTCGGAGGAGGTGTATTATTCGTTAATAGTTGGGTTTGGTGAGCAAGACCTGGGTAAGGGCACCTCGCCGTCCAATGGTCGCCCTTCATACCGCAACTCCTGCACACCATCAGAGCAGCTCCTTTGCCAAGCTGTGCCAGTGAATCTCCGCTACTCTTGGCTTCTTCGGCTTTCTCACCTGTTCGTGTTTCCGTCATTCGACAAATTCCAAGGTTTAAAAAATGCATCAACGAAAATGGATAAACTTTCTGGGCAATAAACGTTAACAAAAACAAATGCATCGGGGCACATCGATGAAGATCGTTCTGTATGATATGTGGGTTAAGAACGAAAAGATGCCCGTAGAGACATGGCATGGCCGCGCATACATTACGAAGACCTTGGCGTAAAAACCACAAAATTTGAAATTGCTTCCGAAACTCTGTCATACAGGGAGAGAATTCCCTAAAGAGGATGCTTGATTACCTGGTGAAGCCAGAAACTCTCTTCATGCATCACATTTTTTCCCGAAGAATCGCGTAGTTGAAAACGAGAAACAAAAACCATTAAAAATCATAGCAACAAACAGGGACGGATTTAGGAATATAATTTAGTGGAGGCACCTGTTAATCATAATGGCGAAAGTTCATTTTTTTTAGGTCAACCACACTAAGAACGTACAAAATTAAAGCATACATTACTAACTACAAAAATTTATAATGCGTACTTTAAGTTAAATTAGGTAAAAATGAGCATAAAATCTCAAACAAAAATTTTAAAATATATTTTAAATGAACAACAAGAAGTTTTAGAAAATCGAACTAGTTTTGTTAATGACTTTATTTTAAAATATTTTTCTTGAACAGTTAAAAATAAAGAGAATCAAGAAAGAATAGCTCTAAATAGACAAATTGCTCATAAATCAATAAATATAAATGCACCATATGATAAAATTCACACGTAAAATTAATTTATGTGCAATTTCGAGATATATCCAAAGTGTGCATGTTTATATATTAACACATTTTCATAATTATGCTAATTTATTCAAAATGTATATAAAAAAAATTAATTTTGAGTGGAGGCACACGTTCGAGTGGAGGCACATGCCCCCGCATGACCCCCCTTCAATCCGTCCCTGGCAACAAATGCAGCTGCATGATAGGATTGCATCACTGGACTTGTAACCATTCCATAAAGCAGCAGAAATTTTAGCTCCACAGTACAGCCACGTGGTACCCGCCCGATACCCAAAAATTTCTCGTAAAAAAGGGTTCATAGTTTCATGCTTTTCGATCACATAATATATAGGTGGTTTATATATTTGGAGTCTGTTATCAATACAGAGTAACAAGCTTTTCAATATGCTATATCGGCGATCGAAGAAATCCAATACAAATCCGTAGACATCAGAACAAAGGGCGGTGCTTGGTTACGAGATCTATCGATACTTTCAAATTACAAAACCTTACCTATACATAAAAAAAAATGAATTCACACCGATTATGGATGAGATTTCAGAAGCAACAATCAAGATGAACGGAATAAAATCATTAATCGTCTCCCTTTTGAGGTCAATCTGATCTCATTTCCTATACTATTAAGAGCCAACCCTACTGAACAAACAGAGATCTTCGGTTTAGTATTTCAAAACAGGGGAACTGAATTAAATTAGGGATAGGAATACTTTATAACTAAATTCTAAAAGGTTGGTTTGATGCAATTCAACTTTCTGGACAGTATACACAACATTTGGGGCAGAGCATAACTACTAGGGTCTACGTACAACCTTTGGGCAGATGGGTTTGAAATTCTAAGTCACAGAATGTGGTGGCTGGAACGGGGTCGTGAAAGCGTCTTTCGAAAGACATATTTGACTATGTACAAATTGCGAGAGCGAGGATTAAGAATAAGAACGAGAATTGTGAGCGAAGGCAGCAGGAGGTTCATCATCATGTGAGAGAGGAATCCTAGTTATCCCAATCAAACTATATCACAATACCACTCAGGGGTACTTCATCATGTGACCCAGAGGAAATCCTAGTTAGGCCCCGTTCGGCTAAATAAGTCAATTGGCTTATTTTTTTATTCTTATTCAATTTTTTTCGTATTTATTAGTTTTTCGTCAATTTTTTGGGGATTATTGCATCGTTATAACAAGAGAAATCTAAAAAGTAAAAAATTATGATTGAAACCTAATTTTTTTGAATAAGATAAAAATAAGCCAATAAGCCAATTTTTTCATCTTTATTAAAAAAAATGGATTTCGATTCTATTTTTTTAACTTTTTAGATTCTTCTTGTCATGACGATGCAATAATCTCTAAAAAATTGACGAAAAACTAACAAATACGATTTTTTTGAATAAAGACAAAAAATAAGTCAATTGGCTTATTTAGCCCAACGAGACCTTAGCCTAAATCACAATACTACTGACATTCTGCATATACAACATTGTACTCCTTTCGTTCCGAATTGCTAGTCTTTTACAAAAAGTCGTGCAACTTTAAGATCAAAAAATAAAGTACTCCCGTATAGAGTTTTTACGATTTTCAATGAAATTAAAATTTTTCCTCAGGTGTTAATTATTTGGTGTTAGAATTTTTTTTTCAAATTTACAAGTTCAAAATTGTACTCCACATTCCAAAAAGATTGTCTGGTTTGCAAAATGAGAAATTTAAAAAAATTGAATTTTTATCAAGGAAAATTCAAACTTTTATCGATAAATTAAATAAAAAAAACTCTTTTGATATTTAGTAGCTAGCGGGAAAATTTTGGAATTTTTTTTTGACAAAAAGTGTTCTCAAGTTCTTATTTGTGGACAAAACAATCTTTTTCAAACCAAATAAGGGAATGAGAAATTATTTTAAACTTTTTTTTTTTTTTACTTTTCCCATTACCCATGTTCTACGCGAACATTAATAATTTGGGTCTTTGAAAAATGATTTTGCGTTCACTTTTCCATTTTTTTTCACATCACGCACGCAAATCATGTGACCTAACCGCATATAATCACGCAAAAGAGCAATAAGTGATGCTACAGGTACTGATTCCGTCGGTACCGAAATCGTAGGGACGGCCGCGCCGGGCCGTCTCCGGCCACCGGACGGCCGATCCGAGCCGTCCAAAAATTCTAAAAAAAAAAACGAGGGGGTCTACGCTAGAATCAACGGCATCCAAGATGTGTAAGATGCTTGATCCGAGCACCCTTTTTTCTTCTATATATGTATATTCGCTATATACACGAAAAAAGGGTGCTCGGATCAAGCATTTTACACACCTCGGAAGCCGTTGATTCTCGCGTAAACACTATCGTTTTTTTTTTATAGAATTTTTGGACGGCTCGGATCGGCAGTCCGGTGGCCGGAGATGGCCCAGCGAAGCCGTCCCTACGATTTCGGTACCGACCCGGTCGGTACCAATATCATTTCTGAATAATCGGTACCAATATCATTTCTGAATAAAAAAAGATAAACAAGGGCGAATTACCAGAGTCTCTCCGTCGCTCAAGCACGATCTCCTCCCTCGAAACCATAGTGAGCCGGCTCCCAACGTCCTCATCAACAGCATCGCCAAACTTAGCCCACCCCCTCCTCTCCACAGCACGCTTACTAACCCGAGCGCTGGCCACCTTCCGGACGCGAGTAGTAGTAGTGACCCTGACTCTATGCCCCTGTTCATTGAGCTTGTACTCCACCACCTTCTTGATCCCGTTCTCGTCCGGACCGATTACCCGCGGGGGAGGGAGGAGGAACCTGAGGTCCATGGCGGCGGAGTCGTCTTCCTCTTCGAGTTCTGACCACCGGAGCTTGTTTGAGGATGAGTTCTTGTTGGAACCCGAACTGGGTTCTGGTTTGTCGATCGCCATGGTTGTGTGCTTTGATTGGTGATGTTGTGAGGGATTAGGGTTTTCCGATGGGAAAATTATGGTGATTTATGAGCAATTGGAAAAAAAAATGGTTTCAATGCAACTTTATTTGTAACCCCCACAAGCCGTTGCGTTTTAGGAAGGAGATTAAATTCTTTACAATGCCGGTATAAATATTTGTTTTCTCAAAATCAATTATATTATGTCATGTCGTCATGTTCTATTAATTGAGACCATTATTTTACAATGTGTTGCGATATAATTGATTTGAATGAAATACTAAATGTTTTGTGTGAAAAATTTATTATCGTGAGGAAAACTAATTGTTTGCAGCGCACGTTCACTACAACAAAAAACACTTTCAGTGACACCTTTTGGAACCTTTCGGTGACAAAAAAGTACTCTTGTCACTGAATGGTAGCCAACGGTGACATCAAACTTGAAATATGTCACCAAAAACGTTGGAGGTAACTTGGCTTGTTCGCGCCACTGCGAACGTCTATTGGGTGACATCTTTCATGTCACTGAAGAATATTTTCGGTGACAGCACTTTAGTTTGTCATGGAATAACCTGAATTTTTGAAAGGAAAGTGAACACAAGTAAAACTACGTCGTTTTGTGCTCCTATTTTTTTTATTTATTTTATTTTATGCTTTGTCACCAAAAAAAAGCCCTAAAGTACTCTGTACTTCTCACAGCTTCCCCTCGACATCCCTCTCTCCCTGTGTTCCTCTCTTGCTCCCTCACTCCACGGTCGACCATCTCCTCCGACTCTGGCTATTTCATCTGACGACTCTAAAGCCGAAGATGTCGCCGTTGCCATCGCCGACGAGTCTGTACTATGATTGTTTTTTGACAGATCTCGTCGATCGCGCCAGATATCAACGCTTCATCCCTACACCAAACGCAGACTTCTCCTCCTCCATCCACCAGCTCGCAAGAGGTTTCCTCCCTTATTGTTAATTGATACCACCCAACTTCATCCCCCCCTAGAATTTCTGGCCCATCAACTTGTCGAACCCTAGCAATTTGGGGTTTTTTTTTTGCACTGAAAAATTGGGGCTTTTGTATTACTTACGAAATTAGGGCTTTTGGATTTCTTTATTTGCAATCTTTTTCCGTTTCAGATTCCATTTAGTATTTCTTTCTTTGGTTGTAAGATCGATAGTGTATTCCGTTTTTGGGTGATGAAAATTTGGTTTTTGTGTTTGTATTTGTTGTTCGGGAATGCAGGTGGTTTGGAATTCAATGAAGGATTTGGGCATTTCACTCTCTCTCTCTCTCTCTCTCTCTCTCCACTCTGCGTGTTTCTCCAATGCCCCATCGGGACCTCCGCCTTAGATAGACTCTAAATTAGGGTTTTATATTTTCAAGTTGTCTTTGCTGGTTTTATACATTCGTGTGCATACTAATTGACGCAAATTGTTCCCGTAGGGTTTTTGATTTAGCAGGTCTGGATTCGAGAGGTTTGGCAAGGGTTTCCAAGCTACAATGTTTACGGCTCACCCATTGATTCTCTAGTAAGTGATTTCTGTTCTGTCCTTTTCGGAATGATTTTTGAGACCCTCAGATTCTGATTTGTTCTTTCATTTTATTTTATTGATCCTATATGAGTATGATAACTAATATCTAGAGAAAGTGAAGTATTGATTTTCGAAATCGATACCCATTGCTCACCTTTGGATTCTTTAATGAATCAAATCTCATTCGTTTTTAGAATGATTTGTCTTAATCTCTCACTTGAGATCCCTTGTAGGGCTGGAAGTAAAAGCAACATGATTCAATTTTGGGGATCCTCTAAGAACCCCAGGTTAGGTAAAAGATTAGCCTGAAAAAAGCGGTGTTTTCACTTTGGGGCTCTTTTGAAGCTTCAGACCTGCAAAATTAGAAATCATACTTTTTGCTATGTTTATTTTTGTGATTTTGTCTACTCCTTAATCAGTAATTGGGATAATTGACTTATGTTGTTATTGGATTGTTTATTTCAGTTCAATGTGAAGGAAAGAAATGCAATTTGGTGAGACTGCTTTTGATTTATAGTATTGAATTGTAGCATAGCTTTTGGCCTTGTGTCTGCTCTTCTTTTTCAGGTCACTCTCGCATTCCTTGTAGTGTTTGTAATCTTGTATCAGAAGATAAATAAAATCCTTTTGTCATTCATTACTCCCCCTTGGTTTGATGGGCAATGGGCATAGACTTTCATTTCTATTGTTAATAAGGCACTCTCAGTATATACGTTTGAATCTATTTCTTGTGCAGTATATACGTTTGATGAACTTCTTAGTAGCTCCTAATGGTTGTGAGACTTTCCTTAGGACAAGTTCCAAGTGAGATGTTTAGGTCGATTGCATTATAGCTCCTTCGTTGATCTCAATTTGTGTTAAGATGGTAGCATCCCAGCTTCCTTCCAGCAGTGCCAAATCGAAATAGGTTGTTTAGAATAAGATGACTTAGCAAGTTGTCCGAAAAATGCAAGCCCAGCTCAAACAACTACTACAGAAGCTAGAGCTACTTTGACAAGGCAAGCACCTGCCCTTATTGATTGCCCAAATAGGAGCTTTAGCCAACTAAAGCTACTTCCAACTTGAGATAGAAAGAGGAAACCCATGTTAGCCGCACGCTCAACCAAGATTGAGTTCAAAATAGCTTTTGTCAAAAGCAGATGCATTGAGTTGTCCCATCTAAAAAAAAAAGAGAGGAGTGTTTCCAAACTTAACTCAGCCTATTGCATATATAGATGCGGAACCTATCAAATGATGTGCATGTAGTCTCCCCTCATAGGTCGAGTACTCCTATTTGCGTCGAGTAACTACTGCTCTCGTTTGTGTCAAAAGTACTCTCGTTGCATTTTCCTTACGGCTTAGCCATCTATTCCACTTAGTTCTGCCACATAAATAGGAAGAGAAAGATCTGGGTACTACGAGCAGGCATTGAATGCATATTAGACTAAGAGAATAGGACGCATAACAAGAAGTGAGAGAAGCTAGAGCAAGCTTAAGCACAGAAGGAGCTGTCCTGGTCCTGTTAGTACAAATAGATTGTTTGTGCCTTTTTCCTGTGAGGGAGATTGATTTTAACAGGTTTCATTTCGGGATGGGAATCATAGTAAGGCAAGCTGGATTGCCCATACGTTGTTCTTTTTCCACACTATGTGACTAACCGACGGATGGGACTAGTAGACGCAGCAGACTGGGATTGACCTGAAACTGTCTTCTTTGATTGAGTTGTTGTGTAATCGAAATCTTACAGTATAATACATATTGTTAGGCATTTGGGGGATTGGCAATCACGTGGTAGCAATGCTTCATTTGGATCTCCTTTGTTAACTTGCCTTTTCGTGTATATATGCATGTATATACAACAGATTTTGGGACTGGTTATAGGAGCCTCCGTTTTTGGGCAATTTCTAATTCGTAAACTTGAAATTAGGTTTTGGTTTCTTCCTGAGATCTGAGGCACATTGAAAGACTGTTCTTTTGGTGTTGGAATCGTCCGAAACCATTGAGAATTCAATTTACTATGAATTTTCAAAAACTGGTCTGTTTCCTGGAAATCTGCTCCCAGACAGATCTGCAAATCCACTGTATTTGTTCATCGCCTCATCCTTGAACTTCGAATTTGATTTCAGTTCCTTCATGGCATTCGAACTTCATTCTCTTGCACAACTTTTGACACCAAAATCACTCAAAAATATAAAGAGCTTGACTAATTCAAAGTTGGGCTATTCTGTGTTGTTTGTGGCTGGACATCAGTTGCTTTTTGGACATTGCGCGATCTCGGTATTTAACCTAATCGTGTTCAACTATTTTCACCTCCAATTGAACCACTCAGTCATTTTATGGCTTGTTCAATACTCATTTTTGGCATACTTAAAAGAGCCAAATGTTCCATGATCGAAAAGCCTTCATTGGAAACCTTACTTTCAATCATCTTGACATATAGGCAGGCGATTGAGTTCAATAGCTATAGTTAAGTTTACACTTAGAGCACATTGATGGCAGATATAGCTTGTTGACGGTTGTTTGTACTTTCCATTCACATTAGGTTGGTGCCTACTTGGCGTTGATTAGGAGATGGAAATTCTCACGAATACACAATGTAATGTGTTGATGCCATGCACTGTTAAAAGACTTTCCTACTTGCTTGTCAAGATTGCTTAGTCCGGTCTGTTCAACTACACACAAATAGCATAAAGTTTATTAATAGATAGAGGAAACACAAGTGAAATTCATTTGTTTGTGCTACTGTTCTAACTTTCCTTCTATTTTTCCTTTCATCTTTTAACTTTTGAGTGTCATTTGAGTACTTACTTTAAACTAAATCTTTCATTTTTGGCAGTTGGAATGTGTTGGGTAGGAGAGAGGAAAAGGTGATGACATGATACGGAATTGAAGTGGAGAACTCAATATTTTCTTCTAACATGGACAGGTATGGCAAGAAAAGTTTAAGGTTGGCCAACGAAAGTTACACATTTTTTTTCTTTTTTTGGGTTAAAACTTAAAGATCAGGCATTATGTTACATGTTACTTGTGGGTTTTACACATTTCGTTTGATATGTTGATCTGTTTTCCCTTTTTAGATTTTAGATTATTGAGAATACATGATTGCCATCAAGTTTTAAAACAAGAATTAGCTTTGGGATTGACTGGTCTGTCTTCAAACGAGTAATGTCTTTAGCTTTGTAGTGTCTATCCTATTCTAGAAAGTGAAACACGTCTTCTTTTTTGGCAATTTAAAAAGAAAGACTTTTTAACAAATTCCGTGTTTTAAGAAATAGTTCAGCCTCATTTTTTACAGCAGAGCATGCTTACCAAAAAGAAACAAGCCCATTAAGGGTGTCCGAAGTACAAGTCCTTGGTAGGCAGAACATGAACTCATTCTGTAGCTCTATAAAGGGTCACAGTGTCAGCTATCATCTACTTCCTAGGATAGAGGGTGTAAGGTCTAAAATTTAGGGTTTAGGGCGTAGGTTTTTGTAATAGAAAGCTTGTAAATCCTATCTGATCTAGAGAATCCCGTTGATAAATTTAGAGTTGCAAATAAAGACGCATAGAGTCTAACTGTATGGTGGATCCGTATATTGATTTTCCATCATCTTGCGTAAACCTTGATTAACTGGAATAAGGACAAGAGTTAGTTATTAGTGATAAGATTGCATATCCAAGTTCTACGGTCACTTTGTCCAGTAAAGAACAAACCAAGAAGAAGAAAAAGTTGCTCAATAAGATGAAATGATAGATGAGTGTTGCAAGGCTATCAAAATATGAGTGTTTAATTGCGTCAATTTCAAGCCCATTAGTGGAGAAATGGAAAGTGGGCAAGGCCATGAAAGATTCAAACAATGCCTGTTTTGCAAAATAGAAAGAAGACCCCCAAACAAGGTAATATGCAGTGTTCCCCTTAGTTGGTTTTCTTTTCTGCTAGCTGTTCTTAGCTGAGGCTCAGTTGTTTTTATTTTTTCTCGTTCTAGAGGTTGCATAGCCTATTTTAGGTGTTTTGTTTGCTGTTTGTTTTGGATTGTACCCATGAGGACTTGTTGTAAGGGTTGTTTGGTTTGGTGAAATAAATGAAAGGTTGCACTGGAATCATTCTTCCGATAAGACCATTCTTTTTTTTTTCTTCTCCCCACATTTTATAAATGCCAATACTAGATGTTACAAGAAAGAAGGTTGTATCACACGTACTAAATTCTATGTAGCCTTCTTACATAGATTGTTCTCTATGCTTTTTTTTTTGGTAAGTACAATCTATTCTATTGTTTATCTACTTTGTTACATAAGGTTGCTTAAGATTGTTTCACCCAGGTCCAAGCCACGCATGTAGCCTTCTGATAACAATCTATGGTTTTTTTTTTTCAGTCTCTTTTATTACTGTTACAAGTAGTGGCGCAACTTTCATGTGTAACGCACATGTGCTTTCATTAGTAGTTTTAAAAGTGTGATAAAGCTTGAATTAATGTTCATGTGTCGGACACGTGTCTGAAATGTGTCCGGAGCGTGTCCATGTCTTACACGTTTCCGACACTGATACTTCGATTCTGGTGAAGTTTTGCTACTACTTAGGTTGCATATCATCCATATTATGTAGAACGACATCAAAATCTGGGTTGGGTAGCTCGCTTAGTCACTCATGAGTTTTGCCATAATTCGTTATATAACAACTTGGAGCAAAATCTCTTTCTTTTTCAGAACCTTTCATAGGCTTGACATGTTATATAATTGTTTTTTTTTTTTTTTTTGCAATTTTGTACAGGTAAGGAGATGGAGTTGCTTTTTGGCAGTTTACCGAGATGGAGTTGAAGATTTTTTGGTAGTTAAATGGAACACTTGTTTTGAGTTCTTTTTGTCATTGGACACACCATGGACATGGATGTTTTGTAGTTTTGGTAATGCTGTTAAGTTTGAAGTGGTTATTGTTGTAGGATGAATGTTTTGAAGGATTGTGAAGTTGAATGATGAATGTTGACTTATTGGATATTTGATTTGAATGAGATTTTGCTTCTTTGCAATTTAAGTTTTGCTAAGTTGAATCATAAGGTACAAAAAAATTTGAAACTTTGTAAGCTGGTGAAAACAATATTTGCTACTAGAGTCATATTTTTGGTGACAAAAGAGATTGTCACGGTTGTGTGTCTACCACTACGATAGGTTATTGGTGACACAAAATTGATTGTCACGGTTGGTACTTTTGGTGACAACATTTGTCACAGAAAAATCTCTCTTCTGTGACAGCATGGTGCTGTCATCGTTACTTTCCGTGACATAATTACTTTTGTCGCAGAAAATTTCTTTTCCGTGACACCATATTGTTGTCACTGTTACTTTCGGTGACAATTGTGTCACAGAAAATCTATCTTCTGTGACACTGAATTTCTGTCACTGTTGATAACATTCCGTGACAATTACACAATTTTGTCACCGTTGACTTTCAGTGTCATGGATACAATGACACCCCTTCTTGTGTCACCAAAGATAATAGGTGACAAAATTTGGACTTTTTGTGACATTTTTACATGTCACCGAATGTGTTTTTTGTTGTAGTGGTTTCAACCGCCCTATTCTGTTTCTGTATCTAATGGGTGAGTTACAAAAAGTGTCTAGCAATTAAGCAACTTATTTCACATTTTCAAACTCAAAAATAATGTAAATGAAAAATATATTTTCAATTTTTTTTGCATCGTATAAAAGATCTCGATGAGTTCTTTCAAACAAGATCTATATTGCATATTTTTAGATTTCAATAAGTCCATAATATTTGAGCTTGAAATTGCCTTCTTAAAAAATAAGAAGGGGCCTAATAGATTACTTAGGCTCCGTTCCGGAAACATTCTTAAAAAATAAGTAATTATTTTGCCACTTCTAATTCAAAAATAAGAAGGGGCATTCTACAAAATCCTTCTTAAAAAGTTCATTTTACATTTTCAAACTCAAAAATAATGTAAATGAAAAAAAAAATTCAATTTTTTTTGCACCGTATTAAAGTTCTCAATGAGATCTATCAAATAAGATCCATAGTAGTAGGAAAATTATTTGCGTAAACACATGATTTTTGAGCTTGAAGTTGCCTCATACAAAAAAAAAAGACGGTTGCTATGATAATGGGCGCCGGCGGAGGGAAATCGTACCGGCGGCCGCGTCGGGCCGTCTCCGGCCACCGGACAGCCGATCCGAGCCGTCCAAAAATTCTAAAAAAAAAAACCAAGGGGGCTCTCGCGGGAATCAACAGCATCCGAGGTGTGTAGCGTGCTTGATTTGAGCACCCCTTTTCCGTGTATATATGATGATGGCTCGGATCGGCCGTCCGGTGGCCGGAGACGGCCTGACGCGGCCGCGGGTACGATTTCCCTCCCGCGGCCCATTGGTACCTATATAAATTCTACCAAAATAATTACCCTCCTCCTTATTTTCCGGAACAACCCTTCTTATTCAACAAAAAATAAGTTCTTTTTTTTGTTTCTGTAACCCAACCTTAGATTTTTTCAGAAAAGATTGCCTTGTTCTTTTCCCTTTTCAAAAAGAATTTTTCAAAAAATTCTCCTAGATTTTTCCTACTTTCAACATTTCTCTCTCTATTTCTCTCCACTTATTACCCCTACTATTTTTCAAAAACCTTTTCAAAGCACAAACCAAACAAAGTATATTAGTTTTTCCACCGTATTTAGCGTTTTTAGGGTCGCCTTATCTATATGTTTTTCAAGTTTTGTCCATATTATTAAACTTTTTCGATTTTGTTACTCCCTCCGTCCCTTAATAAGTGTCTGGCGCGCAAAATTAGGCCTTACAAAATATGCATGTTTTTCATTAAAAAATTTATTTATTTTTCACAATCTAATAGAATTCATTACTATCTATTGATTTGTGAAAAAAATTTGATTTTTTTAACGAAACAAATGCATCTTTTTGAAGACCTAGGTTTGCGCATCGGTCACTTATTTAGGGACGGAGGGAGTATCAAAATTCAGATTTTAATTCTAATTTTTTTAATAAATAACTAAAACATGAATAACCCAGTGTCTTTAGGAGAAAAATAACTTAGGCCAAATGCACCATAAACATCTTTGTCTGCAAAATAAATGCACCTTAATATTTCTTTGACAAGTCGGTTAGAAGTGTGTGTATATATATTTTTGACTTGGAGACTTTGTTTGCCAATATTGTTTGCATCAACGGAAGTTAACGGGGAGTTAGTAGATTAGTTCACAATGGATATCAGAGGCTAGCCATAGTCTTAAATCCCAAACGCGTACAACGGGACTCAAAACATGGCCTCCCATGGGAAGACCAAAAACACTTTCGCACAAAAAGAAGCCACACGAGATAAGACACAATTTCAATATCATAGCACAACCCTTTTTATCATGGGTGACAAATTGAACCCAAAGCCCACAATAAAACTCAAACACACCCACTAATAAATAGACCCAATCCAACCCGTATATTAGTTGAGTTAGAATGAGTCCAAGCCCACCTAACCCGCCCAATATAAATTGCTCCTTAAATTTTTATAACTATGTTTCTGTTTTACCCATTCCAGGGGTGATGGGTGAGAAGAGTTGAATTCATCAATCAGACCAAGTGCAGTGAAATCTGAAAAAATAACACCCCACTTACATATAAATTACAGGATATGTTATTCAGCTCCATCGGGTCAGTGAGAAATAAGAAACAGAGCCGCGTGATGAGCACAGAGCGAACTATTCTTTCGCCTTTTACAACTCACAACCGCATAAACTGGATTTTCAGCCATGCCAGCAATAGGAAGCTATAAAAGCACACAAAAAACCTATTGCAGTTCAAAAGGGCGGAAAAAAAAACATGAAACTGCGATATTGGAACTAGACCAATAACGTTTACATGTGAAACCCAAAAGAGAGAGAGAGAGAGAGAGAGAGAGAGAGAGAGAGAGAGATGAGTTATTCAGACAGAGGCTAAGATCCAAAACATAACATGAGAAGATATGGCAATAAGGAACCAAGTGACAAAAGCCAAGGCTACAGAGAGCTGGAATCTGTTGCAAGGGAGATGCGTTTGAGCCTTGCAGAAATTCAGGTCCCTTGCATATAAAACTGCGATTCCGGCTGATGAACATGCGGCAGCAAGCGATAAAGTAGCAGTCACCTGCATTTTAAAACAATCCTTATTGCTCCAATTGGATAAAGAAAGAAAAAGAAGAACTGCAAGCCAGATGAGCCTGTATCGAAGGGAGAGAACTCCGATTTCCAACTAAAGGCCTGATTTGATCAAAAAAATATTAAAGGCCTGATTAGTACTTCCATGGCTTGTATTCAACAAAATAAGAGAATTCATGAAAGTAGCAGTGACCTGCATTTAAAACAATCATTCATTCCAACCTGGTAAAGTACTTCTATAGCTAGATGTTCAAGATGTAGCCCTTATCGAAGAGAGAGAACTTTGACTTCTGACTAAAGGTTTTATTAGTACTTCTATAGCTAGATGTTCAAGAAATCCAAAAATCTGAGAACACGTGAGACGTAAATTACGAACAGCTCAGGTACAGAATCTGCAGATTAGATCTACTTCATTAAGACTGGCCAAACTCGTCTAAGATGTTAGTTACGAAAAGATAACAAAGCAGCCCAGGGGCAGAAAAGGGAGGGTGAGGGCGTGCCCTAGCCCCTGCACATCTCCAAATATCCTCACAAGTTTTTTTAGGTTAGTTTGGATAAATTCTTTGGCATTTGCCTCCTACAAATCCTGCGTTTGAGACTGAAGCAGTTGGCTACCTTTTAATCATAAAAGATCAATCTTTGGCATTAACGAAAGTGATTACATGAAGATGTATCTGTACTTCCTAACCATTGTGCCCTTTGAAGGAAATCAACTGGCACTTTTAGTTTTGTTGAAATTAAGAACTAATGTCTCAATCCTCAGTTCCTTGCCAGCTGTCACATCATGGCCATGAAAACGGGAAAAAGTAAAACTTGGAAACAAATAAGATGAATTATGAATATGATGACTATTGCAACTCAGGAAACAAATACTTCAACAGTAATGTGAAGATCTCTATGACTACTGCAACTCAGGGAACAAATACTTCAAGAGTAATGCGAAGATCAGTATGACTACTGCAGCTAGGGAAACCAAAACTTCAAGAGTATTGAGATCATCTGTATGAAATTGTTTCTGCATGTTCGATTAGAGCTTAAGGAAAATCTTACATACCCAATCGCCTACAACAAACAGGCTCACTAGGACCGGATTATGAAGGTCTCTCTTAATCCTCAAAGCATAGACATCAAGACATGCAAGCCCAAAGCTCCACAATACCTGAAGCCCCATTGATGCGATCAAATAGCTGCACCAAACATGTACTTTATGAAAATTGACCAGAGTATTCAGCAGGAATGTCTATAAATTTAAAACTGAAAACAAAGAGAGAAGTAGCAAATAATTTGTACGAGAAATCACCAATAACTGAACAGGTAATCTATTCAACCAATTCCTGTGACAAAATGGATGAACAAATCAACTGGAACCCCATACGATCTGTATATACAGAAAACCATATATTGATATATATACAAACTCCATGGGGTTGACTGGCTGAAGTCATTGGTGGACACATGAATTATGGGTGGTGGGCCCCAAACTCATTGGATGTATGGGGACAGAGAAGTAGGGTTGATTCCATTTGACGCCACCACAATAAAACCATACTTTCCAAAGTACTGGGGCAGGAGCTGGTTCTTTCAGGCTATCGATCTATTATTGGTGACATTGGGCTCCTGACTACCATGAGTACTATATCATTTGAACAAGAAAATCTCTAGACACTAAATACTTACAAAACTCCGATCACTACCAAGATTTTGGATGATTGAGAAAGGAAAATGATATTCACGCTCTATTTTTGGCCTCTCAACTTCCCAGTGTGGCAGCCAAATGGCAGCAAATGGAGTGTGAGAGGTTTAACATCAATTCTCTAACGCAAATCATGTGATGGTTATAAAAGCAATTGCTGGATTCAGATCTGGGACGGTACTGGGATTTCTTTCAGAGCAACTACATGTCAATTGCTAATACAACTTCCTTCTTCATCTCCACCTTCTTTTCGAGATGCAGTTTAGCTCAAGTTTTACATCATAAACAAAGAAAACCCTTCTTTTCAGTTCAGGAAGAAGATGTTCTTCTCCACCAGGTTTCATAATCAATTTTCATTTTCTGTCTCCTCTTTTCCTCTTTGTATTCAATTTCAGAACTCAGTTTTTATTGAACATGTGCAATAGAAAAAGGAGTCTTTGCATTCCAAATGCCCCAATTTAGCTCAGAATGACACTAGCTAAGACAGTGGTATTTGAATTTGGTTACTCACTATTTCGTAATGTAGTTTGTTGCGGTGAGTCTGCGACAAGCTATGTAGCACCGACACTCCAAAAGGGCGCCGTGTCCACGTATTGGACACGGGGACACGGCGGGGACACGCCCAAATACGTATTGGACACGCCACGTGGCCTGTCCAATAATTTTTATTATTTTTTGATGGGGGACACGCCGGGGACACGGTTGAGGGTCAAAATGTAATATATATTTTTAATTTTGAGGGGTTAATATGAAATTATTCAAAAATATTTGGGTTAAATTGTAATTATGCCTTTATTTAGACCATGGTAATCTTATACATTCATATAGGACATGTCTTCATCAACAGTGGAAGAAAAGAAAAAATATATGTATATATGTATTTATATATATATATTTATTTATTTATTTATACACGTGGCGTGTCCCCTACCGTGTCCGTATCCCCAATTTTTTAGAATTGCCGTGTCCCGTGTCCATATCCGTGTCCGTGTCCATGTCTGTATCTGTGTCCATGTTACATAGGCGACAAGTACGTATGGGGAACCAAACTTGTTGATAGTGACTCCTTCATCAGTTACCATTTCTACAAACTGACAGTAAAATAATAGGTTGCATTTTTCTACATTCCTATGTGATGCAACAAAATCCACTTAGAGCCATGTAAAGCATTGATCTTTCTTTCATATAACTTACCCAACTGTATTTACTATACCCTACTGCCTAAATGTTTTTGATTGCCATCGCGATTTACCACTGATCCTTCCATGGAAGAAAAGCTAAAAATGCATGAAATGCTACACTGATCTGAGGAGGTATTGGGAATGAGTCTTTCAGAGTAGCTACATGTCAATTGTCGACACAATTTTTTGTCTTCATCTTCATCTTAACCTTCTTTTCATCTATAAACAAAGGAGCCTTATTTGACTCTTCTTTTGAGTTAAAGAACAAGATATTTTTCTCTACCAGATTTCTTGATCTATTCTTTACTCTCTGTCTCATCTTTCCCTCTTTGTATTCAATTTCAAAACTCTTTTGTTCCTGTACATGTGCAACAAAAAAAGGATAATTTGCATTCCAAATGCCCTTATTCAGCTCCGAATGACACTAGCTAAGACAGTGTTATTTGTATTCGGTAACTCACGGTATCTTACATATATAGATTGTTGATGTGACAAATACCTACGAGGAACCAGAAATGTATCGGACTGCAAATCCTGGAATGATGGTTCGACCCCAACCTTGGCCTCGAGGAGTGGTGAGCAGCACGGAACTTGAATCAATCAAATGGCATAGTCTTAGGGTAAGGGGGCTTTCCTTTATTAGAAATCCACAGAAGAATGATTCAACCTGCCTATAGTCAGTATCCAGACGATTCTTAATAGGGTTCTATTTCATGAATTGTAGGTGCAAAAGCGTCTACTCTCATTGAGGTAAGTAAGCCCGGCTAGCCAACAGTAAAATTATCCTTGATTGCATCTTCCTTCATTCATACGTGATGCAACAATAAAATGGTTTCACTCTCACTCAAGAGTGCAAACACAATCCACTCGGAGCCAGGTAAAGCACTGAGCTTCTTTTCCATAACTTCACCAACTATATTTACCACACCCTACTGCCTAAATGTTTCAGATAACAATCGCCATTTCCCATTGATCCTTCATCCTTCCACGGGAAAAAAAGAGAGCTAAAAATGCAAGAAATGTTACAGAGCAAAGCAAAGCACAAAGCACAAATCATTCTGTGTGCATTATGAAAAGGAATCACACCTAAAATTCCATCATATTGGCAGCACCCAAGATTTCAACACAAGCACTAATGCCAAATGAACTTGACATAAAATTTCAAAATTGCATAACTACAAAAAGAAAACCAGGGATTCAAAAGAAGTGCAAGGAACAGAAATTAGTTTAAAGAAATCGTACCAGAAAGCAGTGTAGCTAGAGAAACCCAAAGCAGAGACCATAACTCCGATGGAAGCACCAGCAAATAAACACTGCCCGATCCTCAAAGTCAGCCCACTCACTGTCCCTGGGCTCCCCAACAGCTCCTTCATCTCCTCCCCTCCCCCTTCCCCACTCTCTCTCTCTCTCTCTCTCTCTAAAACTCCCTCTCCTCCTCAAACAGAAACCCCAGTTTTTTAGAATCTCAACATCCAATCAATTCCCCAAAATCACCTCCATTTTTCCCCCAATCCACTTTAATCAATATATATCTGTCTATCGATTAGTATGGATTCAATATCGGCAGAAAGGAGAGATCTTTTAGGGGTGGGATTGGAAATGGGAAGAGAGAGAAAGGTGAGGAGACCGATCTTCCGGTTTCTTCGCGTTGGAGTTCATAGTTGTTATCGATGATGGCGGCCTGAATCTGTGGGATAAAGAAACCATTGAAATCAGTACGAGTTTAACGGACTAATTATTTGTTTAACATTGGAAGAAGAATAATCCGTTTGCTTTTGCATTTGCTGAGTCCCGCAGTGTGATGTGGATTCGTTTTATTCGGTTTTTTTTTTTTTTTTCTGGTTATTTTAATTTAGCTTAGCTTTCTCTGTCGGGTGTCACGACACTCTGGACCGTTGCATTTTGGTTGTGCACCATTTTTGGTAATGTATATAACCACATCTTGTGAGATTCATTTTGGAATTTTCCACATCCAAACCTTTTAATTTGTTTAACTCATTATTTCAAATAGATGTGTCAAACGGACCGAACAGACACATGTGTCAAACGGGTAGTGCCGGCCGTTTAGTTTTGTGTCAATCGTATTTCGTGTTGTGCCGTACTGGTCTATTTAGTTTATCGTGTCGTGCCGATCATGCTCGCCCGTTTACGTAATCGTGTCGTGTCGTGTCCATGTCGACACATCTCCAACTAAGAATTATCGGAAAGAAAAAAACTCCAAAAAGTGTAAAAATTTTATCAACGCACAAGTGTAAAATGTTATGCTCCAATATAAAAAAAAAAAAAAAATTTTTTGGGTCAAAATTAGTATTTTGGTGTGCCATGCCCGTGTCATGCTATGTCGTGCCATACCCTTCTAAAACCGTCCCTGTGTCATGTCGTGCCGCATTTAAATGTGTTGTGTCGTGCCAATCCGACCCGTTTGACACCTCTAATTCCAAGAGTTCATATAAAAACCCTAATAATTCAAATATCTGTAATACTCCAGTTTGATCAATTCATTAAACTTTTGTTAGCAAATCAAAAATGTCTTTAGCAAAATTATTTCAAAGAAAAACTAAAGCACGCGTTCTTAAGAATCACAACCAAGACACAAATTGTAAGAATGCATTCATGTGACGATCTCTCATATGATATTTTTCCGATCAATTATGGTTTTGCTCTGGATCAAAGCTGTTTATTTGTCCGTCTTGATGCATACATTATACCAAAAGTTATAGGAGTATAAGTTTATTTATTTATATTTGAAAGGTATATTGCTTTGTTCAAACAAGGGTTTACAACCAAGGGAGGAAAAACTTTAGTTCAATAATATTTTTTGTTTTTTTTCATTCAAATTGATAAATTTCAAGGTCCAAAACCCAGTGTACGTCGAGGTGCAAACGAGTTTAATCAAGCCAAAATTCATAGTGTTCGATCTCGTCTCGTTTACTGCACAAACCAAAACCTCAAGCTCGAATTTTGGCTCACCCTCTACAAATTGAGCCCCTTCATTTACTAAATACTAATATAAGCGTGTTCTAATTGAGTCGAACTTTAGATCGTTAAAGCTCGACTCCATCCTTATTAATGCAAGCAGACCTCATCTCCACATAAACAGAGCCGCCCAAAACTAGTACCTCAAATCACTTTTTGAGAAACTTCCACAGACGTAAACGACCAGCGTTTCTCTCTCTCTCTCTCTCTCTCTCTCTCTCTCTCTCTGTACGTGTCGAACTTTGAAATATGTGTGGTTCCGTAGAGCTCTTTAGTCTTTCATCACTTTCCGTGTGCGTCATTGCATTGCTCACTCATATATACTCATGCTCATATATATAGGCACTCCCCCTCGGTTGTGTATGAATGTTGCAGATAGATCAATTTTGAGGTCGTGGGTTGGATCGATATATGATCAGTAGAATGGCGAAAGCAATTCGATTCTTCGAACTCAACACCGGAGCTAAGATTCCTTCCGTTGGTTTGGGCACCTGGCAATCTGATCCTGGACTCGTCGGTGACGCCGTTGCCACCGCCGTTAAGGCATCTCTCTCTCTCTCTCTCTTTCTCTCTAAAAAGAAAGTTGAATCAATTAACCTAACACACCTGTTTCTTAGTTGCTTACTGTATTCTCTACCAGTGCAGGTGGGATATCGACACATCGATTGCGCTCAAGCTTACGGCAACGAAAAAGAGGTACTTTTTTGTTTTCTTCTTCTTCTTCTTCTTTTTTTGGGTTATTGGTGGGATGTTTTTCGTAGTGAATGAATAAAAATAGTAGATGGTAACAAATAATTATAGAGGAGATTGATACAACCGGAGATTGATAAAAAAAAATTGAAAAATACATCGAAAAAAATTCCGTGTCAATTTTATGTCATATCCGTGTCCGGTATCCGTATATGTGCTTCTTTGGTAGTCGGGACTTGTTTAGTCAGGATCTCCACCTGCTCCACATTGGTAGAATAATCGTAAAATTTGAAAATTACATCGATAAAAATTCCGTGTCAATTTTATGTCATATCCGTGTCCGGTATCTGTATATGTTCTTCTTTGGTAGTCAGGACTAGTTTAGTCAGGATCTCCACCTGCTCCACATTGGTAGAATAATCGTTGATTAATATGTTAGCATATTATTAGGGATGTAGACACTTTATCATGTTTTCATGTCTTTAGAATAAGTGATCTTCTTCAATGCATCGTCTTTCAAATCTCAAGAGTGTGACTTTTGTTCATTAAAAAAAAAAGAGTAAAAGACTTCGGTCCTGGTTTCTCCGCCTTTCTCACATCATCTGCAGTCCAAGCATGAGACGGAATTCCTTTTCTTATCATTACTAATCAAATCACTCGCACGAAAGGGCTGGTAAGTGTTGTGAAACAAAGTGTACATTCTTGTGTATCAGACTATCAGTAAGACCCCGGATGTCCATAGAGTGTCCTAGCGTGTTCTCAAGTGTTCCCAGTTAGTGGAAATGTCAATAATTTATAAAAATGTGGGACGCCTTTGATTCGAGTGTTGGACACGTTTCCGGAGAGTGTCTAAAGAGTGTCGGTGTCCGAACGTAACCTCCAACTAAGTGTCCTTGCTAAATAGCTGATACCTTAGGTTCTGTTGCAGATGGAAAGCACATCACATAAGAATGTCAATTAGTCGACTTATATGCCGGACATATGCGTCTGATTTCTACCTTGTTTTTTGTTATCTGGTTTATTAAATGCTTACTTCAGTTAGGATATACATTTTTGCTCTTATGTAGATTGGTTCAGCCCTGAAGAAGTTGTTTGAAGATGGCGTGGTGCAGCGCAAGGATATATTCATCACCTCTAAACTCTGGTTAGCCTCTATCATAATTTAAGGTTCCTTTTGAGTCACTGATAATACCGATGAGTGTGTATCCTGTTGGTAGAGGAGCCTCCTTGTCCTTCTCCCTTGGTAAAAATGGTAGGAAAGAGAAGTGAATGAAATATGAAAACTTGTGGAACTTACAGTTGTAAGTTAATGCCAAATTCTGACATGCATCTTGAACTCCAAACAAACTTTTTAACCTGTTGATGTTGTTCAACGAATTGCATTGATTTGCAGGTGTACTAATCATGCCCCGGAGGATGTACATGAGGCATTGAATGGAACTTTGCGAGATTTACAGCTTGAGTATCTGGATCTGTATCTTGTATGTATATCAAGTTAATCTTAAATTCAAGCTACATTATGGATACTGATCAAATCATTGAGTAATATTATACGTTAAAAGTTTAGACTGATATTTGAGTACTGGATTTTGGAATCAAACTAAAGATGAGGTCACTGTGCGAGACGTTTGAAATAAAATCTCAGGAACACAATTATTATTATTTTTGTTTCTGTTCATTCATAGTTACCGTGAACATTTTTATTTTTTGTTACTAAATGGGTTAATTTACTATTGAAGATCCACTGGCCTGTCAGCATGAAGAAGGGGTCAACTGGATTTAAGCCTGAGAATCTAACCCAGCCTGATATACCCAGTACATGGAGGGCAATGGAGGAGATCTATGATTCTGGAAAGGCTCATGCTATTGGTGTGAGCAATTTCTCTTGTAAGAAACTGGGAGATTTGTTAGAGATTGCACGCATTCCTCCTGCCGTCAACCAGGTGGAATGCCACCCTGCTTGGCAGCAACCACAGCTTCATGCATTCTGTGAATATAAGGGAGTTCACCTCTCGGTGAGTATGTGGATCTGAAGTATCTAAAGTTTATGGTTGGCCTAAAAAATTGTCATCTGTTCATTTCTTGGAGATCTTTCGTAATGAGTTGTCCATATGCAGGGGTATTCACCATTGGGTAATCCAGCTACCCTCAAGAGCAATGTTCTGAAGAATCCTCTTCTCAATACAGTTGCACAGAAATTGGGAAAATCTCCTGCACAAGTTGCTCTCAGGTGGGGACTGCAAATGGGTCACAGTGTACTACCAAAGAGCACAAACGAGTCGAGGCTTAAGGAAAACTTGGATGTTTATGACTGGTCTATACCTGAAGACATGTTTGCCAAGTTCTATGAAATCGAGCAGGCAAGTACCCTCTCTCTCTCTCTCTCTCTCTCGATCTCTCTGCGCGCGCGCGCGTGTTCATACTTCGTAGGTAGGTCTGTGTGTCTGAAAATATGCATTATCCGATGGTGGTACTATACATTAGTCTTTGTACGAGTATTAGTCTACCGTAAATAGGTAAATTATTTAAGAGTGATGCTATAAGTACCGATGGGGTGTGTAGGGATTTCATATCGACCGGCTGCACCGGGCCATCTCCGGCCACTGGACGGCTGATCCGAGCTGTCCAAAAGTTCTAAAAAAAAAAACCGAGGGGCCCCCGCAAGAATCAATGGCATCCGAGGTGTGTAGGGTGTTTGATCCGAATACTCATTTTTCGTGTATATACACGTATATACATATATACACGAAAAGGGGTGCTCGGATCAAACACCCTACACACCTCGGATGCCGTTAATTCTCTCGAAAGCCCCCTCGGTTTTTTTTTAAGAATTTTTGGACAGCTCGGATCGGCCGTCCGGTGGCCGGAGACAGCCCGACGCGGCCGGTCGGTATGAAATCCCTACACACGGTCGGTACCTCAATCATTTTCGATTTTTTAATTTTGGTTCCCTGAGGTACTAGACTAATAGTATATGGCAAAACACAGTAAATTGGGATCAATGCAATCGGTGTTGCAATCTGCAGGCTAAAAGATAAGTTAGTTAAGTATGGCGTTTGAATGGATTGGATAAAATTGACTCCCGATATCAGATTGGTGCTGGATGAGTGAGTAGTGTAGTCACTCCGCTCGCTGACAGTTGTACATGAAATGATTTACTGGTGTAGTTTGGATTAAAGTTCACCTTTAATGATCAAATTTTATGGATTTTAATACTGCAGATGAAGCTAGTAAAAGGTACGGGTTTTGTGCACGAGACTCTTGGCGCCTACAAAAACGTTGAAGAGCTCTGGGACGGCGAGCTCTGAGTTTGGACATTAGGGTGTTTTACTTCGAAGATTGTAGGAAAACAGTTTTTCCACCTTCTCCCCTTCAAATTGTCAAGTTTGTAAGGCGATAGTTCATTTTCATGTTTCCACGCCGACTGCCACGATTGCATGCTGCAATTTTGGGCATTTTAGTTTGAGGCAAGACATTGTTTGTGTGGTACAGAGACACATGAAGCTAAAAGACAAATGGATCGATGTTGGGTTTATTGTTTTATGTCGTTTCCGAAACTAGTTCTGAGATTTCCCCTACTATAAATGAAGTTGTAATCTTCGCTATTCAATTGCTGATTGGTTTGGTAATCAGAGTTATAAATGTATTGAGTGCTGTTTAAATTCCAGAATTCATCTTAGCCCCCTAAAGTTGGACAAAAGGATTACAACTGTACAAGTTCTTCACAAAACTAAATCTGGTATGTGATCAGCACACAACATAATCTGCAAATGGCTTTGTCACCTCCTCCTCCTCCTCCCCCACCGCCACCACAACCTCCTCCACCACCACCACCACCGCCACCATAACCTCCACCACCACCGGCGCCGCTGGAACAACCTCTGCCTGCTCCACCACCACCACCGCCTCCGCCACCACAACCTCCACTGGCGTTGGCGCCTCCTCCTACTCCTACCCCACCGCCGCCGCCGCCGTTTCCTCCATCGGTAGTGAATATTGTCATGTCATCTCCACTGTGTTGGCTCATCTTATCTCCACTGGTATGGCGGCCACCAAAATGACCTCCATTGGAATGCCCAGGACGGCAGGACCCCTAGTGCAACGATTGACGATACCAACAACTATGGTGACGCCAAACATTGTCACAATAGCAATCACGACCACCGTGAGTGAAATGGTCATTGCTATGATGTTTTGTTTACTAAATTGCTTCCCTTTCCAAAACGAACAACTTCAACAACGTTTGTATAGTCCTCCAATGTTGATTTAATCCTGAAGCCACTGTACATATATATAGCCGTAGTTTCGTATGTTTCTCATTGTATCATCAATCTCATCGAAAACCATTGAGTTTGACGTCGTTTGGAATAAGTCTTATTGGAAAACAACAAAAAATATTCAAGAAATCCATGACGGGTGCAATTGCCATTGGACCATCATCTACATATACTGTAATTCGACGCGGTAAGTGTGGCACAAAATCTAGACGCATATCGGTCTCACAAATGGGCTCACTCCACAGTTTCTTTTATCCAAAATCTAAACTAACTTTGTTATTTAGAAATCCAGTAAACTAAATTTGCAATTGCCATTGGAACATCATCTTATCTTATAACTAGTAATTGTCCGTGCCGGCGCAATGCCTTTTAAACATAGTCTAAATGAAGTATCAAACCCCACTTTTCTAATTTTTTGTGTGGATATAATGGTTGTTTTTAACGCCATCTCACATGATGTGAGTTCCAGATATGCATATGGTTTCACCTTATGAGAAAGAAGCGTTACAAATAACCATGAATCAAAATTTTTTTCCTTCAACCAACAAAATCTACTTTTCGAAAATTTTCATTTCAAGAATAAGCTTCAAACATGGTCCATCTAACTAAGTTCATAAAATAGTCTAACAAAACAAATGTTACCAAATCTGTGTAATTCAAATTAGCTATATACAAAGATATCATCAGAGATATTAAGAATGTATAATCATATGGGATTCCAACTCGAATTCAATTTTTTGAACGTCTACTCACTCAAAAGTGACACCTTTATCACACTTGTTTCTTCAACTGACTTAGAAAAATAGAAAAGTAAAATAGTTCCAAGGTTACATTTAACCAAGTAAGGAGTAGAGTTTGAAATTCTGTCTAGGCTCCAACAAAAAACCTACAATCTCCAATCCAGACAGATAATGAAACTCCAAATCATCTAAACTAATAACTCAAGTTGTATTAAACAACAATTTTGTTCTCTTACGCAGTAGTTAAAAAGAAAAAGAATTTGCCGTGAAGAATTACTCCTGGCCGCGAAAAATTACTAAGAATTACTCTTTGTCACAAAGAATTACTATTGGCCGTAGATAATTACTCTTGACCGCTAAAAATTACTCTTGGCCGCCAAGAATAACTTATGGTCTCGCAATTCTTTGCGGCCAAGAGCAATTATGTACGAGTGGTGCTATTTGCACCGACAATTCCATACTGACGGTATACCGATGGCCGCGCGCGGCCATCTCCGGCCACCGGACGGCCGATCCGAGCCGTCCAAAAATTTAAAAAAAAAAAACCGAGGGGCCCTACGCTGGAATCAACGGCATCCGATGTGTGTAGGGTGCTTGATCTAAACACCCTATTTTTCGTGTATATAAAAACACCCTATTTTTCGTGTATATATGTAATATATACACGAAAAATAGGGTGTTTAGATCAAGCACCCTACACACATCGGATGCCGTTGATTCCAGCGTAGGGCCCCTCGGTTTTTTTTTTTAAATTTTTGGACGGCTCGGATCGGCCGTCCGGTGGCCGGAGACGGCTGCGCGCCATTTCTCTACATTTTTGGTTGGTACACATAGGATTTCTGATTATGTACGGCCAAGAGTAATTCTATGCCGCTAAGAGTAAGTCTTGGTGGCCAGGAGTAATTCTCAGCCGAGGGTCCAAAATATGGAGCATTAAAAAACCGCTACTCCATATTATATAGATATAGAAGTTGGTAGTCTGTTTGAATGTTCTGTAGTCAATGTACTCGGTGCCTTTAAATTGTTAGAAAACATCTATTCAAGCCTCAATTTAGTTAATACATAGGGCGCTTATGATTTGAGTGTTGTACGCGTGTTCGGAGGGTGTGTAAAGAGAGTTGCATCGGTGTCCATCAAATGTCCAACACTGGTGCTTGATCACCAACAAAGTGTAGGAGCTACATAGCTGGTATCGAATTAGCTAGGAGAACAAAGCCAATGGAATGCCCGTAGGTTCTGTTAATGGCAGATGGAAAGCATATCTCACAGGCAGGGTGTCGATGTGTATCTGATTTCGACCTTGTTTTTTCATCTGAGTTACTTGATGCTTACTTCTATTAGGAATATACATTTTCACTAACTTCCATTTAAATTATTGGAGCTTATGAAAATTCCTACACTTGTTTAAACCCAAAGGGATTGGGCAACTGGCCTACAAGCCTGGTTGAAAAGACTTAAGACTTACAAATTTGCTCTATTATCATGCATGAAACACCTAAAATACGATCAACTCTTATAGAGCCAATCAATACAGAACTTTGTCCCAGCTTCAATCGAACTCTCGACTAGTAGACGGTGAAATTGAATCCCTAAAGATTAGTCGGGTGCAAATATATAAGCTATCCCAAACACCTGAGTTATTGCTCTGTAAGATTTTGAACTTCTAAAAGTTGGCACGAAATACTGCATTTGGGAAAATCTGCGGTCCTATATACGTTGATTGCTACAGGTTTAAAATGTGTATCGAGAATGATGAGACGAGTATTGATTTCCCCGACAGATTATTCTAGCCAAATAAATTATAAGTATATATTATAAACACTTGAAAGAATCTGATTTGAAAAAAAAAAACACTTGAAAGAATATCATTCACAAAACCAATTATGTGGTATGGGATCAGCACACAACACACAACCTCTCCAAAAACTATTAATTAGACACCGCCGCCTCCTCCTCCTCCCCCACCGCCATCACATCCTCCGCCTCCTCCGCCACCTCCACCGCCGCCACACCCTCCGCCTCCTCCACCACCACCACCACCGCCACAGGTGCTGGCGCCTCCTCCTACTTCGACGTCCCCACCACCACCACATCCACCACCATCGCCTCCAGCCGTAGTAGTGAATATTGTCATGTTATGTCCACCGTCGTCGCCACCGAAGCGACCCCCACCGGAATATCCAGGACCCCTGGTGCAACGCGTGATGATACCAAGAATTATCATGACACCAAACATTGTCCCAGTAGCAATCAAGAAGATTGTGAGTGCAGTGTTCATTGCTCTAGCTAGCTAGCTAGGTGATGTTTTGTTTGCTAAATTGCTTAATTCCCTTTCCAAAACGATCGAAAAACTACAACAAACGTTTGTATAATCCTGATCTGATGTTCATTTAATCCTGAAGAAACTATACATAAATATAGCCGTAGTTAGTTTCTCTTTGAAATTTGATTGGTCAAAGGCCGGACCAAATCCATTGAGTTCGAAAGTTCGACGTTGGAATAAGTCTTATATTTGAAAACATAAGTCTTATAATTGGATGTGGTTTAATATTCTATGTACGCGTGACACAAAATCCATACGTGTCTGTATCTCTTATTGTATATGGTGGATCATGGTAAGATGATGTGAGATTTATCAATATGGTAGGTCCAGGGGCAGACCTACCTTCGGGGCCGGGTAAGCTCCGGCCCTAATTTTGATTTACCAAGAGCGGTGTCAAAATTTTGATTATGTAAGCTCATAAACAAGAGTTAACAACAGCACATAATTGTGCGAAATTTTGTTCCTACATGCATAGACCTCCATACATTGACAGGTACAAGATAGTTCATGTCTTCGTATATTTCGATCGTTTTGGGTGTTTGTCAATGCATTCATCAAGCCTCTATTTAGTTAAAAATGTAAGAAGCTTTTGATTTGTGTGTTGTACATGACACGTTCGAAGGGTGTCCAGAGAGCGTTCGTGTCCGTCAAGGGTCCAACACCGGTACTTGATCCCCAATGGAGTGTCCGTGCTACATAGCTAGTATCAAAGTAGCTAGGAGCATAGGGCAAAGCTAATGGAATACTCGTATATAGGTTCTGTTCCATATCTCACAGGGTGTCAACATTAGGGGTGTCAAATGGGCGGGTTTGGATCAAATTGGGTAAGTTATAAGTGGGTTGAGTCTTTAATAGGTCACTGACCCATTTAGACCCAATTAGCTAGGAGCCCAATTACCTATACCCAACCTAACCCATTTATTTAAAATTAAACCCGACCCGCTCATTAACCCAATTAAAATTAAAAATGACTAAAATACCCATATACACTAGAATGACCATATCACCCTTATACATTTCAATGACCAAATTACCCTTGCATACTAAAATTACCATAATACCCCTATATACTAAAATGACCAAATTACCCATGTATACTAAAATTACTGAACCGAATGGAGATTCTGGTGAAATTAGGGGTGTCAAATGGACGGGTTTGGGCTAAAATGGGCAAGTTGTAAGTGAGTTGAGTCTTTAATGGGTCATTGACCCATTTAGACCCATTAATTATGAGTTCAATTACTCATACCCAACCCAACCCAACCCATTTATTTAAAATTAAACCCGACCCGCCCATTAACCAAATTACATACTATATACTAAAATTTTAAAATGACTAAAATACCCATATACATTGAAATGACCATATTACCCCTATACATTTAAATGACTAAAATGCCCATGTACAAAAAAATTACCATATTATCCATGTATACTGGAATGACCAAATTAAACAAAAAGTCTACCGTTGCTCTGTTCCACCGCTCTCTTCATTGTTTTCAATCTCTGGATTTTAAAAGACTCTTCTTGGGCTGGAAGAGATTTTTCAAAATTTGTACCATTGATTGCTGAGACGGATGCGAGATTGAGTGCTGCGATGGGGGAGCGACTCCACTGAAAGGGGAAAAAAATCGACTTTTTTTACTTAAAAGTGGTTATTTTCCAAAATATTTGGGTAAAAGTAAAAAATTTTTACTTTTTTCAAAAAAAAAATTAACACTCGCGAAAAAAATTGAATAAAGAAAAAAGTACTAAAAGAGAAAGTTGTTAGCGAAACGGGGTCTAATGACTTTTGACTTGTCAGGAAAATGCATTTTGAGAACTTCAGTCAATTAGTTAATTACTAGGCGGTGATTCTTTTTTAATTATTTGCATTTCTATTTCCATTATTGAGATGAGAGAAAGAGAACAACTCATGACCCAAATATTTATAGTTTGGATAAGGATTTGAAGAACCTTTTTTTAGTATTGAACAACGAATTATAAATGAATTAGCAGCTATTAACTTTGAAATTTAAATCCTTTGAAATCACTGCTATTTTTTAAGGAATTTCACTACTTTTGAAATCGGTTTGTTTTATGGAGAGAGAGAGAGAGAGAGAGAGAGAGAGAGAGAGAGAGAATTTGGTTCAGGTATATTTTTTATGCGAGAGAGAGTGAGAGAACTGGGTTATTTGATATTTTTATGCGAGAGAGAGGATGATTTGGTCCTTTGATATTTTTTTTATGCGAGACAGAATTGGGTTTGTTCCCCTTTTTTTGGTGGGTTATATGCACGCCTTGTTGGGTCATTTAAATTGACACAATTAATACCCAATTGAGACCCATTAATAGATGGGTTAGATGGGTCAAGACCCATTCTAACCCAACTTATAAATGAGTTGGATTGGGTCTACTTTTTAGTTGATGGATTTGGGTTTATTAATGAATTTCGGTTCAATTTGTCACCCTTAGTCAATATGTATCTGATTTCGGCCTTGTTTTTTTTGAGTAACTAAGACGCTTACTTCTATTAGGATATTCATTTTCACTAACTTCCATTTAAATTATTGGAGCTTATGAAAGTTCCTTATCTTGTTTAAACCCCAAGAAATTGGGCATCTGGCCAGCAAGTCTGATTGTCAAGACTTAGAACTTAAGAGTTTGCTCTATCTCATGTATGAAACATCTAAGGTACTATCAACTCTTATAGGGCCAACAAATACAAAACTTTGTCCCAGTTTTAATTGGACGCCCCACTAATAAATGGTGGAATTGAATCCCTATAAATTTGTTGGGTGCAAGTAAGCTATCCCAGAGTGGATAAAAAAAAAGAAGAAAGAGAGTAAGCTATTCCAGACAGTTTTTTTTTTTTTTTTTTTTGGTAAGTTAAAATTTTATTGACAAAACCCATTACACAAGCACAGGGGCATTCTCCGGGAACAATACAATCAACTCAAACAGAGTACAATCAAACATTTCGAATTAGCTGATCAAGTATACAACCCTGCCTAGAGCCAATCAGAAATGAAAATAATCAAAAAGGCACGTGGACAACCATCAAAATCTAATATTGAGGACCTCTTCAAGATAATCGTGTCTTATAATATTGAAGTTATTCTATGAAAGCCTGAAAGGGTGTCTTTGAATGTTCTAATTAATTTGTCTTTGAAATTAAGCCAGAAAGGGTACTGTTCTTAGGCCTCCGTTTGGTAGAATTCTGAAAGTTAGCCACGCAAATAACCAAATTCGACTAACTTTAATCCGTTCCTTCGTTGAAGAAAGAATCAAAATTCACAACTAACCCGCCTCTAACCCACCCACCGCTGCCGTGGCCACATCCATGAGCGGTGGCAGAAATTTGATTGTGTAAGCTCAAAAACTAGAACAACAGAGCGCACACAATCGTGCGAAATTTTGTTCCTATTCTTCTCAACACATTGACAGCTACAAGATTGGGCGAGTGTCGTATCTTTAAGTATATTTGAATCGTACGATTTGGTTGTAATTTGTCAATGCGTTAATCAAACAGACATATAGAAATCAAATTCCAAACCAATATCGTGTCCTTGGCCGAGTGATTAACGGATGAAGAATCATTTTTGAATTGTATCAGAGTATACTACTAACATTTGATGGAAAAATAAACCTATACAACAAGCACTTAAAAATGTATTAAGAATGACTTGATCGACATGTCTAAAATTCACTCACATAGTAACATTCTACTCAAATACTAATTTCGAAAATAAGCGCAATGTAAGAGAACCATTTTCCGGAGTACATGCATCTTAGTCCTTGAAGTTGGCCGCAACACAAATTGTTTCAGTACGTGAAGGCTAAAAGTGGGGTTGCAAAAGGGATAGAAAGGAGAGGGTTTGCCAAAAAATATTAGACACCGCCTCCTCCTCCCCCGCAGCCACCACCTCCTCCTCCTCCTCCACCACCACCTCCACAGGCACCGCCGCCTCCTCCTGTGCCTCCCCCACCACCACCACCACATCCGCCGCCATCATGATGACCATGGCCTCCAGCACTACCGAATATTGTCATGTCATGATGTCCAGCGTGGTGGTGACCGCCGATATGGCCACCACCCATATGACCACCACCAGAACGACCCCCACCTTGACCCCTGATGCAACTCACGATGATACCAAGAATTAAGAAGACGCCAAAAATTGCCCCAGCAGCAATCGCAAAAGCTGTGAATCCACTGGTCATTGATCTGCTGGGTGAAGTGTGGTTTTTGCTTAAATTGCTTCCCTTTCCAAAACCAAAAGCTACAACAACGTACGTTTGTCTAATCCTCCATATATGTTGCTTTAATCCTGAAGCCACTATGCATATTTATAGCAGTACGTAGTTTCCTTAATTCCTCTGTTATCTTTTGAAATTTATGTGGTCCAAGTCCGGACCAAGGTTGGAATCTCCTTCACGCATCACAAAACATTGAGCTTGACGTTTTGAATAAGTCTTACATTTCAAAACAAAAAGACACGTACTGTACGCGTCTATGGCTATATATATATGTACATCCAAAAATGCAATCGCGGATCAGTTTGATGTTTTAAAGATTCTTATATATCTCCCATACATGCAATAAAAATCAAGGCATTTTTTTCAAATCATTCCGATATTGTTTCCTGCATTATCCGACCAAACACGAGGACCTTTTCAAGATAATCGTGTCTTAATTCTCTTTTGGTCTCTTTGACTGTTCTGCATTGCATTCAAAGACCTGTTTTAGTTACCAATTTGCATTCTCAAAGCTAATTAACCACGGAGAACCACGCTACTGCCAAATGGAGTACTTTGGCCTCAACTCCGAAGTCCGAACAAAGTAAAATATGGTCCCGTTTCCACTTTTCTCTAACTTATTGTCAAAAGTAAAATTGTTTCTCCTATCCTAAAACTTTTTTTTTTTTACCTTTCCTTTGACCTCTCCCATTTTCTCTGACACTATTTGTAGTTTAGCGAAACAATTTGATTACAAAGTATGCAATCAAGAAATAGTCTATAACTTTTAGCTTAGCAAAACGAGACGTATTATTTTTTTCAGCATGGAAAAGGAAAAAGAGAGTCACATTCCTAATACAAGAGAGACTTGTCGCAATTGTCAAAGAAGGAATCCAAATGGGTCCAATCTATATGGGCCAATCTATGCGGGTGACCTACTAAGCTACTCCCTCTGTCCCATAATATTTGTCCGGTCCGCAAAATGAGGACTATAAAATAATATATTTTTTTCAAGAAAAAATTCAAATTTTTTTCTTAAGTTAAAAGTACTCGTCAAGATCTAGTAAATTGTTGAATTTTTTTCCAACTTTTCTTACAAAAATTGTATTATTTGTACGTCTCCGTTTTGCAGACTGAACAAATATTATGGGACGGAGGGAGTATGTCATAATCATTGTGCATCTGATTCGTTACGACTGTATAGCGGGGCGTGTACGAAATGCAAATGAACCAGATATTTCTGAAATGGAAAAATTACTTTCGATGGGAGCCGAATATATTCAGCTTTTTACGAAATCCTTTTTCATTGTCGCCATTTGGAGACAAAAATGGGCGGGCCTAAAGCTACAGTCCATAACGGTCCAAACAAACAATAATGCTATGTTCATTTGTGTGTATTTGGTACATCATATTTACCGTCTTTTTTGTTTGATGATGACTCAGCTACCAAGGGCAACTTAAACGCACATCGACTAATTTAGGGGGACCAATTCCACCATCCACTTGCAAATGTCTCAACTAAAGTCAGAGTAAAGGTCTATATGGACTATTCTAAAAGGAGCTGATAGCAACTGAGTGATTTCGAACATAAAATCGTAGAAGAGAGCAAATCCGTAAATTTCAAATCTTGATTAATAGGCCAACCCCTTGAGGTTCACATGTATCCGCTCCAATGAGATAGCCACAATGGACGTGTACTAATTAGGGAACTGCATCCTCTATGGTCTTGGATTTATAGATTGGATGGAACTGTTTAAATTTTCGATCCTCCATCTAGATTAGACTTTGAACATAAGTTTAGTATAATATTATGTTACAATATTTGTAGGTTTTAAAATTACTCCATATTTTATGTATAGATAAGCCAGCTAACTTATTTTTTTGTCCTTATTCAATTTTTTTTCACATTTGTTAGTTTTTTGTGAATTATTGCTTCTTTATGACACGAGGAATCTAAAAAATAAAAAATTACGATAGAAACCTAATTTATTTGAATAAAGACAAAATAAGCCTAAAAACCAATTTTTTTGTCTTTATTCAAAAAATTTGGGTTTCGATCATAATTTTAGATTTCTCTCATCAAGATGAAGCAATAATCCAAAAAAATTTGACGAAAAACTAACAAATGAGAAAATTTTTGAATAAGAACAAAAAAAAATCAGTTGGCTTATTTAGCCGAACAACTAGGTTATTATTCATGCTTTCTAGTTAGCCAAAGTTTACTTCCTTAGATCCTTTAAGTTTTTGCGTCACCTCCTTAGATAGGTTTTTGCATCACCAAATGATATGGGAGTATGATGCTCCCATTAAATCTGGACCCTTAGATTGAAAAGTAGATAAATTACAGCCATTAGATAAAAATCACTCATAAAAAGTAGGATGGATTTGTTAAAAACGAGATGGTTTTAAGGATTTTTTACCAAAAAAAAATAATATTATTTACCACATAAACAGATTTTATATATCATTCCTTAAGGCAATACTTACTATGTTGCATGACTACACTTTCTTAAAAAACACTTACTATACTTGTTGATAACACTTACCATAGAATAAGGAAAAAACGACTTGGGAGCGTGATACTCCCAAACCACTCGGAAGCATCATAGCTGGAGCCCATATAAAGGAATGCTAAAGTTATCTTTTAATTTGAATGTGAATGGAAGATGCAATGGTTTACGAAGAAATTTATGTTGGAAAAATATGCTTACTATCTGTGATGAAATCCAATAATATGAGTGCAATAAAATCGGAACGCAAAACCTGGAAATTGACGAAAACAAATTGGTGATCAAGGCGAGTGTTTGTGTGTGACACTTTGTACTTAAGATAGATTTCACCCCCACTACGGTGCTCACGATTTGCATTGAACGTCTGTCTCCCAGCACTACTTGATCGGAATCCCTCCAAAACAGCACTTCAATTGGAGGGCCTGGTGAACCATCTTGTGTTTGCAACTCTCTCATATGAATAGACTTAAATGAAGGGAAAATCAATCTCTTTAAATGAATGAGGAAAATAATATTTATAGGCCAACACGTAACTCTACGAAAAGTCACTAAGGAAAGAGGCACATCTATTCGTAAAGGACGCGTCCGTCCACGACGAACAAGTGCCAATGAAAAGATGCAACTCCAAAATAAATCAATTTTCATTCACACTTAAATAAAATATTATATCCCATAATATTTTCCAACAATCCCCACATGAATGAAATTGACCCGATAACGAATGCAAAACAATGCAAACGACAGGAAGAGTACAAGTGGAAATTTCCTACATAGGATAGGTAATTTTTGGCTTTGAACCTTCCTTTTGTGAAAGACTATCGGATTTACTTGCTAACCATTGGACGCGATGCCTCGAACTGTTCAGCGTTTTGTGTAAACCAAGACAATAGAATTCACACAGAATCTTTTTGAAAACAGTTGGCTCTTACTGTTGTGCCCATTTTAGCCCTGGAACACCGACTGGTTTCAGAGAGTGCTTTAGAGAAGAATTATTAAAAGTTAAACTTAACCTAAAACGCTGCAGGCATCACTGTTTCACCAGAGGAATGAGTTGGAGAGATATCTCCTCAGTGATACTCTTAAGTCTCATACAACAACTCGGTTGTCCCGTTGAACCTAGATCTTAGGATCTCTAGTCAGCTAGGTTGGGTTGCCGTTATAGAGACTTTTAATTAATAGGCTTTAATCTCATTCCCCTTGATGATCATTTGTTCTCTAGTCAAAACTCCAAACTCAACGGATCCGTAACAAATTTTTTGACGTTTCATTCTCAAGTGAGAACAAATGTTTAACGGTTTGATGTCTTTAATATCGAGACTTACCGTTACACATGGTCTCCTATACCTTTCTAAAAATTGATGGTCATCACATCATAACTCTGGCATAGAATTGGACCCCCGTTGGAACATCCTCTAAGAGATGGCACAGCAATTCGCTTATTAGCCTCTTTGTTTAATACAATGAGTTGATCAGACTCCATTGTAGACCTTCCTATACACGCATAAGGATTTCCAAATCATTGTTGCACTCCAATTGTATAATTAAATCCACCTTTGGATTCTAAAACTATAAATTGGATGAAATTACAAATATTGTTTCCCCCACAATTCTGAAATTAATTCAGAATTCAACAAAATAATTTCTGTAATTTATGATATGATTCAAACGATGTCTAAACTTCTCTTCATCTCTCGTGTTCCAAGACACAGGAGCAAGAAACAACCCCCACATTGAGTGGCTCACCCAATATCGAGTAACTCTATACTCAAATTGAGATGATTTTATGCCAACTACACCTTGCATTCTAAGTATCTTTGTCGATTCAATAGATACTCTTTATAGCATATAAACCAATTTCACTTTATTCAAAAGTATCTTGTGGGGCGTAGTTGTTGATAACTACCAACCGCTTAAGATCGTAGAAACTAAAATATTTCAATTTCAGTTTCATGCCAAATCAAACATAGCGATCCAATCCGTTAGGTCTATTCAAATTGAATTTCAAAAAATCCAAAACATGAATTTACACGTTTGGTGTTTTCAATAGATTTGGCCCAAGTGACTTCTCAAAAAGTCAAAAAAATATGTGACTTATTCACCAATAGTCGCGTGACTTATCCACCAAGGGTCATGTCTTTTGGTATAAACGCAACGGTTACAACCCTTAGTTTGAACCTCACAATCACGTCTCTACCCGTGCAATCATTCATTAGGTTTAGACACCAAGTCGTCTCACCCAAAAATACAGAACCACCATTGCATATTGCAATACATACCGATCACAATTATCACAACTCAAACCTTGCAGATAAGTAAAGTGTTCTTGTATGAAGATGGGTGCCAAAAATTCATGGGCAAAGAGAGACATCTAAACAAATCAAAGTAGTAAATGTCAACAAATTAACGCACGTCTACATGAAACCCTTCCATCATACATGAAAGAACCAATCAAACATTCATGACATGTAAGACTTGCATGAGGAATTTGATATTTAACTACATATAAATATACAAATGTATTCGGAGCAAAATCTTATGACCTCTTATCATGTCAGATAACACCAAACAAAGACATAGCATACAGATAGCATCTAGGCGATGAGGAACAAGAATTAGGCCAAATTCACTCTAGACACATGTATTCAATCTACATATATGAATACTAGCACACGGATTCAAATCCATAGTCCTCAAACTCATGCAAAATCACAACTATATCGACAATCGCAACCGTTTAAAAAGTCATATTTGTTCCCAACAGATACAACCATTGCCCACAAACGGGATACGAGTGGCACGCAAGACGATCGTCAAAACCATATGCATCTATATACGACACAAAAACACTGCTCCAATCAGCAAATAACAGTCCCACCCGATCCAATGCAACCTTTTGTAGATAACACCCATACTAAAAGAGTGCTGAGTGAAAACTCCAAATACTTCGAACACGCACCGCTAATGCTGTCTTTCCAAATACTGACAACAGAAAGTTAGTGTCTTACATTGTACTAGAGCATGGACGAACATGTCAAGGAAGGAGTACAAGATATCAAAGTTTGGAACTGTATAACCGGCGGTTTCAAATGTCAAAGTACATATGAAGAGTCATTAACCAACCATTACGACTCCTACAACAAGTGGAACCTATTCCCATAGGAAACAACTGTTCACAACTAAAAGGTGCCAAAGCACCATTTCCCACAAAAGCAGTTGTTCAAAAAATCCAAACGGTGCTAGAATACTGAAATCTCAATGATTTGTCATGCTAGGCACAAAATTTTAACCACCTCTGTCCTCATATCTTTCCACTCGTCCAATACTGAGATTATTAACTTCTAATACACAAACAACGAAATCTAATCTCATTGTAAGTAACTACTAGCATTTGAAACCAAAGATGCCATGAATTGACCCCTCATCTGATTTCATAAACGTGTAAGTTCAAACTCCATTACTAGTTGCCAAATCTTTACACCATGCAAACTTGGGTAAGGGACTTCACTGGGAAAAAAGTTAAATGCCGTGAAAAAGAATTTAGAACTAATGTGGCAATTCATGTATGAGCGGAATTTTAATACGTACATACGATTTCCAGTTTCATCTTCAACAGAAACATATATTCCAGAAATCATACAATCACAAAAGTAAACGAAATCCGTCTTAAGATTGTTTGAAAAATGTGCTTACTATTTGTGATAAAACCCAATAATATGAGTGCAATAAAATCGGAACTCAAAACCTGGAAATTGATGAAAACAAATTGGTGATCAAGGCGAGTGTTTGTGTGTGACACTCTGTACTTAAGACAGATTTCGCCCCCGTTACGGTGCTCACGGTTTGCATTGAACTTCTGTCTCCCAGCACTACTTGATTGGAATCCCTTCAAAGCAGCACTTCAATTGAAGGGCCTGGTGAATGATCTTGTGTTTGTAACTCTCTCATATGAATGGACTTGAATGAAGGAAAAATCAATCTCTTTAAATGGATGAGGAAAATAATATTTATAGGCCAACACGTAACTCTACGAGAAGTCCCTAAGAAAAAAGGCACATTTATTCGTGAAGGACGCGTCCGTCCACGACGAATAAATCAATTTTCATTCACACTTAAATAAAATATTATATCCTATAATATTTTCCAACAACTTCTGTCTCCACACAAGCTTTCAATATGTCTTTACCACTGGACATGATTTTTTATTTATTTATTACAACTGGTAAAATAAGAATGCAAGTATTAGAATCACATTAATTGGAAACAAGTTTATAATCATTACAAACTCAACCTAACTAATAGTCTCAACAAGTACAAAACGGAACAACACATACACGCAGTTAAAAATATACGAACACGTAATCTAATAAGTAGATGCTTCGCAGCCAACTGAACTAGAGTCACTGGATTTTGGTTATACAATTTGTTGGAGTGAGTTGGCAACTGCAAAATATCATGTTTTGAGGGCCCAAGACTTTTACCCTAAAGGTTTCAAATTGTGAAATATCAACTACCGGATCCCTCATAATCCTCAATCTGTCAATCAGATCCTTCCACGTTACTCCACTATTTTACAAACACATATATTCTCTATGCTCCATATATAATATAGGGCTCTTCTATTTTTAGAATCAAAAGATAATCTTTTTATATAATTTGTGAAGAAAAATTACACTAATTTATTTAAATAACTGATTGAGATATTCACAATTTGTGAAAAACTTGAACAATTGTCTAGGAAACTACACAGTTTTTAATAACATGCACTATAGGCCGTGGTGAGATCTTAAAATTCGGACGCGAGATTAAGTGCAATGAAGTTTCCTATAGACGACTATGTGAACTAAAGACGATACTTATTGACAAATAGGTAAAATAACTTATGTACATATCCATTTCATCTATGAAAAAGAAGAAGGGAGATTTAGTGATAGATCTACTATAGACATTTCATACGCCCACAAGTCCACCTAATAATTTTGTAAAGTCACAAATCCACATAACCTAAATCTTACGATACCTTATGAAAGTGCCAAAAACTCTAAAGCCTATGAAAGTGTCTAAATCACTAAAATCCTATAATAGAAAAGTGCATCCTAAAACCTTATAAAGTGTCTAAACCCTAGGATATCCTAAAATAGACTTGAGACCTTACAAAATTAATAAGTGGACTTGTGGGCTTATAAAGTTCACATAATGGACCTAAGATTAATTTTCTAAAAATGCGAGATTCAATTTCCAATTTGAATGATAATGTTTTGCTAATGACACAGATTTTTTACGCACAGATTGAGATGTGGGATCCATTATGGGTCCCACACAAACGATCAGATCCGTTCATTAAATTTAAAACATGGTTTAAAGGCCCCTTGTGAGAAATCAGCTCAATCTGCTACCTATAAATGCTCGAACCAATCATCCAACTTTTCATTCAGTTTTTAGGATCTTAAAACTTGAATGAAAAGTTAGATTATTGGATCGAGCACTTATAGGTAGCGGATAAGCGAAGGCCCTTGAAAATATGTTTTAAATTTAATGAACGGCTCGAATCATTTATATGGAATCCATAGTAAACCCCATATTCCTATCTATGCACGATCTGTGCGTGAAAAATCTGTGTGGACAAATTTTACTGATTCCCAATCAGCAAGTCTACCCTGTCAGTGTAGGTTTGGGTTTGGGACAGAGAAGTACCAGCGCCGAAACCAAAAGCAACCGACCCATCCTCATCAGACCAGAAATGTTACACACAGCAAAAGTGCACAGATTTTTTGTGGAGCCCACTACGGATCACACATAAATAATCCAAGCCGTTCATTAAATGTAAAACATTTTTTCAAGGGCCTCCGCAAAAAATCAGCTTAATCCAACACCTATAAGTGCTCGATTCAATCATCTAACTTTTCATTATCCTGAAATTCGAATGAAAATTTAAATGATTGAATCGAGCACCTATGAGTATCGGATTGAGCTGATTTTTCGCGGGGGCCCTTGAAAAAATATTTTACATTTAATGAACGACTCAAATTATTTATGTGAAACCCGTAATGAACCCTACAAAAATTCTGTATATAAAATCTCTGCACTTTTGCTGTGTATGTAGCATTGCTGTTATCAGACAACTCTTTCTTTTCTTTTTTTCTGCTACATCACTGAAGAGTTAGCAGAGCTTCATAGACTCAAATCCCATACCTCTTCCTTGCAAGACAATAAATACAATTAGATGGACTAAAGCGGCACGACAACTCATTAATCTAGGTCTCTTTCTTTCGTAAAGATCGAGAACTATGTTATACTCCCTTCATTTCTATTTAATTGTTCATTACGATTTTACATGTATTTTCAACGGATTATAACTCTCAACGTATATTACTAAAAATATACAATATAGATATTTTTTGATAGATCTCAATTTTTTCTATAAGACAATGATTTCAAAAACATAAAATATAATATACGTTGAGAGATATAAGTCATTAAAAATGCACACAAAATTATAATGAACAATTAAATAGGAACGGAGGGAGCAGAATTTTGTTGCAAGCATAGTATTTTTGTTTCGTAAATGGCATGCAGTTACTTTCATGTTGGCAGGTGAGCTGGTACAACTACAACAAATTACCGGAAGAAATTTTTGGGGGCCGAGTGGGTAATACTTGACGGTATCCCGCGCTCATTTATACCGTCTAAACGTGTTTTAGATGGCCCAGATTTCTATTTTCTCTCCCCTTACCCGATCACTTCCTCTCCTCTTTTTATCTTTCTAAAATTCGGACTGTTCAAAATATTTTAAGAAGGGTGAAATCGTGCGCGGGATACCACATGTATTACACCTGCTCGGCACGCAAAAATTCCTCAATCACCACAGACCAGTTAGAACCACCAACTCAACAAAAACTGCATTTACTCTTCAACAACATCTTCTGTATTTTTCTTTGAATTTTTATTTTGTTATTTGCAAACTTCCAAGTCCCAATAGCACTCATTCTTCAAATGGGGTGAGAAAAAATTGAATAGAAATAAAACAGAGCGCCATAATTTAAAAAAAAAATTAAAAACAATCATATACAATCAAATCCATATATATGCACAAGATTTTCCGAATTCCCTTTCTGTAAAAACAAAATATAAAGCATTATATGTGCAAATCCTGAAAGAAACAAAATCATATTCTGTACCTCCTAAACAACAAAATCAAATGAATAGATGAGCCCGAGAAGAAATTAAAGACAAGGCAAAAACAGAGAGAGAGAGAGAGAGAGAGAGAGAGAGAGAGAGAGAGAGAGAGAGATGGTTGAGGATCATACGACGCCGCCGTAGGCGCCATCACAGGTGCAACCGCCGGTGTCGCCGTGGGGGCGGGGTTTGGAGCTGAGGCAACAACACATGAGACCCAATAGAAACATAAAAGCCCAGGCTGTGACCAAAGCTTGTACCCAATTCATGTAATACCCCATGATGATCTTCTCTCCTCCCTTCTCAATTTCCACCAATTTTGTAGCATCATCTTAGCACTGAATCTGCTTCTTGTTGCTCATCTCACACCCCTCAAAATATGGTACAATGGAAACTTCCGCCTTTTGAGAGAGAGAGAGAGAGAGAGAGAGAGAATGGGTTATATATATAAAGATGCTTTGAAAACCAAGACGTAAGACCTGAAACTTACGGGCTTGTTTGTTTTGGTTTTTGGATTTTGAGGGAAAAAAGAGAAATGAGAGTAATAATTAAGAGAAAATTTATTGAAAACCGTACATAGAGGGAGAGTCCAAAATCCCAAATTCCAAACCAAACAAGCTAAGAGTTTGTATTGTCTAAAGTCTCAAACTTTATATCATCTATGTACTTTAAATATTTGTGAGACCAATTTATATGGGTTTTATCTCAGATTTATGTGAGTTCCTCTATTGGACAATAGAATTAGCCCACAAGAATTAGCCGAGATGTACGTAGCCTCAAACCAAAAGTTACTAAAAACATGTACGTATTTATAAGGCGATTGGAGAAAGAGGAATATTGGACTAAAGGTATCAAAATTTCGAAGAAACGTTGGCTCACATGGTTGAGAAATTTGAAAGAGGCCAAAATAACACGGGCCACTTCGAAACCAACAACGTTTACAATGTCTCTAAAGTTCTCAATTAAAATAAAATGTTATGGACATAGATGAAAGTAAATAAATCTTAACGCAGATGTATTCCAAATTATTCAATGCATATAGACTCTGCATCTACCGTGTGCGACCCACCTGCATTGAACAGTTTCGAACACTTCTATGTTTGATTTTGTACACCTCCCTTTGCGTCTGTAGCGTTCGTGTAGAAAGAAATTGTGGTGGGTTAATGGTTATCAATTTCAAGAAGTAAAACAAAGGTTTCATTTGGGTTGCTTTTTGTCCCTTCGCTTCAACGCAACTCTTTGTCTAAAAGGTAAGTTGTATCCAGACGAGTTAATTTGATTCTCATTTCGGGCAAGCAAACGGATCCTTGTGCAATTGAAAACTGGTAAATACAAATGCTTTTAGAACTTAGAAGAAGAATTTACCTTTATTTAGGTTTCTCAATCCTAGTACATACAAATACAACCCCAAGCGGTTTGGCCAAACAGATATGAGAAAAATAACAAGTGTTTGCCCTTGATGGGTTGCGTGTTTGAATCCCACAAAGTCCAAACCTTGAGGCCATCGAAGTGTTTGTCCTGTCGTTAATTTTAGATCTCAAAATTAGTTGAGATACACGTAAACTGGCTTGAACATCCGGTTATCAAATCCTCATACATATGCAACATACCTTAATGATTAATTAAAGCAAATCAACAATAGTTGAAGGCTGGTTGTCTAAAGTATCCATCAAAATTATGCCAAGCCGCACGTTATGGGACCATACTGTTTGGAGAATAATACTAATTAAGAGTTTAATAATGCTAAGATTATGAAAGATCAAAATTCCCACATAATTAAACACACTTTCTACGCGGGATAGCCATGGCCAATCAGAGGAGCACAATTGTACGCTCTATTCTTTTTCTTTTTTTCATCCGTGATGGATTCTATCTGATTCGGCCTGATCCTGTTCGAATGAATTGGTGATTCGGAGATTTTTTTTCGAAGATCAGAATGAATTTGTTGAAGGATTTGAAATAACATTCAAGAAACGGGTTGGAGGCGGGTTAACATGTCCCCGCCCTTACCCACCCTGTTTCATTTTCTTGAAAAAAATTGTACGCTAATTTTTTCAGACTCAAGAAAATATAACTGTACCTTTTAATTATTATGGAAATACAAGTGTACATATTAATCTCTTATGATTTAGGAAAAAGATAAATTACATTTTAATTGTTGTAATGTTTAGCGTAGTATTTATTTTGAAGAGACTTTCATTTTTTCAAGTTTGGATCCCTGTCCTGAATTTGTGGTAGGGATGGAGGATTAAAAAAACCTTCCCGTTATGAATCGGGGTGGGGCAGGGACGGAAAATTGGTTCGAGGACCAAGAACGGAGGTAATGATATTCAACCCGTCCTCAGGCCCAGCCCAAGGCAAGGCAGTAGAGGCCGCCATTGCCTAGGGCTCCTAAACAAATGGTGTTTGAGCCAAATTTACGTTAGATTTGACACTGATCAAAGGAGGATGCCAAAAGTACCGTTTCTACGCCACGTAATATTTGAATTCATGGATTGGAGATGCTCTACTAGATGGTTCTAGAAATTTTTTTTTCGGGGTTGTCATAATTGAGTAGTAACTTAAACAATCAGTTTTATGTAAGGAAATTGATTTTTATACTCTCCTTTTTACCACATATACTCCTTTTTTTTGTCTTTATTTGGTGTGAATTTACCCTATTGCCCCTTTATGGGTGAAAAAATGAATTTATGAAAGGGTAAAAAAGTAAATTCACATGAATAAGGACAAAAAATGGAGTGAATATGATAAAAAAGGGAGTGTAGAAATCAGTCTCCTTATATGAAATCAAATATTAATAACTTGGTCTAATGCTTTGACAGAAAACGTTTGATTTTTCGTATTTCTTTTGCCCTTTCGCCGTAAATTTAGTTTTTCATCCTTTACTCACATCCATAGATTGAAAATTCATCTTTTTCTTTTAACAACGATGGCTTTGGGTTGGATAGTACACTATAAGGCGTTCGAATTTAACGGACCTGGTCGTTCAAATAACGAGTTGAACTTGAAGTATATAAATTACCATGCATATTATGAGAAATAATTTAGGATGCTCATTAGAATATCCATGGCCCAAGGCAGAGCCGCTTACGGGTGGAATGCTTTGCTCATTCCTGAAGAAGTTACCAGGATCAACCTTGGCCTTCACATGAACCAATCTCTTAAAGTTAATCCCATAATATTTCAACCCCCAAATGCTTGCTTGTTCATAGCTTGTGTTCCCTTTGTTATTTACCCCCAGATCAAGATCTCTGTAGTTTAGATATGCAGATCTTGGATTCTTGGTAACGTAAGGAGTCATGAAGCTATGAAATCTTCGGATCCCTCTCATCTGCCGGTCGAACGCACTTTTCCCTCGTTCGTACGACCAGACTGCGTAATGGATGCTGTATAAGGTCCCCGCTCTGTGAGGGAAAGGCGTTGCGGATTCCGAGACCTCGCTCAACCTTCCACCGAAAGGACTGAATTGCATCTCGTTCATCTCCTCGGGGTGTTCCATGAGCCTTTTCCATATGGATTTGAGCCCTGTTTTAGAAATTGGCTCCGTCACATAATCTGATTTTCCTTTGAAATATGACATTAGCGACCAAGTCCTGTTCAGCAAAATATCAAGCGGCATTCCGTTCATACCTGCCAAGTGAAGCGTTGAATCGATATAGCTCATTTCGGTACAGTCTGATCTCACCAAACCCAACTCGGGAAAGCTTCGTTGCATCAACGGGAGGAGCCTGTCGATTCCACCGAGGTACAAGGCAACAAATGAGGCTTGTACCGTTATTTTTCCGTCTCGGCTAGAACGAGCTCTCCTCAGAAACAACCTGATAAGTAGCTTTTTATCGATTTTCACCGAAACGTATTGCCACCGGTGTACAATCTTGGTTGCATTTTGTTCCAAGTCTCTGATCACCATGAAAACAGTGACATTTTCGGGAACAGGCAATAGTTTTATGCGCCATGCAGTAATAACACCGAAACTTGCCCCTCCGCCTCCTCTAATGGCCCAAAATAAGTCCTCCCCCATCGATTCCCGATTCATAATTCTGCCATCTGCATCGATTAATTGGGCATCGATGATGTTATCAGCAGCGATCCCGTAGTTACGGGACATCATCCCGTACCCTCCCCCACTAAAGTGTCCGCCAACGCCTACTGTAGGGCAAACACCGGCTGGAAAGCCAAGAGTCGGACTTTTCTTAGCTATGGCGTGATAAAGTTCACCGATCGTGGCCCCGGCTTGAACCCATGCAGTGCTATTTCCGACATCATCAATAGTGATTGATCGAAGATTTACAAGGTCAACGATGACAAACGGGGCCTGGTAGGAGATGGAAGAGAGACCCTCGTAGTCATGTCCACCGCTCCGAACCCGAATTTGCATGCCATGCTGTTTGGAACAGTAAATGGCTCCTTGGATATGGGATTCTAGCAATGGTGTAATGATGACCAGAGGTTTGGGGGTTGCGAAAGACGGTAAGAATTGCTCCATTCGTATCGAGGATTGCAAAACGGATTCGTACGAAGAGTTGTGAGGAGTGTAAATGACTTTGGAGATTGAGTTAGAATCTGGAAAATGAAGGGAAAGGCATCGAAGAAAACCCTCATGGGTATCAGCCGAAGTTGCCCACGAAATCAAGGACAGAAGAGAGATCGCAAGCGAAATCGATGAAGCATTTGGAGTCTTCATTTTTGTCACAAAACCACTTGTCATGTTTGAAAGTCATGAGCCTCAGCTCGGTATAGACGTCTACTCGCGAGTTTGCGTAAAATCTTTCCGAGACTGCGGGGAGAGCGGATCGATCGAACGACAGAGTTTTCTACATGTTCGAATTGAAGACCGCAAAGAACGAACAATCCCCATTTCCCCAAGAGATTACACCTGAAAAACAGCCTAATGTTCTTGGTTGCAATTGCTTCTGTTACTAGTGCTGGAATATACTAATTTTTGACAGTTTCAAAACTTTAATCTTACGTTACAATAATAACTAGTTGAGTATACCATTCACAATAAATTTTGGGGGTTATGCATATAGAGACATCCTCATGCTTATTGACTTTAATTAATAGCCATTTTATTATTTGTCTGTTAGAGAATCTATGGCTATTCACAGAATCTTTGCTATTTATTTCAAGCCTGAACTTAAGCTCGTGAAGTTTACAGCTTGCGTTCTTGTTTATACTAGTTCCGAGCTTTGCACGTGCTTCGACACAGCCTACAAATCCCAGTCGTGCCTCTGTATATCGAGATTCACCGGCCTTTTGAAAGTACGTAGTCACGGACTTCTTCTTCTTCATGATTCTCAATGGTAACTTTGGCCTTGTCTTTGACGACCACTTCGATCAAAACTCAACCATGATTTTTTATATATATGCTCGTACAAGTATCAAACGGCCTTTGAATGTGGGACGCTTTGTGCCATCCACATCGCACTCGTGCTTAGCTAATAATCGGGCTACACGGCACTGCAATTTTTCGGCTTTTGTGTTGTGGCAAAAATTCGGGCTACACGGCACTGCAAAGAATGCACATTACATTCTTTTGATCTGATTTTCTTTTGTCCGGTGGCTTCTAATACCATCCGTGATCTTAGCTAGCTAGATGGAGTTTCGACCATATCCGTCTCTGTTTTTTTGGCTCTGCAGTAAAGATTCAGAATGCAACCGAGGAAATGGAGAGAGACGGAGGACGGCATAGCGGACTAGCAGTAGTAGTGCAACGGAAGCGGGAGCATCAATTGATACATGGAGAGAATCGGCTGTAGCGGCCATTAATTATTTTTGGTACCAGAGTACCAAAAACGGATGTAGTCAAGTATACCTCGTGAATAGGGCAAAAAATCAGGTTCGAAGCGATACGCATCATGTATCAGAAGATCGAAAACCGAAAAAATCAGGTTGGAAGCAATACGCATTATGTATCGGAAGATCGAAAACCACCAACGTGGCTGCCGATGTTCAAAATTTATGGAGAGCAACTTCTGATGCAAAAGGCCGTAAAAATGACTCAGGCAACACGAACATGATGAACAAAAGAAGCGGAGCAAAAGTTTTAAAATGTCTGAGCCCGGGTTCGAACCGGGGACCTTTAGTGTGTGAGACTAACGTGATAACCAACTACACCACCCAGACGACGGCTGATTGTTTCCTACTTTAGATATTTATAGTTTACGTCGAAATAGTGGCAAAGTTTATGAATAATTTGTGGGGTTGTTGCACTATTTTTATGACTGCAACTAGTAAATAATTTAAATGGATTTCTTCGAATTCAGTTGAAAAATAAGTCATAACAAAGTACTCACTCCGCCCCACAAAAATTGTCCATTTTCATTATTCTCACTTTTTTTTTAAATTATGAATTTAAAATCTTTGTATTATAAAACTAAGTGAGATCTATCAAACAGATTCATGTTGCATATAAAAATATTGTAAATTAAAAAAATATAGTTGAGTTTATGAAATGTGTGAATAGTGAAAAATTAGCAATCTGTATGGACAGAGGGAGTATATCTTTACTAAAGTACGTAAGCAAGTAAAATACAATTTTCAATAATTGCCAAAAAGAACGCGTTTTTCAAAAGAACTAGTAGTAAAGTTTGACCCCGTTCGTTTTGAGGTTAATTGGATGCGGAAGTGATACAAGATTCTCATGACAAATTCACCCTTCTTCAAATCTATTATGCTATTGTTGAGTATCTATGATTACGTTATGCTGAGCTGGATCAGTCGCGGTTGAGCTGTTATTGACTGTTGGAGTAACGCGTGTATTATCTTGAAACACGTCACCAACACAACCAAGTCAAAATACAATTTTTATTGCCCACTTTAATTCCATCCATAATTAATAAGCACACGAGCTCATAAAAAAACAATTAATAGTGACATGCCAATTAATCACATTGACTGATTCTATACATCATCAATCATCTCTACAAACTTCTTATATAGAACGAGGTGTTACAATTTTCAATTTTCATGATGGAAGTTATATGTCACGCATGATGTTATTTTTTAAGCGATAACCAATATAAAGCCGGAGTTATGTTTCTTGTCGTGATTCGATAGACTTCATATCTATCTCGCTACAGTAAAATATAAATTCCAAACACCAAATAGAGGTGATTGTAATTATTCCTAGAATTAAAGCGAATGAGATATTTGAGATTTAATTTCTTTAAATAGAAGACATATGACGAGATCAGAATCATAAGATGGAGGCCGGCCAGACAATATATATCAGACGACTATTGACAGTGGTAATTGACAAAAACAGTATAGAAAAAAAAAAATCAAAACATATATGATGATGGGGCAATAATTAATAAAAGATGATAATTATCAAGATGGGGGTTATCGGTTTTGGCCTAACGGTCCGATGGTGGCTGCAGTCGACGAAGTTGTTGGCGTGGTGGTTTGGTCGGTGGATGCCGAGATAGAAAGGGATCGGTACGTGGTTTGGTTGTTGTTGTTAGGGTTAGGTTTTTTGGACGGTGCAAATTTTGGAGAGAGAAAAAAAGAAAAGAGAATAGTATGGTGAGGGGAGAGAGAGAATAAATATGAACCGTCCGAAACACGATTGGACGGTCCGAATTGCCGATGGTAGTATCTGTTTGGCACTCAAAAACTTCTCAAAGAGCAAAGGTCGTACTTCTTTTGATTTGTGCTAATCATCTCTACACTTTTCGACCGTAACGTTAAACAACGTTGTGATAATCTAGGTTCATAGTAACGTAACATACTGTCAGTTAGTTTGATAAAGTTAGTTAAGGATTGGGATGCTCTTCAGGTGAATCATTGCTTATCTCTCAAAACTACTCCAAAAAAAGAAGAGCACATCAATCACGCAAACATCTGTGTTCATAAAACACCGATGGATATGGTTTCTTAAGTTGAACAGTAAATGATTCAATTCGTTTCGGTCCAAATTTTGAATTAGTCGGGACAATTCGAATTGGAATCATACACGTGATGAATGATACGAATTTGCTCAAATAATTCTTCTCGGTAAGTATCATTGAGCAAATTGGAGCCATTAATTAGAGTAAATGACTGACACTTCCCATCCAAATTAAAGATTGGTGAGAACCCAATTCAAACAACAAAAAGTTTGAAACATCGAATTGGTGATCATCTTTCAAGATAGAAATGTGTTTTAAAAATTTGATGGATAGTACCACATATAATTCTTCGAGGGCAAGTACATGAAAGAAACCATTAAAAAAAGAAAGAGTATTCTAAAAGGTGAAGGGATTTGTTCTAAGATGCACACAAATTGGTTCGACTATTGGCTCGAATATCCAATTACAAAAGAAAATTGATTTTAACACTCTTTTTTTGTCCAATTGCACTCCATATTTTGCCTTCATATATTTAGGTTTACAAAACTACCCTTTATACAATTTTTCCCTTCACACATAAAAAAGATAATAAAATAACTTCACATCATTAAAAAAAAAAGAAAGAGAGAGAGTGTATTTGGATAAAAGGGAGATTTGAAAATCAATTTTATTTTGAAAAAAAATAAAAACAAAAAATGTAGCTAAGGTTAACACCCTGTTTGACAGCTACCCATCCCTTTTGTCTGCCACAAACCACACAGCTCAAAGTCCCTTAGCGGTGCGCACTTCAGCCACGGCACCATGGCCCCCAGGCCCCAAGCAACCCAAATCTATGTTTTCCACTTCCTAATCCTCCTCCACTCTCTTTCTTGATTAACAATTAATCTTCCAATAATCCCATCGTCGTCATCATCATCACAAATTCAAAATCAAAACCCATTAAACAAACCCCACCCCCATTACTGTCCCCACCACCAATCATATCCTCTCAAGCACTCAACTCCCATCGAAAACCAAAACCCAAGAAGAAGAAGTTGTTGTTGTTGTGTCGTCGTCGTCCGATTATTTTTTAATTTTTTAATTTACCTGTTTTTTAAGCTTCGAATTTCTAGGGTTCTGTTTGGAATTCATTTTTTTTGGGGGGGTGAGGGTTTGTCTGGTTTTGTGCTAAAATGGCTCATCAGTCGTCGACGAGGTACGTGGGGGAGTACGTGGTGGGCCGGCAAATCGGGTCGGGTTCGTTCTCGGTGGTGTGGCACGCGAGGCACAGGGTCCAAGGGACGGAGGTGGCGATTAAGGAGATCGTTACGGGACGGTTGAACAAGAAGTTGCAGGAGTCGCTCATGTCCGAGATTGTTATCTTGAAGCAGATTAATCATCCCAACATCATTCGCTTGCACGACATCATTGAGGTCCGTTTTACATATTATAGCTTTTTTTAATAACCCTAGTGTCCGGGCCAGCGTACTTGCACCTTGATAAATCCTGGGCCAGCTTACGCCCCTCCATGAATCTGGGGCTCAATCCCGCATCCCACTTGCTGGGAGCTTAATTAAAACGGGCCCAAAAGCACCTGAGAGGTTTCGAACCTGAGATTTTACGAGAGAGAAAATCTCTAAGTTGCAGGCCTGGACCACCAGGCCAACCCTGGGGTTTGATTACGTAGTTTTTCAGTACGCCCCTCTGCTTCCGCTCTCAATTTTCGCTTTCGGCTCTCGCTCCCAATCCTTGCTCTCATTATTTTAGTAGTTCCCAATCATTGCTCTTGTGAATTTTAGTAGTTTGGGATGTTTTTCAAGGATGTTTTCATGCGCACACCCATATGTGAGTTAGGTTATGAATGTATATGTATGCTTATCTTTATGTTTGTGTGGAGTGGAGAGAGGTTTTAGTTTGATTTTATGTTTGGCTGCTCAGAGATTGGAGTACAGGAGGAGGATAAACTGTAACACTTGAGTTTCTGTGGATACAATTGAGGAAGAAACTTTTGTGATTTAAGCTATTTGGATTTCTCGCGAAGGGAAGGGCCAAATTGTTTTTAAGGGTTTGTTTTTCTGTTTCAAGGCAAAGCAAGTGAAATTTCAGGTCTCCTGTTAGTGTTTGGTTTGGAGGGTGTAAGAAGCTAAACTCAGCGTCATAGCGGTAGTTAGTTGTAGTTGCTTAACTAGAGTTACTGGGAAAGAAAGAAAGAAGCTTTTTGGTTATTTTGTCATTTCTTATTCTAATAATTGTAAGAGTAGCTCATTATAATGTTTTCGGGATATGTTTTTGGGTAAATGATGCATTTTATAACCAACCAACCAAAAACCACGGGAATAACCCCACTACACAGGAAAAAAACTGTACAAAGAAAAACCTATTACAAACTACAAAAGAATCAAACCACTCTTAACAAGTGGTAATACCCAGAATTCGAGGAGAGATATTCCAAAGATGACAAAATCTTTGGTTTTCCATTGAATTAGGAACATGTTTCCAAGAGCTGACTCGAAGTCTCAAATTGTCTTCTATGCGAGCAAAAATCACATCGGAATTCATTGGCCTTCCCCCAAACACCCTAGAGTTTCTCTCAAGCCAAATATAATACACCCCTGCAGCTAAAGACAGCTTGAAGAGGAGTCCTCGAAAGGAATTATCTTTACAGTAACCCATAGCCCATATAAGTTTGTCATCCCAATTTCCTGGTCTTCTGTGAACTTCAAATCGGCTTAGAACTGAACGCCAAACCTGTCTTGAGAAATTACATTGAAAGAATAGATGATTGGCTGATTCATCATGCTGAGAACAAAGACTACAGCGGGGGTCAATAAGCAGTCCCCACCTTCTAAGTCTATCTTTAGTGGCAAGCTTCCTTAAGCAAGCAATCCACAAAATAAATGCCCACTTGGGGACATTTTTTGAGAACCAAACAAGTGAAGACCAACACACCTTGGGTCTCCTATTTCTCAGAGCTTCCCAAGTGTGCTTAGATGAATAACTGCCAGTAGGGGAGATAATCCAAGTAATCACATCCTCCCTATCGTCATGTGGGATGAAAGAGTTAGGAATAGAATTTTGAATCTGCTGAATAATCCTATTACGAGGTCTAGGCCAATGCCAAGCACCGTTAGCAATAACAGAGCTGACCTTATCATAAAGAGAAAGGCCCAGCCTGGATAAAGTTCTATCATCAAAGAGTTTGTAAAGAGGGCCATTTGGATGCCAATTGTCCAACCACAAGAAAGTGGCCTTCCCATTGCCTATTGTGTGCTTTACAAATTTATGCCCCAAATCTCTTAACTTCATGAGCTTTCTAACTGTCCAAGAACAGTCATACGGAATGGGCATGTACCAGAAGTTGCCGCCTTTTATAATATAGGTATGAACCCATTGAACCCACAGAGTGTCCTCCTTTTTACTTAGAGCCCAAAGGTGCCTCATCATGGATGCTTTATTCCACAATTTCAAGGATTTGAAACCCAAACCACCTTCAGATTTTGGAGAACAAACATCCAGCCACTGCACTTTAGCCCCAGTCTTCTTTAGATTAAGCCCAGACCAAAGAAATGCTCTAAGGATGGCTTCCACCTCTTCCACAATTTTCTGTGGTAGGACAAACAATGAGCACCAATATGTTTGCATGCTGAAAAGAACAGACTGGATTAGCAAAGCTCTGCACCAATATGTTTTCGGGATATGTTACTTGGTAGGGAGTAGAATGCATGAGGTGGTAGCTGGAGAAGAAAATGAATGTGGATGTTTTGGTCCTGTGTCTATTGTTTGGTTGCTCAGAAGTTGTAAAAGAGGAGTAACTGAAATCTTTGGGTTTCTTTGGTCACCGTTGCGGAAGAAGGGACTTCTATGATATATTTTATGTTGTTTTTGTGCAAAGAAGACAATTTTTTCGAGGTTTTTGCTGTTAAAATAGAAGCAAGTGAAATTTCCATTCTCCGGTTAGTATTTGTTTTGCAGGAACTGAGAACCTAGGCTCAACGTAATACTAGTTTTTGCAAACTAGAGTGACTGGGAGAGAAATAAAGGGAGCTATTTTTAGGTTATTGTGTTTTCTAAGGAGTATTTTCGTTTCCAGAAACAGAAAGAGTAGCTCATTATATTGTTTTGGCAAGTTGTTACTTGTTAGGGAGTAGAATGCATGAGGTGGTGGCTGGTGAGAAAGATGGGAGAAGTAAATGAATAGAGATTTTTGGTTGTGTCTAGTGTACTTCTTGCACTGAAAAAGTCACTTAGCTGGAGGTTGTGTCTAATGGAAGATGGGAGAAGACTTGGAACTGGGGTAGCTTGTAAGCTGCACATCTTAGTTATCTCGGTGACATTCATTTGTATTACCTTTTTTCAGAATTTATTGGAGCAGCAGTATTGGTTACATTATGAATCTGGATATTTAAGATATGACATACATACAATAGCAGACTCTGGACCCTTTTTTCCTTTTATCAAATCCGTTTTGTAGTTCTGCATGTCTATTTTAGGGCTCTCATGAGGAGGCAATTCGAATTTTTGGTCATAATTGGTTTTATTGCATGTACATATCATTTAGGAAACTGGAAGAATACATCTTGTGTTGGAGTTTTGTAGAGGGGGTGACCTTTCTATGTATATTCAACAACGTCAAGGAAGAGTTCCAGAAGCTACAGCTAAGTACTTTATGCATCAGCTAGGTACGTTTGACATATTTTTCTTTCTGTGTTGTTTAGTTTTCCCATCTTCAACCTGCCTGCCCTTTACTGATGGTAATTAGGTCGTGAGTTATGCAGCGGCTGGTCTACAAAGCCTTCGTGACAATAATCTTATACATAGAGATCTAAAGCCGCAGGTAGGCTATGATACTCCCTGTCTCCCTAGTTTATTCATCAATATTTAGCGGTAATAGATAACAGGCAAAATTTACATGATTCTAAAAATGCCAAGCCATCTTCCTACTATGATGTAGATTTTGTATATACTTCTGTGTTGGTGCAAATCAAGATGCCAAATGTTGATACTCTTTATATTTCGCTCCAATTCCGATGTTATTATTTTATTCTAGGGAGAATTCAATGAGTCAATTCCTCTACCCTGAGCTGGAGCTTACTAGAGATTTGACGGAAGAGTGGAAGAAAGAAAGAAAGAAAGGGACACAAATTTAACGTGATGGAGGGTTTCTGTTAGTTGTTATTGAGGAAAGGGAACGGGGAGAAAAATGGAGGGGTTAGAGTTCTCATTAGGCCTACAATTATTTTTGGGCCCATAAATATGCAGGAGGGGAGAAGGGAAATATTTTCTTTTTAAGGCTTTATCCTTCGTACAGCTGTGCCATTAGGTTGGGGCATAGTGGCAAAAGCAAGCAACATGGTATCCTGGTAAAAAATTGAGTAATATGCTAACATCCTTTACCCTCTTATCCGTTTCCCTTCCCTGCAGCCTGGAGAAACTGTTGTTCCTTTCTCCTTGCCTTGAGTGAGCAACCTCAAAGCCCTTTATCTTGGAGATTGCTCCAGGCACATAAACATAAACACTTAGTTTGGTTTTGAATTTTGAGAATTTTTTTTGATGTAATGAGTGGAGAGAGAGAGAGAGAAACTTATTGAGAACCGTGCAAAGAGTAAATTTTTTCTCAAAACTTGTAAAAGAACAAAGCAGTCCAACCTCAACCCCTTTTGTCCTGGAGGAAAGTGAATCAAGTACAACCAACGTGGTTGATCGTGGTGCTTGTGTTGTTGGACTTTTCATTCTTGTCGTCATTGAATACTTGAATTGTAAATACGGGGCAATTAGGATAATGAGAGTTAATTGAAACCAAGTGAACAATCAAGAAATAATAGGCAAGCAACTGAAGTGGGGGCACTCGTATCTTCAGTCTTTTGAGGAAATGCATACGTATGATTTTCAGTTCTTACATGACATGATAATAGGGAGCTTTCTGTTTGCAAAGGAATTTATCTGGAACATCATCTATTTTTTGCAATCCTACATGTATTGTTCTAATGTAGTAATCATTTGTATAACAGAATCTCCTTCTCTCCACAAATAGTGATAATGCAGTCCTGAAGATTGCAGATTTTGGATTTGCAAGGTAAAGTTATGGTCAGCATTACTTATTTTCTTACCTATGGATCTTCTTATAATGTTTGGAAGAAATGCATACACTCTCTCTCTCTCTCTCTCTCAAGTAGCTTTGTTAACTGCTTGCTTGAGAGCTTGAATAGAAGTTTGGAGTTTATTTAAAGAATAGGAAATGAAAGTCTTGAACTTCTGTTTCTACATGGAATGTCTCAACTACTCAAAAAGTTCACTCCAAAAACTGCATGGTTATATTTATATAGTAGCTTTTTGCTTCTACTGGCTTAGTCTTGCAAATTTTCCCAAAATGCTTCCACTTATGGCTCCAAGTACATGTACAAACATTGATAATTTTTTTTGCAGATCTCTGCAACCTAGAGGCCTTGCAGAAACCTTGTGTGGTTCACCACTATACATGGCTCCCGAAATAATGCAACTTCAGAAGTATGATGCTAAGGTGGTATCCACTTTTTCTTATAGAAACAATTTGGACTTTTATTTATACGTTCTCCCGTTAACCTTGAACTGGAAACGCAGGCAGATCTCTGGAGTGTTGGTGCCATTTTATTTCAGCTTGTGACAGGGAAAACCCCATTTACAGGAAGCAATCAAATGCAGGTGTAGTACTCTCTATTCTTATTATTAAGTCTGGTAATTTAGTTTTGTTTAAAGTTCTTTTCATAGTTTGTTAGTCATCAGGGATTAGTTTCTTTTCATAGTGTGGTTTAAAGTTCTACGTTTCCTATAAATTCGTTGGCTTGTTATGTCAGTAAGTTTTAATGCTCTGTCTATCTGACCTGATTCACTTGAACATTTTCATCTCATGTGTGGTGCAGTTGCTCCAGAATATTGTAAAATCAACCGAGTTGCAATTTCCTCCAGATAGAAGGAATTTGAGTTCGGAGTGCATTGATTTGTGTCGAAAATTGCTGCGCCGTAATCCAGGTATTTGAATGGTATCTGCTTCATTTTGGCTGCATGCAAGATAAAAAAGGCAAGTACAGTTACTTCTAATATAGAACCTCTATTTTTGGATTCCTGCCACAAGGAAAAGGGCTTGGTCGTTGGATAGGTTGCTTTGCGGTATGCAAGCCATGCAATTGAATTGTTATGCTGCAGGTTTACTTTATAGCTTTTACTGTACAAAGTTGAAGGGCATGGTGGTGACATCCATAAGATGGGCCCAGTGTATGGCTTGGCCAGCTGCGTTTTGCATGCTTGGTACTATGGGTGATTAAAGTAGGAAGTCTCGAACGGGTTTCACTCTGTATCATGTTTTTGTATTCACCAATGTGTAAAATCTGTGACATAATTAATCCATGATTGGCTCTGATAGCTTTTCACTTGCCTGAATTTATAAGATGCGGATAGTCAATGTTGGACGACATATCTTCGTTGATTTGGAAGCTTTTTTGAACATCCTGTGCAGTAACCTCTCTAAACAGTTATGATGAATTCAAATGCTCGATGGTGAAATAGTGAGCAAACTTCGCATGATATTTATGTTGTTGGCTACGTGATTTTTTCCCACAATAATGCTATGATAGGCCATTTTCATTGTTTATTAGGAACAACTTGAGCAGAGGAATTATACAAGAAAAATATTAGAGTTCAAATTATCTCACATTGTTTAGATTTGATGAGCTTAACTACAATTCAATGTTCTCCCTGTCCCTACTAATCTTTGCATATTTTCCATCTGCAGTGGAGCGGCTGACATTCGAAGAGTTTTTTAACCACCCTTTTCTGTCTCAGAGGCAGTCAAATGAATTGTTGAGGTAAATGAGGCAAAGTGTTTAACTTTCGTGCTACCAATATGAAAAGGTTCTGATCATTTACTCTGACATTGCAAAATTCTTCTATGCTATGCAGGAATAGAAGGTCACCAAAAACAATAGTTGGTTTTCCTTTTTCTGAACGCAGTCCAGTGAGGAATGCAGAAGAAGGTTCCCAAGAAGATAATCTGCCTTTTAGTCTCGACGATGTTTCCAATGGACCTGATAGGAGCCCATCCGTTGTTAGGAAACCCTCGATGAAGTCCACTGTTGGATTTTCTGTCGGCGACAGAAAGGAAGTGTCTACCACTTCAAACAATATGGATCTTTCTTCAAAGTTTAGTAGTGTCACGCATAAACCTGAAAATACTAGTTTAAGGCTTGACAGTCGTATACCTTCTGAAGGAAATCTAAAAGAATCTTTTAAGTCTGCAGACCGAAGGCCAATGGACACGCATCCAAGAGGTAACTTCTTTCCCTAGTTTTCCACTTTTTTTCTTCTTTTGTCACAATCAACTATCCGTCCTGCTAAATTTTGCTATGGTATGCATGGATTCTACAGTTGTGGATTCATTGGAGTTGTTTGATCAGGAATATGTTATTGTCTCTGGACCCCCTATGGATGTGTCATCTTCTCCGCCTAGTGCTTCCAAGCTGAGCCATTTGCCGTGCAATTCAGGGAGTCCCCAACAAGAATTTGCAAACATGAACTCTGCGCCAAGTGCCCCAATGCCCATCATTGGTGCAACAGGGAGTAGATTTGGGTACAGTGGAAGCTTGGATAGCCACAGCTCTGCTCCTTCTGGTACCTCACAGGGATCCATGGAAATAGGAGATGCGTTAGAGCAGCCATCACCTCACTGCATAACCAGGATTAAGTCGTTGAAGCAGTGTGCATCTGCCGTCACGGAATTAGTAAATGAAAAGGTAATTCCAAGCAAATCTGAGTTTTCGATCAAATAGCTTTCTTTGCAGTTCCCTTGCCCAAGGGTAGTGAGTGCCTGAGCTGTGTCTGTTGAAAATTAAGTTATCTTTCCCCCTGGGACCAGCACCTCTGTCCAAATTGGCAAATTTACCTCCAGCATTCACCCAATTCGCGCCCGCGCGCGGCCCCCCCCCCCCCCCCCCCCCCCTCCCCGGTTTCACTGCCCCAACCCAAATTGCCAAATTCCCATGAAATCATTACCATTTAAAAGAACTGTAATTAATTGGTGGCAGCAAGATATATACTTCCAGTTGAAATACTTAAATTAGGATTCTAACTTCTGCAAATGTCCAGCCTAATAACTGTTCTTATTATCATCACTTATTGTTTGCTCTTCTTATCTGGGGCATCTGTTGGATACTGCTTGGAAATGTGCCATTATCAATCAACAGGTACCATCAGATGGGTTATGATTGAAATCAATACTAATCCTTATGCGCTAACTGCTTGTTTTGTTTTGTTTGTTTGTTTGTTTTTTTGGTGGCGGGGGAGGTTCTTAAAGTATCGACAGTTGACCAATTAAAAGAATTATCTGTAGAATCGATAGTGAACCTATTCTGAAATACTTCAATCCCTGCTAAATTAATACGGAGTACATAAACCAATAGCCAATCAGAATATGTGTTGGATAGTAATCCAGCGCTGAGTCTCACTATATACATCAATCCAAACAACTGTGCATATGCACAGCTTGCTCTGAAAGGGGTTACTAGAATCTTCAACTGGTATACCTTTTGGTATCATGAACATATCAGCTGGTGCAGATTTTATTTCTTTGAAATGTTGCTATAATGCCTTCAAAGTCCAGATAATGAAATTGGTTCTATTCTGTGAAAAGATGGAGTCCAGAAGACAACTAGAAGCATTCTCAATTCAGCTTGTGACACTTGCAATTTGGAAGCAAGCTCTTCACATTTGCCACACGCAAGCTATTGAAGGAAGCCCAACTCAAGAGATGGCCAGATTGAGGGAGAGCCCTAACCAGGAACATGGGAGTCTTGATATTGCCAGCACTCATGGACCGCAGGAGTTATGCTCTCGGATTGAGAGGGAATTTCTTAATGAAGTTGGGAATGCTGAGGAACTTGCCAAGCTTATTGAGCCTGGTATGGCTTTTAAGTCTTTATGTTATTGATTGATTGAAAGGCTTCTTTACCTTTTTCAATTTTCATTATTCATGTAATAATCAGTGCATGCATGCTTGTATCCTTCTAAATCAAGCAGTACTGTTTTTGCTCTAATCATTCTTTGCAACTCCATTAGCGGATGTCCTATCTTTCTTGTCTGTGTTCTATACTTGTATTTGTGATGAACTTGCAATTTTCTAAACGTTTTGTTTCGGAAGCACAAAATAGCATCAGATGATAACTTATGTACGTACTTTCTTTTGCTTCTGGTTGAAGTGCTGCATCCCAAACCTAAATGTGCTATTTGTTTGAGCTTGAATATCAGAATATTGGGTGGTTATTTTTCTCTGGGAAAGGTGGGGCTGTATTTCCATTTCCTTCTAACAGCAGAGATTTGAGTGTCTCCTGGATCTCTATTCATTTGCATAGGTTGGAAATGTGAATCTGTTGTATGTCAGCATGTAAGAGCTCGCTCTCATGGGTCAGTTGGGTAGCGAACGGGATACTTATATGAGTTCTTCTTCTCATTATTTCAGGAAATACAGAGATGCCAGATGCCATGGAGACCATATATCAGTCTGCCCTTGCTTTGGGTAGACATGGCGCTGTAAGTACTTGTTTTATATCTTGGACTACCAATGGTATGCATTTCCAACCATTTGCAGGAGTAAGCTCAGTGGACTGGCAGACAAGAATAAGATAGCTTACAACCATTCATTATTATCTATGTTAGAACTATAATGAACTCTAGCTGTAATTCTTTGGATTGATCAGAGATAGTCAGGCAGAACATTTTATCCTTAATGTCCCACGTGACTAGCTCGAAACGAGAAGACTCTTTTTTTTGTTAAGTTTGCTTTCTTTGTTTGGTTTCCTTCAGACACAGAACTTCTTGTTTTGAAATTTGAATATGACCAAAGCTTTCATGGCAATCATGAAATCCTGACTTCACAGTGATACCATTCTGTAACGCCCCAATTTCTCAAGGGATTTCGGAAGTATTAACCCTAAAATACACTGAATTTTACAAACTATTAGGCCCCTATTTATCATTATACAAAAATTACAATTTCAAAATAATACAAAAATCTATGTACATTTGTTTAATAAAAGCAACTCTAGAGCGACTCTAGTTTTGACACGAATTCCAACCAACGTTGGCCCAGACTCCGTTCCAGGGGGTCCCACCTGTATCAACTGCTCCACTGTGGAATCCTGCACACTCTGGCAAATTGAACGCCGAAGCAAACGATTTGCCAGGATACAAACGTATCCTGAGTGATAATTCACCAAGTAGAAATCCTAAAACCCAATACCACAATATGCAGACCAACAATATAACAATTCATAATACACCGAAGGTACAAAATAATAACACATCGTCTTTTTCTTTACTATCCATCATCTTACATGTAATCTAAGGATTCTCTCCGCGAGATCCTTTCCTCCCACATCCACTAACTACAATCGTCTCATGGGTCCACCCTTCCTCTTGCTTATCCTGCACCAGGGTCCTAGGTGAGCGCATCTAAGTTATGTACCGAGTATGTTCTCACTTAAGACCATAACAGGAGGATCGAGTCATCCAATGACGTATCGTACATTAGGGTCGGACATCCACTACCCCACGCTAACTATAACCGTCTCATGGGACCCATTCTCTTCCTCAAAGAGAAACTTCCCATGACGTATCATACATTAACGTCTCACTAACTATAACCGTCTCATGGGACCCATTCTCTTTCCCTTGAGATCACTTTGGAATCTACTTACTGGGCTGTGAGGCCCATTTTTGAAAAGGGAAAATCAAAGGTGAAAAAATTGTCTATTGTTGATCCTTTTTTATTTGAACTAATTCTAGCTTTTAACTTTTGTCAGATTGATTTTTTGGTGAGCATCTGTGCCATGATCATATAGGATCAATGTTTATTTTCTTGTTGATATTTACTTGAATACTTGTAATGAACTGAGACACAATCTTCAAATGCATGTAAATTCATAGAGTTCTTCTGGATAATTAAGCATTTAGTAACTGATTTGTCATGTGTAAATATCAGCTCTTGGCTCGTGTTAACACTTCCAGTTCTTTTCCCCTTCTACCTTCTGCATTTAAAACTGCAGTATTCTGCGAAATCTTTCTAACTGGGGTAATAACATCAGGTGTCGTTACTCGTTTGTGTTTGGCAGGTTGACGAGTACATGGGCGATACAGAAAATGCAGCTGTTCGCTATTCAAAAGCGGTGCACTTGTTAGTTTTCCTCCTCGTCGAAGCACCATCCCTCATTCTTAACCCTCCTTTCTCTCTCACAAATTCTGACCGGTATAGACTGCGAAATTACATTGATGTCCTCAATAATAGGCAAAGTCATTCAAGGTCTCAAAGGATGGCTCTGCTTCAAGGTGAGGATCAACAATGCCCGCCTTAATGCATGTGTGTTCAGCTTTCATCACCAAATCCCGATGGTTGCCCCTGTTTACAATGTATAATTATTTGTTTGTACAGCTATTCTTTTGGGTGACCGGGAGATGTTGTACTTCACCGTCATGTGGGATAGGATGATGTTGTAGGACTATATGTTAGTTTCCTCATTTATGTAATTTTTAGATTGGTAAAATGTTCAATTTTTTCACCTTATTGTGATCTATCTTTGAGATGACGGTTGCCGTGGAAAGGTTCATTTTGTGACTGACGCTTATAGACTATTTTGGATGGATCTACCTATACGGCTATGGCAATAGAGTTGAGTAGTTGAATATACATTGTGGTGTTGCAAGGAAAAAGAACTATGGACTTAAGTCTTTCTTGAGGTAGGATAGTTATGTTTGGCTATCTATTGAAATATATGGAACATTAAAGGAGCATAAAATTGACGACAGCAAAACTGCACTAGAAAGAAGGCTTGTTACAAAATTGGAAATAGGAGGGTAGACTAGTAATTGCCAAAGATTCATCTCTTGTCAAAGCAAATTTTCATGACGACGCCTTGAGGCTTGTCTTAATGATAGATACCACCTCACGGATGAGGAGTAGCTATGAACCCCTATGGTTTCTATGAGCTCTTCACTGACACGGTGACACCTCAATGGACAACTGCATGTATAAACACGTGATGAAATGAGTAAAAAATGACTTACATCTAAAAATTCTTTCATTGAGATAACAAAAAGTTATTTAAAATTTTATCAACCCTCACTTATTTTGAATAAATGACTTCTATTTTTTTTACCCATTGGAGAAGCTACTTTGATATAAAATATAAAAATAAAAAATAAAAGGGCAAACTTTTTGGCTAATGTTTTTTTTTTTTACTACTCGAAAGAACTATTTATTAGTCAGAAATGACAAATTTACTACTTTTGGGTAAAAAAGTTGAGAATTGATAGCTTTTATTATTTACACAATTATTACAAAGTGAAGAGTGAATTTGTCAATATAAGCCACTTTTGACTTACTCTATCACGTGTTTGGTCGAACAATTGTTGATTGAGTGTTGGTAAAATGAACATTTGATTACAAGGGTGTATAATCATTCCTCATATGTAAGAGATATCTATCATTAAGGCAAATCTCAGGGATGTCAGTGAAATTTACCCAATTTGTAGTGCCGGTTGGTCAAGATAAATAGGCTCAGAATTTTTAATGTACCCAATTTGTAGCGCAGGTTGGTCAAGATAAAGAGTATTGGGTGTCAGTGAAATTTACCCAATTTTTAATGTAGGACACCCATATTGACTTTTGACTTTTTGTGGTTACCAGAAGATATATATATGTGTATATATATATATGCACCGAGCTTCCAAGGGACCTCGCACATTATTAACGTGCAGACTTTTAATCTCGGCTGTCGGAGCTCATCCAAGGCCAAGTTACAATGCACTTCAGTCGAGGTTAGAAATTCACGTTAAGAATATGCAGGATTCCTTATATTAATCTCGGCCGTCAGATCTCATCTAAGGCCAAGATGCAATGCACCTTGGTCGAAGTTAGAAATTCACGTTAAAAACGTGCGGGATTCTTTATGAGAAGAGGACTCATAACGTCGAATACAAATACCAACACATGATCCTAAACTAAAATGTGCTTCATGCCAATCTATTGAACCATGAGGAACCCAATTGATCTTATTCTCATCTTCTCCTTGTCTACACTTGCAGCTTCACAGAATCAGAATTATTTAGAAAGAGGGTCATCTCTCTCTGTGGAAGAAGATGAAGATGATTCAGCCCTCATCACCTCACCAGACAGTTCATTCACTTGTGGTTTCTACAGGGTTGGAACCAACGCTTATGGTTTCGGGATTTGGTTCACTAATTCGAGCGACAGAACCATAGTTTGGATGGCTAACAGGGATAAGCCGGTTAATGGGCAGGGCTCGAGAATTTCTCTGAGGGGAGATGGAGCCATGGTCTAAACCGATGTCGATGGCTCGGTTGCTTGGGAGACTAATACCAGCTCTACTGCTGCTCAAAGGGCTGAGCTTCTTAATTCAGGTAACAACAACTAAATTTTGCAATAATTTTTTCATAACACGGTGTCGATACCAATTTACGCGCACCTTGACTCAAGTGCCAGCCCTTAAGTCGATTTTGCTAATCAAACAATACTTTCTCAAGCAACCATTGTTGACAATGTCCCCTAAGTTGAAGATTACTTGTTCATTTTGGATTCTTCTCCTTTGCCTAAAAATAGGTATGCTCGTAAATCTTCAAAAGTGTAGCAAAAATGTAGTCTGAGGGATTTGTAAGGATTGGGTGGGTATGCAACGGGATTGGGGTGAGTGATCGTAAACCCTCCATAATACAAATCAGCTGCCTATGGAGTAGGCAATTTGCCGAACTACGTAAAAGCCGTTGTTTCTGCGTTTGGGTGCGCGCGGGTGTCTCTCTATAGTCAATCTACTTTTCTTTTTTCAAAAAATAAAAAAAATCCTCTTTTAATCGAGGATTTTGATATTCACGCTCTACTTTTTACTGATAGAGCTCCCCTTTGTTCATTAAGTTACTAGTAACTTCACGTTAAAAGTGGAGCGCGAAAATCAGTTTCCTTTAGTACGTAAATAAGGACATACATGTAAAGTTACTTTATTTACCCTATATATATATATATATATATATATATATATATATATATCTGTGTGAAGTTATTTCTTGACAGATTGAATTTTCTGGCTCCCCCCTTGCAGGAAACCTTGTTTTGAAAGACCCAAGTGGTAAAATCCTGTGGCAAAGCTTTGATTTCCCAACTGATACTCTATTGCCTTATCAAACATTTACCAAGAGCAAGAAACTGATATCTTCTCTAAGAAATGGAACTTATGCTTCTGGGTACTTTAGTCTGTACTTTGACAGTGATAATGTGTTGAGGTTGGTCTACGATGGACCCGATATATCGAGCTTGTATTGGCCTAATCCTGATCTCACTATCTACGCAAATGGAAGGACAAACTATAACAGTAGCAGATTTGCATTTCTAGATGATATGGGTAGGTTTTTTTCAAGTGATCAGTTGCAATTCAATGCTACTGACATGGGTTTTGGGATTAAAAGGCGGCTAACGCTGGATTATGATGGGAATTTAAGGCTTTATAGCTTGAACCATTTGACGGGATCATGGGTAGTGTCATGGATGGCTCTCGGCCAACAATGTCTTGTTCATGGTTTATGTGGTAGGAATGGTATTTGTGCATATGACCGCCGGGGGGCAAAGTGCACATGCACTCCTGGTTATGAGGTGATCAATCCGAGTGACTGGAATCAGGGTTGCAAGCCCAAGTTCAATCTTTCGTGTTCGAATCCTCAGCCGGTGAAATTTGTGGAGCTTTTGTATTCGGATTACTATGGGTTTGATCTTAATACTATTACAATTTCATTTGATGCTTGCAAAGAAATCTGTTCGAAGGATTGTAGATGTGAAGCATTTAACTATAGGCTCCTAGGCGAGGGGGTTTGTTTCCTAAAAAGTGCCCTCTTCAACGGCTTCCACACTCCCAATTCTCCCAGCAGGATTTACCTAAAAATGCCTGTAAATGTGGAAACATCTGAATACACAGTACCGAATGGCTCCAACCTCGTATGCAAATCCGGTGACATTGAAGTTTTGCTTGGTACTGCTTCCATGTACAATATCGTTCTAAAGAGGGTAAGATGGGCTTATTTGTACTCCTTTGCTTCAGCCATAGGTGCAATCGAAATCCTCCTTTTTGTAATAGGTTGGCTTCTTTTCAGAAAGCACAAGTTGCCAGGTACAGTTGAAGACGGATACCGAATGCTATCCAGTCAATTCAGAAGGTTCAGTTACGGTGAACTGAAAAAAGCAACGAAAAAATTCAAACAAGAACTGGGAAGAGGAGGTTCGGGAGCTGTTTACAAGGGTGTTTTGGAAGATGAAAGAGAGGTGGCAGTGAAAAGATTGGGAGATGCATCTCAAGGGGAACAAGAGTTCTGGGCAGAAGTGAGCACAATAGGAAAAATCAATCACATGAATCTAGTGAGAATGTGGGGGTTCTGCTTGGAAGGGAGACACCGGCTCTTAGTCTACGAGTACTTAGAAAACAGTTCACTTGACAAGCACTTGTTTTCCAGCAGTTGTCTTGGATGGAAAGAGAGGTTTAAAGTTGCCATAGGGACGGCTAAGGCTTTGGCCTACCTTCACGATGAGTGTTTGGAATGGGTAATCCATTGTGATGTCAAGCCTGAAAATATACTTCTGGACGCGGAGTTCGATCCAAAGGTTGCAGATTTTGGTCTAGCAAGGCTGAATCAGAGAGGCAAGCCTGATTCTGAGTTTTCACATATCCGAGGCACCAAAGGTTATATGGCTCCTGAGTGGGCCTTGAACCTACCCATTACTGCAAAAGTCGATGTTTACAGCTATGGGGTGATGATCTTGGAAATGGTGAGGGGAATTCGGCTTTCCAATTGGGTGTTAGTAGAGGGTGAAGGTGAGGAGCAAGAAACCGAGCTTACTAGGTTTGTTAGGACAGCAAAAGGGAAGAGTCAAGGTGCGGGAGAAGAGTCTTGGGTAGAGGATATGGTCGATCCGAGATTGGCCGGGAAGTTTAGCAGGAAACAGGCGGCCACATTGGCTAGGACTGGTCTTTCTTGTATCGAGGAAGATCGAAACAAACGACCAACAATGGCTTCGGTGGTGCAAGTCCTAACAGAATGTGATGACGAGTCTACTCCTGCGAGGCTGTAGTTGCAGTTGTACTGTCAAAGTAAGTTTAGAAACACAAGATGAGTGGAGTTTGATAATGCTTGTTATTCAATGGTTGTGGTAGCGACTTTCCTGGCCAGCAACAAAGTTACACGGTTGTTTCCTCATGTAAATTAAGGGTGGATTTTTTTCTGAACTAGGGAGGGAGTAGGAGGAAAAACTGGCAACCATTTAATTGCATGTCCTGTAGAAAAAGAAATTGAGTTTTTGATACGTACAGAACCAGCAATATGGGAAGGAGACAAATAACGTTTAACACTTCTGACGATTTTAGGTACTATTTTCCGACAAAAAACTTATGTTTTAGACACAATCAATGATACATTAATGAAAGCAAGTTCTTGGCAATTCACTTTTCTAATATGGTATCAGAGTCGTAAGATATCTGCCCTGAGGGATACTTGATCTCAGCAGCCGGTCTACGCTTCGTTCTCGTCCGTTGGGCACTCATAGTTATATGTAACTGGCTTGCTCTTTCAAATTTCACCCTGAATCTCTAACCTCCTGGCTGCTCTTAGCTCCTCTTTTCTCCTTACTTCTCCTGGTTTTCTTCATGGTTTCTCATGGCTCCTGGCTGCTCCTGGTTTCTTTTTTAAAACTCAAGTTGGTAGAAGTACTTGAGTTTGATGGGAGATGTTAGCATATATTAGAAAATATTATGTTACCATATAATCTAGGCTTTATTATGCTTCCTATTTGGTCTAGCATTTATTCATGTTTTCTAGTTAGTCAGTTGGTTTAGGTTTCTTAGTCACCGAGTCTTATATCCTATATATATAAAAGCATGTTAGGGTTATGTCTTAAACACAATTAATAAAACATTAATGAAATCTAGGTTTTTGACATTTCAATTTTCTAATATGATATCAGAGCTTCTAACAAAACTGTGGGCCATAGGCATGCAAGCTGCCTCATGGTCTTATGCTCAAGGTTGGTCGTGAAAGCATGCATGGGTACAGTAAGGGATACAAATACGATACGCCACAATTACACTGATACATAAACACTTAACAAAAATAGAATACGAATTATATATGTTCAAGATACGTTAGGAATTAAGAACTAGTCTAGAGAAATAAGATGCGAATTTAGAACTGGTCTAAAGAATTAATTAGATGCGAATTAATACTGTTAAGATACAAATACTCTTGATAGGAGGAATTTTTTGATGCAAATAGGATATTACTGACGCGGTACCTGTGAACTAGTCTTTCTTGAGGTAGGATAGTTTTGTTTGGCTATCTATTGAAATATATAGAACATTAAAGGAGCATAAAATAAGAATGCTTTTTGCTAGAAAGAATGCTTTGAAATTACGTAAACGCATTATGTTTTGAAAATTGGAAATAGGAGGGTAGAGTAGTAATCGCCAAAAGATTCATCTCTTGTCAAAGCAAACATTCATGACAACCACCTTGAGATTGTCTTGATGACGGATACCACCTCACATATGAGCAGCTATGAACCCCAGTGGTTTTTACGTGCGCTTCAAAGACACTCTAATCAACAATTGTATGTACAAACACTTGATGAAATGAGTCAAAAGTGACTTACATCTAAAAGTTCTCTCATTTTAATAACAAAAAGTACTAAAAATTTATCAACCCTCACTTATTTTGAATTAAAATGACATTTTTTTTTTACCCATTGGAGAACGGTTTTGATTTTTAACAAAAAAGGAAAAACTTTTTCGGTAATTTTTTTTTTTACTACTCGAAAGAACCGGTTTTTAGTCAGAAAGGACAAATTTACTACTTTTGAGTAAAAAAAATTGAGAATTGAGAATTGAGAGCTTTTTATGATTTACACTGTTATTACAAAGAGTGAATTTTTTAATATAAGCCTCTTTTGACTTATTTTATCACTTGTTTGGTGGAACAACTTTTGGTTGGGTATTGGTGAAATGAACATTCAAAACCAAAAGGGTGTATAATCATTCCTCATATGTGAGAGACATATCTATCATTAGGACTCAGGAGGGCTGCTGTCCCGGCCCAGGGGGCCCCGCTCCAGGCTTGGTTTAACGATCGAAAACGTTCACTTCATAGAGCTCGTCGAGTTGAACTAGTATGTAAAAAATCAGTTTGATCGGATATTTTTAGGTGCTTGATCGGAACATTTTTGTCTTGAAAAGAATGGATCCAAAACACTAGATCAAATCTACTAGAATCTATTATTGGCAAGTTATATGTGTTCCGATCAGACACTTAAAGATATCCAATCAAACTGATTTTTTGCATACTTGTTCAACTCGACGAGCTCTACGAAGTGAACGTTTCCGATGATCGGACTAAGACCGGAGCGGGACCCCCTAGGCCGGGACAGCATGCTGCTATCCCTTGAAGGGGCAGCAACCCCCCTGAGTCCCTATCACTAAGGCCAATCTCAAGGGTGTTGGTGAAGTTTACCCAACTTTCAGTGCAGGTTGGTCAACATTAAATAGGGTCAGAATTTTTAATGCTACATGACTAGAATGACAACCAATCACGACACCCATATTGACCCTGACTTTTTATGGACCGATTCTTCTCATACAAAATTTGACACAAATTTTGTGATGGACTCATTTCGGAATCCCATACAAATGATCAGAGTCGTTCAATATGTTTAAAATGTATTTTTAAGAGTTTCCGTAGAAAGTCAACTCATTCGGATATCTATAAGTGCGTGATTAGTTCATTCAATTGATTTCTGTCAAATTTTACAAGATAAAACTCAATAAACCGATCAAGCACTTACCGAAATCGAAATAAGTTGACTTTTTACGGAAACTCTTAAAAACATATTTTAAACAAATTGAACGTGCACAATAAATTGAGATTAATGGATGCCTAGTTTTTCAAATGTATGGATTGCATGTAGAGTAATTTAACTACTCCCGTTACAATTGCTTTTCCAAAAAAAGAAAAAAAAAGAAACTTTTCAAAGTTGAAGTCAAACAAAATTTATATCCACTCGACCCTGTCACAAGACAGTTGAATGGGTTAACGTACTCTGTGATCCATTGAAAAAGGGGACGACCAAGAATAGAGGTATGCCTATAAGTTCAACCAAAATGTGCTTCTCGGAAATTGTGGAGGACTTCTCTTGTAAGCACGAAATGGGTACAAACACAAAATAGGTTATGATCAAAGAGAGAACACAAGACACAGGATATTATTATCAAACAATGACTTAATTATTCACTTACTTGCTTGATTTTTAGAACGGAGTAAGCCCTCCTTTTATAAGCGTAAGGAAGAAATACTGACACTATAATTTACATCACAGATTACATCACTTCAATAGTATTACACATATGATTGGTGACACACTCCTGCCACAACGTAGACTTTTCTACCTACTACATTTATTACCTACATGTCTATTACTAGTCCATAAGTCACCCCTAGCTTCCTACAATGATTATGCCTACTAGGTACAGCTTTACTCGGAATGACTATTACAAATACTTGATCCTAAACTAAAATGTGCTTCATACCAATCTATTGAACCATGAAGAACCCAATTGATCTTATTCTCATCTTCTCCTTGTTTACACTTGCAACATCACGGAATCGGAATTATTTAGAAAGAGGGTCATCTCTGTCGGTGGAAGATGACGATGATTCAGCCCTTATCACTTCACCAGACAGTTCATTCACTTGTGGTTTCTACAGGGTTGGAACCAACGCTTATGGTTTCGGGATTTGGTTCACTAATTCGAGCGACAGAACCATTGTCTGGATGGCTAACCGGGATAAGCCGGTTAATGGGCAGGGCTCGAGAGTTTCTCTGAGGGGAGATGGAGCCATGGTCTTAACCGATGTCGATGGCTCGGTTGCTTGGGAGACTAATACCAGCTCTACTGCTGCTCAAAGGGCTGAGAGGGCTGAGCTTCTTAGTTCAGGTAACAACAACTAAATTTTGCAATAGTTTTTTCATTTTTTCTTTTTATTTCCTAAATTATGTACAGTTTTTTCTACTTAGTTCTTAAACTACTTAAACAACTAATTTGACGATTTCATCCCTTCAATTATCATACTATTACCTACTTAATCCAATAGATAGTTATTCCATCCCCTCAACATGAAATTTGCAGCATTAGAATGCGACCATCTCCGGCTCTTGGGATTCAATTTTGCAGTATTAGTTGATATTTCACTCCTTCCATTTTCAACTTTTGTTATCAAAAGAAATCAACTCTCTCTCCTCTCTCTCTCCCTCTAAACTTTTCTACAAGCAAGGGTTTCGTTTGGGGGGAGGCTAGGGGCTGCCACCCCCCTCCTCTCCCTCCTTCCTCTCTTTTTCACCGTTTCCACTACTCCAGTTTTAGCTTTTCCAGTTGTTGAGTCCGGTGTGGACTTCGGCCATGGAGCATGCGTCTTTTCGTTCTGTCCTCACGGTGGAAGCTCAGATCTGTTAGTTGGTGGTCGGTGATAGGGTTCAATAAGGTGAGGTTTGTGGAGTTAGGTTTTATTTTCAGACGGTCTTCCGTCTCTTCTACCGGCCGGTTCTCCCGTCGTGTACCAATTCGGGTCTCCCCCTAATCTGGTGAGGTACTGGTAGTGGGTAAATAATTTCTTTGTTTCAGTTCTTGCTCTGGTGCGTGTTTTGAATGGGCTAGGTTTCGGTGTTTGGTCGGATTTGAGGGTTGTTGTGGTCAGCAGCTGATACGGTGGTGTTATGGGGGTTTCCGGCAGCGGCAACAGTGGTGCCTATGTTGGGGGTCTTCATTTCAGCTCCGGTTTGGTTGTCCCGCCCGAGTTGCTCCTTATTCTGCGTCGTCAACGACAAATCGAGGGTGAAGGGGGGTCTGGTCTTGACTGTTGTGGTCGCTTGGGCCTGTCGGAGTCTTCTTTGGCGTTTCCTTGTTTCTCACGCCCGGAGCTTCGCGTGCCAATGGAGTCTCCCCGGAGTTTTCTCCTTTGCTAGAATGGGTCTCCTTTCCAGTCCTGCCGGCGGTCGTTGTGGACTGTCCATAGGAGCAATTTTTCCTTTATGCTTGTATTCTGTTCGTTGTTTTCGATTACATTTGTTCTTATTGTGTAATGATTTGTGCTGAGATTTCATTTGAGATCTTTCTGTTTTGTTCAGGACGAGATTCTCATATCGGCACCTAGTATTGATTTGCTTTTGCAGAGTGTCCTAGGATCCCGAATTAGGTAGTTTGGTGCACTCCTGTATTTTATTCAAAAAAAAAAAATTACTTTTGTTAGATTACTTGGAAGGTTCCAACCTAAAACTAATTGGCGATAAGTGAAGTACCTTCTAAATAACTTGAATAAGCGATGTGGGACAAGTCTAACAACTTTAATATCAACAACTTTTACGTGGTTCGGCAAATTGCCTACCCCATGGGCGGCTAATTTGTACTCCTATGGAGGGCTTACAATCGCTCACCGCAATCCCGTTTTTTGATCCGACTCACCCCAATCCCGTTGCATACCCACCCAATCCTCCAAATCCCACGGACTACATTTTTGCAACACTTCTGAAATTTGAAGCTTTAACAAGCATACGTAGTTTTAGGCAAAGGAGAAGAAGCCAAAATGAACAAGTAATCTTCAACGTGGGGGCCATTGTCAAAAACGGTTGCTATCGTTTGATTAGTAAAATCGGAGTTTTTCCTCCCATATATACTTGCGTGTTTGACTCCCGAGTTTATTGGAAACTTTCCCCTGCTGATCATTCAATCTCCCTTGCTTTCTCTCTATTGTCAATCTATACTTTCCTTTTTTCAAAAATTGACAAAAATCCGCTTTTAGTAAATAAGGACATACATGTAAAGTTACTTTATTTACCACAAAAAAATAAAAACATGTAAAGTTATTTCTTGAATGATTGAATTTCCTGGCTTCCCCCCTTGCAGGCAACCTTGTTTTGAAAGACCCAAGTGGTAAAATCCTGTGGCAAAGCTTTGATTTCCCAACTGATACTCTATTGCCTTGTCAAACATTTACCAAGAGCAAGAAACTGATATCTTCTCTAAGAAATGGAACTTCTGCTTCTGGGTACTTTAGTCTGTACTTTGACAGTGATAATGTGTTGAGGTTGGTCTACGATGGACCCGATATATCGAGCTTGTATTGGCCTAATCCTGATCTCACTATCTACGCAAATGGAAGGACAAACTATAACAGTAGCAGATTTGCATTTCTAGATGATATGGGTAGGTTTTTTTCAAGTGATCAGTTGCAATTCAATGCTACTGACATGGGTTTTGGGATTAAAAGGCGGCTAACGCTGGATTATGATGGGAATTTAAGGCTTTATAGCTTGAACCATTTGACGGGATCATGGGTAGTGTCATGGATGGCTCTCGGCCGACAATGTCTTGTTCATGGTTTATGTGGTAGGAATGGTATTTGTGCATATGACGGACGAGGGGCAAAGTGCACATGCACTCCTGGTTATGAGGTGATCGATCCGAGTGACTGGAAACAGGGTTGCAAGCCCAAGTTCAATCTTTCGTGTTCGAATCCTCAGCCAGTGAAATTTGTGGAGCTTTTGTATTCGGATTACTATGGGTTTGATCTTAATACTACTACAATTTCATTTGATGCTTGCAAAGAAATCTGTTCGAAGGATTGTAGATGTGAAGCATTTAACTATAGGCTCCTAGGTGAGGGGGTTTGTTTCCTAAAAAGTGCCCTCTTCAACGGCTTCCACGCTCCGAATTCTCCCAGCAGGATTTACCTAAAAATGCCTGTTAATGTGGAAACATCTGAATACACAGTACCGAATGGCTCCAACCTCGTATGCAAATCCAGTGACATTGAAGTTTTGCCTGGTACTGCTTCCATGTACAATCTCGTTCTAAAGAGGGTTAGATGGGCTTATTTGTACTCCTTTGCTTCAGCCATAGGTGCAATCGAAATCCTCCTTTTTGTAATAGGTTGGCTTCTTTTCAGAAAGCACGAGTTGCCAGGTACAGTTGAAGACGGATACCGAATGCTATCCAGTCAATTCAGAAGGTTCAGTTACGGTGAACTGAAAAAAGCAACGAAAAAATTCAAACAAGAACTGGGAAGAGGAGGTTCGGGAGCTGTTTACAAGGGTGTTTTGGAAGATGAAAGAGAGGTGGCAGTGAAAAGATTGGGAGATGCATCTCAAGGGGAACAAGAGTTCTGGGCAGAAGTGAGCACAATAGGAAAAATCAATCACATGAATCTAGTGAGAATGTGGGGGTTCTGCTTGGAAGGGAGACACCGGCTAGTAGTCTACGAGTATGTAGAAAACAGTTCACTTGACAAGCACTTGTTTTCCAGCAGTTGTCTTGGATGGAAAGAGCGGTTTAAAGTTGCCATAGGGACGGCTAAGGCTTTGGCCTACCTTCACGATGAGTGTTTGGAATGGGTAATCCATTGTGACGTCAAGCCTGAAAATATACTTCTGGACACGGAATTTGAACCAAAGGTTGCAGATTTCGGTCTAGCAAAGCTGAATCAGAGAGGCAAGCCTGATTCTGAGTTTTCACGTATCCGAGGCACCAAAGGTTATATGGCTCCTGAGTGGGCCTTGAACCTACCCATTACTGCAAAAGTTGATGTTTACAGCTATGGAGTGATGATCTTGGAAATGGTGAGGGGAATTCGGCTTTCCAATTGGGTTTTAGTAGAAGGTGAAGGTGAGAAGCAAGAAACCGAGCTTACTAGGTTTGTTAGGACAGCAAAAGGGATGAGTCAAGGTGAGGGAGAAGAGTCTTGGGTTGAGGATATGGTCGATCCGAGATTGGCCGGGCAGTTTAGCAGGAAACAGGCGGCGACATTGGTTAGGACCGGTCTTTCTTGTATCGAGGAAGATCGAAACAAACGACCAACAATGGCTTCGGTGGTGCAAGTCCTAACAGAATGTGATGACGAGTCTACTCCTGCGAGGCTGTAGTTGCAGTTGTACTGTCAAAGTAAGTTTAGAAACACAAGATGAGTAGAGTTTGATAATGCTTGTTATTCAATGGTTGTGGTAGCAACTTTCCTGGCCAGCAACAATGCAGCATGTCATCCCTTCGAGGACATCCGATAAAATTGGAACGAAAAAATTTAGCATGTCACTTCCAAAGCTACACGATTGTTTCCTCATGTAAATTAAGGATGGATTTTCCGTAAATTAATGAAAGTGCCTTTTTATTCGTCTTTTCTTAAGTTTTGTTAAAGTTATGTTAATTTCTTTTAGATTAATTATTCTCCTTGATCAGTGGAATCAAACAATAAAAAATTCGGACAAAAAATTAGAAAAAAGTTCACTGAAGACGGTGTATTTTTTGAAAAAGATAGTAAGATTGTCTTCAGTGTCAATTTCGCCAAGAGACCTTTGGCCCAACGGCATCAAGGGAATGCGCTTACGTGCAAGGAGAAATGGTGTCGGGAGTTCAACCCCTCTTTCAATGCGCTAATCTAACTAATCTGATAATCCTCGCCCAAAAGGGTCATAAACCAAATCTGAAATTAAGAGGCTATAGGATAGGTGCAAACATGTGACAAAATAAGATTCGCCAATATTGTGAAAGAAATATCATACTCTTATATATTTCTCTACTCTTTTGTTTTTTTCTTATAAAATACTCCAATCAAAATTGAAAACTAAATTCATTGTCTATCGAGACATTTACACTGTTATTATTCAACTTCATATAAAAGTTTAGTTGTGTAGTTCTAATGTAATTGAAAATCTCGTGCGTTTGTCCCAAAAAATCAAAGATGTCAGTATCGAATACAGATACAGACACAAATATGATTTTCTATTGGGGAAATATCGCGTGCTTGATAGCATATACATCAAATTGGGCTGTATGATTAATGGCATACTCAGCTACCAACTTTTGGGTGAGGAATATGACCACGTAGTATTCCCAAACACCTCAGATCGATGACTGGGATTGAAGGAATCCCCAATTGCGAAAGGTAGGTCTTCTTATTAATTACTACTCCACTGGACTGGACGTCTATCATTGCTACCTATCACTCTTATCAAACCCCTGAATCTTTTGCTCTGCTGAAAAATGTGGACTAAGGTCAATTGGCTCTCTCTCATCATATAAATTTCAGACTCCCTGGCCAACAGGTTTTGTAAACACAAGTTTCAGGGTATATGAAAATAAAACATGAAAGGGGTTTATGAAATTTGAATCAATGATTCAGATTCACATTGAACCGTTCATTTCAGTTTTATAGATCCTTTTATGTCTTTTTTTTGTCATGTATTGTCCTATCCCTCTTTTGTAAAAGATCAATCAGCATAAGTTTCTATCATCTCCCTAACACAATCTGATTTGGAGGAGGACGAGAGCGAGAAGGAATCAAGACCCTCACTCATGCATTGGTCCCCCATATAGTCTCTCATGTGATAGACATATGAGATAAGACATTGCCTTATTTGACGACTCGAGACAGCTCATTTTGCAATCTTCAATGTGTTTACTGTCCAAGCCAAAAATTCAATCGATCAAAGAAGTTAAGACTTGGTCGAATCATATTTTTCTGGACAAAAATGAAGGATCAGGGTCTAATTATTTATTTCTCGTGACAAAAATGTTTTGCTTATTTGTATGCAGATATCTAGCTAATCGACCTAATTCTCTAGATAGATGACAAACATGCACTTTAGTATACAAGATAAACGGTTGGACCATTAAATTTGATTATGATAGGTCCTATTTTATATTGTATGAGCCAACACACGAGAGTTTGTCACATGAGAGAACCCATCGCGAAGACTTTGTGCACGGGCCCGATTCGCATGAACTTGTGACCTACTTATCCAAACCAAAGCCCCACAACACAGACCCTTGGGATCTTATATTGTGAACCCTGTAGTGCACTCAAGGCATGGCATTCAACTATGCGTTTTCGCAATCAAAATATTTTTACTGTTCAAAATTAACTCTTACCGATTAAACTTAATAAATGTATCTAAACTATTGATTGCATACAAGTTCGAAAGCCAGTTGCACTACAGGCAGGACCTCGTTTCCCCCACGACACTGCGCCACCACGTACCAGGTGGTCAAACCCCTGAATCACTGAACCCACTTCATCTATATTTAACGGCTATATTTATTCCCGCCCTCTGCACCGGTCTATAACTAGAAGTAAATATAAATACCCTTCCATAAGTAGACGAACAGAGAGCTACCCCAATCCAGATTCTCCCAGTCCTTCCAAACTCAAAAAATCAATCCAACCCCCAAAAAAACCCCTCTCTCTCCTCTCTCCTCTATCTTCCCCATCCATTCATCCCCAAGATCAAGAAAACCATGACCAAGACCCTCCGTAGATTCCTCCTCCCCTGTTTCACCACCACCACCTCCTCCTCCTCCACCACCACCACCCCCGTCAAGAAACGCCTAAGCACCTCGCTTCGCGACGACATCGAAGACCCGCCGAGAAAAACCCAAGAAAACATCGACCAAACCCAATCCGAAGACGACGAGAACGACGGCGCTTACTCCCCCTCCGCCGCCGCCATCGCCGCAGCGGCGCCGCCGCGAGCGTCCAAGACGATGGTGATCGGCACCATCTTCGGCCACCGCCGCGGCCACGTCTGGTTCTGCGTCCAGCACGACCGGCTCAGCACCCGACCCGCTTTACTGCTCGAACTCCCAATACCCACCCACTTACTGGTTAAAGAAATGCGTTGCGGGTTGGTCCGAATAGCGCTTGAAACCCTAACCCGCCCCGGATCAGAACTGGTTTCTTGCCCGCTTAGGTCCGTGCCCGTCTGGACTATGTTGTGTAATGGAAGGAAACTCGGGTTTGCGGGCCGGAGGAAGGCGACCGAATCGACCCGGCTCATGCTGAAGACCATGCAGTCGATTACGGTCGGGGCGGGGGTTTTGCCAGCCGGGTTCGGGTTTGGATCCGGGTCGGAGGCTGATGGGGAGCTTATGTACATGAGGGCTAATTATGAATGTGTGGTGGGTGGTCCGGATTCGGAGTCTTTTCATCTCATTAACCCGGATGAGTGCCCGGGTCAAGAACTCAGCATCTTCTTGATGAGGTCAAGGTGATGGGATTTCGGATTGGTCAGAGGGGCAGTTTGGGGAAGAAATCTTGTTTATGGGATGCAATGGGATAGGAGAAAATTGGGTTGTCTTTGGGGTTTGGTGGAAGCAGAAAATTTGGGGTTTTCTGTTTTCCAAGATTCTTCCTTTGCCAGAGCTTGAAAACTAAAGAGTTTTCTAGCCATTGTATTATGAATCTTGGATGGAATTTTGAGTTTGTTTGAAGGGCAGTATTGGGAGAATCAACATTTAACTTATTTGGAGTTTGGTACGTACATGGAAGAAGTTCAGAGAGGTCTTCAATGGCGGATGGGTTTAGGGAGATGAGGTTTCAATGGTAATTTCATTAGAATTTACTTTAGTCCTTCCTCTTGTTTCATTGAGGATTTTCCTGTTTTTTGGTTTAGCACAGACAGATTGTTGTATTTGGTAGGCAGTAAAAAATCAGTATTACCATTGAAATTTCCATACTTTTTTAGCTTTGCATTTTCTGTTTTCGTTTATTTGTTCCATTGAATCAGATTATCTTGGGTTCTAGGGTTCCTATTTTCTCGTCTGCCCGTTGCAAATTTTTCTATCAACCATTTTTGTTTCCTCAATCAAATTTCTTGAATTACTTGTTGGAAGAAATTTTCAAATATTTTTTGGTTGACAGTATAAGCTTGTAGGATAATTTCATGAAACTCATCTGTTAGGATAACTGATAGTCATAAGTTATATATTTCGAAAAAGACCATAGAGTTTGGGTTCTGATGGGATTGGAGAAAAATGGGTCTTTTGTGGAATCTGAAAATTTGGGGTTTTCTGTTTTCAAAGCTTTTTTTCCTTTGCCAAAGCTTGAAAACCAAAGAGTTTTCTTGCCATATGAATCTTGGTGAGAATTTCGAGTTTGTTTGAAGGGTAGCATTGGAAGAATCAAGATGTAATTTATTTGGAGCAATTGCTTCATGGCAGAAGTTTGGAGGTCTTCAATGGTGGATGGGTTTTTTGAGAATTTGAGTGGGGAGATGAGATATCTATGGTAATTTCCTTCAAATTTAGTTTCGACACAATTAATTGCATTCTCAGTTTATCAGTAGATTCGGTACTTTGTTCATCTTCCTCTAGTTCCATAGAACATTACCCTTTTTTGGCTCAACACAGGTGAATCTTATACACGGTACGCATCTGGATGCTTAAGCGTTGAAATCAGTCATACCGAAAATACCGTCTGGTCAATACCGTTCATATGTATACATATATGTAGTAGTACAATTTTTCGGTTGGCAGTAAGAAGCTTGTTAATTGCTTATAATTTCATAATAGTGATCTGTAAGGATAACTGATTATCATAAACTGCAGGAATATTCCAAGAAATCCAAAAGGTAAGTACATGTTCTTTGCATAATTGCAATCCCAACTTTAGTTGGGGTTCAAACATGCTTTTCAAACCTGAACTAGTTACAATACTAGTGTGTGAGCCCCTACAAATCATTAGACCATGCTTTGTAACATCAGGGAAAGGTTTGCACTAGCAGAAAAAGGAGATAGGCAAGAGGGGAGGCTGCACTAATTATGTTGGTTTTGCTTCTAAGGTTGAAGGAACTTTCTAACAAGATGATGCTTTGGATAAAACAACCTAGCTTTAAGACCTTGTTTGGTCGACGGTCATAATTAAAAGTGAAAAGGATTTTTGGGAATGACTGATTACCCTGTGGCCTTTCATCTCGGAAAGGGCTTGCTCGAACCTGGGACCATCAGCAGGTCACATTGGGACAACCTTACCATTGAGCCCAGACTGCCATTCACCGGGGGAGAAAAAAAAACTAAACTAGTAAACGAAAAAGAAATAATAAGAATCAGACTAGGAAACTTTGCTGATGCCAGTGAAAATCATGGTTCCAACTGCAAAAAACAGTATACCATGCTGTTGAAGATTTAGCAGAAACTAACTGAATTAACTGACTACTTCCGAGGAAAACACAGCTGAAGAGAATGTTATGAGTAATAATCATTCTCTCTGCAATCACAATTACTTTCATCATCATCTTCTTCTACTGATTTTCGTAAAGATTAGGGAGACAAAACAGATAAATGAGAGTGCAACATTAATCATGTTTAATACTACTAAACACTATCTGAACTACTAGCTTTTAAGGAATCATGATGTTTGTTGGTCAGGATCACTATTACTGAGATGAAAGAACAGAAGTGAATTTGATATATACACACAAGTGCTTGCATATCTGTTCTAAAGGCAATCTCTTTCTCTTTTTCTTTTCAAGGAAAAGGCAGCAGAAAAAATAGTGCTTTTCCCTAATTCAATTGATTAAAGATTCATTTGGGGTCACAAAGTGGTCCAACAATGACCATACAATTTCAAAAACTACTGAGAGAATATGGTTATCTTATCAAAGATTCGAAGTCTAATCAGTATAAAGTCCCCACAATTGTGAGACAAAAGGAGTAAGGAATTTTTTTTTCTTTTGATAACTGGATGTCCGGGCCAGCTTGCACGCACCTCGACTAATTCTGGGACTCTAAAGTTAATGACCAGGCAAACCCTCTAGCGGCCCTAAGGTTTGGAATGTTAAGCCTCCGTGGGATTTGAACATGCAACCCCATAGAGGGCAAGCACTTATTTGCTTTCTCATGCCCACTTGGCCAAACCCCTTGGAGTTAAAAAACATATGGAATATGCTATAAAGTCCCTTTCAGCAACCATTGGGTGTGATTCTTTGGTTTGGCTTCAAGGATGCACCTCTCACAAACTCTCATTAGTTCAATACTTACATGCAAGAGAAACGGTAAGAGAGCTCTGGTGATTAGTTGATTTATTCAAATCCATATGCAAGTTGAACTTTCAAAATGAGTTTACAAAAAGAAGCTTGTCTTGAACAATCTACGAGCTTCAAAATGAGTTTAAACTTGCTTTTTCTTGTCATGTACATCTCAGTCAACACGAGCTCTAGCATTTTAGTTTTAAGTTTTTCCCCCCCTACCAGTAATGTTCTAGTGCGCTTATTAGTTTAACAAGAACTTTGGGCTAAGATTATAACAGTAGCCTAAAGAGTTTTTGAGTGTGTTTGAACTTGGCCTTCTTATTAACAAGCTAAACACACACTGAAGTAGCTTACTTTGTTCTACAGCCTGCGGGACAAGAAACATAGCCTAACCAGGAAAGACGGTCAAAACCAAGTAATTTTACTTTCCTTCTCTTGATCAATAACTTGTAGAACAAACAACAGATTCACCGATAACTAAAAGAATTCATCCAGTGACCAATGCAAAGGCTGAATACTAGTGTCAGTGTTGATGGTCCTCAGAAAGATAGCTTTCTAAATACCTAAAACATAGCATAAGAAAATAAAACAAAGTTTGTCACTTAGGCTGTTAGCAAATTGTTAAAGGAACATATTTTCATAGCACATTGATAAAGCTTGTTTTGGCCGCTACTGGTTACTATACATGGATTGAGAAAAATAATACTCTTCAAAGGCGTGCGTCTCCCGACCTCATTCTTAGGTTATATATATTGATCGGATTATCTTTGTTGTTCATACTAACGTCCCGATGCTTAGAGGTGTGAGGACTACTTGCTTATGTGTGGAAATTGGTCCATCCTTCTTTGTATTTTTGGGCCTGCTAGATCCTAGTTTCTTCCTTCTGTTTTCCATTTTGTTTGAAGGCCTATCCTTTTTTGTTATCTCATCTTGTTGTTGAAGGTTTTTTCTTCTTGTACCATCAGTCTTTGTTCTTTCAATGAAGTCTCTCATGTATTAGAAAAAAAATCTGTGTGGCCCATTGATCCTTGGTCTGAGCTCCTCTTCAATTGGTTCGAGTGTTGCCTAGCCTTCTTCCCCTAACCTGCACAGTGAGCGCGCGACTAAGACCTAACCGGGGTTGCCCGGCAAGGCCCTCCGGCGAGAGGATGAGAATATGCAGAGAGAGAGAGAGAGTAAAAGCAAGAGACTAGGGTTTTAGTGTGTAGAAGCATGTACCTCTTTAGGATTGTCCTGCTTTGGTATTTATAGAGCCTGCTTGGCTTGCTCTCCAAGTACGGGTATGTGCCTTGCACGGGTCGGCTGATGTCATCGTGATGTCACTGATAAGATCTGGTAACCGTTTTTTGTGTGAGCTGGCACCCCCATGTGCGCCCATCATTATCTTTTGGCATAACGGCTTCAGCGCGTGGGGTGGCATGTGGTGCTGCAATTGGCCAAGCCTCTCCCTCGGCCGAACCCGAGGGTAGGTGACTCAAAGGGGAGATGGCACCGATGGAGTAAGTGAGCCTGACGGTAGCCGAACCAGAGGACTTTTCTCCTCAACTGAGGCGTTGGGTAAGTGTGGTGTGGCCCCTCCTCATGCTCCAGTCACTGCCGAACTTGGGCACGGGTACGGCCACCTCTCTCACCTTTAACCTCGGTTTGTGCTTGTCAGACACGGGGTCCGAGCTGTTAAGTTCAGCCTACTACAAAATCTTTGAAATGCAATACTAGTTCTCAAGTCATATTTATGATGCAATAGGTATTATGTAAACTTTTTGTCGAAGAGCTTCAAAAAATTAAAAACTTCAACCTGATTTTTGGTTAACTGATTTGATGAAGCTTAGAGTTAGGATGACAATCTCTGGGGAAGGCAAATAATAGGGAGTTCCTTTTTTTCAAAGATGGAAAATACTTGACTAAAAAACCAGGAAGAGAATACAGGAGTTCTGCAGAAAATAGGCCAACTCCATTTATAAGGTCTATAATCCATGTGTGTTATTCACTGAACCCCACCTTAAAGATCAGACCAAATGATTTTAGAGAACCTACTTTCCCCCTGGATTACCACAATCACCTTAGTTTTCGAAAACATGAAGCACTATGCCCTTTTCTAGGTCTTGTTATACTTCCAAGATTTAACTAAAGCTGTGAACCAGGTAGACAAGCCAACCAGGCCACCAGTGGGTTATTTAAGCTTTGGCTTGAGAAACCAAAGACAGAATGTAAGTTTATTCAAACTTGACTTGTTGTTATCGATTGCAGTAATCTCATATTCGTTTTAGGTCGAGCAGAGCTCAAGTAGTTTGGTATCTATAATCTCGGAGTACTGTTTATCAGTCCAACAATAAAATTCTAGGTAGCTTGGATAGAATTACTGATTTTCATGTGTTTTGAATTTTATACTTGTTTACCAAAGACACTGGTTCAACTTTGGGAAGTTCGTGAACTGAGCACTGTAGAAGGTAAGAGAGTCTGACAGGTATTTGGTTTCCTATATCAAGTTATCTAATTACCTTGAGACAACTTCCTAGAAATACTACATTTTTATGATAACTCAGGATGTCCAGGCCAACTTTCTGATATCGGACAGGATGTATACTACATGAGTGCTACAAGAACATGGGAGGAAAACAAAGTGTAACTGTGGATGATCCTCAGAAGGAGAACTTTTCAAGTACCTAAGTTATAGAAGAAAAGATTAATAAAACTTAGTTATCTCACATGTGATACCACTCTTGAAGTTATATCTATGAAGCTAGAGTGATCATGCAGTAAGAATGATGAAGTTGACTAAGTTTGTAAGTTCTGTTAGGAAGCAAGAGCTTACCATCTCAGCAAAACCAGCATGTGTTAGTGAAGGTGCATGTTTAGTTCATTACTCCACGTAGCGAACCTAAGCGCCAATGGGTTAACTGAGCCTTGGCCCACCTGGTTTCCTCCCCGACAGGATGTTGGACTTGCCCCACCCGGCCTCTGCCCAACAGTCTCCAGTTAAGAGTTTCAACAGCTTCAAACTTCTCTTGGCTTAGAAAGATTCGACGAAGCTTATAAAGCACCAGGATGACAATAGTTCAGTGGTAGGAAAAGACTCCTGATCTTGCATAATTTGAAATTTTCATGTTCTTCCTCGTGGATATGACATTGACTGTAACCTACAAGCTCAAATCATAAATGGTTCACATAGAATCTTTTCATACTTTCAGGAGAGAGAACCTATCAACCTAATAAGTTCTAAACAACTCAGATGAAGCAACATGATCAGTAGGTTTCAAATCGGGATACGTATTGTGTATCGTTTATTTCATTTTAAGAAATTGTATCGGGATACGTATCGCGTATCGTAAGATATGTTAATAAGCTAATATACATAAAATAATAGTTATACTTAATAATAATCTAAAAATTTGGTGTATATTTGAAAAATAAGTGTTTTATGTATGAAAAAATCCAAGTCTCTCAAGTAGGGGCTATCGCATTGAGGCTTTCTGGTGCCTAAGGTTAAGGGAAGAGAACGAGAGCCATTATCAAATTCACGCAACGGAAAACATGATCGAAATACGTTCTTTCTTTTATTCGAGCTTTGGGTTTGGGTTTCTTTTAAATGATTTGGATACTACCGTAATTAGATGAAAAGATCAGAACGTGTTTAGTGTTCCACCCCTTAAAATATGGTATGATTTGTTCTCCGTAAGTAATCGTAGGATACACTGTGAATCGGAATACGCTATTATAACATAGGATACGCCACTTGTATCGTAAGATTTCTATACAAAAAAGATACGGTCTACAATACGTATCGTTTTTGGAAGGAGACGATACAAATCGTAGGATACATATCCCATATCGTAAGATTTTAACAACCATGAACATGATAGCTAGATCAAGTCAGACTTTGTTAGGCCATTTTCTAGGTTGAGTTATCACTCAAAAAAAATCAGGTTATTCACTTTGGCTAAAGGCGGTGCTCTTCCTATCAACCTAATCTGTCATTCAAACTGCTTATCTGCTATATCCACAGAACAACCTCTCTCTTTTTTCCTTCCTTTCTTATCAACCTAATCTGTCATTCAGACTGCTTATCTGCTATATCCACCACAAACACTACTACTTAGGAAGGGAAGGGGAAAGAGAAAAAAAAAGGAGGGGGCTGTTCTGACCTGCTATGATGTGTTAATAATGCATCAAACCGTCAACTTTGGCCAACTAATTCGCAACTTCTCTTAGAATGCAAGAATGAATGGCCTGCAAAAATTGTGAAACTAATCTCAAGCAGTCACTGATTCTGGAGAAATAGATTATCGGTATCTAGTTGCTAGTGAGGAAGAGGTAATCTGCATCCCGAGGACTAGATACAACAACTATACGCTGATCTAAACCTCAGGATGCAGATTACCCGATCCTGACGCAACATCATATCTACGAAGAAAGAAATGAGCTTTTGAGGAACATGAAAATGAATGAAGTTGATGATCATATTGGCATGAAGCAGATGAATTTATAATGGTTCATAAAGCTTAGCGTATCGGAAAAAAAATTCTTCTGGCGGAGTTTGGGATTGGGGAAGGTGCATATAATATAAGGCCATAATAAGGTCCTCTCACCTAGAATCTTGGGTTTGTTCTTCCCCACCCAATCATAAGCCAAGAATCTTCCTTTCTACTGCCAATGATAAGCCATGTCTTGACTAGCTTTCTCAACTTGACCATACAACACCACTGCCTAGGTGGCAATTTATACACATAGAGATAACTGATCACAATATTCAAGGAAGAAAAACTAAAATCCTACACAGCAGTTATAAGCAAAATGTAGGAGATCTGCAGGTGTTCAGCACATATTTGGTGGCTGCAAAACTCATTTTGGATTGTCTCAAATTCAAAAATGATTTCTCAAGCCACCATTGTTGACAACGGCCCCCAAGTTGAAGATTACTTGTTCATTTTGGCTTCTTCTCCTTTGCCTAAAAATTTGTATGCCTGTAAAGCTTCAAAAGTGTAGCAAAAATGTAGTCTGAGGGATTGTGAGGATTGGGTGGATATGCACTGGGATTGGGGTGAGTAATTGTAAACCCTCCATAATACAAATCAGCTGCCTGTGGAGTAGGCAACTTGTCGAACCACGTAAAAATTGTTGTTTCTATGTTTGGGTGTGTGTGTGTTTGTTTCTGGGTGTCCTTGAGAACAACATTGTGGGCTCTCCGACCGGAGCGCGTTCGAGAGAATCGCCACCCGAATTTTTGAGATAGATAATCCGAGAAACCGATGACTCATTTTGAAAAAGGCAAAAGCTTTTGGTCTAGCGAAAAATGTCGAGACTTTGGGTCCGGGAGGCACGTTACGAATGAGGAAGGTTTTGTCGAAAAGCACCCCACTCGCCCAGTAAAACCGGTCTCTACTAAACATTTTCAAAAAGAAAAATCTTCATGAATCTTTTAAAAAATAAAGCTCTTTAATAAGCAAGTAAAAAGGGAAGGGATATGGAAAAATATATTACGTTGACGTGCACATGATGCTGTCTGTATAGAGGTGATAAAGATGATGTAGTGCATAAAAGAAAAGAGAAGCTTCTAGACAAACTGTCTGAACCACTACGATCTCCTTCACGGCATACTGTAATGTCACGCACGGCTTTACAATGTGCCGTGCGGGGTATCTATTCTGTTACCAGACTGTCATCAGACTCTCAGAATATAACTTTCAACAGTTTTGACAGGCATCCGAGGATACTCATGAAAATAAACACAATTATGAAATAATTTTCTGATAATTCTATTCATCGTAGTTGTACAATATATAAAGTACAAACATTAATAAGGAAAAAATACAAGATTACATGGAAATATTCTACAACTACAACATAAAATAAGATTACACAATTAAGGATATTGTGTTCTTATTATTATTATATTGTGTTCTTAAATTGTGTTCGACCCAATTTTTTTTTCTAAATATAATATTATTAAAATTATTTTTCTTATTGCAATTCTTTTTTTTAAAATACAATTATGCATGCAATATATATATATATATGTATGTATTCTTTTTAAATTTTTCCTATGCACACTCCTTCTCCTCCCTCACCTCAAACTCCTTCCGTCTCTCCGTCTCCTACTCAGTCTCTGCTTTCTCCCTAACCCTAAAACCAAGCCAAATTCGTCAATTTCAAATCTCATGAGCCCAACTCCATTAAATTAACTATTATCCAACCTTTTCCAAATTCACCTATATAACCCCTCCCCATTGACCCACGAAATTTACACCACAATATTTTCCACGCCCCATCAGTCCAAAAGAGAGAGAAAAATCAGAGAGAACCGAGTTTCAATCCATGGAATTTTAGAGAGAGAAAGAAAGAGAGAGAAAAGTGGGTTTCGTACCAAGATCCAACTGAAACTCAATCCGACCATTCCAATTTCTTCCTACTACTCCTAACATCACCAAGCATCGTCTAATTTGGTTCCAAAGTAACGAAAAAAATATAGTTCAATGCGCGTTTTCTGCCATATTCACCAATTTGATATTATTTTTGATCCCGACACTTTATTTGTAATTATTTACGAAAAAGATGACCCTTATGATATTTATTTTACAATCTTTATGATATTAATATTATGAAAAACTACTAAATTGAAATTATTTTATTACAACATAATATCATCTTAGTATAAAACTTATTAATTATATCACTTTAATTTATATGGCAGATTGAGTTTGTTTTAAATGTTTCGAAACAACTTGGTGACCTTCCAAACCTCATTTTTGATGCCCGGACTATTTTTTCCAAACTTTTCACATCTGAAAGATCATAACTTATTAAGATTATATTTTTTTTATTTAATTATCTATTTATTGGATTATTTATTAATTATCTATCAAGTTTACTAACGAAAAATCTTTGCGACTTTCCAAATCACGTTTTAACACCCAAATTAATTTTTTCTAGACTCCTTGTATTTCAAAAATGATATTTTGTTAAACTAATATTTTTTATTTAATTTACCATTTATTTTTATTTCTATAGCGTTTTCAATCAAAAATTCCTTACGACCTTATAAACCATATTATTAATGCCCGAGTAATTTTATTTAGACTCCCTACATTCCGAAAATGAAACTTTATTAACCTCAATATATTTTAATTAGTAAATTATTTATTATCTATTTACTTCACTTTCGGTCACTTTATTTAACGTCTTCATTTAAATTAATTCCGGAAACCTCCGAACCAAACTTTTGACACTCAAGCATATTGCGTAGGACCGTTAGGACTCTTACTAAGGTCAAGATAATTTTTCTAATATTTTTACCTAATTAATGTATTTAATTAGTTTTTAATCAATCTAATTACTTAGAAATAATTAATGGGAGCCTAGAAAAATATATTTTTTTAAATTCTTTTAAAAATTTCTTACTTATTATTATCTTAGCCATACGAGATTAAGGGCAACGGCCCATTCATAAAAAGTTGTGTGATTGCACTGCTTGTTATTTGTTTTAATTATTATTTGTTTAATTGTATTTTGCACTGATACTTGATTTAAATGTTAGATTGGACTCCAGAAACATGGGGTGGTATGCGAATAGAACTCACCTAGACGATGCTAGACAATGGGTAAATTGGAAAGTTTTATTTTTAGAATGCCTGCAGGCAGGATTTTGAGATGTGATGAGTTGGATGTGATGATTTGAAACTGGCAAAGTAAGCCCAGTGATGAATTGAAACTGGCGGGAGTCCAGTGATGATTTAAAACCTAACGGGTAGTCCAGTAATGTTTTGATAAAACCTGGCAGTGGTCCAGTGATATTTTCTGATGATAAAACCTGGCGGTGGTCCAGCGATGTTTCTGATGATAAAACCTAGCGGTGGTCCAGTGATACTTTCTGATGATAAAACCTGGCGGATAGGGCCAGAGATATTTTCTGATGATAAAACCTAGTAAAGGTCCAGCGATATTTTGCAACAGTTAAACCTGATGGTTGGTCAGTGACATTTTGCAATGATAAAACCTGACGGTTGGTCAGTGACGTTTTGCGATGATAAAACCTGGCAGGTGGTCCAACGATATTTTGTGTTGACAAAACCTGGCGGGTGGTCCAGCGATGTTTTGTGGTGATAGAACTAGTGGGAGCCCTGTGGTGATTTTGATGTGGTGATTAAGATAGGCAAACCCTAGTTATAGTCTGGGCATGACTAGATTTTCCTTGTTGTTAGGTTATCAATCAATAGTGAATAGATTTATGGGTGTTTTACTTTTCTGCATTGATGATATATTGTTACCTGCTAGCTGTAATTTAAGGAGGGTGATTGGGTTGAATTATACTACGGGGTGAACTCTTTCACTCAGGCACGAATATGCCTGGCATCCGTGTCAAATTTTGCAGAAAATATGATGGAGACTCAGGACCCTGAAGGAGGACAATACAATCCAGGGATGAACCCAGAGATGGAGACAGAACCAGTGTATCCATGGGATCCGTATCAAGCTTAGGAATCAGCTCTGAATTTTGTCAACATTCAATAACACAGTCAAATTTAGTATTTTCACATTTAGTTGTAATAAATAATTTCTTATGTCGAATTATCTATTTTTGTCATTAATAAAGCAAACTTTTCTTTATATTAATATTTAATGCCTCCGAAAGTTATTTAAAAAATCGGGGCGTTACACAAATATTGACCAAATCCTTAATTCTAGCACTCTCCCTCAAGTTGGAGCATGTATATCGCACATGCCTAACTTGTCTAAAGAGTGACTGAAAACATTGCTGGCAACAGTTTTGGTAAGGACATCGGCTAGTTGGTCTGCAGACTTCACAAACGGGAAAGCAATGATTCCGGCTTCAAGCTTTTCTTTAATGAAGTGTCTATCAATTTCCACATGCTTCGTCCGATCGTGTTGGACTGGATTATGAGCAATCTCTATGGTAGAAGTGTTATCACAATATAGCTTTATTGTCTCCTGAGAGTGAATACCCAAATCCTTAAGCAAGTTCCTCAACCATAGTAACTCACATACTCCAAAAGTCATGCCTCTATATTCAGCTTCTGCACTTGACCTTGTTTCCATCGGTTGTTTTTTACTTCTCAAAGTCACAAGGTTGTCCCCTACAAAAGTAAAGTATCCTGATGTAGATTTTCTGTCGTTAGATGAACCAGCCCAATCTGCATCAGTGTAACCTTCTACCTTCAAGTGATTATTCTTGCTGAATAATAACCCTTTACTCGGAGCAGACTTTAAATATCGCAATATGCGTTCCACAGCATCCATGTGAGGTTTACGAGGATCATGCATAAACTGGTTTACTATGCATACTGAATAAGCAATATCTGGCCTAGTATGGGACAAGAAAAATTAATTTTCCCACAAGTCTCTGGTACCTTGCTTTATCAGTAGAAGTTGCATGTAAACAATTAAACAACTTGTGATTTTGTTCAATAAGGGTATTTGCATGCTTACATCCAAGCATACCTGTTTCAGTTAATAAATCAAGAATGTATTTTCATTGAGACAAGAAAATACCATTTTTTGAGCGGGCTACCTCGATTCCAAGAAAGTATTTTAAATCTCCAAGTTGTTTCATTTCAAACTCTAAGGCCAAGTGTCGTTGTAAGCTCTCAATTTCTTCTTGATCATCTCCTGTCACCACCATGTCATCAACGTATATAATCAAAGCAGTAATCTTACCCATTCGATGCTTTAAACTCTAGGAATTGAAGTAGATGGGGCTGTGCGGTCAAGCATAAAGCAGATGGGACAGTTGAGAGGTATAAAGCTCGATTGGTTGTGAAAGGATTATAGCATCAAATGGGTAAGAAAAGGAGATTGAAGGTGGTGGTGACTGGAGATGATCAAGAAGTAGCCCTTTGGGTAAGATTTGACTAAAAAATCATATATGTTTTCTTGATCATCTAAGTTTTGACTAAAGAATACAAAAGTAAAATACCCTTCGATTAAGTTTTAACTTAAAAATCATTTTTAGAAAATAAAACAGCCACTGTCCTGAATGCACCACACCGCGCGGCGTATCAATGCGTTGGCGGCGTAATGTGTTCAGACGCACGGCGTTTCATCAGCTACTGCTTTTCTTGTTCAAACTGTCTGCATCAAAGTTATCTTTCATAAGACCTGTTTCTATTGTTAAGAAACCAGTTATTAGTGTTCTCAGAATGAGACCATGTCTACAAGCCATGTACCATTTATAAACAAAGTTTTCTTGATCATCTCAAGCGATTAAACGAACTAAAAGTTATTTTATGTCCATGGCTTGACGAAATGGTACTATCCTAAAGTGATCCAATGACTGAGCTGCTAGAATTAAGGATTTGGTCAATGTTTGATTTGGTCAATATCTTTAATTGTGTAATCTTATTTTATGCCGTAGTTGTAGAATATTTCCATGTAATCTTGTATTCTTTCCTTGTTAATGTTTGTACTATATATATTGTACAACTATGATGAATAGAATTATCAGAAAATTACTCTATAATTGTGTTTATTTTCATGGTATCAGAGCCACCTTCAATCTCCTTTTCTTAAACTCTAGGAATTGAGAAAGGAGAAGCCCATAGAATGTTTTTAGAGCAAACTTTATCAAGACTTGGAAGTGAAGAGTATGTGTGAAACCATGATGAGAGAGAAAGAGGGTTCAAGGCCCCTTTCTCTTGAGTGGAGGAGCGTATTTATAGACAAGAGCCAAGGATTTTGAATTCAAATGGTGGAGGTATTTTCTGGGCGGGCCAGAAGTGCCTTTTTCAGCTTAGCCAACTTGTAGTTATAACTCAAGTGGGCGTGACCGACAGCTAGCTGAGTCAATCAGAACTTTACCTGAAATGTCGTGCGGCATAATGGATTCTATTATGCCGTGCGGTGTAGATGTGTTCTGAGCGGTATTATAAGTCTAGTCCAGGGCTTTTAGCTTGTGAGGCATAATGGATTCTATTATGCCGTGCGGTGTAGATGTGTTCTGAGCGGTATTATAGGTCTAGTCCCGGGCTTTTAGCTTGGGCTGAAGGAGTCCTTTATCCAAACTCTCAAATGTATTGTTTCTTTTATTTCATCATCGAGATGTTCAAAGACCCTCTGATGTCCAGATTGGGGTGTCTACAAACACAAAACAAAGCCCTAACGATGTGGTGACACTCCTTTTGTAAATAGTTAACTTTAACAGGTGGTATGTTTCTATGTGAAACGCATACATTGAGCCACATTGTTCTGCATGAAAACTATGTGTGAATTTTCTGTTTGTTTATCATCAGTCTTCAAGGAAAAAACGTTAAGAGTGATATCGCGTGCTTGAAGCTTACCACTGTACTCCAAGAATCTTAAACGCGAACATAGTTTATACTTGTGGGATTCTCTAGCTCTTGCTCTTGAAGATGATAAAAGTTGAAAATGAAAGAAGTGAAATATCAACTTTTTTTGCATCAAAGTTGATAGTCTCTATCTTCTTTTTCACAGTAACATATTCTATTCCCTAGCTGATTTTTTTTTTTTTTTTTGATAGGCTCTATTCCCTAGCTGATTGGAAGGCACTGGATGTCCCAAGCTGATAAAGATCTTGTTTGGTTTAAATTAAATATCTTCCACTTATGAGCTAAAAGCAAAATAGCAACAACATACGATTAGCAGAATTTTAGTAACCATCATTTTCGATTTTATGGTCTCTATCTTCTTTTCACAGTGGCAACATAGTGTTGGCAGAACTGTGGTTGCATCCCATCACTTCAACACTAAAATCAATCAGAACCAAACATTGTACACAATTATGTAGTCATTCAAATCAGGCATCGATAAGATGACATATACGGATATGCTATCATCAGTAGAACATATCACTATATTTGGATGATGCATGATGCAAAAAAAGAAGTGGAATACATGGCCAAATTTGCAGGAACTTTTGTCCTTTTCTTCAGTTTCACTACTGGATGCTGTGATCTCCGATTTGGGACCGGATGCTGTGGCTACTTCCGAAAGGGACCTGCGTCACATCCAAGTGCTTTTCTTTCTCCAACATCTGGCAAAACGTGTGGTTATGTTATAGCAAGGGAATCAATGCTTATAGCAACAAGGTTACCTCTTCCTTTTATGAGGTTATACACATGTGACATTTCTTCATTCTGTATACCCCTGAAGCTGGAAAAAATGTGATGGACAGTAGCCAAATTGCTCACCGATCGAGTAGTTGTAAAAAGAGCCTTTGACAGATTATTGTGTTCAGCTGTTGTAGTACATCATACATGGCTGGACCACAGGTGACCGAGTGCTTCCCAACTCCTAGCCCCCACCCTTCCCAAAACTCTGTTGAAAACACTTGATCATGCATTGCTAAGTGGTATGGACAGAGAAACGACATAGACATGCCGACACACTGATTTCAAAAAAAAAAATAGAAGACGTGACACGTCAGGGACACATTGATGATAAATATCTTACTTAAACACATGTTGTATATGTGGACATTTTATTCAGAGATCATGAAAAGTATAACATCACAGTAGGTGAATTAAGAAGACCATTCAAATATTCCATAACCTACAAGACCAAGTGGTGTATGGAAACGCATGTCTTAAATCATTGGAAGAGTGCATTTTATGTGCTCCTAAGTGATGGAAATGTACATCCCAGATTCCCAAATGTCCGAAGAGTGTAGAGTTCTACAAAATTCAAAGAAATACTAAGACGCAATTGGATGAGTGTGCGTCTGTGCTTTTGAGATGCATTGTTAAGCATAAAAATGTACTGCTTGATTGTTGAGGGCACAACCATTTATGAAACGAGAGATGAAAGGTCGATACGGAAAAATAAATTGATGCCAGATGATAATTCTCCTTCCAAGTGCTGCAACTCAAATTAGATACTCACACAGGAGGAGGTTGCTCAACTTTCTTGGAAGCAGCATAACAGCATCCACAGTGGAATAACCAAAAGCATAAGATTGTTAAAGTTAGCAATGTTCTCTAAAAAAATGCTCACAGTGGCAAAACCAAACTTAACAATCTCTTAGCAACTCATCAAATTTTGGCCCTTAGATAACCAAAACTAGCAACTTTTTGCCAATAACCAAAACCTTCTCTCTTTCTCCCTCTCTCTCAACAATATTTCTAGGAAAAATACTTTTCTAAGTTCTTTTTTTTTAACAAAAACTGTTAGACCGTTTTTCAAAATCAGTTTTTTTATTATTAAAAACTGTTTTTTTAAAATTGTCTTTTTTTCAAAAAGTGTTTTTTTTTTTAACTTTTTTGGAAAAGTGTTTTCCAAAATACAAGTTTTCAAAAAATAATTTTCTATTTCTAATAACATGTTTTTATTAGTTTGAAAAACTATTTTATATGGTGACAATTTTTAGATTTTTACAGGTTAAAAAGATGATGTGGCAAGTTTTGATTATTCAATGTTCGATTATACCACTGTGGACACCTACATTGCTAACCTTAGCAATCCCTTAAATGGCTAATCAAAAGGTGATGTGGCAACTTTTGATTATCCAACTTTGATTAGTCTATTGTGGATGCTCTAAGTTAATGAGTTCGAAGTTTGGGCTTTGTTGCGGAAGACCTCCCCACAAAAACAACACAATGATATCAATGCCCACATGATCCCCAATCAATGGGGGTAGGGATGGGGAAACAGTGGCCGCAGACCTAAATTTGAACGATATATGCACAAAGTAATTGCTTTTGGAAAGTTTTACCACTGAAACAACAGTCCTTTTGTATCTCAAAAAATCGAGAAACTCCGGGGAGATTACGCCATGGAACCATGGCCCCAAGTCACAGCCGTAATGTATCAGAGAGGGCATGCCTAGAGTACGCCTAGAGACCTGCTTCAATATTTCTGTGCTCATTACTTTACTTCCTTCATTCAAAATCCAAAGCATCAGTAGTGCAAAACATCTCTCCAAATATTTGTTCTGTTATCACTTGTCGGCATTGAGATTATGACCCAAGTTCTAATAGAACTTCGTACTTCACAAAGCGAGAGAGTCGCAACAACTGTGGGCGTAGCCCTAATTGAGTGAAGCCACGTAAATCTTTGTAAGCTATTCAGGTTTTCTTATTGAATGATATGCTTGCAATTACTAGGCTTTCATCCATTTCTGTATGATTCTTATGTGATTATTCTTCGATTCGTTCTTTATGTATCTATATCAATTCGTATCATCATCGATCCTGGTTAGGGTTCTGCATGTCCCTCACCAGTTAGGGCAGGTATCCAAGAGTTCCTTGTCTCGATTAAAAAGAACCTTAACACCTAACCAAGCATTCTGTAGTAAAATTTTCTTGTTCATTCCAATCAGGTCACCGCCGTCCCCCTCACCACCCGATACCATCTTTCCCACCACTGCCACCCCCTAATGCCACCATCGATATGCTGTTCCCACCATCGCCTCATTTTGTACCGCAACCACATCTCACCAACTGCAGCAACCGGTGATAACTATCTACCTGAGTTAAATCCCCACCACCTCCACCTATTTTGCCATTCTTTGCAGGCTTGTTCCTGACGTAGACAAGGAATCAAAAATAGAACCCCCTTTTCATGGGTAAGTTTATTATAATGTGAGGTTTATTAGATCGATTTTGACCGGCAATTGAATTGGCATCTAAAAAAACCATTCATTTCATTATTCTATGGACAAAAGGAATATGAATCCCAGGATCCTGATGTTCCTGGGAATATCAGGCACACTTATTCCATCAATTGAGAGGTGTACACCCCTAAAGTTGCTAAAACATCTCAATAGAATACTATAACAACTCAATATAATACAATAACAAGGTTTTTTTTTTTTTTTTGGGGGTACAACAGTAAGGGGTGTGTGGACCAACTAACTTCGTACCTCATAATCCCCTCCCTGGTCCAGTAGAAGGCAAGTCATTCACACCGGAATAAGAGAATTTACAAGAAATTCAAAACAACCGGACTAACCGTTGAGGCTAATACTATAACATGGTTTGTAACACTTGCACTTTTTTGGAGACGCATAATTAATAACCGATGAATCAAATTGCACAATCACAAAGCAAAAGAGTCCAGAAAATCTTGCAAAGTTAACTTGAATCAACATTTTTTAAAATCGAAAATTAAAAACTCAGAATAATCCAGAAAGCAACAAATTGACACATTCTGAATAGAGGAAGGAAGGAATTATACGGGCTGCAACAACAATTCTTCTACAAGGATACAATCATATATCAATGAAATATAAAATGTTCCAAAAAAAACCTAATTCTAATGCGTATTGGATGTTGATACTCTTGATTTGATTCTCAAAACCATCTAATTTAAACCTATACAATAATAATTATGATTTAATGGAAGCTACCACAAAATTTACCACCATGCCACTTCTCAGGATGTATGTCACCGCCGAAACACTATTCTACATACCCCTTGGACCAAGTGATTCTAACCTACTCCTTGATATCTGAAGACAGAATGACCAACAAAACCCTGATGCAAAAATCATGGTGAAAATGTGGGCTCATGTGATAGAAGTTTCTTCAGAGTTTCATAGGTCATGAAAGCGATTCCTACACCGGGAACAACCTTGTAGTATTCGGGCAAAATTCCTCTGTACAAGCCACGCAGGCCTTCAGTGCGGAATATATGCTTAAATGTACCAAAAAGTCCAGTTTTATACACACGGGCTTGCCCAGCAGCACCTTCCAACTGCATTCTTCGCCTGACAAGATCCAAAGGGAATGTCGCTGCAAGAATTTAATTAAGCAGATATTAAGGTAACGAACAAATATAAGAATCAATTATTCCAGAGGTTTATCAAAGGATAGTGACAGAAACATAAGTTATGCAGTATTTTTTTGCAAATCAAAAAAGAAAACATAAGTTACGCCATTCTAATTGAGTTTGTTGTGAAAATAATTCCTAGCAAAATCTATATCTTATGCAGCAGTCATATGGTTCACCGTATAAAGAGCAAACCCATGTTAAATTTAAGTTATAAGCAAGTGGAGGACATGAAATCCCTCCATCCCAATTTAATTGCCCATGACCCCTCATACGTTAGTGGGTGGGGTGGTAAACTTAGATTGCGCCCACCTCCACTTAAGACGCAGGAGAATCCAACTTCTTAAGGAAATTCAACCATTGCACTAAAGCTTCAACTGTCCAAAAAATGGCTTCATTTCAAAAGAGAACGTGCAAAAAGGAAATTTATAGGTCTAGGTTAAAGAAGTGGACAAACAATTTGGGATGAAGGGAGTAGCATTTTTGCATAACTAATCCACAGTGAAGAATGGACAAGAGGCAAGGGTGTATACAGTATACACACCTGTTGATGATGCAATGCCAGAAAGACTACCACAAGCAAGGCTAACCATGGCAGTAGTATCTTCAGGCCTAATGTCAAGATGCTAAAAATGTCAGAAAATCGTACATCAGAACACCACCAAGGAGCCAACAGATATAGCTTCACATATGACATGCTGGATTTTGATAGAAAGAACTATGGTGTTCTCACCTTTGAGAATGCCAATAAGACCTCGATGACTCGTAGACAGAAAAGCTTATTGCTATACTGGGTCCAACCCCCTGCATCACAAAGATTATACAAACTCCAAAGTGAGGAGTCAAGGAAAGGCAGAGCTAAGTATGCACAGAAACACAACGGAAAGCTTACCAGCAATGTCGCCCCAAGACCTTTATACAGGCCCCAATAACCTTCATCTCTGCAAATAGTATGAATCGTGTGCCATATTCCTCGATAATAAGTTGTATTTGTCTGCATAGTTTACTCTAAATGAGCTCAAACACAATCTCAAACAGAGTAAGAGAAATGAATTTAATCAACTAAGAACCTTAAAAGGATATCCGAAACACAAACCGCTGAAAAAGGAGGGGAAAAGCCAAAAAACAAAACAAAATGGAGATAATTTGGCGGAAAGAACTTCCTTTAGGTAATAGCGAGATTGTCTTCAAGAAACCTGTGCATGTTACAATAGCTTCGAACCACAGGATCCGAGCAAGGTTCTCCACCATGAAAGTCAGAGCACATTACATAGCATCGCTGGGCAAAACCAACTCCAAAAGGTACATCGTAAGAAATCTTTAATGACCAGAAGTTTTAACTGCTAAAAACAACTCACTCATTTTATGATCGACTCAACAATTTAACCCGCACTGCTGTTTACAACAACCGATTTTCTTCTAATTTCCTTGCAATTGTTTATCTAAAGGAACACATATAAAAATGCATGAAGTACAAAGTATACTGAAAATATAACTGAACTTCATGCATTTGGTCCTTCTGTCCAGAAATGTTGTCGAAACTGGATGCTGATGAAAAGTACATAGTTATGAAGCAAATGCCAACAAACACCTTAGCAAAGTATCATACAGCACACTTAAAATCAATTAGGAAACTCGGAACATATCGATTAGGCAACTGGCAAGTTATTATAAACTGAAAATTGTATCTGATCACGAAACTTTCCTAATTTTACCTGTGCTGCAAGGCGTGTTCTGACAAGATCCAATGGATAAGTGGCAGAGGCAGCTGTTATTCCTGCTAACCCACCACCAACGAAGTGCGCAAAAACATCTGCACTAGTACTACCCCTATGACTTTCCAATCCGGGAGCTGATTTCAGAAACTGCACAAGGACAGGACAAGATAATTGACGCTGCTTCTATGAAATGACATGGTATTTTTTTAACACAAAAAGGTAGTTTAACACAGAGTAATTTTCACCGACACTTTTGTAGCGCTCATAAGCATAGAAGTTGACGGCAGAATAAGGAAGACGATGAACAATTGTTACTAAGTTTCCTTTCCAAAATGCTCTAAAGCCTTCTTCATTAACAATACGCAAAGCCTCGCGCCATATGCTAGGATTGCTCAATGCTGCAGCTTCCGATTGCATGCCTTGCACCTATTAAGAAGAGAGGTTCGGATGGTGGGGAAATCCAAAAATACCCAATAAATCGAGATGCAATAAAACCAAATGTCAGATGTAAAAGCAATATACTTCAAATGTATTCTTTCTTTATTTTCTTTTGATTGACTTACATACATATACACCAAACTGACGGTAAAAAATTATAGACCACAAATGATTGGAACCTCTCAATTTTTAAACAATTTAAGCAAAAATCTTGGAATTCCCGAAGGTTGTACTTGTTTCCAAAAAATTATGCAAGCTATAAATAGTATGATGAGGCAAAACTGAAGCAACAGAGCCCCTAAAAATTCATCTAGGTTAAAAGAGAGGGGAGAAGCAGAAAAGGAAAACAGGGGTTTCAGTGCTCATACAAAAGTGGAGTATCTCTGCATTACAATAAAATCTGCAATCTGAAGCCCAAATTGCTGACCTTTTACTATACTCTTTCCACATGTTCAAAACCTAAAGTAAAACAAACAGAAGTCTCTTTGGGATTCAAGTCCCAATTTCAATTCTTCTTTCTTGTCTTTATTCTTTCCGATCTAAACAATACACAAGTTGAATTACCCATGATCAGCCGTGCTTTCACCCACCCCTACTTTTTTACCCTTAAAATAAGTCCAACAAAAAAGACCCTTTCAATTTTTACTTTATGCCCCCGAAAGATCAGGGCTGGCCCTGCAAATAAGTGAGAAACAGGCAAAAAAAGACAGAAGGAAAATAAACAAAAGAAGGGGGAAAACTTACCTGGAAGAGAATGGTGAGGCGAGCAAGGGGAGCCGTACAGGTCTTGCTAAAAGCGCCGGCAATGCCGCCGGCGAGGAGCTGCGGCACCGTGCCTATCTGAGCAGACGGCTTCTTCGGGTGGTGCTGGCGGTGGTGCGGCTGCAAGAATTTGCTCGTGCCGCCGCCGCCATCAACCGCCTCTCCGCTGGAGACGCAGGCCCGGGCTTCCATTTTCCGAAGCGGTCTTCCCTCGATCGAACTTTATCTCCTTCGGTTAGAATCGAAACCCTAGAATACGGAATCACGTGGGAGAAACTTCGGGGGTGACTTTCAAAGTCATTGTCGTTGGAGAGGTCCAGGTTTTGGAAGAGACGATAAACCCTAGTAAAACCCCTACGGTATATAAATTGAAAAGTAGACTTTGCGGACGATTTGGGTTTTTACTACTAGTATTTCTACACTTCAACTTTTAGGGGTTAAAATTGTAGGACACGTGGGTGCGGATTAAACCGACGTAGGGCGGACGATTTGGCTGTCCATTTCAACATCACAGCGATGTAGTGCAGTTGATTTGGCCGCCCATTTCGGTAATTGAGCTTAAATCGCCGAGATGAATGGCCGGATCGACCATCATATGCCTCTTTGGTGTGGGGTTGAACCATAGGCACCCTAAATCCTAAAATTTCAATGAGGTGTTGTCATTTGGAACGGTCCCATTTTGAGTTTAAAAACTTAAATCGTGTTTATCCACCACATCACTTGAACTCAATATATATTGAATGATCCGTATATATTTGAAAGGCTAAGCCTTGTAAGTGGCGAGTCATCCAAGTGTCTATTAAGATTCAACTCTTTTTCTGTTTATTCAATATGGAACTCAACGTTCACACATGTTCTTAACATTTTTCTTTTCTAAAGCGTGGTTTGAATGTTTTTTTTTTTCTCTGTCTTAAGAATTTCATTGATAACGTGGTTTGAACTTTGAATGTTTGAACCGCCAAGTACTATGAAAATGACCCATAGGTGAGTCACATTTTGAATTGATTTACCTCTAATCTACTAGTACGGAGTAGTAAACGATCAGGTGGACCATGGACCGCCGCGTTGGCTTTGTTTGCTTAGCAGCCAACAAAGTTGCGCAATTGCACGTGACTACGGCTTGTTTCGGCTAAATAAGGTAGCTTATTTTTTTGTTATTATTTAAAAAAATTTATATTTGTTAGTTTTTCGTCGATTTTTTAGAGATTATTGCTTTGTCATGATGATAGGAATTTAAAAAGTAAAAAATAACGATCTAAATCTATTTTTTTAATAAAGACGAAAATAAGTCAAAAGCCTATTTTTTCATCTTTATTAAAAAAATTAGATTTTGATCGTAATTTTTTTTACTTTTTAGATTCCTCTCGTCATGATGAAGCAATAATTCTCAAAAAAAATCGACGAAAAACTAATAAATACGAAAAAAATTTGAATAAGGACAAAAAAATAAGTTACCTTGGCTTATTTCGCCGAAATAAGCCTACGTTGTTATTGAGACAAAAATTTGGTTGAAAGTCATTGGGACGAAGCTCTCGTTCACTTTCGTCTTCCCGTTTGGTTCAGTTTTGAATCGTCGTGGTCAGAGAGAGATGAAAGGTGGGCTTCTTGTTCCAAAGGAGAAAAAAAAAGTATGAGAAAGTGGTCCAAGTTTGTTACTCAGCTCCTACCTAAATTCTTTTGTATACGACACATTATGGGGCCAAAAGGTTTAAAAGTCTTGTATGTTAGAAATATCTTAGGTAATTTTAGGTGGCCGTGGCTCTCGGTGGACAACCTTTGGTTACGTTTTTGACCTTGAGCCTGATCAAACCTGTTCATTTTCTAGATCTCCCGGTTCATAGAAATACTTCTATGTCTCTGGAAAAAGTTAGCCACGTCTGAGTGAGCCCAAGTGAATTTTTTGGCCTAACTTTTCAGGGATTGTTTAGCATGGTCTTTTTTGTTGTTTACTCTCAATCTTTTTAAGATTCGAGTTAAATTTTTGCGCCGTACTTTTCATCTCGATAAGAGGAATCAAAAAAATTGTAAAAACATAGACCAAAGTTGAAAAAAAAATTATATATTTTTTTACCAAAAACCCATTTCGTAAAAGCCAAAATAGGCTATATAGTGAATCCATCCTAGCATAGAGAAAGGAACCTACAGCAAATCATCACCGAAAGAAAAAACAGTAGAACAGGTGACAAAAAGGCAGCGACAAACAATCGCAAAACTAGTGACTAGACCTAAATACAACTCACCGCCCCAAATAGGGCTGCACAAAAAATCTAGTGAACCGTGAAACCGGTCAGGACCAAACCAATCCGTATCTTTTGGATTTTGTCGATGGATTAATGGTCCAGACACAGATTCGAAAATTAAAAAACCGTGAGATACGGATTATTAGGATTGGATTTTCATTTGAAAACCATGGAAAAGCGGCAAAAGCCATATACTCTTTTGAGTCGTTTCTTTCCTTTCAATACGTGTTTTTTTTTTAAGTACTTCGCTGGAAGTGGAATTCTTACTTGGGCAATTGATGACCTGATGTAATGAGTTTTAGAACTTGAAATGCATCTTTTTACATTTTTGAAGTATAGAATCATGTATTTACGAGTGATGAAGTACTTGGTTGATGCAATCCGTGGACAAAACTGGGACCGAACTATGAGACTTTTGGTCCGGACACAGATTTTATTTCCAAGAAATCGTGACTCGCGGATTAGAATTGGATTCATAGGAATCCAATCCAATCCGGACCATGCGCAGCCTTAGCCACAAAGGGTCGGGACACGAAGGGCCAGCAATCTATCCACTAGCCGCCCCGGCCTGGAGCAGGAACCCTGACAGAGACTAACAATACAAACCGATGGAAATAGGGGTAATAAACAAACAAGACAGAAAAACAAGACCACCATGGATGGACTCCACAAAGCATGCTGGCCACCTTCAGTCGAGAGGAACCACTAGACACCGATGATGGAGGCACCGATTGGATCTCAAGCCAAAGTAATGGAGAAATTTTTCCGGCAAGCCTACATTGGCATGACAGGCTCCGGGCACAGAGATCGAAGTAGGAATCCGAGGCTAAATCTCCGATCAACCGGCCACACAGCGTCGATGACCGTGAAATCCCTGTAGATCACCCCCACAGCTGACGATGAAACATGGCCTAGGGCCACGCCCTGGAGCCTTATTTTGTCACCACCAACACCCCGCTCAAACTGCCGCAACACCACCAAGCAGCAGCTTCAAGCGTCGGACACCAACTACATCCAGCCACTACACAGCGCCACTCTAGAAAAACGAGAAACAACAGCAAACCGCACACAAACCTTATTTTCCCACCATCACCACCCACCAGATCTGGGGAGACAAGACCGGTACAAAGCCGGATTGGGGAAACTAGCTGGAGGAGTCCGGTAAAACACCGAAAAAAGCAAAACGAACAAAAAGAAAAACACCCAAAACCCAAACTCACGAACCGCCCCCTGCCGACCATTGCTACCAAATCAGGGGACCAAGGAGGAGTCAGAAGAATGAGAACACAAGCCTCCGGCTAGGGATTCATCTACCGGAGCACAACACGAGACCCAACCCAAACGGAGAGGGTCCGAACCAGGAAAACGGAGAGGAGAGGAAAGGCGTGGAGAGGGAAAGGAGTGAATGGGGGGAGAGTCGGGAAAGGAGGAGGCAGCGGCCCCCTCCCCCACCGAAGCAGATTGAGGTTTTGGTTTCTCTGGATAAGGTAGAGAGAGAGAAAAAAAATTATATGAAACGACGACAAAGAACCTATTTTGTCGTCTTACATGAATTTTTTTAATAATGAATCAAATTTCTGGGGCATTACACTAAAAATTTCCTTTATGGCTCTATTGTTCTTGTTGATGTTGCGATTGCATGGGAGTATTATTGTTTTGGGTCTGCTATTCTTTGGTATTATCAGGCAGATCCGACCTTGGGCTAAATTCGAATAGGCGGCCGCTTTAGACCCAAATTTTGTCTAATTTGTTTGGGGATGCTGCTGCACAATTTTCTGCGGGTATTGGTTTGCCTAGTGCATAATTTAGGTGGAGGCTGTTTGCTTTTGTTGCATAATTGTATTTTACTGACGTGATTTTCAAAATTATCCTAACCATGACCAAAATTTGCATCCAATTTTATTATAAGATGAATTAACTCTAAGGCGAAATAGTAAAATCACTCAAATTCAATTACCCAGTGCACCCACCCCACACCCAAAAAAATTTACCCCCCCACTCCCCCTCCCCCTCCCCCTCCCCCTCCCACTCCCAATCCCAAATATTTTCACTTGCACATGCACACCTTAGGGTGTGTGCCCCCAACCGCTAGTTTGTGTTTTAGTTTGTTTCCCAACAAGGTCTTTTGCCGTTGTGTTTAGGGTCCGCTTAATTATTATTATTATTATATATATATATATATATATATATATATATATTAAAAGATTAATAAATTTACCTTTTGCAAATAAAAGGAATGTCATCTGGCGTCATACTCAGTGGTGATCAGTGAGCCCCATATATGTGTAGGTCTCACACTATATGCGATTGGAGTTATAAATTACTGTTGCATTGAAATTTTTCTCTCAACTGTTTCAAGGCAGTAGGGAGAGAAAAACTGTAACGCCCCGATTTCTCAAGAGATTTCGGAAGCATTAACCCTAAAATACACTGAATTTTATAAACTATTAGGGGCCCTATTTGTCGTTATACAAAATGTACATAAAAAAAAAAAATAAGTACAACAAAAAGAATCCAACATTTTATTTAAATATCTTCAGAGCAACTCTAGTCTTGATTCAGATCTCAAGCATACTTGGTCTCCGCTCTTGGTATTGCTCCTGTGTCAAACAGCTCTACCATTGAACCCTGCACCTTCTGGCAAATTGATCGCCGAAGCAAACGATTTACCAGGATACAAACGTATCCGTGAGTGATAATTCACTCAGTAGAATAATCTCAATCCTACGAACCCCTTACTCTACATTTAACAGATCAACAATATATCAATTCACAGATGGTACAGAATAATAACACATCGCCATTTCCTTTACTATCCATTATCTTACATGAAATCTAAGGATCCTCTCCACAAGGTCCTTTCCTCCCATATCCACCAACTTTGACCGTCCCATGGAATAACTCTCCCTTTATTTGTCCTGCACCAGGGTTCTAAGCGAATACTGCTAAATTATATATCCAGTCGGGATTCGCTTACAACCATAATAAAGGAACAGCTCACCATGACAACTCAGCATTAGAGGTCGCACTATCTCATTGTCAGGATCCTTTACCGTCTCCCAACTCTACACACTGGGTACTTTACCATACCCCTAATCTACACAATAGGTACTATACCGAATTCAAGGATCCTTTATCGTTTCCCAAAATACTGTACCCGGAGTCCTTTACCGTCCTCCACACACACACTGGGTACTGTACCGTATTTAGGATCCTTTACCGTATCCCAAATACTGTACCCGGAGTCCTTTACCGTCCTCCACACACTCTGAGTACTTTACCGTACTCGGGGTCCTTTACCGTTTCCTAACTCAACTAAAGGTACTTTACCGTACCAGGGTCCTTTACCGGCACCCAACATCCTTAATTAACTTTACCATGTTATCATTTACTTAACCACGTCTACTTGTTTACTACTCGAAACCACCCATAAACCCATGCCCATTTCAACACGAACAACATGATACAATCAATAACAGCTCGATTCATAACATAATACATTTCAATGAGATAAAAAGTACATATCAAATAATATTGTGCGAGTAAGTAAACACATAATATTTTATGATTGGACCGATGCCCTTAAGATTCGTTGAATAAATAAATTAATTAATTATAGCATGCGCTTATTCTACTAAAAATAAATCAACCACATAGTTTAGGTTCAAATTGAGAACTAAAGTATATTCAGAGGGCAAACTGCAATTTCATAATATCTCACTTTAAAAGAAAAACATGCATGCTACAGTAGCTTTTGATTTTCAATTTTTCAGGAAATAGAGTACTTCTGGTTTGATTCGCGGGTATGACAAATCCCATTATAACTTTTCAAATTCATCATATAGAAATTATTTAATACTTAGGAGAAAATAAGAAAGTAATTATTCTACCTTAAATCCGACCGAAAGAGCGGTACTAGTTTGCGGACGATTTCGATAAAATGAAAAAGACGGCGGTGGCGGCAGCAAAGGACTCGAGGCTAATTGGAACGTGGTTTGTGGATACTTGGTGATGTAGTGATTGATTAGGAACCTGAATATGATCTACAAAAGAATTTTATGTAGAAATTCGACTCTCTCTCTCTCTCTCTCTCTCTCTCTCTCTTCTAGACTCAATAATAGAATTGGGAATGAAATAATATACTGGTGTTCAATTTTTGAATTTATGTGGGTATGTATAATGGGAGAGAATAATGTATTGAGAATGTGAAAGGATAAGTGTGGAAGTGGTAGAATATGGAAGGAGAGTAATACTGATAATGATAAAAGAGATAGAGGACAAGTGCCACATTTGGTGGAGTTTTCTTCAATCTTATGTATGTGGACGCGTATCTGTATAAGATGAGAATGTATGTGGACGCGTTTATGTATAAGGTGAGAATGTATGTGGACGCATATATGTATAGGATGAGAGAGAGAAGTGGAGAGTTAATTTGAATAGAGTTCTAGTTAGAATTTAGATAAGAAATATAAGAGATGAATATAAATCCCTAATTTCTGTATATCTAAAGTTTAAATATATATCTTAAATAATAATGCAAATAATATCAATTGTACGCGTAATAATATATTTTAATTATTCAAACTAATTAATTATTGAATTAGAAATTTAACAATATAAATTTGTATTAAAAAAAATTAGGTCAAAAATCCGGGTCGTTATAAAAACGTCCCTCCGAATTATTATTTTATTTTATTTTTGAGCAATGCAAACATTACAGCATATCATAAATATATAGGGAAAGTCTACAATACACACTCCTTAAAAGGGTGTACCATATGCACCTATTTTATAGTTCATTCATAATAACATTTTAGCGTGTTTCGTAACTTTTGTTTTAGAATTCATAACCTTTCAGCAGTAAGATTCGTAACATTTTTATTATGATTCATAACATTTTGGTGTATCTCGTAATCTTTATCCGATTCGTAACTTTTTAGCAATACGAATCGTAACATTTTCTCTGTAATTCATAACATTTTGGAGGGTGCATATGATACACACTCAAATAAAGGATGTGTATTGTAGTCTTTTCCAAATATATGAGACAAACAGAACTACATCTACCAATACAAGACAATCAAAAGAAAACCAGCGCAAATTAATCGTCTTCCGGACTCTGATACAAGTATTGGTGGTGGGACACTGGGAGTGATACAAAAAATGTCTTCGCCCAAAGAATAATTCTCACACAACTCTAACTCAATTTATCAATTCACACACAAATTAATTAAACACGAAAGCAACCTTCTATCTCTAATTAACACTCTTTGTTCTTTCTCTTTTTGACTCCCACACTCAAATTCGTAAAAAGCCTATTTGGCTTTTTGTTGTCTTTACTCCTTAGTGAAAAAAATTCGGGTATATTAGTTTTGTGACAAATTTTTGTAGATTATTGGTTCATCTTGATGACGAAAAGTAAAAAATTAAGATCGAAAACCAAATTTTTTTTTTAAAAAAAACAAGGAAAAGTCCAAAAGGTAGTCTTTTTTGGCATTATTTTTTTGGGGTGGAACTTATAGCCTTATAAAAACTTTAAGGAATCCTCAAATGCCAATGGTGGCACTTAAAAGCACTATTCAAATAGCCCACGCAAACGAAGTAAATTACCTCCTCAGCCCACTTGCTTTTTCTTCACCCAATTTCTTATGCTCTTTAAATCAAGTTTAATTCACAACATTTGGCACATCGCCCCAAAGCATTCCTAGCACGTCATATGTCGTCTTTTCCTCAAAATACCAACACAAAAGTCACAAACACGGTTTTAAATCACGAAATTTAGGACAACACGTGACCGAGATGATAAACTTGACGGGCCAAATTGCACTCCAGAATGAAGATGCCCTAAATCATTTTGTGCTTGGGATAGGTGCCTCTAGCTGAAAAGATTATCCGGAAAAAAAGTAAAGAGAAAAAGAGAAACAAAGAGAAATCACTAATGGAAAAAGCAACGCTAGGAACAACATTATACCCCCTAACCGGCCATGCACATATTTTATGCAGAAAAGTACTTTTAGACCTCTCTCTCTCCCTCTCTCTCTCTCTCTCTCTCTCCATATATGTGCATGCAGCTCCTCTACACCAGCTGCTTTTTATGGATTCGACAACCTGTATCCGGACCAGCTAACACGCATCTCAGCTATTCTCCTTTTTGGTCCGTTCAAAAACAAGTCTTCGAAGCCAAAATTAGGAGATTCCCAAAGAGATCTCTCTTGCGGCCTAGCCCCAAGAGATTGCCAAATTCCAACTCAAGATGTTTAGGTTACTTCCATCTCCGTCTGTGTCGTATTTAATATGTAGGACAAACTGTACCAACAGTACGTACATAATCTAGATATTCCTCATACTTAGAGAATACTCATAAGAAAACTAAACTATACAAAATAAAGGGCTAAGCATAGCAACACAAGTCTCGGTATACACAAGTCTCGGAATACAATGGAAGGCATGTTTTAGATGCTTTATGTAACTCCCCGATTAACCTCAAGTTATACAGTAGATGTTCGTCCTTACATTATACGGAGTATTACACTCAAGGATTTAGTAACTCCCCGATGTGAGATGTTACACTTTAGACGCATTTTTCATTCATAAATCCAATGGTTGTACGACGGTATTGACCAAAATGTAAACCTCACGCATTTTTCCATACAACATTTTCACTTGTATACACATCTAAGCTGAATAAAACATACACCCCGAAGTGTCGATTCTATTTACGACTAAATGCGAGGGATATAAATACTATCTTAACAGAATCTTAACAGTATCCGGCCAATCGAAACCTTTTACTCGGTATCCCATGCCCATAGATTTGTCCCGACACAGTTTCTCAAAAGAGACAGATCGCTCATCAACCGACGAAATCATGCAAAAGTTGCCCTCCACTATAATCTCTTCCGAAATGGCGACTCTGATCTTCAAAACCACCCAAAGCGTACGCATCGCTGCTTGAATCAAGACCAAAACGACGAGCGGCATGAATAGGGAAGGGCTCTGATAAGCCAATACCATTATTCTGATGGAGTCCTAGTGTTAAAGAGACACCCCCACTTCCTACTACATTGCTCGTGCCAGCGCCCATGTGTTGATGGTGTGACAAATTTGCGTAAGATAAACTCATTGGATCTCCGTTAATACCCGAAGGCATGTCAAGAAATTCGTTTCTTGTCCTCTTGGTGGACGTCGATGGATTTTCAGCAGCAATAGAAGTGGCCGTAGGCAAATGATGGGTTGGCCTATCAGCATTTTGTTCCTCCATTTGAGAAGCTTTTTTTGATTGGCGTGTTTCAAGCGTATGTATTTCTTCCACCATGGGCTTCCAAAGTCTCACCCTTGCATTGATGAACCAATTAGAAACCTGGATATAAAACATTGTAGATCCTGATCACCCCAATTTATCTCATAAAGACATGCGAGTATTCAAGCAAGGGCAAGGCGAAAATTGGTCCGAAGACTCCAACATAAAGCACCTTAAAGAGTGATATACTCGGATAGAGGGGGAAAAGAGTACCGCACCTGGTTTCGGGAGAGGCCGGTCTGTTTTGCTAACATTAACTTGTCCGTATCGGTAGGATAACTGAAATCTTGAACAATGGTCATAGTCAAAAAGCATGCGAATTTTGTACCGAACAATTTGTTTTTAATTTGCTAAGTATGGAAGAAACCTGAGTACCAACTTCTTTACAAAACTTATCATTGCAGTATATAGCTATACAATCTTAACTTTTCACAGAATTTTCATTCAAAATGATATGGTGATCACCGAGGTCTATCATTTCAAACCAAAAACCAGGAAACTTGAGTGCATAATTTTCAAAAAGTTCGTAACAAGAGAATGTTTTTCACATATGCCAACAAGTAAGTTGGCACATACCCTCGACCAATCATGTGCAAGCCAAAGCCCAAAAACAAAGATGAAGTTAGCGAGATGCCCACAAATGTGAACCTTTTATAGATCCTTAATAACTATATATGGGTCATCCGGGCAGGTATCAAGAGATGGCAAGATACAAAAACAAAGAGATCTAACCCACGTCTAACCTCAATAAAGTATAAATGAATTGGTTCCTTGCCAAGTTGAATCTTTTTTCTCCTTTGAGGGTGGTGGGTGGCTTACGATTGTCCGAGCCTTAGGTGCCAACTGGGATTACGGCTACAAACAAACTGAGTTGCTTAAGAACAGCTCGATCGAGGCTTGGCTTGTTAAGGCTTGACTTGACTTGACTCATTTAGTAATCAAGCCGAGCTCGAGCTCATTCTTAGGTTTTTGTGGTAAATGAACCATGCTCAATACTTTAAAGCTCAGCTCGACTCGAAAAAGATCGGCTCATATTTACAGGCTCGACTTGTTTATGGAGGCTTGTTTAGTAAATGAACCAAACCCCCTCCTCTCTTTTTTTCGTTTTTACACTCGTTTAGTAAACGAGCTAAAAGCTCGAACATTACAAAGCTAAGCTCAGATCGGCTCGGCTTGTATGCACCCTTGTTGGGATGTTTGGTCCCAATTGTGATGATATCATGCTCACTATCCTTTTGATCTTTGTGTGTTCATTCAAAGTTTAATAAAATCCCTCCTTTACTGAGGAAAAAAAAAAAAAGTAGGGTAAAAATGAACATAAGAACCGAGAAAGAAGAGGAGAACAACAGCCACTTACGGATGCAGGAAGTGTTCAAACAACCATGACCGGAGCACACTCACGGCACGCTCAGGGAGTCCTCTTTGGGGACGCCAGACAGGTTGATCATGAATTCCCGAGCTGTTAACCGCTCTTTGGCTATAGATGTTGTCAGAGTTTCCAAACCTCTGAGTTTCTTCTTTACGGTAGTTTTGAGCTTTGCTTGTGAATTGCAGCTGGTCAGTGATAGCGTTCTTCAAGCTTCTAAAGTGTTTAGACATTGCTTTTAAAGCCAGATTTGCATATGGAGCAGCATTGCTGAGCCCAGCAACAGACTCAAATGATGCTACAACTGCCTGCATCTGTTGGTAGTAATACTTGTACCTCCTGTAAACCTAATGATTATGAAAAAGCAGTTATCTTCTTGAAAATAACCGCATAGCATATAACATCCGTGATAAAAGAAGACATAGACAAGTGCAAACCACATTGACATGGACGAACAAGCAGTCCTTTGAAGGTTGATAGTACAGCACTATTGCTTATTCTTTTTTAAACTCTTTCGTGCCCATAGCACGTGGTGGCATCTTAGCTTCAGGCACAACATAAGTGCGGTAAGATCCTTTTCAAATGGCTATTGTGCTCCAGCATCACTAAGTACTACTGAACAAATCCAACATAACCTCAAAAGTAAAAACATACTACAAATGGAGACCAAGAAATGGAGCAAACCAACCCCATTTTAGCCTTGTAAAGAGCCCCCATGCAAAATAAAATTATTGTTTTGGTTTAATTTGAAGACAATGTGAGCTAAATAAACTCAATGAATACCTAGACTGTTATCGACAATTTGGAGTGAAACATCGATCCAAGTATAATGTCCATGGCTTCCATAACCTAGAAATCAACTCAAAATTACTCATTCTATTAAGGCTAGAAATTTTATTTTATTTTTTGATCGGTGAAAATAAGTAATGTTAGAATAGTTAAATTAACACCTTGGAGGAGGAGGAGGAGTTGAACTCATGACCTCCTTTCTTCTAGCACTTAAGTGCACCCCTGATGCCATTGAGCCAAAGGCCTCTTGGCTTCTATATACGAGGGATAGAATGAGGCCTTCAAAGAAACAAACTTCAAAGTTCGCAGCCCACAACTACGATGAGGAAAGGTTTATAGCTTTGGTCCAATTCTTTGGCTAACTATAAGAATGATGGCCCACTCATGAATAGCTAATAGGCACGGGACCTAGCTTTACCATTGACACAAGAACCCGCTGTAAGTATTGTCTTCGCAGCAATGCCGCCCCAATATATTAAGATGATCCATGGTACATGTTAATAGTTATACATAACACGATATGTTAAAAACAACTGAGAATAACCATTCAGCCGTCAAAAGTACAATTTGACGGTCTCCAACCATCCGTAAAACATGGGTAACACAATTTTTTCGACTATATGTAATGTTAAGTGCAATATTTTTTTTATCAGCATAATGTAAAGTACAATTAAATCCATGGTGTCCAGCGTTTCAGACAACACATCACATGTGAATCTTATGACCTCAAATCTCTTGCTAGTTCCACAATTCCACCCAAAAGTCCTACATAGCTGGGTAAATTATTGCATATCATCCATCCAAGAACTATTTATACACAATGGAGACAGCAAAAATAGAGCGAAAATGGGGAAATTTACTCCAAAATGTATTTTCCAATGTGAATATATGGAACCAGCCGCAAATAACAAGCCACATCTTTGGACATTATTCAAAGGGACTTCGGGTAGAAATATAACAAGACTTGCAAGTTGTACAAAAAGGCAGCAGGAGTTATCTTCTTCACATGGAAAATGCCAAATGGCACAATATTTTATTAGATGAAATGAATTAACGGTTGCCTGAATAGGGCAGCAATTGTAATTAATCCAGGGCAATGGGTACTAAAGCAATTCAACTAGGTAATATTTCCTCTCTCTCAATTCTCTTAAAGACCCGTTTGGTAATCGTTGTTGATTGTCTGAACACAATAAGCTATGATAACCAAACGGGCCCTCAATAATATACAAAGCCCAAATAGTAGACCTAAATTGGCCCCACATAAAGAGGCCACCCACATTGTCCTTTAGGATTCAAATACCATTATGCCTTCCAAACATAGTTCGTAGCATAAATCTTTTCAGATGGGTTCCTACAACCATCACTTTATGCACATTTACACCCTTAAGTTAAGTGACAATATTGTTGTCAGACACTTTTATGGTACCAATCTTGGGGCATATATTCCCTCACTGTCCCCTTTTTCCAAAAAAGATGATCTTTGTGATCTCTAACAGGCATCTAGTTCGTGTAGAACACAAGCATATATAGTAATAAGCTACTATAATATTATCACAAAGATAGTATCTCACAGAGTTGATCAAAGTTGAAATGCTTTTTTGGGCCACTTATTCATGTACCACCCCAAATGACTTGCCTATACTGACAAAGTGACAATGACTAACCCAATACCTCAAAAGAATCATGCATTTCATTAAGTTATATTATAGTTTTAGACACTTTACACTGAAAAGAATGCTAGTAGCTTAAGTGGAAGGACGATCCCTGAAATAAAATAAGCACAATTGTGCACAAGAAAAGAAACAAACACATTATGCACACGATAGTTTTATAAAGAGAAATTCTAATTACAAAGAAAATGTATCCTGAAATTATCTGAAAAAGTAAATTAACGGTACATATTCACTTTGAAGTGCATCTGTACCGTTGATTTACCTTTTCAGGGTAATTTCAGCTATATTTTCTTTGTACCTACATGGTATTTAGCACAGGGTGGTCATGGGAAATTTATGCGCGCACACAACTAATGGCTAGAGGACTATTCTACTGTCCGCTGACAGGAGCCTGATTGAACTCAGGGCAAACCCGAAGAGACTGATCTTAAAAGAGTTAGATAACACATGATAGACAAGATGGTGGCCTAGTATTTGGCCTAATACCCAACAATTTGCTCGCTGTCGGGTATTAGGCCACACAATGCAAAGAATGGTATCCCTAGAATTTAGCTATCTAAATTTTATGCAAGTTCCCTTTCCATCCCCCAAAAAATAAAGAAACGAAATTGTTTTGCTACATAAATTAAGAGTGAGAAACAATATAATCACACAAGTTCTAACAAAATTATTGAACCTAAAATCACAAAATTACATTAAACACAAAACCCTTCCAATCTCTAAATCAAAAACGAGGAATTGCGTTAAATATGAAACCCATTCCGTGGCCCAAATTGATGATGGGAGCTGTTGATTTTCTGGAGAAATAATTTGTAACAGATCGAACTTAAAAAAATCAATAAGATATCGGCAAGTGCTTGATCAATTCATCTGATTTTCTTCTTTTAATCAGAATTCGCAGGCCAAACTTTCAAAACAAAAAAACAGATATTACACTAAGTAATTAATTAATTAAGCACATCTACCTCATCAAGCATGGAAATAAGCCTCGACTTCTTCCTCATCTGCTCCCCGCCGCCGCCGCTGTCTCCACCGCTACCGGCCTCATCACCACCACCCAAATTCTCCACCGTGGGATCCATCAAACCCGACTCCGGCGTAACGTTTTCCACATACCTCCCCCGACCCACATCACAAACCTCCTCCAACAACAACTGCGCAGGCTTCAAAAACCTCGACCCCTTCAGAACCGACGCGTACCCCGTGAACGGCCCCAGCGGCACCGCGCTCCTTGACAACAGGTCGTTGGGACCCGATCCAACCACGTCGTAGACGGCAGAACCCTCGTACCTCTGCAGATTCAGCTCCAGAGGAAGACTTGCTTCATGGGTTTTGTTCGAGGAGAGAGATAGAGACAAGGGCTCGCTGTTGCTGTTACTGAAGAGACCGATGTTTTGAGGGGCAAATAGAAATGGGTTGTTGTTGTTAGGGTTTTGTGGGTCCATGTTGTAGAGGCTGATGAGATTGAGGTGGGTTTCTTCCTTGATGGGTGAGCAAGGGGCAGCGCAGGATAGCAGGAGGGAGGGGTCGTAGAGGGGGAGTAAACCTGCGCACCCTTGTTGGAGGGGGTGGTGGTGGTGGTGGCTGTCTAGTGCTGCGCACTGGACTCGGAGCTTATCTCTTCTGCTTTGTTGGGGGACATGGTAGGGCTCGAAGCCCTCCGCCATAGGTAGCTAGGAGAGCGTAGACTAAACCTTTTTAGAGAGAGAAGTGGGAAGAGAGAGAGAGAAGGAGAGATGGTTAGGTGGCGTTTGGGTTTAATGAAAGGGGGGAGAGAGAGAAGGGGGGGGCACAGTGAAAGAGATGTGGTGATGATGAGATGCGATGAGATGAGATGAAAATGAAAGGCTATCGCGATCTTCTCTCTCTCCTCTACTGGAGCCTGGAGGGAGCTGCACATATGGCAGAAGAAGTGCGTAGGTTAGCAGAAAGGAGTAAAAGCCAAAGCAATCGGACGTGAAATTGGAGCCTTCACACACACGCTCTCTCTTTCTTTTTGTGCGGTGTCCACACTAACTTACGTGAGATTTCGACAACTATTCTTTTATTTGCTCAAAGATAGGTCACTAATGTTGAAATTACGGAGTTCACAAGAAATTTCTCACTTACAAACTTGAATAGGAGAGTGTCAAATTTTGAACTCAAAATTTTTGGGCTTCTCTTTGTCTCACTTTCCCTATCTTTCGCTCTCTCTCATCTCATGTACTCATCACTTGCACACACAAACAATTCGCAAAGGTTAAGGCAAGATCTTTCATACAGTACTGTTGGATTTCTCTCTCTACTCTCTTTCTCTCTCTCTCTTAACTGAATTGGGTATCGGGGCATAGGTATGCGAGAAACCGGAGGGCGACAGGCTATTTCCTGTAATAATTGAAGTGAAAGAACTGTACAATGCTGTGGATTTTTGTGACAGGGTCTTTTTTTGTTTTTTTATTTCTTTCTTGTCGTCTTTATTCAGATGAGATTGTGTTTGGATGGAAATTTATGCTTCCGCCTCCATTTCGTTTTCTTTTTAAACATTTTTTTAAAAAAAAAAGATAATTTTGAACTTATATATTATGAAAATAAAAAATATTTTTTTGATTATTTTTACATTATTTAAAAGATCTCAATGAGATTTGTCAAATAATATCTATATTAATAGAAAAATTATTAGCGAAAATACATAATTTTTGAATTTGAAATTACTTTTTTTTTCCTAAAGTTCTTTTCACTGTTCATCTAGAACGGAGCCTAATACATTATGAAAAAACATGAATGAAATTTTCGGATGAAAATATTTTGTAATATTTTTTTTGATAATCAAATTTTATACTCCACATGAGATCTTTAATTTAGTACGAAAAACTTCAAAAAATTAAGTCCGTTAACGCTGGATTTTTTGTTAAAAGATTATACTATATCTTTTCGTAGTGGACTAATTTTTTTTCTTTCTCCATGCCCCCAAATTCAAGCCCCATTTTCACTAACAAAAAACATTAAAAATTTAACATATATTTTACTATATTATTTTCAATAATAAAAAGTTTCAATATTTTACTATATTGTTTTCACTGACAAAAAAGTTGTCACCAAACATTATTCTTGGTACAATAATTCTACTCACAAATCATCAATAACTTATTTACTATTGAAAATAACTTAACATTTCTCAACAATTTATTCATTATGGAAAACACGTAATAATTGTATCTTTACTGTCTTCTTTTAACCAAAAAAACACCCCTATATCTTTTCTTTAAATAGTAGGAAAAAAAAAGTACTACTCCCTCCGTCTCGGTTTGTTTGTCCCCTTTTTGACTTTTTGAGAGTGTTTGACCTCTCAAAGAATTGGTTATAATTTTCAATTCGTAATGTTTTTAATATGCAATATGGATCTTATTTGATAGATCTCAATTAGTTTTATTATACAAAATCTTCAAAATCATAAAACATATTATAAAATGTAAGATATACGTATATTTTTGAAAGACACGTATTTCGATAATTGGACAAACAAATTAGGACGAAAGGAGTAGTATTCGTCAACGAGAATTGAAAAAATTGTGAACTTTATGGTGACGTAAGGGAGAACGCGGGAACAGAGATTGGCTCGCACTACACTCAACTCAATCCGCCAAAAGCTTCTCATCTTACGAGGTTTTTGGACTGTACATGCAACCCTGCGAGATTACAGTACTGACCTTTGGAAATCTAGTTTTATTTAAGGGCCGTAAACGAATCGAGTAACTCACGAGCTTGTCTCAACTCGTTTAATAAACGAGTCGAGATCTCGCTAGCTTGAGTTTTTGGCTCATTTAGTAGACGAGCTAAGTGGAGCTTGACACGTTAAGGAAGGCTCAGCTCGACTAAAAATGCTCATTTAATAAATAACTAAGTTTGACTTGTTAAGGCTCGAATCGAAGTCGAGCTCAAATTTTTGGCTCATTTACAGCCCTAGCTAGTTTTATTGTAGGATTAGTTTTTTTTTTCCTTGCTATTTTTGTTGCCTTAAAAATAAATATTCCTCCCAATGACTTTGCTTCTTTTTTCTTTTTCTTTTTTTACCATTTTTCTAAACAGACGTAGAAAGACAATTGTTACATCTATTATTTGGTTTTTGTTTGCATTTTTTAATCAACAAAAGTCACATTTCACTGGTAACAATTAAACATTACAAGAGGGAGAGAAGAGGAGATGCACTTTAATTTTATTGTTGCAAAATACTTCCCCTCTTGACATTTGGAACAATCGGTCTTTTTAGGTCACTTAACTCACTTTTCTAAAATTTGGTCTATATTTTAAAACTTTTTTGACTCTTCACATCAAAATGAACGATATTAATGTAAAAATTTTACTCCAATCTGGTGAGAATTTAGAGTAAGGAAAAAAAGACCGCATTAAAAAATTAGACCAAAGAAAATAATTTAAAATCCAAAAAATCCACAACAGACCCTTAGTTCTTGCACGGCTGCTATGTGAGTAGCATGACTACTCTTTTCATCTTCGCCTTATACCCAACAGAAATTTTGGACAACCCACCATGCTTGCCTCCCATCGGCCAATCCATCGTATTGGAATTTTCTCCATTTTTACTTGAATCTCAATTAGGGTTTGAGATGGAGAACTTTTAATTTTGGATTATAATTTGGTGAGATTTTGAGAGTGGGTGCTGCTGGAACTCTTCTTTGTAGCTCTTTCGAGCATTTGCTTAGGCCTTAGTTTACTCCCAATCTTCAGCCAGAGAATTCTTTTCCATCTCTGCCTCATACCCAACAGGAAATTTGAAGAACCCACCATACCTGCCTCCAGTCGAAGAGGCCGTCGTATTGAAATTTTCTCCATTTTAATTACTTGAATCTCAATTAGGGTTTGAAAAGGGGAGTACTTGCACTTTTGGATCGATTTCGTGAGATTTTGCAAGAGGTTGCCGCACAAACTCTTCTTTGTGGCTCTTTTCCGTATTCGTTCGTCTTTGAAGTAGTGAAGCCATTGGTCGACTGTCCATTGAATAAGTCTTTGCGGCTCTTTTCAGTATTCGTTCGTCTTGATATTTGATTTTCCATCTTCATTGATTTGTTTGCTTCGCGCGTTCGTTTTGTTGTTCCATTCAATTTGCATAAGCATCAATTGTTCGAAAATGTGTTGAACCTTTGGAGAGCTTTTGCACACAACAGATACATACATGATAGTTACATTTTCTCCATTCTAATCAAATTCCGTTCCTCTTGATTTTTTGGGCATTTTTCTTAATTTATTCTTATTCAAAAAATTTTTGGATTTATTAGTTTTGTGCCAAACTCTTACGGATTATTGATTCGTTCTCGACGCGAGAAATTGGAAAAAAAAAATTACTTTCACCCAAATATTTTTGAAAATATCCAAAATAAAGTCTGAAAAGCCCTTAAGTCATAAGTTTTCACTTTTTAAATTCGTCTCGATGATACAAACCAATATTAATACACAACATTTGGACACAAAACTAAAAAAACTCGATTATTATTTATAATTAGTAAAAACAAAACTCTCAAAAAGCCTAAAAAAACTCTCAAAAAGCCGAGGACAACAACACCTAAAAAATCTACATTTTCCAACGTTTTCAGAGTAGTGATTACCACTCATGCATGTGGGGCAGCAGTTTTTCCTCTGTTTTTGTTACTACTTACTATTATTGACCAACTTTTGCTAGTTTTATACCAGTTCCAAACAATGATCAAAAAGCCTCTGAACAGCAAAGGACAGTGTAGTAGGACCTCATTTTTTCTGCACATCAGGAAATGGTTTGGAATAACTTTTTGGGTGTGTGAATCTTTATGAGTTGGACTGGGTAAATCCGTGGTTTGATTGCCCCCAGTTTTCACCAAAGTGGGCACTTTTGGCCTGGACCTTTGTGGGTATGTTAGTTCGAGATTTTTTCTACATTTTTACGTAAAAAAAAAACAAACGAAAAAGAAAAGGTGGTACCTTTATGATGTGCTTTCGAATGAGCACAGGGTTTGGTCCTGCTTTTATTGTAGGTGCAGACGAATTGAATTTTGTTTACAGCACAGTGATGATGATCTCCTGAAGCAGTCAATGGTCTCAAAGGTGAATATGGTGGTACTATTACGGTCAGCTTTAATATGATCCGGAGATTCTGCAGGGCACTTTCTGAAATGCACACTGTAAGGCACAATTACAGCTATCCACAAGTGTTTTTAACGATTTGGACTTAAAAATAACTTTTATCTCCTTTCTGGAAGAGCTTATTATAAATCGGACCGTTGAAATACTCGTGGACGGCTATTATTTCGGTGCTATTGTCACAGTCCCGTACCAGTTATAGATAAGGGTCATCATTTAGTCCGAAGATCCGCGGCCCGTTCGAAGCCCGCCAGCCCCATTGGGATTTTACACATGCCCGAGCCCGTTGCCCGACCCGGCCCGTAGTTTGTAATAGGCAAGCTTGAGCCTATGAATTTTTACTCGGCCCAGCCCGTGAACCCGTCCGATAGCCCGCATGTGGTACCCGCCCATTAGCTTGAAATCCCACAAAATCCTTTCTTTTTACCCTTGCCCAAGGAAATTTGAGCCCGCTCGCTAGCCTGCCCGATTTTTGGCTCACTAGCCCGTCAATTGGGCTAGCCCGTGGGCTGGGTCTAGGCTTCAATTTATGGTAGATAGCACAGCCCGAAAAAAGAAAAAGCCCATCGGCCCGGCCAGTGGACGAACTTGGGTAGTGACTTGGCGGGCTGGACCGGCTCGACCTGATGATGACCTTAGTTATAGATGATATCCAACCATAATGAAAAAAAAGTACGGTTGGTGTGACACCCCGCTTTCCGGTGGCCGGCGGTACTGCAGGAAGCAGGCTCCGTCCGGACGGGAGGGGGCAGGTCACAATTTATAAGGAATGATCCATCCTACTTGTACAAGGCCTTTTAAAGCCGTGAGGGCGGACCAAAGCGCATGGGAACTTCACAGTTAAGCGTGCTCATCCTGGGGTAGTCCAGGGATGGGTGACCTACTGGGAAGTCTATGGGCTTTGGGCGTCCAAAGCGGACAATATTGTACAAAGATTGATGGGATCGTCGTGGGCACGTGGCCGCACCGGCTCGGGCCCGCATAGGGTGCCGTGCGCGGGGCGGGGCGTGACAAATGGTATCAGAGCCCCGCCCTGGGCAAAGTGGTGAGTAGGATGCGCTCTGCTACCACGGACCCCAAGGGAGGTTGCTGGGCTTGTGCAACGAGGACGTTGCATCCCTAAGGGGGGTAGATTGTGACACCCCGCTTTCCGGTGGCCGGCGGTACTGCAGGAAGCAGGCTCCGTCCGGACGGGAGGGGGCAGGTCACAATTTATAAGGAATGATCCATCCTACTTGTACAAGGCCTTTTAAAGCCGTGAGGGAGGACCAAAGCGCATGGGAACTTCACAGTTAAGCGTGCTCATCCTGGGGTAGTCCAGGGATGGGTGACCTACTGGGAAGTCTATGGGCTTTGGGCGTCCAAAGCGGACAATATTGTACAAAGATGGATGGGATCGTCGTGGGCACGTGGCCGCACCGGCTCGGGCCCGCATGGGGTGCCGTGCGCGGGGCGGGGCGTGACAGTTGGAGATGTGCAACTCTTCATTTTGAAGATTTGAAGCATGGTTTGGAGATGCTCTTGGATATACTACTACTATTTTGGCCATTCAAAGATAAACCAAAATTGGGGTGTTTACGCTAGTGATTAATTTGTGATTAATTTATGCAGCATAATTTTTTGGTTTTGTTTTTATTCTTTTATTTTTTTTTGCATTTGTTAGTTTTACGGTAAATTTTTATGTGATATAGGCTCGTCTCGACGAGAGAAACCAGAAAAGTAAAAAGTTATGACTTTTACACAAGTATTTTGAAAAATATCCAAAGAAAAGCTCAAAAATACAATTTTTTTTTACTTTTTCTTGGATATTTCCAAAAATATTTGTGTAAAAGTCATAATTTTTTATTTTTTCGGTTCCTCTCATCCAGAGGAGCTCATATCACATAAAAGTTTAGCATAAAACTATCAAAAACGAAAAAAATAAGGACAAAATCAAAAAATTGTGGTGCATAAGTTAATTACTAGCGTGAACAAGGAGGAGCACTTGTACGCGTGTGTGTATATACACACACATACATACATACGCATGACCACAAGTGTGGTATACCGTATATGAATATAACAAACAGATTATTATACGAACAGATTATCATTATCTAATATACAAAATGAAGAATTTTGAAGAATTGAGTTGGAGATGCTCTAATGATAGCCAAACAACATTATAATGAACGAGTAGTTAACGTTACGTACGCCTTGTTCTCCCTACAATATGGAACTGGTATTTTCTTCCGTATTATTTAATTTTTTTGAAATTTATTGTTTAGTTTCCATCAAATATATTTGTAGCAATGATTTGTCTCGACGATGGAAATTTTAAAAAAATATATATAAAAAAAGTGAAACAAAATTCGAAAAACTTTGTAAAAGACAACACTAAAGAGAAAAAAGATAAGCTGATAAAAAAAGATAAAGAAAACAAAACACGGATGTTCATAACTTTTTTCGTCTTTGGAGAAATTCGTTTTGCTTTTGCTTGTAATTTTTATTTATTTTATTATTTTGTCGAGACGGATAATTAAGATAATTTATGTAACAAAAATTTAGAAAATAAAATGTCAAAACAACAATTTAGGAAGAGCATGGCCTACCTACAAGCTCTAGTATGGGTACACTATTTAGGGTACACCAAATGTATATCAAATTTTGTGGGATCCACATTGGGGCCTAAACAAAATTATCGAAGTTCAATTTATTTACAGTAATATTTTTAAGGTTTCTTGCAAAAAACCAGCTCAGTCTAATGTCCGTAAAGACTTAATAATGTCTCTAATGTCCGTAAAGACTTAATAATGTCCGGTGTACATTTGATGTACACCAAGTGCAGTACCCCTACCCTTCTGGTTCTTAGTAGCATATGATTGTCAGAGTTTTTTTTACTCTGTTTGATGCCTCGTGTTTTAGATTCATTTTTAATCTTTATAATCCGTTTTTAAATATTAATAAATTTCCTTTCCTGTTTAAAAAAAAAGTGCAGTACCCCTAGTTTTTTTGCCTGAGCCCCTGTTATGGGTACCCCATGTGCATGTTTAATGTACACCGCGTGTGCATTTAATGGACACTGTGTTTCATAAGATCCACTTCAGAATCTCACATAAATGATCGGAGTTGCTTAATTCCTTAAAATAGATTTTTAAGATTCTTGTAAAAAATCAGTTCAATTAAATATTGGTAATAACTTGATAAATTATATGCCAAAATTTCTTATCAGCAAATCGTACGTAAAATCGATCAAGTCTTTACAGATATCCAAGTGAGTTGATTATGTCTACATTACCGGTAGGAGTAGTACTGAAGATGATGTAATGATGATCATAAAAGGGTTCAAATTCTCCCATTGTCGAAAGGTTCCTGTCATTCATGAATCAGAGATCGATCTACATACAGCTCACTGTTTCAAATATCTGTTGAGGATATATGTTCAGGTCTAATCCTCTCTCTCTCTCTCTCAGGCTTTTCTCATGCGTCTCACTCAAAGTCAGAGAGATAGATGAGTGGGGGAGATCTTTTGCTTGATAACCGGGGAGGGAGAGCGGACTACGGGGCTTTCGGCGAAATAAGTCAAATAGTTTATTTTTTTATCTTTATTTAATTTTTTTTTTGTATTTATTAAATTTTTTATTAATTTTTTTGAAAATTATTGTTTCGTCGTGACGAAATGAATTTAAAAAGTAATAAATTATGATCGAAACCTATTTTTTTAATAAAGACAAAAAAAGCCAATTTTTTCGTCTTTATTAAAAAAATTGGATTTCAATCGAAATTTTTTACTTTTTAGATTTTTCTTGTCATGAAGAAACAATAATCTCTAAAAAATTGACAAAAAACTAACAAATGCGAAAAAAATTGAATAAAGACAAAAAGAATAAGTGAAATGACTTATTTAGCCGAACGGCTACCTCACCACATACCATATCCACCAAACCCCTCCAATCAAAGATCGATATATCTATTTTAGAGACCAAAATTTCCACATTAAGAGGAGATTTTGAAATTATTATTTTTTGTACTTTAAAGGAAATCTTGCAGAGACCTATTGTCCCTTTTAGATATTTAGCGACCCAAAATCTCGATATTTGGAGACCCAAAATCTAAAAGGAATGATGATCATTTACAAGATTTTCCCATAAAATACAAAAAACAAAATTGGAAAAAAGAAGAGATAAATTATAAAATCCCCTACAATATAGGGATTTGATCTCCAAAATAAAAATATAGAAATCCATTCCTAAAAACTTTTTTTGGACTCCATTATAAGTCTAGGATAGTGATTCGAATCGTACATCCAATAGTCCTTAATTGATAGGAAGAATGTATGTTTACACAATCATTTTAATCGATCACACTACACACGTAATTAATTTCTATAAAATGGACCTTTGACATAATATATTTTAGATTTACGTTGTGCTTCCATCAACTAAAATAAAAAAGTATTTTTTTGAATTAAATAAAAGATATTGTGAAAGAATAACTTGTCTCATAAATAAAAAAATAAAAACCATAACGGAAGGAGACCTTAATTGCACTATATATCTTATACAATTTGTTTATGTAATTACGGATGACCGATCAAGTTGAATTTCTTTTAAGGGTGTTATCAGCAAAAAACACGAGAAAAACAATTTGGGTCACCGTTTTGGGCCCAAGCTCTATTTAGTTGTCGGAAATGTTATGTGAAAAATTAGTTCCCAGAAAATGTGAAAGTAAAGGAAAATGAAATTTTTTTTGTGTGTGTTCTGTTGATAAGAAATCTTGCAGGAAAACAAGAATTCCTTCATTTTGACAATACATATTTTACAGGAAAGTGTTTTTCAGTGAAAAAGTAAAAATTGTGAGTCATACAACTTTCTCAGTAATTGAGCACATAAAAAATTATAGAAAATTTAATTTTCCTGTCGTTTCCTATCGTTTCCGTGCAACTGAACTGAAAGAAAGCCCCCTGCCCCCCTGAGTTTGGCGTGAAGGTGAGCCTGATCATCCTGGGAGGGAAGAGAAAAACTGAAAGAAAGCCCCCCCGAGTTTGGCGTTGATCGGGAAATGGAGGTTCCTAATTCCCAGTGTCGCTTTCATCAAAGACTTTGGAGTGTCGTTGGACCACTTTCCTAATTAGCAATTCTCCAGTCTAGGTATATATATAAACATCACTTTCCCCCCACTTGTTGGAGTAATTGTTTGGCGGTTTTGAGGCACCGTTACGTGATCTAACCCTTTTTTTGTTTTTATACCTGAGTTGTCAAGGGGAGCATATTACATTCACCCTCTCCCGCGGCCCCCTCTAGGATAAAATGGTAACATTTTGTTTCCCCTCAATTGTTGGAGTAATTGTTTGGTGGTTTTGGGACACCGTTACATGGCCTAACCGTTTCTTTTTTCATACCTGAGGTGTCCAAGGGAGTTTACGCACACTTTGACTTATTTTGGGGAACCAATTTCATAGCCCACCTGTAGGGACCCAACTTAAAACGAGAGCAAAGTTTTGTATGACCCAAAGAAGTTTATAGCACCTGTGAGGCTTCACTGTTAGGCCAACTAGTCTCCAATTCATATTATGTAGACTGATTTCAGTGGGAATAGTATATAGAGTTGATATTGATTTGTGTCCTGTGGAACTATTGTATCCTTGTTGGGCCACTGGCTACAACTTGAAATTTGGGCCGAAGGTTAGAGGCCCCTACGAGAATCCAATATGGACAATCACCTTTGAATTGAAGTTAGGCCTTCTTGGGCCACATGCAAGAAACACCACATATATGTATGTAGCTCAGACTAGTAATTGGGACAAGCAACTTAAACTTAATTGTCAATGGAACTGGTGTAAAGCTATTTATGTGCTTTCTTGATTGGTTGTTTTAATTTGGGATAGTTTTAGCAAGCTCAATGCATGGCACCACCGCAAAAAGCAGGCCAACAACTAGGTTGCTTGGCAAAGAACTAGTCCACGATATGATAGTAGAGATTCTTAGGTACAACAGCTCAAATCTGAACTAAGCGCAAGATGAAATCGGGAGACCAAGGATCTATCCAAAAAATACCGTAATAAAATGAAATAGTAAAGACCCTTTGCAACAATGGATGAAAAAAGGCCGTCTTATTTCCATAAATGCATTTATATAACTTATTCATGAACCACCGAAAAGGGTAAGACGTTAGATCTGTGGATCCATGTTTGATACCACCGATTAACCAGCTACTCATATGACATCTTACCCCAATTGTGTAAAGAAAGAAAATACGAAACAACATAAACTGGGACAGTAAATGAGTAATTGTTACCTAACATAATTTGTTCATAATTCTTTAATGTCTTCGGGCGTTTGATATGAAGGAATCGACTCCTTTTTCAAACAGTATTTCTTGGATCTGCATCCACCAAAACCCCTCAACCCAAAACTAACTCCACAATCCCAAAACTGTGTGAGTGATTGTTAAGAGGGTGCTCTAGATTGCTCCCCCCAGTCCATAGACAAAGTCATTGGCCGAGTAAGAATTTGGAGACCATTTGGACTTCTACCCATTGGGCAATTCTTATTTTGATCAAGTCCACTAACTCCCCCCAGCATGGATCCTTGTTTTGGAAAGTCAAAACCAATTCATTCCTCGATCTTCCAGCAGATAGACCATATCACATCAAACAGTAGACCTCTCCATTTAAAGGAATGGGGAGAATGCGGATCCGTATTTCTTATGTTGTAGCTTTCTACAATGATTGTGCTATCCTGTGTGAATAACCATGTTAGATTTATTTTGAGGGTTTTAAACTTAAAATCAAGCTTGTGTGGTTTAGATGAGCGATGTGGGATAGAAAAAATATATCCCTCGCGTCCTGTAAAGATTATCCACTCTAGAAAGAGTACTCCATAATCTCCTATTCAAGAAATATAGTAGTTCATTTTTCCTTTCAAAGGTTTCAATCATTCTATAACTACAAACAGTTATACAAACTCAATTATATTCACATTGGGGCCCACACATACTATACGTCCAGTGTGTGGGGCCTCCCTATCAAAAGATGTGAGTATATGTGTAAAGTATGTGGGTAATTGTTTGTGTTTGTATTACAATTGTAAAGTTTTTGATACCAAATTATGCCCGAAAGTACTTCATTTTTATCTAAAAAGTACTTCAGTTTTTGGGGGACGAAGGGTGTGGTGGTGGTGATGATTTGGTGGTGGTGGAGTGGGGATGGGATTTTAGGTAATGCAATAGCAAATTGCGTAATTGTTGGCTAACAGGAGTGGGTTTTGTTCCAATGGGTGTTTTCATATTTGGCTTCTTGCTAAACTTGGGTTTTGGGTCTCGGATGGACATATGATTATTCTTAGAGTTGTTTACTCGGTTGAGTCTCGGATTAGAAAAATATGATGTCATCATTCCTTGTACCTATTAATCTTTGTAAAAATTGTAGAGATTAATTAATTTTTTTTTGCCTTTCAAAAAAAAAAAAAAGGCGTAACTGTAGTAAAAAGTGTGCAAAAATAATACTCCTTCCGTCCCTTTTTAAGTGTCCTGCTTCGTAATTCCAACTTATTAAAAAGGCATCATTATTATACCTTTCACATCAACTTTTTCCTCCACTTTCCTACTTGCTCATTATCATTACACTTTTATTCACTTACTTTTTAAAATGAAATCTACTTTTAGGGACAAAATAGACAATTTATCAATTTTTACCCACTAACTTTACAAAATGGACACTTATTAAGGGACAGCCCAAAATGGAATACCGGACTATAAATAAGGGACGGAGGGAGTGTGGGCACGCGCCCCGAAAATCGCTCGATCTTGGGTTCCCTTTTAAAGACTGGACGCGACCCTCTTTTGAAAATGCGCGGCGAAACGCCTCGATTCAGAGTCGCCACTCTGGTTTTAGCGGTGGAATACCCAAGGAACCGAACTCGAAAACGTTTGCCACGTTTATTTGATTTTGAAAAGGCGTGGACCGGTCCATCGTCACCTTCGATATCTGAGGTTCGGGAGCCAGGTTACGAGAGGGGAAGGGTTTTATGGCACCCCCTCTCACCCAATCTGGAGATCGGTCTCTACTCGGGCATTTTGTAAAAACATTTACATTTTTCTCTCATTTTTATCATTTTTTAGCCAGTTAGGGCGGGGGAACATTTAATGGGGATGAAAGCGGTAATAACTTGCAGTTTATGTGACAAAATGTTTATGAATGATTTGATTGTAATGCTAAATATAGATTGAGAACAAGTACTGAGTAACCCGCACATACTGCAGTACGCTGTCACAAAGCGACGTGAGTAGATCCTGCCAGCATGCACTGGCCGAGCCACTGCATACTGACCTAGACATGCGCACGCCACTAAGCGACCGGCGTACTCCACTTGTTTACTTACTTAGTCTTTGTTTGCAATCCTCTAGGCTCTGGAAAAGGACCAGCGCACACCCAGGACAAACCACACAGTTCAATATAACAGAATAGACACAGTTACAGGTAGAAGAAATGGTTTTAGGCCATGAAAGAAAACAGAATACCCCAAAACAGCGTGGGGACAGAAAATAGGCCTAGATTAAGCTCAGATGCAAGGGCCAGCCACTGAACCCTGAGGCATACTGCCGTACGCCAGTCAATGACAACCGTACGCCACTTTGCCTTTGATTTCTGTGTTTAACTTTACATCATCTGGGCTCTGGAACATGACCAGAAGGATCCCAGAGGCCTTTCTATAACAGATGTGAACAAGTATGGGATGCTACCACAAAACAGTTCTAAATACAGAAAGCAGTAAGCTGGTTATTAGCATGCGAGGGTGATTGACAGGAATAAAACTAAGTAAAAGGGACGATCCGTGATCCCCACGCCAGTATTGCACGTACTGCCATAACTGGCGTATGGCGTACCATGACTGGCGTGCGCCATGTGTCGCCTCATACGATTGCTGTATTTTATCAGTTTAAGGCCAGAACTAGTATTATCTACTAGTCTGGGCCTTACTGACCCCCCTCAGGAGTTGAAAACAGAAAAGAACGTAAAGGTGGTATACCTTTTGTATGAAGGTTTGGAGGTGGCTTTGGACTTTGGAGGTTGGAGATGGAGGCTGAGATGATGACTGAATGGCAGTGGGGTGTATGGAAGTGGGTTGCTCTCCTTTCTCTTTCAATGGAGGAGGAGATATAGAGAACTTGAAGGAATAAGAGAGGGAGAGATCACCCTTCTTAATGTGGCTAACCCCTTGCAAATGAATGTAAGGGGGTATTTATAGAGGGGAGAGAGACTGAGATCAGTTAAGGCCAGGCCTTGTTTGGCTGGTTGGAAGTGGAAGGGAGCCTTCCATGCATTAAATGCATGAGACTTGGTTTGATGGGGGGTGTAGGAGAGAGAGGGAACGTCTCTGCCGAGAGTAATCATTAGGGACACTGTGGCCGACGTCAGGGTGGCACAAAAGTCCCGCCCAAGTGGCTGAATAAAGTTGATTTGACTGGATTTGACTGGCGTGCGCCACTATTAACTGGCGTGCGCCAGTGAAAGCTGGGCCAATGGTCGATGACTGACACGTGGCAGATAACTGGCGTACGCCTCCAAGACACTGGCGTATGCCAGTTGGGTTTTGTTAGGGCCGTTTGGCTCTGGTTTGAAAAGTTTGAAATGGGTTTGAAAGGGGTTTGGGAAGCTCAAGGCTCAAACACACCTTTGTCCTCGATCTGTTTTCGACTATAATCATCATTGGGGAAATAAAAGATTGACAAATAACGTTATCTGGACAGTCCAGAATGGGGTGTCTACAGGGAGTAACAAAGAGCAAAAAAGTAATCTGAACCTAGACGCGAGGGACTGCTGTCCCAATTTTGGGGCTCACCCCAATCTCGCTCTGATGATCTGAATCGTTCACTTTGTAAAGCTCGTCGAGTAGAACAACTATGCAAAAAATCAGCTTAATTGGATATCATTAAATACCTGATCGGAGCCCATATAACTCTCAGTCCATGGGTTATAGTGGATTTGATCCAGTGTTTCGGATCCATTCTTTTTAAGGTAAAAAGGTTCCGATCAGGCACTTAATGATATCCAATTAAGCTAATTTTTTTCATAGTTGTTCTACTCGACGAGCTCTATAAAGTGAATAATTCCGATTATCGGAGCGAGATCGGAATGAGCTCTAAAATGGGGCGCAGCAGCATGCTGCTGTCCCTTCCCCCCCCAAAAAAAAACCCACAACCATAGACTCTGAGATTACTTAGAAGGTCATAGGTATGAATAACTAGACTAGACAGGAATTTTCCCTTTGTTCATTGGAAAGCTAAATATTTAGCCCCTGAACATTTTTACTGGTTTGGCATTAAGGCCTCTATGAATAGGCCAAGCCTGCATATATAGTCTTTGGGCCGAACTTGAAAAAAGTTGGTTTGCTTTTACTGTAGCATACTTTTTTGATAATATATTATCGTGATACACACGGGCCTAATAGGCGTACTCTATGAATATGGCATCTCCGTAGTCTTAAGTCGACTGCACTTTGCAATTTGGGTGATTTGAGTCTATTTAGGACTCACCTCTAAAATGCCAGCTTGAGTCTTTTAATTTGTAGGTTCCGTGGAGTAGAACAGATGTATAAAATCTTGGGATGTTGATTCTTGAAATTAGCATTTCCGTTGAATACACAGGACGTAGAATTTTTTAGAAAAGTCTGTTGTATGTAATCAAATCAACTAGCAATGGAACTGAAAGAATTGGAACGGTAACACTTTTCATTATTCTTTTGCGGATACATGAGTGAAACCAAATCTTAACAACAATTATGTTTTATAAACACTTTCAGAACAAGGTATTGAACGCATTATGGAATAGATGACATAAATATATACTATAAGAAAAGTAAATGAATCCCAACATTTGAAAATTAGGAGATAGGGACCCAAACAGCAACGCTCGGCACTCCCTGGTTAACTACAAACATCATATAATACCCTGGTGGCGCCACCTCCGCACTGGGCGGAGCCTGAAACACAATCCTGTACTCTCCATTAGATTCCGAAACAGGGCGGGCGATATTCATCTTTACCAATCTCTGCCCCTGTGAATACGAATGCGTAGTGTAAGGCGCACTTGCAAAATTCACCTCCCAATTCCCCGTTGTGTTTGATGGCACTGTTACATACACATTGTAAAGCGTCGACCCATATTGCACTGACTTTGGGGCCTTCGCTATCACCGGCCTCAAATTCGATTTGTTTGCTGATAAGTAATCTGGTGAAAATGCCTCGATTCTCAGCTCCGTGGGGAAAGGTTGAACCCACGTGTATACCGCATGCGTGTTACTTCCGGCAAGCAAAATTCCTCCGTCAGGCAATAAATTTGCAGTCGAGTGGTACACTCTAGGGATTGTAGTGGGGTTTAGTATCGTAAAGCGGGAGCCCGCAGGTTCGTCGGGTTGGTATAGAACTGGGTTCAAACAAGGATTATTTGCCAATCCGAACCCTTGGGACCCCTCTTGAGCCCCATTGATGATTGTTACGTCTCCTGTTGGCAACATCACCATATCCCCCATGTTCCGAACAAGCGGCATGTCCTCCATCTCCCAAGCAGGGTTGGGATTAGTTGCCACGATCCGCCCACAGTTTCCTTGGGCCGGTATCGTCACTTTGCGATCATTGTAGGCGTCGTATTGAGCCCCACCACATATGATGATCGTGGCCGTGGAATAGTTACCTTCCAATGCTAGCATGACAGAGGATCCTGCGGACGGGTAGTTACGCGGTCCTCCCCCTATCAGAGGCAAATTTTTTATAATCACATTATTAACGTAATCGTATAGCACGGATTGTTTACCAGCAAATATAAACAGATTTCCATTTGGGAGAAGATGAACGAATGGATACAGGTTATCCCCTTCGTTATCTGACACATTGTTGAGGAACGAGAAATTAATTGCGCCGCCGATTCTCGGTGGGTAATACTCCACGCTGTTGGCGCTGATACCCCCGATTATTATGATAGAACCGTCAGGAAGTATCTGATTCGTGGCGTACCAACGCCCTTGGGACAATGAGATGTTTTGAAGCTCAACCCAATAGCAAGAGGAAGTGTCTTTGCAGGGGGTGAATGTTCGGAACTTGGTGTTGCCGTCGTTGAAGCCGCCGGTTTGGAGGAGGGTGCCGTTAGGGAGGAATTGGCCCGAGGAGCACCACGTGTCGGTTTGGATCGTGAGGGGACGGATTTTGTTGGTTTTGAGGTCAAGGAGAGCGGAGTGGGCGGAGCAATCAGTCTTTAAAGTCAGGTCCTCTGAGTCGTTGCGGCATTGTTGGACGCCGTTAACGACTGGGAGCGATAAGTTGGACGCGCCGATGTCGGTCTGATCGAGGAGGACGACGGTATTGAACCGGGTGACGGCGGCGTGCATGGTGGCAATGCCGGCGTTTTGCACAATGACTTCCCACCATAGTTTTAAATATCGGCCGATACGGTACGTATCGGCCGGTTCGTACCGGAATTTTCGACTCCTGATTCGGATATAGGCCGATATATCGGTGAGATTGAAATTCACAGGCGTATCGGCCGGTTCCCGATACGTATCGGTCTGTAACCGATTTTTGGACTGGTACGGCCGACACGACCGGTACGGCCGGTACGTATCGGTTCTGAAAAAAAAAAAAAAACAGAAAAAACCAAAAAACAGAGCTAGAAAAAAAAAACAGAAAAAATCAAAAAAAAGAGCTCCTTCCACACATATGTATATATTTGCTTCCACGTCATTCATGTACGTATCGGTACCTCCACGTCATTCATTTTGGCATTGAAGTTGTATTAGCAAAATTATGTTTGACTTAAAAGCTATGAGCTTGAAACTAGTTATGACTAGCGATTATGTAATGTAAAACCTCTATGGTGTGTTTATTTTAATGTCTTCATCTTATTTTTGCTATTTATGTCAATTATATCGAAACTTATAATGTTGCATTTTTCTCATATTTGTAAAATCTTATTGACTTGCGAGTTTTGATAAATTATCGGATATTTCACATGAAGAGAATGGGCTATTACATGTCTTAAATTAATTAAAATGTGATAATTTAAGCCAATGTTTGGGGCAAAAGTATATTTTTCAAGTTTTATACATGTTGCTGATGATTTTTAAAAATTCACGACCGCGACACCCGATTTCCGCGACGTATCACCGATATGTCCCGATACCGATATACCGCTACCGATACCGCGACGGCGACCGATACCGCGATTTAAAACTATGCTTCCCACGTGCCCATGTTCCGATGATTGTGAGGGCGAAGCAGAGGAATTGTAGACAGAAGAAAATGGGAGCGGCCATAGTGAAAGCGATCTGAGAGTGTTCACTGTTTGGTTGTGTGTGTCTGCCCTTATTACTGAGATATATATATAGTGAGAATGTGAGACGTATATTTATAGATAAGAGAGAGAGAGAGAGAGAGAGAGAGAGAGAGAGAGAGTGTGTGTGTGTTAAATGTGAGACGTATAAGTTGCATGATGTCGACCCTTACACTGATCTGTTGAGTTGGGAAAAATTATGAAGTAGTAGTTGCCCAACAGATTAATAAAAGGGACCAACAAACAGTAGGCGATTTTTTGAAAAGGTCAACTGAAAGAAAACCCAACGGCCGCAAATCTGCCGTCCACGTCCTTATTCTTGTTCGTCTTTATTCGCCCTTATTCTTGTTCCTCTTTATTCGCCAAGGTCGTTTGGGTTATTGTTGTTGTACATTCTTCTTGTCCGTTTTCGGACACTCTCGAAATAGTCAATGAGTTTCCCACCATTTATAATTACATATTTCAAACAAGTATAGTTATTACCACCATAATTTCTAACTTTCGATAAACATGTCGATCTTACAACTTTAGACAAGCATACTCACTTATTAGTTGACGGATTCGGTCCCGACTATTTGAGGGCTTAAAGGAAAAATTTAATGTGGAGCATTATTTGCTAGACCATTAATGTAAAGGGTACCAAAATAAGAGGAGCTACTAAAATTTGGAATTTTTCGGTACCTAAACCGATCGCATTTTTTGCTTTAGCTAGGAGCCGGCCCTGCTGGTTGATGGGTTTCACTTACGTGGGAATAATTTCTAGGGGGATGAATGTTGCGGTTTGGCCAGGGAATAATACCGTTGTCATGCATCCTCTTGGAAGATCAGCGAAGATAGGAATTTCTAGGGGATGGCTGTCGGGCTAAGCCAAACCTACCTATATAGGTACCAGCTAGTACTAGTTTAATGGAAACAACAACTTACGAGAAATTGCAATAATAATGGAAACAACTTTCTTCGATTGAACGTGGTAACAACAACTTCAATGGATTCATAGGACGGAGGCGATTTTCCTGAATCCTTTCATTAATAATGGGAACAAAAACTTCGATCGCTATCTTTATATTCTCTCCATCCTAAATTGGTTGATTTCTTTGGAAAATCATGTATTTAATTTGCACATAAAAACTAATGTGTCTATGAGAATCTTTTTGAAAAATACACAAATTCTTTCATCTTAATGAGATATATAAATTACAAGTGTGAAAATTTTGGAAAAAGAAATTTTACGTGAAGATGCATAGTTTCTTAAAAAGGGCAAACAATTTCGGACAGAAAGAGTATCTGGTATCGGGGGCAGAGCCATGTTTTTTAGTCATCGAGGTCAAAATTTAGCGAGTTATTTTTTTTATTAGCCAATCAAAAGAAAAATTAAACTAAAAGGATAATTGTAAGGTGAATATGTGCATGATAGTCTCATTCCTAATATTATCAGCTTTCGAAAAGAAGAGAACAATTGGAACTTTTATGCGTTTGTAGTAAGTTGGGGCAGAAATTTAGAAATTTTTGTGTCGGGTCAAAGTAATTAACTTTGGGTACAAACTATAAAATACCCCTAACGGGGAATCAAAATGAGTGGGATCAAGTCATGCGGATTGCGCGTACCTAATATTCCTCCGCCACTGTCTTGTATCTTTGGAGGTTTTACTGTCTCTTCCGTATATAACCGCTTCTAGAAAACCTTCAACAATTAGCAGCTCCATTCGAGTGACATGGGGATTAAATGAAGTAATGAGCGTTCCCAATATGGTCTGGATTAGTGATCGAGCTTGTTCCTGTTTGGCTTTAGGGGGTTAGTCTACAAGTACAACCTTTGTAACTGCATTTATAATGTGTTACATGGAGTCACTACAGTATCGTTATGTATTAATATGTTGTACTCTTTTTCCATCATAAATTAGTGTGGAGCACAAGATAAATTAGCGACGTGGGGCATTCTGCCCAAGAGGTATTGAATGGGGAGAAATTATTCTTTGCTTTTGGAGGAAAGACATGTGGTACATACTCCAAATATGTTGTGATTAATTTGTAAATACAGTGGGTCCCATAATTGTTGTTTTGGTAAATTTACAGATGAAATTACACCTGGTGTGTTGTGGTTGGTGCATAGTATTGCGTCAAATGCACTCAATAATCCCTCTTGAATAAGACATAAGGATGTATTTGCTCCAAACAAGAAGAATGAAACGTGTAAATATATGATGGTGTTATTATGGCCAAAAGTACTAATACCATGCTACCTCAGGAAACCAACAATAATTTATCTATTAATATCAAGAATGCCACCAAAAAAAAAAAAAAAACAAATAGACAAGATATTACAGTTGCCCTCAATGACTTTTCATATTTTAAAATCGTTGATTAATTGCTTCCTTATCAATGACATGAAATACATCAATCACTCGATCTAAACGACATAGTCAAGTTGATGGAGAATTGCCTCTCGTCTCTTAGGAATTTTAGGAATAAAAAATCACAGTTTTTTATTTTTTTATTTTTTATCCATTGTTGCAAAGGGACTATTCGTACTGGGATGGTATGCGAGTTTCTTCGTGGGTGGGTTTTGGTCAGGGTGGGAGGGTTGCCTAAGAGGGTAATCTATTTAGAATCCGAGTGGAAGGGTCTCTGTGACAGGGTGAGAGGATTGTGTCTTTTGGCTTTATCATTGTTTTTGAGAATTTTTGGTCCATTGAGGTGTGAGAGGGGGAGGTGGCATGCTTTGTCATGGTAGTGGTTTAATGGCCGGGTCTCTTTTTGTGGGGCCTTTGGTTATGTTTTGGTTCTTTGGAAAGCTTTTTTGCAATTTTAAATGTCCCCGATTGAATCGGAGTAAACGCCTACGAAACCAAATTCTTGAAAATATTTTTGTCTTTAAGTAAAGGTTGGATTTCTTCTCTATTTCTTTGTGCACGAGGGAAGAACCTGAAAGAAAGAGGACTCCCACTTTAGACTTACAATCGAGGGCACTATCAGATCGCATTGGATATTGTCGATTGAGAATTGAATTTCATATTGATTAGTCCAAAACAGTAGGTAAGGAAAAATTAGAAATTTTGAATTTTTTATTCGAAATGAAATGAAACAGATTAGATTTGTCGAGAAGTGCAAAATCGTACTCTTGATGTCCTACGTCGGGGATGTTTGCATGGATTCATCTAAAAAACATGTTGAGAGGCCTTTGTCGATCTCTCTTCAACTGCTGCTGTTTAAACTTTAAAGGATTGTATTTGGACTTGAATCCTTACTTAGCCATTTGTCTATTGAAACCCTTGCTTAGTCATTTGTCTTTGAAGTCTGAATTATAAAATTTTTGTTGAGATCCCACCGCGAAGTTTTTGGTAGAGGCCTGGTGAGGCTAGGGCGGAGGAACATTTTGTTAGCTTATATGGCCTGCCCGACCATAATCTATCGGTTTGTTGTAGCTTTCTACAATGATTGTGCTATCTTGTGTGAGTAACTTTGTTAGATTTATTTGAGGGTTCCAAACTAAAACCAAGTTTGTGTAGTTTAGATGAGCGATATGGGATAGAAAATACATCACTTTTGTCGTGTAAAGATTGTCCACTCCGGAAAGCAGTACAAGTACAATCTCCGAATCAAGAAATATAGCACTTCCATTCATTATAAAGTTTTTGACACCAAATTATGCACGAAAGTACTTTAATTTTTATCTAAAAATTACACGCCTTTCCGTAGAGAATTATCTTTGAGGGACGAAGGGTGTGGTGGTGGTGAAGTGATGACGGTGGTGGTGGTGAAGTGATGATGGTGGTGGTGATGACCTGGTGGTGGTGGAGTGGGGATGGGATTTTTGGTAATGCAATAGTAAATTGTGGAATTTTTGGCCAACATGAGTGGGTTTTGTCCCAATTGGAGTTTCCATATTTGGCTTCTTGCTAAATTTAGGTTTTGGGCTTCGGATGAACATATGATTATTCGTTGCGTTGTTTACTTGGTTGAGTCTCGGATTAAAAATATGATGCCATCATTCATTGTACTTATTAATCTTTGCAAAAATTTCATAGATTAATGAAATTTTTTTCCCATTAAAAAAAAAAAAAGCGTTACTGTAGCAAAAAGTGTGCAAAAATAATAACAAAGAGCCAAAAAGTAATCTGAACCCACAACTATAGACTCTGAGGTAACTTAGAAGGTCATAGGTATGAAGAACAAGACTAGACAGGAATTTTCCCTTCGTTCATTGAATAGGCCAGTTCATTGAATAGGCCAAGCCAGTATATATAGTCTTTGGCCCGAACTTGAAAAAAGTTGGTTTGCTTTTACTGTACTCAACGAATATGGCTTCTCTGTAATCTTAAGTCGATTGCACTTTGCAGTTTGGGTGATTTGAGTCTATTTAGGACTCACCTCTAAAATGCCAGCTTGAGTCTATTAACTTGTAGGTTACGTGGAGTAGAACAGATGCATAAAATCTTATGATGATGATTCTTGAAATTAGCATTTTCTTTGAATACACAGGAGGTAGATTTTTTAGAAAAGTCTGTGGTATGTAATCAATCAACTAGCAATGGAACTGAAAGAATTGGAACGTTAACACTTTTCATTATTCTTTTGCGGATACAGGAGTGAAACCAAATCTTAACAACAATTGTATTTTATAAACACTTTCAGAACAAGGTATTGAACGCATTATGGAACAGATGACATAAATATATACTATAAGAAAAGTAAATGAATCCCAACATTTGAAAATTAGGAGATAGAGACCCAAACAGCGACACTTGGCACTCCCTGGTTAACCACAAACATCATATAATACCCTGGAGGCGCCACCTCCGCACTGGGCGGAGCCTGAAACACAATACTGTACTCTCCATTAGATTCCGAAACAGGGCCGGCGATATTCATCTTTATCAATCTCTGCCCCTGTGAATACGAATGTGTAGTGTAAGGCGCACTTGCAAAATTTACCTCCCAATTTCCCGTTGTGTTTGATGGCACCGTTACAGACACATTGTAAAGCGTCGACCCATATTGCACTGACTGTGGGGCCTTCGCTATCACCGGTCTCAAATTCGATTTGTTTGCTGATAAATAATCCGGCGAAAATGCCTCGATTCTCAGCTCCGTGGGGAAAGGTTGAACCCACGTGTATACCGCATGCGTGTTACTTCCGGCGAGTAAAATTCTTCCGTCGGGCAATAAATTTGCGGTCGAGTGGTACACTCTGGGGATTGTAGTGGGGTTTAGGGTCGTAAAGCGGGAGCCCGCAGGTTCGTCGGGTTGGTATAGAACTGGGTTCAAACAAGGATTATTTGCCAATCCGAACCCTTGGGACCCCTCTTGAGCCCCGTTGATGATTGTTACGTCTCCTGTTGGCAACATCACCATATCCCCCATGTTCCGAACAAACGGCATATCCTCCATCTCCCAAGCAGGGTTGGGATCAGTTGCCACAATCCGCCCACAGTTTTTTTGGGCCAGTATCGTCACTTTGCGACGTCTGAAGGCGTCGTATTGAGCCCCACCACATATGACAATCGTGGCCGTGGAATAGTTACCTTTCAATGCTAGCATGACAGAGGATCCTGCGGACGGATAGTTACGCGGTCCTCCTCCTATCAGAGGGAAATTTTTTATAATCACATTATTAACGTAATCGTATAGCACGGATTGTTTATCAGCAAATATAAACAGATTTCCATTTGGGAGAAGGTGAACGAATGGATACAGGTTATCCCCTTCGTTATCTGACACATTGCTAAGGAACGAGAAATTAACCGCGCCGCCGATTCTCGGTGGGTAATACTCCACGCTGTTGGCATTGATACCCCCGACTATTATGATAGAACCGTCTGGAAGTATCTGATTCGTGGCGTACCAACGCCCTTGGGACAACAAGATGTTTTGAAGCTCAACCCAATCGCAAGAGGAAGTGTCTTCGCAGGGGGTGAATGTTCGGAACTTGGTGTTGCCGTCGTTGAAGCCACCGGATTGGAGGAGGGTGCCGTCAGGAAGGAATTGGCCCGAGGAGCACCATGTGTCGGTTTGGATCGTGAGGGGACGGATTTCGTTGGTTTTGAGGTCGAGGAGAGCGGAGTGGGCGGAGCAATCGTTCTTTAAAGTCAGGTCCTTTGAGTCGTTGCGGCATTGTTGGACGCCGTTAATGACTGGGAGCGATAAATTGGACGCGCCGATGTCAGTCCGATCGAGGAGGACGACGGTATTGTACCGGGTGACGGCGGCGTGCATGGCGGCAATGCCAGCGTTTTGCACAATGACTTCCCACGTGCCCCCCTGGGCACGTGTTCCGATGATTGTGAGGGCGAAGCACAGGAATTGTAGACAGAAGAAAATGGGAGAGGCCATAGTGAAAGCGAGAGAGAGTGTTCACTGTTCAGTTGTGTGTCTGCCCTTATTACTGAGATATCTATATAGTGAGAATGTGAGACGTATATTTATAGATGAGAGAGAGAGAGAGAGAGAGAGAGAGAGAGAGAGAGAGAGAGAGAGAGAGAGAGAGAGAGAGAGCGTCAAATGTGGGGGTTAAGTTGATGTCGACCCTTCACTGTTCTGTTGAGTTGTGAAAAATTATGAAGTAGTAGTTGCCCAACAGATTAATAGGGAGTAGGCGAATTTTTGCAAAGGTCAACTGAAAGAAAACCCAACGGCCGCCATTCTGCCCTCCACGTCTTTCTCCTTCGTCTTTATTCGCCATGATTTTTCTGGTCGTTTGAGTTTTTATTGTTGTTGTTGTTGTTGTCCTCCGTTTTTGGACACTCGAGAAATAGTCAATGAGTTTCCCACCTAATTTTATTATTTCAAACATGTATGGTTATTACAACCATAATTTCAAACTTTAGATAAACATATCTTACAAGTTTAGACAAACATAGCGTACCCACCTATTGGTGACTGACGGAATTTTTTAGGGCCCAGAGCGAAAATTTAATGTTGCGCCTTTTTTGCTAGACCATTGTAAAGGGTATCAAAATAAGGCGAGCTTCTAAATTTTGAAATTTTCCGAAACCTAAACCGGTCGCATTTTCGGCTTTAGCTCGGAGCCGGTCCTGCTGATCGATGGGTTCCATTGATGCGGAAATAATTGTTGGTTGATTGTTCCTCAATTTTTTTCCCTCTGAATTTCTAGGGGATGAATGTTGGTGTGCCCAGGGAATTATACTGTTGTCATCCGCTGAGAAGATCAGTGAAGATAGGAATTTCAAGGGGAATAGCTTAATTAAGTAGTTTATTGGAAACAACAACTTAATTATAGAAATTGCTTTAATAATGGAAACAACAACTTTCTGGTAACAACTAATTAATTCAATGGATAGTACAGAGGCGATTCTCCTAAATTTTTTCTTTAATAATGGTAACAACAACTTCAATCGCTATCTTTATATTCCCTCTCCATCCTAAATCGGTTGCCTTCTTTTGAAAAATCATGCATTTTGAACATGAAAAATAGCAATCTGTTTATGAGAATTCTTTTGAAAAATAATTTACACCAATTGTTTCTTCTTAATGAGATATTATAAATCAGGGTAAAAAATTTGGGAAAAAAATTATCGCTTTTATTTATTTTTTACGTGCAAATTAAATACATAGTTTTTAAAAAGGACAAGCAATTTGGGATGGAAGGAGAGATTATTCTTTGCTTTTGGAGCATGGACGTACATGTGCTACTCCACATGTGTTATGATTGGTAAATACCGTGGGTCTCATAATTTTTGCGTTGGTAAATTTGAGGATGAAATTACGCCTGGTGTGTTGGAATTGGCGTAGAGTATCACTCCAAGAGCACACAATAAAAAACAAAAAAACCCCTCTTGAATAAGACATAAGGATGTATTTGCTCCAAACAAGAAGAATAAGACGTGTGAATATATGATTTATGATGGTGTTATGATGGCCAGAAATACTAACACTATATACTACTTCAGCAAAGTACCACAACTATATAAAAAATAATTTATCTATTTATATAAAGAACGTCACCAAAAAAAAATTATTGAAGACCGTGCTTAAGAATTTTGAGACTCCACAACGAATAAGGCCTTACAGACCCATTGGAGAGATGCGCTAAACTTTAATTTTTTGGACTCCATTATTAGTCCACAATAGTGATTCAACAATATTGTATGTTTACAAAATCAGCTTAATCGATCATCACTACATACATGAATAATTTCTATAAAATGGACATTTGATATAATATATTTTAGATTATTCAACTATATATCTTATAAATTTTGTTTATGTAATTACGGATGACCGATCAAGTTAAATTTCTTTTACGGATGTTATCAACAAAAAGTACGGGATGAACAGTTCAGATCACCGTTGTGTGTCCACAAAGGGTGTGAAGGTGGAGTTGATCTCCCTAGCTTTGCATTGATCGGGAAATGGAGGTTCCTCTCATTTTCCGCCCATTTTTTTTCTTTTCCTTTTATTTCTTTTTCTTAAGCTCCAAACAGAGCCGTAGTCCTTATTCTTTACCATGATTTTACAGAGGTTCCTGGAATATAATCATTTTCACCCTTTCATCTCCCTTTCCCGTAAAATGGATCCAATCAAATTCCCTGGCCAAGCACATCCACCCCTCCCGGATAAAACGGAACATTTTGTTTCCTCTTGTTTTTTTTTATAATTTTTTTTATTTTACAGACCACAAAATTCATTAATAACTCAATAAAGGATACATCGAGGAAGCCAAATACAAGTCACAAGGAATGAGGCAATACATATAGAAAAGAAAAGGAAATAAAAAGAACATGAAAATACATTGAATGAAAAATTGAATGGACCCCAGAACAAGATACAAGTCTGGGGAGCCATCCAAGATAACGGCCAAAATGATTGGCCAAAATACATTGCTACATCTTACACTTTAACACTGGCAAGAATTGGTAGAAGCAGCGACTTGGAGTAATTATTTAGTGGTTTTGGAGCATCGCCACGTGGTCTAACAATTTTTTCCCCACATATCTGAGGTGTTCAGGGGAGTTTACACACAGTTTGACTAATCTTGGAAAATGTAACGCCCCAGTTTTTCGGGCGCAAAATAAAATAATTTTCTTAAGAAATTTGCTAAATAAATAAAATTTTCTAAATTAAAGTTTACCTAATACAATCTCAAGAAAATTTACTGATTCAAAATATATTAACTTCAGAGCTGACTCTAGGCTTGATACGAATCCCGAGCATACTCGATCTCCGTTCCTGATATTCTTTTCGTGTCGAACTGTATTATCATTGAATCCCTTTCATTGAATCCTGCGCCCACTGGCAAATTGATCGCCGAAGTAAATGATTTGCCAGGACACAGACGTATCCGTGAGTGATAAATTACCCAGTAGAATAATCCAACCTAACTACCCCTCTTACTTTACAGCTAACAAGTAATCGGATAATAAGGATGCGACAAGTAAAACAGAGATTTTTCCATATAAACCAGTTATTACTATCCATTAACCTAATGTGAAATCTAAGATCTCTCCATGAGATCTTTCCTCCCCCAACCACTAGCCTTGCTTGGCCCTATGAGATCACTTCCCTTTGCTGTCGCAGATACACCTAAGTTATATACCGAGTGTGCACCCCAATAACTAAAACAAGGAGAAAGTTTATCATGCCTGAACCACAACTAGGGTTGGCCTATCTTATACACTACTTCACAAATCACTTCACAATTATCACTGGACACATGCCAGTTTATTAATTCATCACTGGACACTCGCCAGTTTCAATCTCATCACAAATCTCATCATATTTCAAAATCACGCTTGCAGACAATTTAAAAATAAAACTATCCAATTCATCTATTACCTAGTATCGTCTAGGTGAATTCTATTCGCATACCACCCCATATCTCTAGGGTCCAATCTAGCATATCAAGTAAGAGTTTAAACAATATGCGTATTATCAAAATAATAATTGAAATAAACAAACAACAAGCGATGCAATCACGTAACTTTTTATGAACGGGCCGTTACCCTTAATCTTGTATGGTCAAAAGTTAATAACAATACAAGAAACTTTTATCAAAAATAAATAAATAAATAATAATTTTATTCAAATATTTGTAGGTCTATGCTTTTATTAGTCGATTTATGAAGTTAGATTACCATATTAGTGATAATATAATAGTGGGTCGAAACTGTACAGTTAACCATCTCGGGTTTAAAACTGCAATTTGTAAATAAGGTATCATTAAATTTTGGACCAAAACAATACATTCAATAGCCTAAAGGGGTTAACTGTATTTTTAGTGTTAATTTTCAAAAGCAATACGTCCAGGAATAGTGGGTTTTTGAAAAATTGGGAAAAAACGTCGGACTATATGATTTCAATTCGTGGGTTTGATTTTAGTAATTGAAACTTATTAACAATCCTCATGTAAACAGTACATATACTTAGGGAGAAGTAGGAGAAGGATTAATCTACCTTTAATCCGGACAAAACGATTCGGTGGAGTCGGGTGGGTTTTCGTTTGGTGGCGAAAGATCGATATTCTAGCAGCAACTTTGGACTGGAATAATTTGACCAAACCTCTGCCTTTTTGGACGATTCTTGTATCTAACGCGAAGATCTTGAAACGCCCTACAACTTTTGTGACGAAGTCGAAGCCCAAAAATCATTCGAACTAGGAGAAACGTGGGGGTTTTCATAAGTCCTGTTTGCTGTCTGAAAATAGAAATTCGAGAATTTCACTGATCTTTGGACTGCGATAATTCTATCAATCCTTGACCGTTTTGGGTGATTCTTGGATCGAAATTGAAACTCTCGACGCCCTCTACAACATTTGTGAAGAAACTTAGGCTTAAAAATGACAGCAACTAGGAAGATACAGGCCATGAACAGAGGGACGTGATATGGACGAAAATTAAAAGGGTGTGATCCCTCTTTTCTTGTTTCTGTTTATGTAGTGGACTAAAAGTGTTGTATTGTGAGAGAGAAGTGGAAGATTTGGGGATAAGTATGGAGGTGGTGGAATACGGAAGGAGAAAGAGATATAGTTTAGGGAGAGTTTGAAGGGGAGTGAAAGATTGGTTTTGATAAAATTTTGATTAGATAGGATAAGAGATGAGTATGGATACTTATATATCTAAAGTATAAATATATGTCCTATATAAGTGTGAAAATAATATCAATTATACACATGATAATATATAATTAATAATTCAATCTAATTAGTTATTAAATTAAGAATTTAACACTATAAATTTGTTAAAAAAAGGGCAAAAAAAATCCGGGTCGTTACAATCTACCCCCCTTAACAAAATTTCGTCCTCGAAATTAGGGTATAAGTTCTAGTGGAAACATACGAGGGTAGTTTGCGTGCATAGTATCTTGTCGTTCCCACGTTGATTCCTTAATTCTTCGATGTCGCCAAAGGATTTGGACGAGTTGAATGGTTTTGCCTCAGATGTACTTCTCACTATGATCCTAGATCTCCACTGGTTGTTCTTTGAAGGTGATGTCTTCGTTAAGTTTGACGAGTTCCCAATTAGTGATTTAGGACATGTATTTTTGGAGCATGGACATGTGGAACACACACTTCAATTGTGGCGGCAGTGCCAAACAATATGCTACTTTCCCAATCTTCTCCAAAATTTCAAAAGGTCCAATGTAGCACAATGATAATTTCCCTTCTTTCTTTCTTTCGTTCTTCCTTTTTTTTTTTCTTCCAAATCAAATAACTCCTCGTTGTGGTCGGATTTTTAAGAACACAAGCTCTCCAGTCTAAAAGGTCAGCGGTCTAGTTCCTTCTATAGGCGGAGCTCTTTTGTCGACTTTGTGTGGCCAGAAGTCATTGGCTAATGGTCTTGACCTTTTATGTTGTCTTTCGAACTAACTCTGATTTTAATAGGTTTGTTTCTCCTAGTTTAGTCCAATCAAATCAGCGATTCACAGCGTTGCTCCTATAAAGCTTCGTATGGTGTCATTTCTATGCTGGATTGATAGTTATTGTTGTAGGCAAACTTGACTAGAGACAGATGTCATTCCCATCTTCTTTTAAAGTCTAGGGCACAAGCGCGGAGCATGTCTTTCAAGATCAGGATTGTCTTTTAGGATTGTTTGTCTGTTTGTGGATGGAAGACAATGCGGAGACAAAGATCGGTTCTCAATGCTTCTGCAGGCTTTTCTGAAAAGGTCAACGTGAATCATGAATCACGATCACATATATACGATACACCATGTAATCGCATGATTTCTCGAATGTAGAGTCAGCTGAGAGTGTCTATTGAATCCATTATACGCTTTGGTATAAATGTGTGTATTCAGTCAAACAGTTGACTATCACATAAAAGGAAGTGTTCAATGGTGGGGACCTAGGCAGTCTCGTCTCAAAATTCATGGTGATGTGTTCCCATTTCCATCTGAGTATAGGTAATGTTGTAGGGTCCCATCTGTTTCTAATATCCTGCTTTTACTTGTTGGTATGTGAGACATGTCCTTTGTTCTACCCCACCAGTATTGTCAGCAGAGATCTTGGTACGTCTTGGTGCTCTTCTGGTGGACGGTGAACTTGAAAGGATGGAACTCCTTAAGTACTGTTTCCCAGAGGGTACCGATGTCTGGTACAAAAATTCTTCCCTGGAAGCGAAGGCTCTTATCAGCGTGGATCTCCCACCCGGCTGCTGCTTTTCCAATTGAGAGTTGATGTCGGATGAAGTCGCATTCTTGTTCAAAGGTTTGGGCTAAAAGAATATCTCATTGTCAGGCTGGAGTTGCGATCACGGCGAAGAGACATGCGTCGGTGCCTTTTGCTGTTGGCTGAAGCTTGAATCCATTAAGGTCTTCCATCATCTTCCATTCTCTCATAGCTAAACCAGCCAGTTGTCCTCGGTTTTTGCGACTCAGTGCATCAGCGACCTCTTTTGCCTTTCCTCAAACTGCTTTCCGTATAGATAATGTCGTCAAGATCTTAGGGTGACTACTACTACCGCTAGCTCCAAATCATGAGTTGGATAATTCTTTTCATGCAGTCTCAATTGTCGGAATCCGTAAGCAATGACCCTTCTATTTTGCATGAGTACTGCTCTCATTCCGCCTTTGAATGCGTCGTATTACACTATATACCCCACGTTCTGCTCGAAAATGGTTAATATAAGGGCACTAGTTAATCTGTTTTTAAGTTCTTAGAATGATTTTTCACATGCTTCGCTCCACTCGAACGTAACCCCTTTTGGGTCAGTCGAGTCAATGGCTTAACCAAAATAGAGAAATCTTGAGTGAACCTTCTGTGGAAGCCAGCTAATCTTAAGAAATCTCTAATCTCGAACACTGTTGAGGGTCTTTTCCAGCCCATGGCTGCTTCTACCTTACTGTCATTTGCTGAGATTCGTTTCTCTGACACTACGTGTCCTAGGAATTTGACTTCTTTCATCTAGAATTCACACTTGTTGGCTTTTGCATTCAGATGATTGTCTTGGTCCCTTGGAGTACTTGTAGGACAATTCTCAAGTGGTCTTCGTGTTCTCTCTCCGTTGGAGAGTATACAAGGATGTCATCGATGAATACTACAACAAATTTGTCCAAGTACGGCGTGAAAATTTGGTTCATCAGGCACATGAAAACTACAAGATCATTGGTTAATCCAAAAGGCATGACTATGAACTCATAGTGTCTGTAACGTGTGCGGAATGCTGTCTTAGATATATCACAATCTCGAATTCACAATTGGCGATATTCTAGACCTTAGATCAATCTTTGAGAAACAAGTCGACCTTCTCAACAAATCGTCTATTCTTGGTGGAGGGTATCGGTTATTTTTTCTTTATTGTGGTTTTGTTGAGTTGGCGGTAGTCGATATAAAGTCGGAGTGTTTTTTCTTTCTTCTTGACAAATAGGGCAAGGGCTCCCCATGGTGAGGTACTGGGTCGGATAAAACCTTTTCCTAAAAATTCCTGCAATTGCGTTTTTAACTTGAGTAACTCTGTTGGAGTCGTCTGATACGGCCCATGAAAATTGGAGTCGTACTGGGCTATAGCTCGATAGTAAGATCGATTTCTCTTGGTGGTCGTAATCTTGGTAATTTCTCAGGGAACACTTGTATTTGCAGATGATGTGAGGAAGGCCCAACTCCATACTATCCGATTCTTTCAACTTGAGTCTTACTACTCATTTAGAGGGCTTATCACGCCACCTTGTATTGTGCGCGTTGGGTGCAGAAAAGTCTTGTCTACCCTCTTTAAATGAGAAAGACCTCACTTGCAAAAATGATTTTTCGCTTTTCTTTATCACTTTTAATAATAGTGCAGTTGGCTAATAGTTGAATCTTGACGTCAAAGTTAATTCATCTTGTGACCTAAGAATCACAGGCTAAATATAGGTCAAGACTCCTTCCACTATGATCTATCCATCAAGGGGCTGTTTGGAGCTTGAGGTTGGAGTTTAGGTGTAGTCAGTAATTGCTCGTACGAGCTGCACAACGCAGTTGATACTCTATCTTGCGTTGGGATTTGAGTTGGTATTGATCTCGAAATTCACCTAATCATTGTTGTCGATGTAGGCTACGTTGTCGTTGGCATCAAGGCTACACGTATTGTCTTTTTGGTGGGATTGACAAAGTGACCATAGAGAATGATATTGTTGACCCTTTATGCCAATCTTATAATTACTGCTCTACGAGATTAGGTTTAGGGTCATGAGGTTTTTAAATATTTGGTTCTCAAAAGGAAGTGCGTGCAACAACATTCTCACACTGATCCTATCCTACTTTCGATCATGATCCGCCTAGAGAAAGGAAATTCTTTTTCGACAGGTACTCTATTTATTGAGTAGCCTCTTTCGACAGTACCTTATCCTCCATTGTCGAGATTTGTCTCTTTGCCTTTTTCGTACTGGGAATCTTCGTCTCGTTTGATCAACCAACAAATGGTAAAAGGGAAACGGCTCCTCTGTCGCTTCCTTCTGATCAAAGTCAACGTCGATTTTGTCACTTCTCGGAGTTTGAATTGCGACAGGTAAATAAAATATTTATATGATATAATTAGGTAAGATATACCGTAGTTTAGGGAAGTAATAGATACAGTAAACGTTTAGCTATTCGGATTTACGTTCTTAGAATGTGGTCTATCCAATCTACCCAAGGCCGAGTGTTGAACCTAGGCTCTGATACCATTTGCAACGCTCCGATTTTTCGGGAGTAAAATAAAATAATTTTCTTAAGAAAATTTGCTAAATAAATAAAATTTTCTAAATTAAAGTTTAACTAATACAATCTCAAGAAAATTTACTGATTCAAAATACATTAACTTCAGAGTTGACTCTAGGCTTGATACGAATCCCGAGCATACTCGATCTCCGTTCCTGATATTCTTTTCGTGTCAAACTGTATCGTCATTGAATCCCTTTCATTGAATCCTGCGCCCACTGGCAAATTGATCGCCGAAGCAAACGATTTGCCAGGATACAAACGTATCCGTTAGTGATAAATCACCCAATAGAATAATCCAACCCAACTACCCCTCTTACTTTACAGCTAACAAATAATCGGATAATAAGGATGCGACAAGTAAAACAGAGATTTTTCCATATAAACTAGTTATTACTATCCATTAACCTAATGTGAAATCTAACATCCCCACGAGATCTTTCCTCCCCCAACCGCTAGCCATGATCTTTCCCATGAGATTACTTCCCTTTGCTGTCGCAGATACACCTAAGTTATATACCGAGTGTGCACCCCAATAACTACAACAAAGGAAAAGTTTATCATGTCTAAACCACAACTAGGGTTTGCCTATCTTATACACCACTTCACAAATCACTTCACAATCATCACTGGACACACGCCAGTTTATCAATTCATCTCTGGACACTCGTCAGTTTCAATCTCATCACAAATCTCATTATATCTCAAAATCACGCCTGCAGGCAATTTAAAAATAAAACTTTCTAATTCATCCATTACCTAGTATCATCTAGGTGAATTTTATTCGCATACCACCCCATGTCTCTAAGGTCCAATCTAGCATATCAAGTAAGAGTTTGAACAATATGCATATTACCAAAATAATAATTGAAATAACAAAACAACAAGCGAGGCAATCACGTAACTTTTTATGAATGGACCGTTGCCCTTAGTCTTATATGGTCAAAAGTTAATAATAATACAAGAAACTTTTATAATAAATAAATAAATAATAATTTTATTCAAATATTAGTAAGTCTATGCTTTTATTAGTCGATTTATAAAGTTAGATTACCATATTAGTGATAATATAACAGTGGGTCGAAACTGTACCGTTAACCATCTCAGGTTTAAAACTGCAATTTGTAAATAACGTATCATTAAATTTTGTACCAAAACAATACATTCAATAGCGTAAAGGGGTTAACTATATTTTTAGTGTTAATTTTCAAAAATAATTTGTCCAGGAACAGTGAGTTTTTGAAAAACAGGGGAAAAACGTTGGGCTATATGATTTCGATTCGTGGGTTCGATTTTAGTAATTGAAACTTGTTAAAAATCCTCATGTAAAAAGTACATATACTTAGGGAGAAGTAGGAGAAGGATTAATCTACCTTTAATCCGGACAAAACGATTCGGTGGAGTCCGGTGGGTTTTCGTTTGGTGGCGAAAGATCGGTATTCTGGCAGCAACTTTGGACTGGAATAACTTGACCAAACCTCTGCCGTTTTGGACGATTCTTGTGTCTAACGCGAAGATCTTGAAACGCCCTACAACTTTTGTGAAGAAGTCAAAGCCCGAAAACCATTCGAACTAGGAGAAAAGTGGGGGTTTTCATAAGTCCTTGTAGGTGGAAGAATTTCTACCAACGCTTTAGACAGTATTGGATTGTTACGGCTTGTTCGTGCCTCTCCGCCTGAACCCTAATTTGTCGTCGGAAACCTAATCTGCAAAACAGACAGGGAGTGAGTGCACCTTTGCCTCTCGTGGCAAAGGCCCTCCGATGCCAAAGTTAGTATCACGTACTAGCAATTGAACCCTAATTATCAGTAGGAAAGCAATATGAATGCAGTGTATATTGCGTACCTCTTTTCTCTGAGTTTACCTCATATTTATAGATTCATAGATGCTTGCTGTCCAAGTATCCGTATTGCCCTAGGTTTCCTACCTCGTATAGGAAACCCAGGATATCTTGGATTCTCGTTCCTTTATCAGTTCATTACCTTAGTCCTTTTAGGACTCTTTTCCTTAATGAGCCGAACATCCCATTCCTGTTGGGTATCTTTTACAGATCCTACATTCTCGGGATCTCATACCTTTAACGGAATATTACTGCTTCTGGACTCTTCCAGAATGTTCTCTTTACTTCTATATTTAATAGGACTTCTCTCCTTGTTCGGCCGTTTCATGGCCGAACAAAGGGACTGGGCCAGTTACCTCACATGTAACTGGTCCTGTAATAATCTGAACCATTCCTTTCTTTAGGGGATTCTACTCCTGTTCGGCTCTCTCATAGCCGAACAAGGTACTTTGAACAGTGGCTTCACGTGTCACCGGTCAATCGTGTTGACCTTTTATAAGCTCCTTGCTCGGGTGCTTCTTGGACCTGCTCGGGAATACCTCCCTACAATTGCTCCCCAGCTTCACTCGTTATCTTTATTCAGATGATGTGTGAAGCTTCTCTTCCGAGCAAATTTATTCTGTTCCTGCATCTTATATATTGGAGCAACTTATCATCATTTTACCATGACGAAAAATACTTTCTAGGCCTTTTCAGGCTTTTAGCCCAAACCTTTACATGTGTCAGCGTTTATTTTGTTCACATTCAATGCGGACAGGCGCGTTTTGGGGAACGGAACACTCAAACGCCGTCTGGGGTGACGTTTCACTTACGCCACCCCACCTGTAGGGTATTTTTGGGTTTTCGTCCCATATTTCAAACACCCCAATCTCTCTCTTAGACTCCCTCTGCAGAAGAAACAACACTGTTCAAGTCTTTCCCCGCCATTGAAGCTCTGTTCATCGTCTCAAGATCTCCTCTTTTAGGGATTCCATCGACTATTCTCATAAGTCATCATTTCTTCTTCTTACAACCCCATTTCTCTAGTGGATTGCTTTCAATCGCAGTTTAGGGTTTCATTATCCCCATTTCTCTGTACTTCATAGAATCCCAAGATCCTATCTGGTAATGGGTAGATTTCGTAGGCACTGCAATACTCCTCAAGCCATGGCTAGTTTTAGATCTCGATATGGGATTCCTGACGATGTAGCCACCGTATTGGCTCCTGAGGATGCCCTTCGTGAGAGTTTCGATTTCGACACTCTTCATATTCCTGTTGTGGCCATTGTTGAGGGTGGGGTTAGATTCCCCTTGGCCCCTCTGCTCCGCCAAGTTTTGGCGTACTATAGACTTTCCCCAATGCAGGTCTCTGCTAATTTCTTCCGAGTAGTTATGGGCATCAATACCATAAATCAGATGTTAGGGAGCTCTTTGGGTTTATATGACATTCATCACCTATACAGTATCTCTAGAACTGGGGATGCCCTCACATATTACTTAAAAAGTAGGGATTCTAGGAAGAAGCTTGTCCTTGAACTCCCTGACTCTGCTCGAGGGGATGACGACGACTTCCTGATTGTCACGGGCAACTTCGAACCCAGAGATGAGGACGGCCAAGTGATTGGTTTTCACGCTCCTCATGTATTCGGGAGCCCACGTTAGTGCTTTCCCCTAATTTCAAATCTTTGTCCTTTTTCATAGGAAAAGCTTTTTCATGCTTTCTAATTTATTTGTACTTTGCTCGGTTGCAGCTTCAAACATTAACCGGGGTTATAATATCATAACCCCCCAGGTGCACGTAGCTGATATCAAGCGAGCACTTTCTTTCAACGGCGAAGGGACTCACCTGGCTGGCCGAGCAAGAGCGGCTCAGGTTCTGTTGAGCTATAAAGCGTCTTACGGGGGCTTCATTGACCGTCGTACCCGAGCAGCGGACAACCTTGCAGCGGCTGGTCCTTCAAGACCTGTCCCCGAACAAGAAGAAAGGCGTTCTCGGACACCTCCGATCTCCGACGAACCTATTCCCCTTGCCGAAGAAGCCTCCAGCCCCACATCAAGTTCTTCTTCCAGTGGTTATACCCCTTCGCCTCCAGCAATGAACCAACCAATCGATTTGGGGAGTCTCCTCACCATACCTGGTCGAGGTCGTGGAGCTGCTCGGGGACAAGGTGGCCAAGGTCGTGGCCGCCGTACTCAGACTGATGCTCCTCCTGGCTTTTCCCCAGAAGAAGTCGAGGCCACCCATAGAGAGAAACGTCAACGGGTGGAACAGACTCAAGAAAGACCCCCACCTTCCTCCTCGTCTCCTGCTCCAATATGGGCTCCTTCCTTTTCTCACGGGAACCGAGCTATCACTGCTCGGGACACTGTCGAGACTGAAGGGACTGCCCTTGCATTGTCTCAGGCCTTTTTGCTGCCTGGGGACATGCAAAAAGAAGTCGCAATGTCCCCAGACAATCTCCTCAGTTCCTTTATGTCCCACAATGCCAAGGTAAAATTACTTTCTGTAATCATAGCGTATACAGAATTTATCAGTTATGTCTATCTCAACTGTTTTGAATGTTCCCAGGTGATGCAAAAAATGGTGGCCATGGCTTAAAGACTCAGCCAATCAGAGCCCCAACGAGCAAAACTTGTCAGTGAAAACTCCAAGCTTCAACGTACCATCATTAGGCTTGAGAGAGAAAGAAACCAGGCTCTGGTGGTTGCAGATGGCCTGAAAGGACAATTGAAGGGGATTGAGGACAGTCTTGCCCAGACTATGAAGGAGCTTGAGACGTCCCAGAATGAAGCCAAGGCTGCCTTTGAAAAAGGATATAATGAAGGAATCAAAGTTGCCACAGAGAGCTACACAAACCAAATGCCTGGAATTCAGGACCAAATTTGGGTGGCTGCTTGGAAAGCCTGTCTTGACAAAGCAGAGATTCCTGAGTCATCGCCGCTCTGGACCAACATTGAGCTTCCAAGTGCAGCGGCTGGTGATCAGGAGGAGATTGTTGAAGAGGGAGATGAAGATCAAGGTGTGCAAATAGCGGAGCCACCTGTTACTGAAGTGGAACCTCAGAATGATGTGACCAACCCTGGCCAAAAGGAAGCCAGTGGTGGTCAAGTTGAAGATGAAAATCCTACTGCAGCAGAAGCTCCCTCAACTGTTCCTACAACCGTTCAAGACCTGACAGAAGATGAATGAATATGTCTTTGTATTTTGAGAATATATTTTGTCTTTCTGTTTGTGGGCCTGGCCAATGTGTTGGAAACACTTCAACAGTATTTCGTACTTGTCTTTTAAGTATCTCGTACTTTATGGATTTAATGCATATAAGTTGAATGCTTCTAAGTCTGTGCACATTCTTTAGTTGGTGCATATTCTCGTATGCTTATGCATATATTCGTATGCTTTGCATAGTCTCTTGAGTGTAAGTTTCTCGTACGTTAAACCTTTAAGTTTCACGTACTTAAATGTTTGAAATTTACACAAGTATTTCGAACTCGTGTTTAAGTTTCACGTACTCAAGTATCACGTACTTGTGTTCAAGTATCACGTACTTTAGATGGATATCCTACATGCTGCTCCCCAATACGAATGAGGGAAATTAACTTCGTAATTCGTATTTAAAACAAATACTGGAAACAACAGTTATATATAAAAAAAAAGGCAACTTCATTCATAAGCTATAAAACTCAAGAGGGCGTTATTCGTATCCCTTGCAGCTAAAATAACAGAACTAGAACACAAGAGAGTTTTATTCGTAACTCTCACACAATCACGATGTGTAAAAAGAAAAATATATTTCATATAAAAAACTTCCTCAAGTTGTGGACATTCCATGGTCTTGGCACCGGGTTCCCATCCAGGTCTGCCAATCGATAAGCCCCAATGCCCACAATCTCGGTAACTCGATATGGGCCCTCCCAATTAGCCCCCAACTTTCCTTCATTAGCCACTTTAGTGTTGCCGAGCACCTTTCGGAGCACAAGGTCCCCAACACTAAATTCCCGTGGATGCACATGTTTGTTGTAGCCTTTGATTAGCTGCTCTTGGTACGAGGCCAAGTGCACTAGGGCCCGTTCTCGTCTCTCCTCGGCAAGATCCAATTCAATCTCCAAGGCTCGATCGTTGCCTCCACTTTCAACCAAATTGGTCCTGTTGGTCGGTAGACCTACCTCCAATGGAATAACAGCCTCTGTTCCATACGCCAAAGAATAGGGGGTCTCTCCCGTAGACCTCCTTGGTGTTGTACGGTAAGCCCATAAAACCAATGGCAATTCATCAGGCCATTTCCCCTTCGCTTTATCCAAACGTTTCTTAATCCCATCAAGAATGGTTTTATTAGATGCCTCTGCTTGGCCATTACTTTGAGGGTAGGCCGGAGTTGAATAATAATTTCTTATCCCATACTGGGCGCAGAAAGTTTTGAACTTTTTCTGAAATTGAGACCCATTGTCTGTAATCAATGAGTACGGGACTCCAAAACGAGTAATGATGCTCTTCCACACGAACCTCTCTATCATAGGTTCTGTGATTTTAGCCAATGGTTCTGCCTCAATCCATTTGGTAAAATAATCAGTCGCAACTAACAGAAATTTTCGATTTCCAGTTGCCTTGTGCAATGGACCCACGATGTCCATTCCCCATTGAGCGAACGGCCAGGGACTTGTCAAAGGCACCAAGTCTTCTGCTGGTGTTCGAATCATTGGTGAAAACTTCTGACACTTTTCACAAATCTTAACGTACACCTTAGCATCTTCTTGCATGTACGGCCACCAATATCCTTGAGTAATTGCTCGGTGGGCTATGGACCGGCCCCCAGCATGGCTCCCACAGGTTCCCTCATGAATTTCGTGGAGGAACTTTTGCACCATTTTAGGGTGCACACAAAGCAAATAGGGCCCTGTAAAAGACTTCCTGTATAATTTCCCTTCAGGAGATAACCAGAACCGAGCAGATTTGGTCCTTATTTTATGAGCCTCCTTTTTGTCTGAAGGGAGTTTTTCATCTCGTAAGAACTCAATAATTGGATCCATCCAACTTGGTCCCTGGTTCACGTCCAAGACCATCTCCACGCTTCTTCCAATGCTCGGCTCGGTTAGATATTCCACGGCTATCTTTCTCTTGAACTCGGTTGGTACAGCTGCAGCCAACCAAGCTAGTGAATCTGCATGTGCATTCTTTCCAGAACTTATCTGCTCAATATATACCCTTTCAAAAGTATCGAGCAAATCTCTGGTTGCCTGTACGTAAGCTGCCATCTTCTCACTCCGTGTTTCATATTGCCCGGATAACTGATGAACCACAAGCTGTGAGTCACTATATACCCTTACATGTTCGGCTCTTAGGGTTTTTGCACTTCTCAAACCAGCTAAAAGCGCCTCGTATTCCGCCACGTTGTTGGATGCACTGAACCCAAGCCGAACTGATAGCTCTAACATTGATCCTTCAGGGGGAAAAAGAACTACCCCTATACCTGATCCGGTATTGCAAGCGGACCCATCAACAAACAGCTTCCATTCCAAGGGATCTTGCTCGGCTAATTCCTGTTTCTTCGTTACAGGAGACCTTGCTTCATACTCCTTTCTCGTAGGAGGCAAAGGTGCAACCGCAGGTGAGAATTCCGCCACGAAATCTGCCAATACCTAGCCTTTGATTGCTGTGCGCGGCTGATAGTCAATGTCATATTGGCTTAATTCAACGGACCAAGTCGAGATCCTTCCCGAGAAGTCTGCCTTTCGGAGCAGTGATTTTAAAGGGAACTCAGTATAAACCACCACTCTATGGCTCTGGAAATAATGTGGCAATTTTCTCGTCGCTGTCCTTAGTGCTAGGATCAATTTCTCGAGGGGCAAATATCTTGTTTCTGCATCTAATAGCGTCTTGCTCACATAATAAACAGGGATTTGTTCGGATCCCCTATTTCTCAGGAGGACTGCACTCACAGCATGCTCAGAAACTGCTAAGTACAAAATTAAGGACTCACTTGGTTCTGGAGTTGAGAGAAGGGGAGGAGAGGCCAAATATCCCTTTAAATCCTGGAAGGCTTGTTCACATTCTGCTCCCCATTCGAATCCTTCCCTTTTCTTCAACAACTGAAAGAAAGGTCTGCACTTATCACTTGACCGGCTAATAAATCGATTGAGAGCTGCTGCCATCCCAGTCAAACGCTGGACTTCCTTCGTTGTTCGGGGACTCTGTAGATTTTGCAAGGCTTTGATTTGGTCGGGATTCGCCTCTATCCCCCTCAACGTTACCAGATGACCCAGAAACTTTCCAGAACCGACTCCAAATGCACATTTTGAGGCGTTGAGCTTCAGTTTATATTTTCTTAGAATCTCAAAAACCTCCCTCAAATCTGCAATATGGCTTTGCCCAGCTTTACTTTTTACCACCATGTCATCTATGTAAACCTCCATAGTTTTGCCGAGCAACTTTCTGAACATGATGGTTGCCAATCTCTGATACGTTGCCCCTGCATTTTTCAACCCAAAAGGCATGACATTATAACAGTACAACCCTCGTGGTGTAATAAAAGACGTCTTCTCCTGATCTGGCTCAAACATTGCAATTTGATGGTATCCTCGATATGCATCGAGAAAACTCATCCGCCCATATCCTGCTGTTGCATCAACCAACTGGTCAATCCTTGGAAGAGGAAAACTATCCTTTGGGCACGCCTTGTTTAAATCTGTGAAGTCAACACATACACGCCACTTTCCGTTCTTTTTCTTGACGACGACAGTATTTGATAGCCATTCTGGATAATAAACTTCCCTTATTGCCTTGGCCCCCAACAAATGATCCACTTCTTTGATTACAGCGTCAACGTGCTGTACGGCTGCCCTTCGTTTCTTTTGGATGACAGGTTTATGTTGTGGATCTATATTCAAGTGATGGCAAATAACATCTGCACTTACCCCAGGCATCTCCTCTGGTGTCCAAGCAAATACGTCGACATAAGTTTTCAAGAAACTCATCAGTTCACTCTCTTCCCCTTCTGGCAGTGACTCCCCGGTTAGGAAATACCTATCTGGATCAGTCTCGTTGATCAGTGTTTTCCTTAAATCCTCTACTACCCTTTCTGTTGGGTCTTTTCCAATATCCTCAATGGTCGGTAGATCCGGAATTTCCACAGTACTAACATGGTGGGCAACATGGACTCTTTTTATGATGGATACCAAACATTGTTGAGCTATTTTTTGGTTACCCTTGATGTGCTCAATCCCATTGGACCCTGGGAACTTCACCATCTGATGGAAGGTTGAAGAGACTGCCCTCATCTTGTGCAACCATGTTCTCCCTATAATCACGTTATAGGAAGATGGTACATCCACCACTAAGAAATCGGTTCGTAGCACCACTGTCCCAGCTCGAACAGGCAGAGTTACCCTGCCTAAGGGCCAAACTGCTCCTGCTCCAAATCCGACCAATGGAGTTACTGACTGCACCAAATCTTCTTGCGTGAGCCCCAGTTTCTTGAATGCATCATAGTACAGCACTTCGGTGCAACTCCCTGAATCCACCAGGATTCTTTCCATATCATATTCCCAACTCGTAGGGTTATGACCAAAGCATCATTATGTGGTATCTGGACTCCTCCCAGATCTTCATCTGTAAAAACTATGCTCTCGTTGAGTTTCTCTTCGTTGCGCCCTCTTTTCTTTCCCAACTGCATTACGTGTTGGTCATGTTTCACTTGTCTCTGAAGTAATCTCACCTCATTTCTTGTATAAGGTTCGGCTAATCCATGTATCATATGGATTACCCCCTTTGGATTCTGTTCGTAATCCAACTCCATTGCCTTGTCTTTATCCTTTGGATCTTCTTGGATAAATTCTTTGAGATAGCCTCGCGAGACTAAATCATCAAGGTGTCGTTTAAACATCTCACAATCCTCCGTCATATGGCCCCAATCTTTATGGTAACTGCAGTGCTGATTCGTAGCACGTTTTGCGTCTTTATTCCCACCAAGAGTTGGAGGCCATTTAAAATATGGCTGATTCTTTATTCGATAAAGAATCCTGTAAATGGGCTCTTTCCAAACCGTGTTTATTGAAAAGAATGACTTGGGATCCGGGGCTTGCTTATCCTTGTACTGCTCCTTCTTCGCCTGCCCATAATCTTTTCTTTCGCGATAAGTTTTGGGCTCTGGCTTGTCAGCTTTCTTGTAGGTGGAGAAATTCTACCAAAGCTTTAAACAGTGTTGGATTGCTACGGCTTATTCTTGCCTCTTCGTCTGAACCCTAATCTGTCGTTGGAAACCTAATCTGCAAAACAGACAGAGAGTGAGTGCACCTTTGCCTCTCGTGGCAAAGGCCCTCCGATGCCAAAGTTAGTATCACGTACTAGCAATTTAACCCTAATTATCAGTAGGAAAGCAATATGAATATTGTATATTGCGTACCTCTTTTCAATGAGTTTACCTCGTATTTATAGATTCATAGATGCTTGCTGTCCAAGTATCCGTATTGTCCTAGGTTTCCTACCTCGTATAGGAAACCCAGGATATCTTGGATTCTCGTTCCCTTATTAGTTCATTACCTTAGTCCTTTTAGGACTCTTTTCCTTAATGAGCCGAACATCCCATTCCTATTGGGTATCTTTTACAGATCCTACTTTCTTGGGATCTCATACTACTGCTTCTGGACTCTTCCAGAATGTTCTCTTTACTTCAATATCTAATAGGACTGCTTTCCTTGTTCGGCCGTCTCATGGCCGAACAAAGGGACTGGGCCAGTTACCTCACATGTAACCGGTCCTTTAATAATCTGAACCATTCCTTTCCTTAGGGGGCTCCCCTCCTGTTCGGCTCTCTCATAGCCGAACAAGGTACTTTGAACAGTGGCTTCACGTGTCACCGGTCAATTGTGTTGACCTTTCATAAGCTCCATGCTCGGGTGCTTCTTGGGCCTGCTCGGGAATACCTCCCTACAATTGCTCCCCAGCTTCACTCGTTATCTTTATTCAGATGATGTGTGAAGCTTTCTCTTCCGAGCAAATTCATTCTGTTCCTGCACCTTATATTTTTGGAGCAACTTTATCATTATTTTACCATGACGAAAATACCTTCTAAGCCTTTTCAGGCTTTCAGCCCTAACCTTTACACGTGTCAGTGTTTATTTTGTTTACATTCAATGCGGACAGGCGCGTTTTGGGGAACGGAACACTCAAACGCCGTCTGGGGTGACGTTTCGCTTACGCCACCCTACCTGTAGGGTATTTTTGGGTTTTCGTCCCATATTTCAAACACCCCAATCTCTCTCTAAGGCTTCCTCTGCAGAAGAAAAAATACTGTTCAAGTTTTTCCCCGCGATTGACGCTCTGTTCATCGTCTCAAGACCTCCTCTTTTAGGGATTCCATCGACTATTCTCGTAAGTCATCATTTCTTCTTCTCACAACCCCATTTCTCTAGTGGATTGCTTTCAATCGCAGTTTAGGGTTTCATTGTCTCCATTTCTCTGCACTTCATAGAATCCCAAGATCCTATCTGGTAATGGGTAGATTTCGAAGGCACTGCAATACTCCTCAAGCCATGGCTAGCTTCAGATCCCGATATGGGATTCCTGACGATGTAGCCACTGTATTGGCTCCTGAGGATGCCCTTCGTGAGAGTTTCGATTTCGACACTCTTCATATTCCTGTAGTAGCCATTGTTGAGGGCGGGGTTAGATTCCCCTTGGCCCCTCTGCTCCGCCAAGTTTTGGCGTACTATAGACTTTCCCCAATGCAGGTCTCTGCTAATTTCTTCCGAGTAGTTATGGGCATCAATACCATAAATCAGATGTTAGGGACCTCTTTAGGTTTATATGACATTCATCACCTATACAGTATCTCTAGAACTGGGGATGCCCTCACATATTACTTAAAAAGTAGGGATTCTAGGAAGAAGCTTGTCCTTGAACTCCCTGACTCTGCTCGAGGGGATGACGACGACTTCCTGATTGTCACGGGCAACTTCAAACCCAGAGATGAGGACGGCCAAGTGATTGGTTTTCACGCTCCTCATGTATTCGGGAGCCCACGTTAGTGCTTTCCCCTAATTTCAAATCTTTGTCCTTTTTTTCATAGGAAAAGCTTTTTCATGCTTTCTAATTTATTTGTGCTTTGCTCGGTTGCAGCTTCAAACATTAACCGGGGTTATAATATCATAACCCCCCAAGTGCACGTAGCTGATATCAAGCGAGCACTTTCTTTCAACGGCGAAGGGACTCACCTGGCTGGCCGAGCAAGAGCGGCTCAGGTTTTGTTGAGCTACAAAGCGTCATACGGGGGCTTCATTGATCGGCGTACCCGAGCAGCGGACAACCTTGCAGCGGCTGGTCCTTCAAGACCTGTCCCCGATCAAGCAGAAAGGCGTTCTCGGACACCCCCGATCTCCGACGAACCTATTCCCCTTGCCGAAGAAGCCTCCAGCTCCACATCAAGTTCTTCCTCCAGTGGTTATACTCCTTCGCCTCCAGCAATGAACCAACCAATCGATTTGGGGAGTCTCCTCACCATACCTGGTCGAGGTCGTGGAGCTGCTCGGGGCCAAGGTGGCCAAGGTCGTGGCCGCCGCACTCAGACTCAGACTGATGCTCCTCCTGGCTTTTCCCCAGAAGAAATCGAGGCTATCCATAGAGAGAAACGTCAACGGGTGGAACAGACTCAAGAAAGACCCCCACCTTCCTCCTCGTCTCCTGCTCCAATATGGGCTCCTTCTTTTTCTTACGGGAACCGAGCTATCACTGCTCGGGACACTGTTGAGATTGAAGGGACTGCCCTTGCATTGTCTCAGGCCTTTTTGCTGCCCGGGGACATGCAAAAAGAAGTCGCAATGTCTCCAGACAATCTCCTTAGTTCCTTCATGTCCCACAACGCCAAGGTAAAATTTCTTTCTGTAATCATAGCGTATACAGATTTTTAACAGTTATGTCTATCACAACTGTTTTGAATGTTCCCAGGTGATGCAAAAAATGGTGGCCATGGCTCAAAAACTCAGCCAATCAGAGCCCCAACGAGCAAAACTTGTCAGTGAAAACTCCAAGCTTCAACGTACCATCATCAGGCTTGAGAGAGAAAGAAACCAGGCTCTGGGGATTGCAGATGGCCTGAAAGGACAATTGAAGGGGACTGAGGACAGTCTTGCCCAGACTCTGAAGGAGCTTGAGACGTCCCAGAATGAAGCTAAGGCTGCTTTTGAGAAAGGATATAATGAAGGAATCAAAGTTGCCACAGAGAGCTACACAAACCAAATGCCTGGAATTCAGGATCAAGTTTGGGTGGCTGCTTGGAAAGCCTGCCTTGAAAAAGCAGAGATTCCTGAGTCATCGCCGCTCTGGACCAACATTGAGCTTCCAAGTGCAGCAGCTGATGATCAGGAGGAGATTGTTGAAGAGGGAGATGAAGATCAAGGTGTGCAAACAGCGGAGCCACCTGTTACCGAAGTGGAACCTCATAATGATGTGACCAACCCTGGCCAAAAGGAAGCCAGTGGTGGTCAACCTGAAGATGAAACTCCTACTGCAACTGAAGCTCCTTCAACTGTTCCTACAGCCGTTCAAGACCTGACAGAAGATGAATGAATATGTCTTTGTATTTTGACAATATATTTGACTGTCTGTTTGTGGGCCTGGTCAATGCGTTTTGAAAAACTCTAACAGTATTTCGTACTTGTTTTTCAAGTATTTCGTAGTTGTGAATATATCTGAATGCTTCTAAACCTGTGCACATTCTTTGCATGACTTAAACAGTTTTGTGCATAGTCTCGTATGCTTATGCATGTATTTGTATGCTTTGCATAGTATCTTGAGTTTAAGTTTCACGTACATTAAACTTTTAAGTTTCACGTACATTAAACTTTTAAGTTTCACATACTTGAATGTGTGAAATTTTCACAAGTAAGTGTCACGTACTTAAAAATGGATGTTTACACAAGTATTTCGAACTTATGTTCAAGTATCACGTACTTTAGATGGATATCCTACATTCTGCTCCCCAATACGAATGAGGGAGAAATACTTCGTAATTCGTATTTAAAACAAATACTGGAAACAACAATAATTATATAAAAAAAAAGGCAACTTCATTCATAAGCTATAGAACTCAAGAGGGCGTTATTCGTACCCCTTGCAGCTAAAACAAGAAAACTAAAACACAAGAGAGTTTTATTCGTAACTCTCACACAATCACGATGTGTACAAAGAAAAATATATTTCATATAAAAAACTTCCTCAAGTTGTGGACATTCCATGGTCTTGGCACCGGGTTCCCATCCAGGTCTGCCAATCGATAAGCCCCAATGCCCACAATCTCAGTAACTCGATATGGGCCCTCCCAATTAGCCCCAAACTTTCCTTCATTAGCTACTTTAGTGTTGCCGAGCACCTTTCGTAGCACAAGGTCCCCAACACCAAATTCCCGTGGATGCACATGTTTGTTGTAGCCTTTGATTAGCTGCTCTTGGTACGAGGCCAAGTGCACTAGGGCCCGTTCTCGTCTCTCCTCGGCAAGATCCAATTCAATCTCCAAGGCTCGATCGTTGCCTCCACTTTCAACCAAATTGGTCCTGTTGGTCGGTAGACCTACCTCCAATGGAATAACAGCCTCTGTTCCATACGCCAAAGAATAGGGGGTCTCTCCCGTAGACTTCCTAGGTGTTGTTCGGTATGCCCATAGGACCAATGGCAATTCATCAGGCCATTTCCCCTTTGCTTTATCCAAACGTTTCTTAATCCCATCAAGAATGGTTTTGTTAGATGCCTCTGCTTGGCCATTACTTTGATGGTAGGCCGGAGTTGAATAGTAATTTCTTATCCCATACTGGGCACAGAAAGTTTTGAACTTTTTCTGAAATTGAGACCCATTGTCTGTAATCAATGAGTACGGGACTCCAAAACGAGTAATGATGCTCTTCCATACGAACCTCTCTATCATAGGTTCTGTGATTTTAGCCAATGGTTCTGCCTCAATCCATTTGGTAAAATAATCAGTCGCAACTAATAGAAATTTTCGATTTCCAGTTGCCTTGTCCAATGGACCCACGATGTCCATTCCCCATTGAGCAAACGGCCAGGGACTTGTCAAAGGCACCAAGTCTTCTGCTGGTGTTCGAATCATCGGTGAAAACTTCTGACACTTTTCACAAATCTTGACGTACACCTTAGCATCTTCTTGCATGTATGGCCACCAATACCCTTGAGTAATTGCTCGGTGGGCTATGGACCGGCCCCCAGCATGGCTCCCACAGGTTCCCTCATGAATTTCGTGGAGGAACTTTTGCACCATTTCAGGGTGCACACAAAGCAAATAGGGCCCTGTAAAAGACTTCCTGTATAATTTCCCTTCAGGAGATAACCAGAACTGAGCAGATTTGGTCCTTATTTTATGAGCCTCCTTTTTGTCTGAAGGGAGTTTTTCATCTCGTAAGAACTCAATAATTGGATCCATCCAACTTGGTCCCTGGTTCACGTCCAAGACCATCTCCACGCTTCTTCCAATGCTCGGCTCGGTTAGATATTCCACGGCTATCTTTCTCTTGAACTCGGTTGGTACAGCTGCAGCCAACCAAGCTAGTGAATCTGCATGTGCATTCTTTCCAGAACTTATCTGCTCAATATACACACCCTTTCAAAGGTATCGAGCAGATCTCTGGTTGCCTGTACATAAGCTGCCATCTTCTCACTTCGTGTTTCATATTGCCCGGACAACTGATGAACCACAAGCTGTGAGTCACTATATACCCTTACATGTTCGGCTCTTAGGGTTTTTGCACTTCTCAAACCAGCTAAAAGCGCCTCGTATTCCGCCACGTTGTTGGATGCACTGAACCCAAGCCGAACTGATAGCTCTAACATTGATCCTTCCGGGGGAAAAAGAACTACCCCTATACCTGATCCGGTATTGCAAGCGGACCCATCAACAAACAGCTTCCATTCCATGGGATCTTGCACGGCTAATTCCTGTTTCTTTGTTACAGGAGACCATGCTTCATACTCCTTTCTCGTAGGAGGCAAAGGTGCAACCGCAGGTGAGAATTCTGCCACGAAATCTGCCAATACTTGGCCTTTGATTGCTGTGCGCGGCTGATAGTCAATGTCATATTGGCTCAATTCAACGGACCAAGTCGAGATCCTTCCCGAGAAGTCTGCCTTTCGGAGCAGTGATTTTAAAGGGAACTCAGTATAAACCACCACTCTATGGCTCTGGAAATAATGCGGCAATTTTCTCGTTGCTGTCCTTAGTGCTAGGATCAATTTCTCGAGGGGCAAATATCTTGTTTCTGCATCTAATAACGTCTTGCTTACGTAATAAACAGGGATTTGTTCGGATCCCCTATTTCTCAGAAGGACTGCACTCACAGCATGCTCAGAAACTGCTAAGTACAAAATTAAGGACTCACCTGGTTCTGGAGTTGAGAGAAGGGGAAGAGAGGCCAAATATCCCTTCAAATCCTGGAAGGCTTGTTCACATTCTGCTCCCCATTCGAATCCTTCCCTTTTCTTTAATAACTGAAAGAAAAGTCTGCACTTATCACTTGACCGGCTAATAAATCGATTGAGAGCTGCTGCCATCCCAGTCAAACGCTGGACTTCCTTCGTTGTTCGGGGACTCTGTAGATTCTGCAAGGCTTTGATTTGGTCGGGATTTGCCTCTATCCCTCTCAACGTTACCAGATGACCCAGAAACTTTCCAGAACCGACTCCAAACGCACATTTCGAGGCGTTGAGCTTCAATTTATATTTCCTTAGAATCTCAAAAACCTCCCTCAAATCTGCAATATGGCTTTGCCCAGCTTTACTTTTTACCACCATGTCATCTATGTAAACCTCCATAGTTTTGCCGAGCAACTTTCTGAACATGATGGTTGCCAATCTCTGATACGTTGCCCCTGCATTTTTCAACCCAAAAGGCATGACATTATAACAGTACAACCCTCGTGGTGTAATAAAAGACGTCTTCTCCTGATCTGGCTCAAACATTGCAATTTGATGGTATCCTCGATATGCATCGAGAAAACTCATCCGCCCATATCCTGCTGTTGCATCAACCAACTGGTCAATCCTTGGAAGAGGAAAACTATCCTTTGGGCAGGCCTTGTTTAAATCTGTGAAGTCAACACACACACGCCATTTTCCGTTCTTTTTCTTGACGACGACAGTATTTGATAGCCATTCTGGATAATAAACTTCCCTTATTGCCTTGGCTTCCAATAAATTATCCACTTCTTTAATTACAGCGTCAACGTGCTGTACGGCTGCCCTTCGTTTCTTTTGGATGACAGGTTTATGTTGTGGATCTATATTCAAGTGATGGCAAATAACATCTGCACTTACCCCAGGCATCTCCTCTGGTGTCCAAGCAAATATATCGACATAAGTTTTCAAGAAACTCATCAGTTCACTCTCTTCCTCTTCTGGCAGTGACTCCCCAGTTAGGAAATACCTATCTGGATCAGTCTCGTTGATCAGTGTTTTCCTTAAATCCTCTACTACCCTTTCTGTTGGGTCTTTTCCAATATCCTCAATGGTCGGTAGATCCGGAATTTCCACAGTACTAATATGGTGGGCAGCATGGACTCTTTTTATGATGGATACCAAACATTGTTGAGCTATTTTTTGGTTACCTTTGATGTGCTCAATCCCATTAGACCCTGGGAACTTCACCATCTGGTGGAAGGTTGAAGAGACTGCCCTCATCTTGTGCAACCATGTTCTCCCTATAATCACGTTATAGGAAGATGGTACATCCACTACTAAGAAATCGGTTCGCAGCACCACTGTCCCAGCCCGAACAGGCAGAGTTACCTTGCCTAAGGGCCAAACTGCTCCTGCTCCAAATCCGACCAATGGAGTTACTGATTGCACCAAATCTTCTTGCGTGAGCCCCAGTTTTTTGAATGCATCATAGTACAGCACTTCGGTGCAACTCCCTAAATCCACCAGGATTCTTTCCATATCATATTCCCCAACTCGTAGGGTTATGACCAAAGCATCATTATGTGGTATCTGGACTCCTCCCAGATCTTCATCTGTAAAAACTATGCTCTCATTGAGTTTCTCTTCGTTGCGCCCTCTTTTCTTTCCCAACTGCATTACGTGTTGGTCATGTTTCACTTGTCTCTGAAGCAATCTCACCTCATTTCTCGTATAAGGCTCGGCTAATCCATGTATCATATGGATTACCCCCTTTGGATTCTGTTCGTAATCCAACTCCATTGCCTTGTCTTTATTCTTTGGATCTTCTTGGATAAATTCTTTGAGATAGCCTCGTGAGACCAAATCATCAAGGTGTCATTTAAACATCTCACAATCTTCCGTCATATGGCCCCAATCTTTATGGTAACTGCAGTGCTGATTCGTGGCACGTTTTGCGTCTTTATTCCCACCAAGAGTTGGGGGCCATTTAAAATATGGCTGATTCTTTATTCGATAAAGAATCCTGTAAATGGGCTCTTTCCAAACTGTGTTTATTGAAAAGAATGACTTGGGATCCGGGGCTAGCTTTTCCTTGTACTGCTCCTTCTTCGCCTGCCCATAATCTTTTCTTTCGCGATAAGTTTTGGGCTCTGGCTTGTCAGCTTTCTTTGTAGGCCCCTTTACTTGCTCGGCGGCCAACTTTCCATCCTCTCGTAGGATGTCATCCTCGTTCCTGGCATGCTGCTCAATTCTCTCCATTAATTTTGCCAATGTCTGCACGGGACTCATGTTCAGAGACTTACGCAGTTCCCCCCGAACAGGTAAGCCTGTTTTAAACGTAGCTATTGCGTATTCTTCACTACATCCTTCAATCTCGTTGAAGGTTTCCCAGTACTTTTTTGCATAAGTCCTGATCGGCTCGTCCTGTCCTTGCTTCATAAAAGTAAGACTCTCAAAAGTTTTGGGAGCTTTCCTGCTCGTCAAGAACCGTGCAGTGAACTCCTCGGCCAACTGCACCCATGTTCGGATAGATCGTGAGCCCAATTTATGAAACCATGACAAAGCAACCTTCCCCAAACTTGACGGGAACATCTTGCACATGATTGCATCATCCCCTTCATGCATAAACATTGCCTGCTGGTAATGCTGTATATGGGCCACGGGATCAGCATCTGTCTCGTAGAGGATGAATGTTCCGTGCTTTACTCTGGTCGGCAATCTAGCCTCTTGCAACTTCTTCGAAAAAGGGGAGGATGCTATATTCTGAAGTGCTTTCCGTGCTGCTTCTCGTGCAGTCATGGCTTCATCCTTTGGTCCTTTCTTGGACCGAATTTGTTCCCAATCGGAATCAGGTCTCTCGTACCTGTCCCTATGATGTTTTCTACTCCCTTCCTCCTCGGGGGTAGAGCTTCGACCTCTGCTTCTCCTCTTTCTTGGGGATACCCTCCTTCGCTCGGGTGTTCGGATATTGCTCCTCCCTTTTCGTGGAGAAGTTTTATATCGCCTCGGGGTCAAACTTCTGCTTCTGCTCCTTCTTCTTCGTGAAGGAGCCCTTTGGTATTGTACCAAAGCGTATTCATCTCGTCTTGAATTTCTTCGAGATAATCCAGAGTCCTCCGGATGTTCTCTGATTCTTTCTAGTTCTCTGATTTCATGTTCTCGTTTTTTGATCAAACGAGCATACTCCTCGATTTCTTGTCTTTTCTTATCCAGAACGTCTTCGCTACGGTATACACTTCTGGAGTGTGCAATCGATTCATCCCCTCGATGGGATTTAGTCCTTCTCGTGGACTTTGATGCTGTCTCTCCATCTCTATTTCTGGAGTTGTCGTGGATAATAGGGGGGTGGTCCTTACTTGTGGTCCTCTTGTGTCCTCCTTCGGGCTTTTTCGGAGCCCCGGGTGGAGACTTATCCCCTCCTCCAATCAACACATCTTTTGGGTCGTGTGGCGTTGCTGGATCTACTTCCACCATGGTCGTATTTCAAAGGGAACTCTTTCGTTTCCCATAGACGGCGCCAATTGTAGGTGGAGAAATTCTACCAAAGCTTTAAACAGTGTTGGATTGCTACGGCTTATTCTTGCCTCTTCGTCTGAACCCTAATCTGTCGTTGGAAACCTAATCTGCAAAACAGACAGAGAGTGAGTGCACCTTTGCCTCTCGTGGCAAAGGCCCTCCGATGCCAAAGTTAGTATCACGTACTAGCAATTTAACCCTAATTATCAGTAGGAAAGCAATATGAATATTGTATATTGCGTACCTCTTTTCAATGAGTTTACCTCGTATTTATAGATTCATAGATGCTTGCTGTCCAAGTATCCGTATTGTCCTAGGTTTCCTACCTCGTATAGGAAACCCAGGATATCTTGGATTCTCGTTCCCTTATTAGTTCATTACCTTAGTCCTTTTAGGACTCTTTTCCTTAATGAGCCGAACATCCCATTCCTATTGGGTATCTTTTACAGATCTACTTTCTTGGGATCTCATACTACTGCTTCTGGACTCTTCCAGAATGTTCTCTTTACTTCAATATCTAATAGGACTGCTTTCCTTGTTCGGCCGTCTCATGGCCGAACAAAGGGACTGGGCCAGTTACCTCACATGTAACCGGTCCTTTAATAATCTGAACCATTTCTTTCCTTAGGGGGCTCCCCTCCTGTTCGGCTCTCTCATAACCGAACAAGGTACTTTGAACAGTGGCTTCACGTGTCACCGGTCAATTGTGTTGACCTTTCATAAGCTCCATGCTCGGGTGCTTCTTGGGCCTGCTCGGGAATACCTCCCTACATTTCTTTATAGGCCCCTTTACTTGCTCGGCGGCCAACTTTCCATCCTCTCGTAGGATGTCATCCTCGTTCCTGGCATGCTGCTCAACTCTCTCCATTAATTTTGCCAATGTCTGCACGGGACTCATGTTTAGAGACTTACGCAGTTCCCCCCGAACAGGTAAGCCTGTTTTAAACGTAGCTATTGCGTATTCTTCGCTACATCCTTCAATCTCGTTGAAGGTTTCCCAGTACTTTTTCGCATAAGTCCTGATCGGCTCGTCCTCTCCTTGCTTCATAAAAGTAAGACTCTCAAAAGTTTTGGGAGCTTTCCTGCTCGTCAAAAACCGTGCAGTGAACTCCTCGGCCAACTGCACCCATGTTCGGATAGATCGTGAGCCCAATTTATGGAACCATGATAAAGCAACCTTCCCCAAACTTGATGGGAACATCTTGCACATGATTGCATCATCCCCTATATGCATAAACATTGCCTGCTGGTAGTGCTGTATATGGGCTACGGGATCAGCATCTATCTCGTAGAGGATGAATGTTCCGTGCTTTACCCTGGTCGGCAATCTAGCCTCCTGTAACTTTTTTGAAAAAGGGGAGGATGCTATATTCTGAAGTGCTTTCCGTGCTGCTTCTCGTGCAGTCATGGCTTCATCCTTTGGTCCTTTCTTGGACCGAATTTGTTCCCAATCGGAATCAGGTCTCTCGTACCTGTCCCTATGATGTTTTCTACTCCCTTCCTCCTCGGGGGTAGAGCTTCGACCTCTGCTTCTCCTCTTTCTTGGAGATACCCTCCTTCGCTCGGGTGTTCGGATATTGCTCCTCCCTTTTCGTGGAGAAGTTTTATGTCGCCTCGGGGTCAAACTTCTGCTTCTGCTCCTTCTTCTTCGTGAAGGAGCCTTTTGGTATGGTACCAAAGCGTATTCACTCCCTCTTGAATTTCTTCGAGATAATCCGGAGTCCTCTGGATGTTCTCTGATTCTCTCTAATTCTCTGATTTCATGTTCTCGTTTTTTGATCAAACGAGCGTACTCCTCGATTTCTTGTCTTTTCTTATCCAGAACGTCTTCGCTTCGGTATACACTTCTGGAATGTGCAATCGATTCATCCCCTCGATGGGATTTAGTCCTTCTCGTGGACTTTGATGCTGTCTCTCCATCTCTATTTCTGGAATTGTCGTGGATAGTAGGGGGGTGGCCCTTACTCGTGGTCCTCTTGTGTCCTCCTTCGGGCTTTCTCGGAGCCCCGGGTGGAGACTTATCCCCTCCTCCAATTAACACATCTTTTGGGTCGTGTGGCGTTGCTGGATCTACTTCCACCATGGTCGTATTTCAAAGGGAACTCTTTCGATTCCCACAGACGGCGCCAATTGTAGGTGGAAGAATTTCTACCAACGCTTTAGACAGTATTGGATTGTTACGGCTTGTTCGTGCCTCTCCGCCTGAACCCTAATTTGTCGTCGGAAACCTAATCTGCAAAACAGACAGGGAGTGAGTGCACCTTTGCCTCTCGTGGCAAAGGCCCTCCGATGCCAAAGTTAGTATCACGTACTAGCAATTGAACCCTAATTATCAGTAGGAAAGCAATATGAATGCAGTGTATATTGCGTACCTCTTTTCTCTGAGTTTACCTCGTATTTATAGATTCATAGATGCTTGCTGTCCAAGTATCCGTATTGCCCTAGGTTTCCTACCTCGTATAGGAAACCCAGGATATCTTGGATTCTCGTTCCTTTATCAGTTCATTACCTTAGTCCTTTTAGGACTCTTTTCCTTAATGAGCCGAACATCCCATTCCTGTTGGGTATCTTTTACAGATCCTACATTCTCGGGATCTCATTCCTTTAACGGAATATTACTGCTTCTGGACTCTTCCAGAATGTTCTCTTTACTTCTATATTTAATAGGACTTCTCTCCTTGTTCGGCCGTTTCATGGCCGAACAAAGGGACTGGGCCAGTTACCTCACATGTAACTGGTCTTGTAATAATCTGAACCATTCCTTTCTTTAGGGGATTCTACTCCTGTTCGGCTCTCTCATAGCCGAACAAGGTACTTTGAACAGTGGCTTCACGTGTCACCGGTCAATCGTGTTGACCTTTTATAAGCTCCTTGCTCGGGTGCTTCTTGGACCTGCTCGGGAATACCTCCCTACAATCCTGTTTGCTGTCTGGAAACAGAAATCTGAGAATTTCACTGATCTTTGGACAGCAATAACTCTATCAATCCTTGATCATTTTGGGTGATTCTTGGGTCGAAATCGAAGCTCTCGACGCCCTCTACAACATTTGTGAAGAAACTTAGGCCTAAAAATGACAGAAACTAGGAAGAAACAGGCCGTGAACAGAGGGACGTGATATGGACAAAAATTGAAAGGGTGTGATCCCTCTTTTCTTGTTTCTGTTTATGTAATGGACTTGGACTGCTGTATTGTGAGAGAGAAGTGGGGATTTGGGATAAGTATGGAGGTGGTGGAATGCGGAAGGAGAGAGAGATATAGTTTAGGGAGAGTTTGAAGGGGAGTGGAAGATTAGTTTTGATAGAATTTTGGTAAGATAGGATAAGAGATGAGTATGGATACTTATATATCTAAAGTATAAATATATATCCTATATAAGTGTGAAAATAATATCAATTATACACATAATAATGTATAATTAATAATTCAATCTAATTAGTTATTGAATTAAGAATTTAACATTATAAATTTGTAAAAAAAAGGGCAAAAAAAATCCGGGTCGTTATAGAAATCCAATTTCACAGCCTACTTGTGGGGATCGAACTTAAAGCGAGAGCAAAGTTTTGTATAAACTGACTCAAAGGAGTTTGTAGCACCTGTGAGGCTGCACTATTAGGCTAACTCCTAAGTCTCCAATTCAAATTGTTGATATTGATCAAAGCGAGACAGAGAAATTTCTACTACGTACAAAATCAATATCCGCTAAATCCCAAATCTCTCCGACAGTTTTTCCCTCAAGCTGCAGGTACACCAAATAAAGATATAAAGAGGGGAGTTCTTCGATCCACCAACGTAAGAGGCGGTTGTTCCATCGAAGCAATGCCGGTGACCGTAATAAAGGGAACACCCCTTTATTTCGGTTTTGATAACTGCGCATTCTGCAAGCCGCTTGAGAAGCTATCATATCTCATTTGAGTTGGGCCAGCCTCTTTCTGGGGTTTCATACCTTGGGACTTTATGGTCATAATGATGTCACGGTTGCCTTTGGTACCCTAGTGAAATAAATCTTGATCGAACCTATATTTGATTCCGACCCTGAAGAATTCCAGACTGGACTGGAATTTTCCCTTTGTTCATTGGACAGCTAAATATTTAGCCCCTGATGAGCAAATAAGGGAACATTTTTACTGGTTTGCACATTAAGGCTTTTACTGTAGCATATTTTTTCTAATTCCATATCCTGATGCACATGGGCCTAATAAGCTAGCGTACTCAATGAATATGGCTTCTCCGTGATCTTAGCTCGACTGCACTTAATTTGTAGTTCAGGTGATTTGAGTCTAGCTATTTAGGACTTACCTCCAACGCTCGAGTCTAGCTATGTTCTATGGAGTAGAACATATGTATAAAATCTTACGCCAATTCTTGAATTATTCACTGTTTTTTTGAATACAAAGGAGCGAGATATTTCAGAAAAGCCCGTGGTATGTAATCAATCAACTGGCAACGGAACTAAAAGAATTGGAACTGTACGTACCACTTTTCATGATCCTTTTGCCGATACATGAGTGAAACCAAATCTTAACAACAAATGCGTTTTATAAACACTTTCCAGAACAAGTTCTTGAAAACATTATGGAACAGGTGAAATAAATTAAATAAAAAAATAAATAAAAACCAACATTAGAAAATTAGGAGATCAATTGGACCCATTGAGCAACACTCAGCACACCTTGGTTAATGATAGGTGCTAAAAAGCACCCGTTTATTCCCACTAACTCAGGCTTCGTCGGTTCTATCTAATGTTATTTAACGAGATTTAATTGGTTTGTAGTGTTTCAGGGCTTACGGAGCATTCAGAAAGGATTTGGAGTAATAATCGTGAGTTAAGGATGTTCCATAAGGATCCGCGGCGAGAAGAGGAGCAAAAAGGTGAATGCTGGAAATCTGGTCCGGACCAAGGCTATGTTGGTACGGACGACCAAAGATGGAGCACGATATGAACAAGCTGTTTTTCTGGTCTGGCCAATGGAATTGCTGGTCCGAATCAGCGGGCAACAACACGTCAATTTTACGTTTCGATCGTTTTTAAGTCTTATTTGTTTTGGGCCGAGACTATAAAAGGAAGGCTTTAGTTTATTACTTGGTTACTTTTACTTTTCCAGAGATGACAAAAAGAGGCATGATAGGGAGATTTGTTCATGTCTTCCATGTCTTCTTCAATCTCGATCACATCTTTCTTCTCCATGGCCGGTTAAACCCCCTTGCATGTCTAGGGGGAAGATGAAACCTCGCACCAAGTAACTCTATTTTATGTATGGATTTTAGGTTTATTATTCGGATCAATTGTATAACTAAGACCGTCCCTTTCCGTTTCAATTGAATGGAATGATTTTGATGGTTTTAATCTATTGAGTATTTGTATGCATGCTTTCAAATATGAGTTATACAATGGTTTTCATCTGTTGTGATTAAAGTTCTGAGATAGATCATACTCGTAAGACGGGCCGTGCCGTTAGGTGGCTAGATCGTACTTTTGAGACAGTTCGTGCTATGGGATAATCTATATCTTTTAACAACTCAATTATTTTCTAGATGGTTATTGCTAGGGTTTGCAAGCCCTAATAATAATCCCTTTTGATTCGAATAATTAATATCGCCTATACATGTTGGAGTTATGCGGTCGAGGTGGATTCGAACTCTCAATTTTCTCTCCAATCGTTCCAAACTTTCCAATTAATTATTTTTCTTAGTTTAATAAATTCTCCAAAGTCAAACAACCAAACTTCCTTGCCCGAATTAATCTAAAAATTAATTGAATTTGTCATAACTCAGCCATACTGTCTCTGTCGGAACGATACTCGGTCTTGACCATTATTCTATGGAGTAGTAGTTAATTCTAAGGTTTTATAAATATATTTTTGACGCAGAATGACGAGGTCAGTTAACCACAAACATCATATAATACTCTGGCGGTGCTACCATCCCATTGGGCGGTGCCTTAAATACAATCCTGTAGCATCCATTACCGTTCAAGACACGGGTGCAACCAACTTTACCAATCTCTGCCCCTGCGAATACGAATGTGTAGAGTAAGGTGCACTTGCAAAATTCAACTCTACTATCCCCGTCAGCAGCGACGACACCGTTACATACACATTGTAAGCTTTCCCATACTGTATTGTCTTTGGCTTCTTCACCACCACCGGCCTCAAATTCGAGTTGTTTGCTGATAAATAATCCGGCGAAAATGCCTCGATTCTCGGCTCTGTGGGGAAAGGCTGAACCCACGTGTATACCTCATGTATGTTACTTTCGGTGATCACAATTCTTCCGTCGGGCAATAAATTTGCGGTCGAGTGGTACACTCTGGGGATTGTAGTGGGGTTTAGGATCGTAAAGTGGGTGCCCACAGGTTCGTCGAGTTGGTATAGAACAGGGTTCAAACAAGGATTATTTGCCAATCTGTACCCTTCGGGGCCCTCTTGAGCCCTGTTGATGATTATTACGTCTCCTGTTGGTAACAACATCATCTCCCCCATGTTCCAAACAAGCGGCATGTCCTCCATCTCCCAAGCAGGGTTGGGATCAGTTGCCACGATCTGCCCGCAATTCCCTTGGGCATGTATCGTCAATTTGTGACCAAGGTAGGCGTCGTATTGAGCCCCACCACATATGACGATCGTGACCATAGAATAGTTACCTTCCAATGCTAGCATGGCAGAGGATCCTGCGGACGGGTAGTTACATGGTCCTCCCCCACCATAGGTAAATTTTTTATAATCACATTATTAACGTAATCGTAGAGCACGGATTGTTTATCAGCAAATATAAACATATTTCCGTTTGGGAGAAGGTGAACGAATGGATACAGGTAATCTCCTTCGTTATTTGACACATTGCTGAGGAACGAGAAATTAACCGCGCCGCCGATTCTCGGTGGGTAATATTCCACGCTATTGGCGCCGATACCCCCGACTATTATGATAGAACCGTCGGGGAGTATCTAATTCGTGGTGTACCAACGCCTTGGGACAACGAGATGTTTTGAAGCTCAACCGAATCGCAAGAGGAAGTGTCTTTGTAGGGGGTGAATGTTCGGAACTTGGTGTTGGCGTCGTTGAAGCCGACGGATTAGAGGAGGGTGCCGTCAGGGAGGACTTAGCCTGAGGAGCACCACGTGTCGGTTTGGATCATGAGGGGACAGATTTTGTTGGTTTTGAGGTCGAGGAGAGCGGAGTGGACGGAGCAATCGGTCGTTAAAGCCAGGTCCTTTTGTTCGTTGCTGCATTGTTGGACGCGGTTAACGACTGGAAGTGATAAATTGGACGCGGCGATGTCAGTCGGATCGAGGAGGACGATGTTATTGAACCGGGTGACATGGGGATTAAATGAAGTAATGAGCTTTCCCAATATGATCTGGATTAGTGTTCTTGTTCCCGTTTGGCTTTAGGGGGTTAGTCTACAAGTACAATCTTTGTAACTGCATTTATAATGTGCTACATGGAGTCACTGCAGTATCGTTATGTATTAATATGTTGTACTCTTTTTCCATCATAAATTAGTGTGGAGCACAAGACAAATTAGCGACGTGGGGTGCCTAAGAGGTATTGAATGAGGAGAAATTATTCTTTACTTTTGGAGGAAAGACGTACATGTGGTACGTACTCCAAATATGTTGTGATTAATTTGTAAGTACAGTGGGTGCCATAATTTTTGTTTTGGTAAACTAAATTTGTGGATGAAATTACACTTGGTGTGTTGTGGTTGGTGCATAGCAAGTGCACTAAATAATCCCTCTTGAAGAAGACATAAGGATGTATTTGCTCCAAACAAGAAGAATTAGACGTGTAAGTGTAAATATATGATGGTGTTATTATGGCCAAAAGTACTAATACCATGCTACCTCAAGAAACCAACAATAATTTATCTATTAATATCTGGAATGCCACCAAAAAAAAAACAAATATACAAGATATTACAGTTGCCCTCAATGACTTTTCATATTTTAAAATTATTGATTAATTGCTTCCTTATCAACGATATGAAATACATCAATCACTTGATCTAAACGACATAGTCAAGTTGATGGAGAATTGCCTCTCGTCTCTTAGGAATTTTAGGAATAAAAAATCACAGTTTTTTATTTTTTATTTTTTATCCATTGTTGCAAAGGGGATGGTATGCGAGTTTCTTCATGGGTACGTTTTGGTCAGGGTGGGAGGGTTGCCTAAGAGGGTAATCTATTTAGAATCCGAGTGGAAGGGTCTCTGTGACAGGGTGAGAGGATTGTGTCTTTTGGCTTTATCATTGTTTTTGAGAATTTTTGTTCCTTTGAGGTGTGAGAGGGGGAGGTGGCATGCTTTATCATTGTAGTGGTTTAATGGCCGGGTCTCTTTTTGTGGGGCCTTTGGTTATGTTTTGGTTCTTTGGAAAGCTTTTTTGCAATTAAGGAAATTTTTTTTGCCTTTCAAAAAAAAGAAAAAGCGTAACTGTAGCAAAAACTGTGCAAAAATAATAACAAAGAGCAAAAAAGTAATCTGAACTCACAACTATAGACTCTGAGGTAACTTAGAAGGTCATAGGTATGAAGAACTAGACTAGACAGGAATTTTCCCTTCGTTCATTGAATAGGCCAAGCCAGTTTATATAGTCTTTGGCCCGAACTTGAAAAAAGTTGGTTTGCTTTTACTGTACTCAACGAATATGGCTTCTCGATCTGTAATCTTAAGTCGATTGCACTTTGCAGTTTGGGTGATTTGAGTCTATTTAGGACTCACCTCTAAAATGCCAGCTTGAGTCTATTAACTTGTAGGTTACGTGGAGTAGAACAGATGCATAAAATCTTATGATGATGATTCTTGAAATTAGCATTTTCTTTGAATACACAGGAGGTAGATTTTTTAGAAAAGTCTGTGGTATGTAATCAATCAACTAGCAATGGAACTGAAAGAATTGGAACGTTAACACTTTTCATTATTCTTTTGCGGATACAGGAGTGAAACCAAATCTTAACAACAATTGTATTTTATAAACACTTTCAGAACAAGGTATTGAACGCATTATGGAACAGATGACATAAATATATACTATAAGAAAAGTAAATGAATCCCAACATTTGAAAATTAGGAGATAGAGACCCAAACAGCGACACTTGGCACTCCCTGGTTAACCACAAACATCATATAATACCCTGGCGGCGCCACCTCCGCACTGGGCGGAGCCTGAAACACAATACTGTACTCTCCATTAGATTCCGAAACAGGGCCGGCGATATTCATCTTTATCAATCTCTGCCCCTGTGAATACGAATGTGTAGTGTAAGGCGCACTTGCAAAATTTACCTCCCAATTTCCCGTTGTGTTTGATGGCACCGTTACAGACACATTGTAAAGCGTCGACCCATATTGCACTGACTGTGGGGCGTTCACTATCACCGGTCTCAAATTCGATTTGTTTGCTGATAAATAATCCGGCGAAAATGCCTCGATTCTCAGCTCCGTGGGGAAAGGTTGAACCCACGTGTATACCGCATGCGTGTTACTTCCGGCGAGCAAAATTCTTCCGTCGGGCAATAAATTTGCGGTCGAGTGGTACACTCTGGGGATTGTAGTGGGGTTTAGGGTCGTAAAGCGGGAGCCCGTAGGTTCGTCGGGTTGGTATAGAACTGGGTTCAAACAAGGATTATTTGCCAATCCGAACCCTTGGGACCCCTCTTGAGCCCCGTTGATGATTGTTACGTCTCCTGTTGGCAACATCACCATATCCCCCATGTTCCGAACAAACGGCATATCCTCCATCTCCCAAGCAGGGTTGGGATCAGTTGCCACAATCCGCCCACAGTTTTTTTGGGCCAGTATCGTCACTTTGCGACGTCTGAAGGCGTCGTATTGAGCCCCACCACATATGACGATCGTGGCCGTGGAATAGTTACCTTCCAATGCTAGCATGACAGAGGATCCTGCGGACGGATAGTTACGCGGTCCTCCTCCTATCAGAGGGAAATTTTTTATAATCACATTATTAACGTAATCGTATAGCACGGATTGTTTATCAGCAAATATAAACAGATTTCCATTTGGGAGAAGGTGAACGAATGGATACAGGTTATCCCCTTCGTTATCTGACACATTGCTGAGGAACGAGAAATTAACCGCGCCGCCGATTCTCGGTGGGTAATACTCCACGCTGTTGGCATCGATACCCCCGACTATTATGATAGAACCGTCGGGAAGTATTTGATTCGTGGCGTACCAACGCCCTTGGGACAACAAGATGTTTTGAAGCTCAACCCAATCGCAAGAGGAAGTGTCTTCGCAGGGGGTGAATGTTCGGAACTTGGTGTTGCCGTCGTTGAAGCCACCGGATTGGAGGAGGGTGCCGTCAGGAAGGAATTGGCCCGAGGAGCACCATGTGTCGGTTTGGATCGTGAGGGGACGGATTTCGTTGGTTTTGAGGTCGAGGAGAGCGGAGTGGGCGGAGCAATCGTTCTTTAAAGTCAGGTCCTTTGAGTCGTTGCGGCATTGTTGGACGCCGTTAATGACTGGGAGCGATAAATTGGACGCGCCGATGTCTGTCCGATCGAGGAGGACGACGGTATTGTACCGGGTGACGGCGGCGTGCATGGCGGCAATGCCAGCGTTTTGCACAATGACTTCCCACGTGCCCCCCTGGGCACGTGTTCCGATGATTGTGAGGGCGAAGCACAGGAATTGTAGACAGAAGAAAATGGGAGAGGCCATAGTGAAAGCGAGAGAGAGTGTTCACTGTTCAGTTGTGTGTGTCTGCCCTTATTACTGAGATATCTATATAGTGAGAATGTGAGACGTATATTTATAGATGAGAGAGAGAGAGAGAGAGAGAGAGAGAGAGAGAGCGTCAAATGTGGGGGTTAAGTTGATGTCGACCCTTCACTGTTCTGTTGAGTTGTGAAAAATTATGAAGTAGTAGTTGCCCAACAGATTAAAAGGGAGTAGGCGAATTTTTGCAAAGGTCAACTGAAAGAAAACCCAACGGCCGCCATTCTGCCCTCCACGTCTTTCTCCTTCGTCTTTATTCGCCATGATTTTTCTGGTCGTTTGAGTTTTTATTGTTGTTGTTGTTGTCCTCCGTTTTTGGACACTCGAGAAATAGTCAATGAGTTTCCCACCTAATTTTATTATTTCAAACATGTATGGTTATTACAACTATAATTTCAAACTTTAGATAAACATATCTTACAAGTTTAGACAAACATAGCGTAACCACCTATTGGTGACAGACGGAATTTTTTAGGGCCCAGAGCGAAAATTTAATGTTGTGCCTTTTTTGCTAGAACATTGTAAAGGGTATCAAAATAAGGCGAGCTTCTAAATTTTGAAATTTTCCGAAACCTAAACCGGTCGCATTTTCGGCTTTAGCTCGGAGCCGGTCCTGCTGATCGATGGGTTCCATTGATGCGGAAATGATTGTTGGTTGATTGTTCCTCAATTTTTTTCCCTCTGAATTTCTAGGGGATGAATGTTGGTGTGCCCAGGGAATTATACTGTTGTCATCCGCTGAGAAGATCAGTGAAGATAGGAATTTCAAGGGGAATAGCTTAATTAAGTAGTTTATTGGAAACAACAACTTAATTATAGAAATTGCTTTAATAATGGAAACAACAACTTTCTGGTAACAACAACTAATTAATTCAATGGATAGTACAGAGGCTATTCTCCTAAATTTTTTCTTTAATAATGGTAACAACAACTTCAATCGCTATCTTTATATTCCCTCTCCATCCTAAATCGGTTGCCTTCTTTTGAAAAATCATGCATTTTGAACATGAAAAATAGCAATCTGTTTATGAGAATTCTTTTGAAAAATAATTTACACCAATTGTTTCTTCTTAATGAGATATTATAAATTAGGGTAAAAAATTTGGGAAAAAAATTATCGCTTTTATTTATTTTTTACGTGCAAATTAAATACATAGTTTTTAAAAAGGACAAGCAATTTGGGATGGAAGGAGAGATTATTCTTTGCTTTTGGAGCATGGACGTACATGTGCTACTCCACATGTGTTATGATTGGTAAATACCGTGGGTCTCATAATTTTTGCGTTGGTAAATTTGAGGATGAAATTACGCCTGGTGTGTTGGAATTGGCGTAGAGTATCACTCCAAGAGCACACAATAAAAAACAAAAAAACCCCTCTTGAATAAGACATAAGGATGTATTTGCTCCAAACAAGAAGAATAAGACGTGTGAATATATGATTTATGATGGTGTTATGATGGCCAGAAATACTAACACTATATACTACTTCAGCAAAGTACCACAACTATATATATAAAAAATAATTTATCTATTTATATAAAGAACGTAACCAAAAAAAAATTATTGAAAACCGTGCTTAAGAATTTTGAGATTCCACAACGAATAAGGCCTTACAGACCCATTGGAGAGATGCGCTAAACTTTAATTTTTTGGACTCCATTATTAGTCCACAATAGTGATTCAACAATATTGTATGTCTACAAAATCAGCTTAATCGATCATCACTACATACATGAATAATTTCTATAAAATGGACATTTGATATAATATATTTTAGATTATTCAACTATATATCTTATAAATTTTGTTTATGTAATTACGGATGACCGATCAAGTTAAATTTCTTTTACGGATGTTATCAACAAAAAGTACGGGATGAACAGTTCAGATCACCGTTGTGTGTCCACAAAGGGTGTGAAGGTGGAGTTGATCTCCCTAGCTTTGCATTGATCGGGAAATGGAGGTTCCTCTCATTTTCCACCCATTTTTTTTCTTTTCCTTTTATTTCTTTTTCTTAAGTTCCAAACAGTGTCGTAGTCCTTATTCTTTACCATGATTTTACAGAGGTTCCTGGAATATAATCATTTTCACCCTTTCATCTCCCTTTCCCGTAAAATGGATCCAATCAAATTCCCTGGCCAAGCACATCCACCCCTCCCGGATAAAACGGAACATTTTGTTTCCTCTTGTTTTTTTTTTATAATTTTTTTTTTTACAGACCACAAAATTCATTAATAACTCAATAAAAGATACATCGAGGAAGCCAAATACAAGTCACAAGGAATGAGGCAATACATATAGAAAAGAAAAGGAAATAAAAAGAACATGAAAATACATTGAATGAAAAATTGAATGGACCCCAGAACAAGATACAAGTCTCGGCAGCCATCCAAGATAACGGCCAAAATGATTGGCCAAAATACATTGCTACATCTTACACTTTAACACTGGCAAGAATTGGTAGAAGCAGAGACTTAGAGTAATTATTTAGTGGTTTTGGGGCACCGCCACGTGGTCTAACAATTTTTTTCCCACATATCTGAGGTGTTTAGGGGAGTTTACACACAGTTTGACTAATCTTGGAAAATGTATCGCCCCGACTTTTCGGGAGCAAAATAAAATAATTTTCTTAAGAAAATTTGCTAAATAAATAAAATTTTCTAAATTAAAGTTTAGCTAATACAATCTCAAGAAAATTTACTGATTCAAAATATATTAATTTCAGAGCTTACTCTAGGCTTGATACGAATCCCGAGCATACTCGATGTAACAACTCCGATTTTTCGTTCAATAAAAATCTCGTTGTTATTCGAAATTTCTTAATTTCTCTTAATTGCTTGTTGGTTTTCTTATTTAAATCTTATTACGGTTGGTCTTTAAGAAATCGAATGCCTTATTATCGTATTTCCCGACTAGAAACCCTAATCGCATTTTAGTCCCTCAAGAATCGTTTCTTAACTTTTAGTCCGACTTAACAAGCCTAGTTAGCTTCTAACCGGCTTGATGGAGTAACCTAACTAAAAAGTTACCTAGTTACTTTTCCCTAACCAAAGAATGACCATTTTACCCCTCTTGAACCTTTTTGAACCTTTTGAACCCTAGACTAGGAATTGATTATTTATTTTCTTTTATTATTTTGGTTTTATTCTTTATCCTTTGGACGATAAATGTTAGGGGAATTATTACCCATTGGATAAAAGAAATCCATTTCTTTATAATAAAAGGATTTTGAAAGATTTAAATAAAAGTACTATGATTGACATTTGAAAAGTACTTTGAATTATTTTTTTATATAAAAGTACCCAAGTAACCTTGGACCATTGGTTAATAACCATTAGGGTAATCTTTACCCATTGGACAAAAGCCTTTTCTTTATTTAAATGGTTAAGTACATATATATATAAACACATGGGATTTTACAAAAGGACATGTAGTCTTTCCAAAAACATAATTTATTATTTAAAGTACCCGTACCTTATTATCCATTGGATAATAACCATTAGGGATTCTATTAACCATTGGGTAATAGGCTCATCTTTCAAACAAAGTACTTATCCCATTAAACTAATGTTTTGTTAAGATTCCCCGGAGTACAAAAGTACATTATTTTATTAATCAAAGTACTCGTACTTTATAATTGTTTATTGGGGAAATCTTGACCCTTGTAAGACTAAATTGCCCTTAGTACCAAAAGTACCCTATATTTATTTGTATTCTTACATGTTTGTACATACATATATGTGCATATATAGCTAGTACATGGGAGAGAGAGAGAGAGAGGAGAGAGGAGAGAGGAGAGAGAGGAGAGAGGAGAGAGAAAGCCGAGAGAGAGAGAGAGAGAGAGAGAGAGGCCGAGAGAGGAGAGAGGGAGAAGGAGAGAGAGAAAGGGAAAGAAGAAGGAAGAAGAAGAAGGATTTGATGTGTACTTGACCTTGATCTTTCAAAGTACTTCAAAATCCTTGGTGATTCCTTTCCTAGCCAAATCTTAACCCCATTAACCTCCATTGTACAACTTTCAATTGTTTAAGCCATGAATCTTGTACCAATGTCTCCTCCTTGCCAACAAATCTTCCAAGAATCCCATCCAAGGACTAACATAGCCATGCAAGCCTACCAATTTAGCTTCCAACCTTTCAATCAAAGTATGACATGTGAAATAAAGTGTGACATAGAGAGAGAGAGAGAGGGGGGCCGGCCAAAGAGGGAGAGAGGGAGAGCCTTGCCTATAAATAGAAGCTCATTCCAAGCTTAAACTCACACCTTCTCACTTTGCTCCAACTTCTCTCTAGAATTTCTTAGTGTTCTTGCTTCCAAAGTTCTTCTTTTCTTGAGTTCTTGAGTGTTCTTGAGAGAAACCACCAAACCACCTCCCAAAACCACCGTTAGATCTTTAAAGTAGCTTAGTTAAGTTAGAAAGTTGTTTCTAGGAAGAGAAAAGTTCATATCTCTTCCTTTCGAAGCAAACCGACGCCGTTACGCCGCCGAAATCCAAAACCGACGACCGAACCTTCGTAACCATTTCTACCGCCAAGAAGAACGGTAGAATTCCTTGTCCCCTATCTCTACGTATATGTAGGATTTCCTTAACTTTCATCCCAAGTAGTTATACTTACCTTCTATCTAAGTATAAAGTAGTTTTGTATCAAACAAGTTCATTAGAAAGTAACTTTGAACGTTATATGTGAAATAGATAAGGTTATCTTTGTGAGATTATATGAGATGCATGATGTTGTTATTGTGATTCAAGCATGATTACGTAGTCTAGAATGGTATATTCTTGTTGGTTTCATTTTGAGATTTGATAAAGTACTTGTTATATGGAATGTCTTACACCACGGAGTCTATGCATGATAAACGTGACACGAGAAACAAGATAGTAGAGACATGGCACCTAGGGTGTGTTGACAAAGATGAAAAAGTGTGTATTCGAGAGAGAAAATACTTTGAACTACATAATGACCGGTTTTGGGTGCATTATGTGAGTTAGATGTGTGTGTGTATGCCAATGGGAACCCGGCGCGGCGGAACCATTGTGAGGATACTCGGGAACCCGGCGCGGCGGAACCGAGGTAGGGTGTGTGCTTGGTTATCCGCGGTACGAAGCAATGCGGTTGTGTGCCAATGGGAATCCGGCGCGGCGGAACCATTGTGAGGAAACTCGGGAACCCGGTGCGGCGGAACCGAGATTGGGTGAGTTAAAAAGGAGTTTTTGGGTAAAAAGGGAAGTGAGTTGATAACATGGTCTACGATGAGTCTAAAAGATGAACACAACGTTAGTTGAGTAAGGAACGTGGATTTAATACTTGTTTGGACTTTATGCATGATCTAAATTGTTGTTAATATGCTTTTATGTTCATAAGTTAAGGGTTAGGGGGTTTGGATTATGCTATTGAGCGTTAAGCTCACGGTGTTGCCTTTTTGGTGACCCTGGCATATTATACCGGTGGCGACGCGGGTATAATATGTCAGATCTCATAGATGAGCAGGGCGAGCTGTATACCTTGGAGGCCTTTGGAGCCGAAGAGCTAGCTGTGATGGAAGAACAAGCGGAGCTGTAGTTAGGAACCTTAGTTCCCTCCTGGTTGTAATAAAAAGTACTTCCTTTATGTTTTTGTTGTAATAAAGAGCCAGACTCAGCTTTTATTTCAATAAAATGTTTTAATTAACGTACCTGAAATTCGGGACGTTACACTCGATCTCCGTTCCTGATATTCTTTTCGTGTCAAACTGCATTATCATTGAATCCTGCGCCCACTGGCAAATTGATCGCCGAAGCAAACGATTTGCCAGGATACAGACGTATCCGTGAGTGATAAATCACCCAGTAGAATAATCCAAACCAACGACCCCTCTTACTTTACAGCTAACAAGTAATCGGATAATAAGGATGCGACAAGTAAAACATAGATTTTTCCATATAAACCAGTTATTACTATCCATTAACGTAATGTGAAATCTAAGATCTCTCCATGAGATCTTTCCTCCTCCAACCGCTAGCCATGCTCGGTCCTATGAGATCACTTTCCTTTGCTGTCGCAGATACACCTAAGTTATATACTGAGTGTGCATCCCAATAACTACAACAAGGAGAAAGTTTATCATACCTGAACCACAACTAGGGTTCGCCTATCTTATACACCACTTCACAAATCACTTCACAATCATCACTGGATACACGCCAGTTTATCAATTCATCACTGTACACTCGTCAGTTTAAATCTCATCACAAATCTCATCATATCTCAAAATCACGCTTGCAGGCAATCTAAAAATAAAACTATCCAATTCATCCATTACCTAGTATCGTCTAGGTAAATTGTATTCGCATACCACCCGATATCTCTAGTGTCCAATCTAGCATATCAAGTAAGTGTTTGAACAATATGCATATTACCAAAATAATGATTGAAATAAACAAACAATAAGCGAGGAAATCACGTAACTTTTTATGAACGGACCGTTGCCCTTAGTCTTGTATGATCAAAAATTAATAACAATACAAGAAATTTTTATCAAAAATAAATAAATAAATAAATAATAATTTTATTCAAATGTTAGTAAGTCTATACTTTTATTAGTCGATTTATGAAGTTAGATTACCATATTGGTGATAATATAATAGTGGGTCGAAACTGTACAGTTAACTATCTCGGGTTTAAAACTGCAATTTGTAAATAACGTATCATTAAATTTTGGACCAAAACAATACATTCAATAGCCTAAAGAGGTTAGCTGTATTTTTAGTGTTAATTTTCAAAAACAATACGTCTAGGAACATTGGGTTTTAAAAAAACCGGGGAAAAACGTCGGATTATATGATTTCGATTCGTGGGTTCGATTTTAGTAATTGAAACTTGTTAAAAATGCTCATGTAAAGAGTACATATACTTAGGGAGAAGTAGGAGAAGGATTAATCTACCTTTAATCCGGACAAAATGATTCGGTAGAGTCCGGTGGGTTTTTGTTTGGCGGCGAAAGATCGGTATTCTAGCAACAACTTTGGACTGGAATAACTTAACCAAATTTCCGCCATTTTGGACGATTCTTGTGTCTAACGCGAAGATCTTGAAACGACCTACAACTTTTGTGAAGAAGTCAAAGCCCGAAAACCTTTCGAACTAGGAGAAAAGTGGGGGTTTTCATAAGTCCTGTTTGCTGTCTGGAAACAGAAATTCGAGAATTTCACTGATCTTTGGACAGCAATAATTCTATCAATACTTGACTGTTTTGGGTGATTCTTGGATCGAAATCGAAGCTCTTGACACTTTCTACAACATTTGTGAAGAAACTTAGGCCTAAAAATGACAGCAACTAGGAAGAAACAGGCCATGAACAGAGGGACGTGATATGGACGAAAATTGAAAGGGTGTGATCCATCTTTTCTTGTTTCTATTTATGTAGTGGACTAGGAATGTTGTATTGTGAGAGAGAAGTGGAGATTTGGGGATAAGTATGGAGGTAGTGGAATGCGGAAGGAGAGAGAGATATAGTTTAGGGAGAGTTTGAAGGGGAGTGGAAGATTGGTTTTGATAAAATTTTGATTAGATAGGATAAGATATGAGCATGGATACTTATATATCTAAAGTATAAATATATGTCCTATATAAGTGTGAAAATAATATCAATTATATACATAATAATGTATAATTAATAATTCAATCTAATTAGTTATTGAATTAAGAATTTAACATTATAAATCTGTTTAAAAAAGGGTAAAAAAAATCCATGTCGTTACAATCTACCCTTCTTAACAAAATTTTGTCCTTAAAATTAGGGTGTAAGTTCTAGTGGAAACATACGAGGGTAGATTGCGTGCATAGTATCTTGTCGTTCCCACGTTGATTCGTCAATTCTTCGATGTCGCCAAAGGATTTGGACGAGTTGAATGGTTTTGCCTCAGATGTACTTCTCACTATGATCCTAGATCTCCATTGGTTGTTCTTCGAAGGTGATGTCTTCGTTAAGTTTGATGAGTTCCTAATTATTGATTTAGGACATGTATTTTTGGAGCATGGACATGTGGAACACATTATAGACTCGATCCAATTGTGGCGGCAGTGCCAAACGATATGCTACTTTCCCAATCTTCTCCAAAATTTCAAAAGGTCCAATGTAGCACAATGATAATTTCCCTCCTTTCTTTCTTTCTTCTTATTCTTTTTTTTTTCTTCTTCCAAATCAAATAACTCCTTGTTGTGGCCGAATTTTTAAGAACACAAGCTCTCCAGTCTAAAAGGTCAGCGGTCTAGTCCTTCTATAGACGGAGCTCTTTTGTCGACTTTGTGTGGCCAGAAGTCATTGGCTAATGGTCTTGACCTTTTCTGTTGTCTTTCGAACTAACTCTGGTTTTAATAGGTTTGTTTCTCCTAGTTTAGTCCAATCATATCGGCGATTCACAGGGTCGCTCCTACAAAGCTTCGTATGGTGTCATTTCTATGCTGGATTGATAGTTATTGTTGTAGGCAAACTTGACTAGAGACAGATGTTATTCCCATCTTCTTTAAAAGTCCAGGGCACAAGCGCGGAGCATGTTTTTTAAGATCTGGATCGTCTTTTAGGATTGTTTATCTGTTTGTGGATGGAAGACAATGCAGAGACAAAGATCGGTTCTCAATGCTTCTGCAGGCTTTTCTAAAAAGGTCAACGTGAATCATGAATCACGATCACATATATACGATACACCGTGTAATCGCATGATTTCTCAAATGTAGAGTCAGCTGAGAGTGTCCATTGAATCCATCATATGCTTTGGTATAAGTGTGTGTATTTAGTCAAACAGTTGACTATCACACAAAAGGAAGTGTTCAATTGTGGGGACCTAGGCAATCTCGTCTCAAAATTCATGGTGATGTGTTCCCGTTTCCATCTGAGTATAGGTAATGTTGTAGGGTCCCATCTGTTTTTAATATTTTGCTTTTACTTGTTGGTATGTGAGACATGTCGGAACGTATTTGTCTACATCCTTTGTTCTACCCCACCAGTATTGTCGGCAGAGATCTTGGTATGCCTTGGTGTTCTTCTAGTGGACGGTGAAATTGAAAGGATGGAACTCCTTAAGTACTGCTTCCCGGAGGGTACCGATGTCTGGTACAAAAATTCTTCCCTGGAAGCGAAGGCTCTTATCAGCATGGATCTCCCACCGGGCTACTGCTTTTCCAATTGAGAGTTGATGTCAGATGAAGTCGCATTCTTGTTCAAAGTTTTGGGCTAAAAGAATATCTCGGTGTAAAGCTGGAGTTGCGATCACGGCGAAGAGACACGCGTCGGTGCCTTTTGCGGTTGGCTGAAACTTGAATCCGTTAAGGTCTTCCATTATCTTCCATTCTCTCATAGCTAAACCAGCCACTTGTCCTCGGTTCTTGCAACTCAGCGCATCAGCGACCTCGTTTGCCTTTCCTCAAACTGCTCTTCGTATAGATAATGTCGTCAAGATCTTGGGGCAACTACTACTACTGCTAGCTCCAAATCGTGAGTTGGATAATTCTTTTCATGCGGTCTCAATTGTCGAAATCTGTAAGCAACGACCCTTCTATTTTGCATGAGTACTGCTATCATTCTATCTTTGAATGCATCGTATTACACTGTATACCCAACGTTTCGCTCGGAAATGGTTAATATAGGGGCACTGGTTAATCTGTTCTTAAGTTCTTAGAACGATTTTTCACATGCCTCGCTCCACTTGAACGTAACCCCTTTTAGGTCAGTCGAGTCCATGGCTTAACCAAAATAGAGAAATCTTGAGTGAACCTTCTGTGGTAGCCAGTTAATCTCAAGAAATCTCTAATCTCGAACACTATTGAGGGTCTTTTCCAGCCCATGGCCGCTTCTACCTTACTGTCATTTGCTGAGATTCCTTTCTCTGACACTACGTGTCCTAGGAATTTGACTTCTTTCATCTAGAATTCACACTTGTTGGCTTTTGCATACAGATGATTGTCTTGGTCTCCTGAAGTACTTGTAGGACAATTCTCAAATGGTCTTCGTGTTCTCTCTCCGTTGGAGAGTATACAAGGATGTCATCGATGAATACTACAACAAATTTGTCCAAGTACGGCGTGAAAATTTGGTTCATCAGGCACATGAAAACTACAAGATCATTGGTTAATCCAAAAGGCATGACTATGAACTCATAGTGTCCGTAACGTGTGCGGAATGCCGTCTTAGGTATATCACAATCTCGAATTCACAATTGGCGATATTCCAGACCTTAGATCAATCTTTGAGAAACAAGTCGACCTTCTCAACAAATCGTCTATTCTTGGTGGAGGGTATCGGTTTTTTTTTTTATTGTGGTTTTGTTGAGTTGGCGGTAGTCTATATAAAGTCGGAGTGTTTCTTCTTTCTTCTTGACAAATAGGGCAAGGGCTCCCCATGGTGAGGTACTGGATCGGATAAAACCTTTTTCTAAAAATTCCTGCAGTTGCGTTTTCAACTTGTGTAGCTCTGTTGGAGTCATCTAATACGGCCCATGAAAATTGGAGTCGTACCGGGCTATAGCTCAATAGTGAGATCAATTTCTCTTGGTGGCCGTAATCTTGGTAATTTCTCAGAGAACACTTGTATTCGCAGATGATGTGAGGAAGACCCAACTCCATACGATCTGATTCTTTCAACTTGAGTATTGCTACTCATTCAGAGGGCTTATACGCCACCTTGCTTTGTGCGCGTTGGGTGTAGAAAAGTCTTGTCTACCCTCCTTAAATGAGTAAGACCTCACTTGCAAAAATGATTTTTCGCTTCTCTTTATCACTTTTGATAATAGTGCAGTTGGCTAATAGTTGAATCTTGACATCAAAGTTAATTCATCTTGTGACCTAAGAATCACGGGCTAAATGCAGGTCAAGACTCCTTCCACTATGATCTATCCATCGAGGGGCTGTTTGGAGCTTGAGGTTGGAGTTTAGGTGTAGTCAGTAATTGCTCGTACGAGCTGCACAACGCAGTTGATACTCTATCTTGCGTTGGGATTTGAGTTGGTATTGATCTTGGAATTCACCTAATCATTGTTGTCGATGTAGGCTACGTTGTCGTTGGCATCAAGGCTACACGTATTGTCCTTTTGGAGGGATTGACAAAGTGACCACAGAGAATGATATTGTTGGCCCTTTATGCCAATCTTGTAATTACTGGTCTACGAGGTTAGGTTTAGGGTCATGAGGTTTTTAAATATTTGATTCTCAAAAGGAAGCGCGTGCAACAACATTCACACTGATCCTATCCTACTTTCGATCATTGTCCGCCTAGAGAAAAGAAATTCTTTTTCGACAGGTACTCTATTTATTGAGTAGCCTCTTTCGACAGTACCTTATCCTCCATTGTCGAGATTTGTCTCTTTGTCTTCTTCGTACGGGGATTCTTCGTCTCGTTTGATCAACCAACAAATGGTAAAAGGGAAATGGCTCCTCTGTCGCTTCCTTCTGATCAAAGTCAATGTCGATTTCGTCACTTCTCGGAGTTTGAATTGCGACAGGTAAATAAAATATTTATATGATATAATTAGGTAAGATATATCGTAGTTTAGGGAAGTAATAGATACAGTAAACGTTTAGCTATTCGGATTTACACTCTTAGAATGGGGTCTACCCAATCTACCCAAGGCCGAGTGTTGAACCTAGGCTCTAATACCATTTGTAACGCTCCGATTTTTTGGGAGTAAAATAAAATAATTTTCTTAAAAAAATTTGCTAAATAAATAAAATTTTCTAAATTAAAGTTTAGCTAATACAATCTCAAGAAAATTTACTGATTCAAAATACATTAATTTCAGGGTTGACTCTAGGCTTGATACAAATTTTGAGCATACTCGATCTCCGTTCCTGATATTCTTTTCGTGTCGAACTGCATCATCATTGAATTCCCTTTATTGAATCCTGCGCCCACTGGCAAATTGATCGCCGAAGCAAACGATTTGCCAGGATACAGACGTATCCGTGAGTGATAAATCATCCAATAGAATAATCCAACTCAACTACCCCTCTTACTTTACAGCTAACAAGTAATCGGATAATAAGGATGCGACAAGTAAAACAGAGATTTTTCCATATAAACCAGTTATTACTATCCATTAACCTAATGTGAAATCTAAGATCTCTCCACGAGATCTTTCCTCCCCCAACGGCTAGCCATGCTCAGTCCTATGAGATTACTTGCCTTTGCTGTTGCAGATACACCTAAGTTATATACCGAGTGTGCACCCCAATAACTACAACAAGAGAAAAGTTTATCATACCTGAACCACAACTAGGGTTCACCTATCTTATACTCCACTTCACAATCATCACTGGACACATGTCAGTTTATCAATTCATCACTGGACACTCGCCAATTTCAATCTCATCACAAATCTCATTATATCTCAAAATCACGCCTGCAGGCAATCTAAAAATAAAACTTTCTAATTCATCAATTACCTAGTATCGTCTAGGTGAATTCTATTCGCATACCACCCCATGTCTCTAGGGTCCAATCTAGCATATCAAGTAAGAGTTTGTACAATATGCATATTACCAAAATAATAATTGAAATAAACAAACAACAAGCGAGGCAATCCCATAACTTTTTATAAACGGGCTGTTGCCCTTAGTCTTATATGGTCAAAAGTTAATAACAATACAAGAAACTTTTATAAAAAAAAAAAAAAATAAATAATAATTTTATTCAAATATTAGTAAGTCTATGCTTTTATTAGTCGATTTATGAAGTTAGATTACCATATTAGTGATAATATAATAGTGGGTCGAAACTGTACAGTTAACCATCTCGGGTTTAAAATTGCAATTTGTAAATAACGCATCATTAAATTTTGGACCAAAACAATACATTCAATAGCGTAAAGGGGATAACTATATTTTTAGTGTTAATTTTCAAAAACAATACGTCCAGGAACAGTGAGTTTTCGAAAAACAGGGGAAAAACGTTGGACTATATGATTTCGATTCATGGGTTCGATTTTAGTAATTGAAACTTGTAAAAAATCCTCATGTAAAGAGTACATATATTTAGGGAGAAGTAGGAGAAGGGTTAATCTACCTTTAATCCGGACAAAACGATTCGGTGGAGTCCGGTGGGTTTTCGTTTGGCGGCGAAAGATCGGTATTCTAGCAGTAACTTTGGATTGGAATAACTTGACTAAACCTCTACCGTTTTGGACGATTCTTGTGTCTAACGCAAAGATCTTGAAACGCCCTACAACTTTTGTGAAGAAGTCGAAGCCCGAAAACCATTCGAACTAAGTGGGGGTTTTCATAAGTCTTATTTGCTGTCTGGAGACAGAAATCCGAGAATTTCATTGATCTTTGAACAGCGATAACTCTATCAATCCTTGACCATTTTGGGTGATTCTTGGGTCAAAATCGAAGCTCTCGACGCTTTCTACAACATTTGTGAAGAAACTTAGGCCTAAAAATGACAACAACTAGGAGGAAACAGGCCGTGAACAGAGGGACGTGATATGGACGAAAATTGAAAGGGTGTGATCCCTCTTTTCTTGTTTCCTTTTTATGTACTGGACTAGGAGTGTTGTATTGTGAGAGAGAAGTGGGGATTTGGGGATAAGTATGGAGGTGGTGGAATGTGGAAGGAGAGAGAGATATAGTTTAGGGAGAGTTTGAAGGGGAGTGAAAGATTGGTTTTGATAGAATTTTGGTAAGATAGGATAAAAGATGAGTATGGATACTTATATATCTAAAGTATAAATATATATCCTATATAAGTGTGAAAATAATATCAATTATATACATAATAATGTTTAATTAATAATTCAATCTAATTAGTTATTGAATTAAGAATTTGTAAAAAAAAGGGCAAAAAAAATCCGGGTCGTTACAGAAAACCAATTTCACAGCCTACTTGTGGGGATCGAACTTAAAGCGAGAGCAAAGTTTTGTATAAACTGACTCAAAGGAGTTTATAGCACCTGTGAGGCTACACTATTAGGCTAACTCCTAAGTCTCCAATTCAAATTGTTGATATTGATCAAAGCGAGACAGAGAAATTTCTACTACGTACAAAATCAATATCCACTAAATCCCAAATCTCTCCGACAGTTTTTCCCTCAAGCTGCAGGTACACCAAATAAAAAGATAAAGAGGGGAGTTCTTCGATCCACCAACGTAAGAGGCGGTTGTTCCATCGAAGCAATGCCGGTGACCGTAATAAAGGGTACACCCCCTTATTTCGGTTTTGATAACTGTGCATTCTGCAAGCCGCTTGAGAAGCTTTCATATCCCATTTGAGTTGGGCCAGCCTCTTTCTGGGGTTTCATACCTTGGGACTTTATGGTCATAATGATGTCACGGTTGCCTTTGGTGCTCTGGTGAAATAAATCTTGATCGAACCTATATTTGATTGCGACCCTGAAGAATTCCAGACTGGACTGGAATTTTCCCTTTGCTCATTGGACAGCTAAATATTTAGCCCCTGATGAGCAAATAAGGGAACATTTTTACTGGTTTGCACATTAAGGCTTTTACTGTAGCATATTTTTTCTAATTCCATATCCTGATGCACATGGGCCTAATAAGCTAGCGTACTCAATGAATATGGCTTCTCCGTGATCTTAGCTCGACTGCACTTAATTTGTAGTTCAGGTGATTTGAGTCTAGCTATTTAGGACTTACCTCCAACGCTCGAGTCTATTAACTTGTAGTACGTTCTATGGAGTAGAACATATGTATAAAATCTGACGCCAATTCTTGAATTATTCACTGTTTTTTTGAATACAAAGGAGCGAGATTTTTTAGAAAAGCCTCTGGTATGTAATCAATCAACTAGCAACGGAACTAAAAGAATTGGAACTGTACGTACCACTTTTCATTATCCTTTTGCCGATACATGAGTGAAACCATATCTTAACAACAAATGCGTTTTATAAACACTTTCCAGAACAAGTTCTTGAAAACATTATGGAACAGGTGAAATAAATTAAATAAAAAAATAAATAAAAACCAACATTAGAAAATTAGGCGATCAATTGGACCCATTGAGCAACACTCGGCACTCCTTGGTTAATGATAGGTGCTAAAAAGCACCCGTTTATTCCCACTAACTCAGGCTTCGTCGGTTCTATCTAATGTTATTTAACGAGATTTAATTGGTTTGTAGTGTTTCAGGGCTTATGGAGCATTCAGAAAGGATTTGGAGTAATAATCGTGAGTTAAGGATGTTCCAGAAGGATCCGCAGCGAGAAGAGGAGCTACAAGGTGAAAGCTGGAAATCTGGTCCGGACCAAGGCTATGTTGGTACGGACGACCAAAGATGGAGCACGCTATGAACAAACTGTTTTTCTGGTCCGGCCAATGGAATTGCTGGTCCGAACCAGCGGGCAACAACACGTCAATTTTATGTTTCGATCGTTTTTAAGTCTTATTTGTTTTGGGCCGAGACTATAAAAGGAAGGCTTTAGTTTATTACTTAGGTTACTTTTACTTTTCCAGAGACGACAGAAAGAGGTGTGATAGGGAGATTTGTTCATGTCTTCTTCAATCTCGATCACATCTTTCTTCTCCATGGCCGGTTAAACTCCCTTGTCTAGGGGAAAGATGAAACCTCGCACCAAGTAACTCTATTTTATGTATAGGTTTTAGGTTTATTATTCGGATCGATTGTATAACTAAGAACCCTTTCCGTTTCAATTGAATGGAATGATTTTGATGGTTTTAATCTATTGAGTATTTGTATGCATGCTTTCAAATATGAGTTATACAATGGTTTTCATCTGTTGTGATTAGAGTTCTGAGATAGATTATACTCGTAAGACGGGCCGTGCCGTTAGGTGGCTAGACCGTACTTTTGAGATAGTTCGTGCTATGGGATAATCTATATCTTTTAACAACTCAATTATTTTCCAGATGATTATTGCTAGGGTTTGCAAGCCCTAATAATAATCCCTTTTGATTCAAATAATTAATATCGCCTACACATGTTGGAGTTATGCAGTCGAGGTGGATTCGAACCCTCGATTTTCTCTCCAATCATTACAAACTTTTCAATTAATTATTTCTCTTAGTTTAATAAATTCTCCAAAGTCAAACAACCAAACTTCCTTGCCCGAATTAATCTAAAAATTAATCGAATTTATCGTAACTCAGCTATACTATCTCCTTCGGAACGATACTCGGTCTTGACCATTATTCTACGGAGTAGTAGTTAATTCTAAGGTTTTATAAATATATTTTTGACACGGAACGACGAGGTTAGTTAACCACAAACATCATATAATACTCTGGCGGTGCTACCATCCCATTGGGCAGTGCCTTAAATACAATCTTGTAGCGCCCATTACCGTTCCAGACACGGGTGCAACCAACTTTACCAATCTCTGCCCCTATGAATACGAATGTGTAGAGTAAGGTGCACTTGCAAAATTCACCTCTATTGTCCCCGTCAACAGTGACGACACCGTTACATACACATTGTAAGCTTTCCCATACTGCATTGTCTTTGGCTTCTTCACCACCACCGGCCTCAAATTCGAGTTGTTTGCTGATAAATAATCCGGCGAAAATGCCTCGATTCTTGGCTCCGTGGGGAAAGGCTGAACCCACGTGTATACCTCATGCATGTTACTTTCGGCGATCAAAATTCTTCCGTCGGGCAATAAATTTGCGGTCGAGTGGTACACTCTGGGGATTGTAGTGGGTTTTAGGATCGTAAAGTGGGAGCCCGCAGGTATAGAACTGGGTTCAAACAAGGATTATTTGCCGATCTGTACCCTTGGGGCCCCTTTTGAGCCCCTGTTGATGATTATTACGTCTCCTGTTGGTAACAACACCATCTCCCCCATGTTCCAAACAAGCGGCTTGTCCTCCATCTCCCAAGCAGGGTTGGGATCAGTTGCCACGATCTGCCCGCAATTCCCTTGGGCAGGTATCGTCAATTTATGACCTAGGTCGGCGTCGTATTGAGCCCCACCACATATGACAATCGTGGCCATAGAATAGTTACCTTCCAATGCTAGCATGGCAGAGGATCCTGCAGACGGGTAGTTACGCGGTCCTCCCCCATCAGAGGTAAATTTTTTATAATCACATTATTAACGTAGTTGTATAGCATGGATATTTTATCAGCAAATATAAACAGATTTCCATTTGGGAGAAGGTGAACGAATGGATACAGGTAATCCCCTTCGTTATCTGACACATTGCTGAGGAATGAGAAATTAACCGCGCTGCCGATTCTCGGTGGGTAATACTCCACGCTGTTGGTGCCGTTACCCCCGACTATTATGATAGAACCGTCGGGGAGTATCTAATTCGTGGCGTCCCAACGCCCTTGGGACAACGAGATGTTTTAAAGCTCAACCGAATCGCAAGAGGAAGTGTCTTTGCAGGGGGTGAATGGTCGGAACTTGGTGTTGGCGTCGTCGAAGCCGACGGATTGGAGGAGGGCGCCGTCAGGGAGGACTTGGCCCTAGGAGCACCACGTGTCGGTTTGGATCGTGAGGGGACAGATTTTGTTGGTTTTGAGGTCGAGGAGAGCGGAGTGGGCGGAGCAATCAGTCGTTAAAGCCAGGTCCTTTAGGTCGTTGCTGCATTGTTGGACGCCGTTAACAACTGGAAGTGATAAATTGGACGCGCCGATGTCAGTCCGATCGAGGAGGACGACGTTATTGAACCGGGTGACATGGGGATTAAATGAAGTAATGAGCTTTCCCAATATGATCTGGATTAGTGTTCTTGTTCCCGTTTGGCTTTAGGGGGTTAGTCTACAAGTACAATCTTTGTAACAGCATTTATGATGTGTTACATGGAATCACTGCAGTATCGTTATGTATTAATATGTCGTACTCTTTTTCCAACATAAATTAGTGTGGAGCACAAGATAAATTAGCGACATGGGGTGCCTAAGAGGTATTGAATGAGGAGAAATTATTCTTTGCTTTTGGAGGAAAGACATGTGGTACGTACTCCAAATATGTTGTGATTAATTTGTAAATACAGTGGGTCCCATAATTTTTGTTTTGGTAAATTAAATTTGCCGATGAAATTACACTTGGTGTGTTGTGGTTGGTGCATAGTATTGCTTCAGTGCACTCAATAATCCCTCTTGAATAAGACATAAGGATGTATTTGCTCCAAACAAGAAGAATGAGATGTGTAAAAATATGATGGTGTTATTATGGCCAAAAGTACTAATACCATGCTACCTCAGGAAACCAACAATAATTTATCTATTGATATCAAGAATGCCACCAAAAAACAAAAAAACAAATATACAAGATATTACAGTTGCCCTCAATGACTTTTCATATTTTAAAATTGCTGATTAATCACTTCCTTATCAACGATATGAAATACATCAATCACTCGATCTGAACGACATAGTCAAGTTGATGGAGAATTGCCTCTCGTCTCTTAGGAATTTTAGGAATAAAAAATCACAGTTTTTTATTTTTTTATTTTTTATCCATTGTTGCAAAGGGACTATTCGTACTGGGATGGTATGCGAGTTTCTTCGTGGGTGCGGTTTGGTCAGGGTGGGAGGGTTGCCGTAAGAGGGTAATCTATTAGAATCTGAGTGGAAGGGTCTCTGTGACAGGGTGAGAGGATTGTGTCTTTTGGCTTTATCATTGTTTTTGAGAATTTTTGGTCCTTTGAGGTGTGAGAGGGGGAGGTGGCATGCTTTGTCATTGTAGTGGTTTAATGGCCGGGTCTCTTTTTGTGGGGCCTTTGGTTATGTTTTGGTTCTTTGGAAAAGATTTTTTGCAATTTTAAATGTCCCCGATACATTGAATCGGGGTAAGCACCTACGAAACCAAATTCTTGAAAATATTTTTGTTTTTAAGTAAAGGTTGGATTTCTTCTCTATTTCTTTGTGCACAGGGAAGAACCTGAAAGAAAGAGGACTCCCACTTCAAACTTGCAATCGAGGGCACTATTAGATCGCATTGAATATTGTCGATTGAGAATTGAATTTCATATTGATTAGTCCAAAACAGTGGGTAATGGAAAATTGGAAATTTTGAATTTTCTATTCGAAATGAAATGAAACAGATTAGATTTGTTGAGAAGTGCAAAATCGTATTCTTGATGTCCTACTTCGGGGATGTTTGCATGGATTCATCTAAAAAACATGTTGAGAGGCCTTTGTCGATCTCTCTTCAACTGCTGCTGTTTAAACTTTAAAGGATTGTATTTGGACTTGAATCCTTACTTAGCCATTTGTCTATTGAAACCCTTATTTAGTCATTTGTCTTTTAAGTCTGAATTATAATTTTTTTGTTGAGATCCCACCGCGAAGTTTTGGTAGAGGCCTGGTGAGGCTAGGGCGGAGCAACATTTTGTTAGCTTATATGGCCTGCCCGACCATAATCTATCGGTTTGTTGTGGCTTTCTACAATATATGATTGTGTTATCTTGTGTGGGGAAAGTCTTCAATACACACCCTTTTAAGGTGTGTACCATATGCGCGCACCTATTGTATGGTTCATATTGTGCCACCTCATAAAAAAATTACTTGTAGGACTGATCATTCATAACATTTTATTTCGTATCGTAACTTTTATACTAAAAATTCATAACTTTTCATCATATAATTCGTAATTTTTGATTAATACATTCATAACATTTTGAGAATCATCACATTTTAGTGTGTTACAATAAGGGTACATATGATACACACCCAAATAAGGGGTGTGTATTGTAGCACTTCCCTCTTGTGTGAGTAACTTTGTTACATTTATTTGAGGGTTCCAAACTAAAACCAAGCTTGTATAGCTTAGATGAGCGATATGTGATAGAAAATACATCACTTTCGTCGTGTAAAGATTGTCCACTCCGGAAAGTAGTACAATACAATCTCCGAATCAAGAAATATAGTACTTCCATTCATTATAAAGTTTTTGACACCAAATTATGCACAAAAGTACTTTAATTTTTATCTAAAAATTACATGCCTTTCCGTAGAGAATTATCGTTGAGGGACGAAGGGTGTGGTGGTGGTGAAGTGATGACGGTGGTGGTGGTGAAGTGATGATGGTGGCGGTGATGATTTGGTGGTGGTGGAGTGGGGATGGGATTTGCGGTAATGCAATAGTAAATTGCGGAATTTTTGGCCAACATGAGTGGGTTTTGTCCCAATCAGTGTTTCCATATTCGGTTTCTTGCTGAATTTAGGTTTTGGGCCTCGGATGAACATATGATTATTCTTTGCGTTGTTTACTCGGTTGAGTCTCGGATTTGAAATATGATACTGTCATTCATTGTACCTATTAATCTTTGTAAAAATTTAAAAGATTAATGAAATTTTTTTTGCCTTTCAAAAAAAGAAAAAGCGTAACTGTAGCAAAAAGTGTGCAAAAATAATAACAAAGAGCAAAAAAGTAATCTGAACCCACAACTATAGACTCTGAGGTAACTTAGAAGGTCATAGGTATGAAGAACTAGACTAGACAGGAATTTTCCCTTCGTTCATTGAATAGGCCAAGCCAGTATATATAGTCTTTGGCCCGAACTCGAAAAAAGTTGGTTTGCTTTTACTGTACTCAACGAATATATATGGCTTCTCTGTAATCTTAAGTCGATTGCACTTTGCAGTTTGGGTGATTTGAGTCTATTTAGGACTCACCTCTAAAATGCCAGCTTGAGTCTATTAACTTGTAGGTTCCGTGGAGTAGAACAGATGTATAAAATCTTATGATGATGATTCTTGAAATTAGCATTTTCTTTGAATACAGAGGAGGTAGATTTTTTAGAAAAGTCTGTGGTATGTAATCAATCAACTAGCAATGGAACTGAAAGAATTGGAACGGTAACACTTTTCATTATTCTTTTGCGGATACATGAGTGAAACCAAATCTTAACAACAATTGTGTTTTATAAACACTTTCAGAACAAGGTAGTGAACGCATTATGGAACAGATGACATAAATATATACTGTAAGAAAAGTAAATGAATCCCAACATTTGAAAATTAGGAGATAGAGACCCAAACAGCGACACTCGGTACTCCCTGGTTAACCACAAACATCATATAATACCCTGGCGGCGCCACCTCCGCACTGGGCGGAGCCTGAAACACAATACTGTACTCTCCATTAGATTCCGAAACAGGGCCGTCGATATTCATCTTTACCAATCTCTGCCCCTGTGAATATGAATGCGTAGTGTAAGGCGCACTTGCAAAATTTACCTCCCAATTTCCCGTTGTGTTTGATGGCACCGTTACAGACACATTGTAAAGCGTTGACCCATATTGCACTGACTGTGGGGCCTGCGCTATCACCGGTCTCAAATTCGATTTGTTTGCTGATAAATAATCCGGCGAAAATGCCTCGATTCTTAGCTCCGTGGGGAAAGGTTGAACCCACGTGTATACTGCATGAGTGTTACTTCCGGCGAGCAAAATTCTTCCGTCCGGCAATAAATTTGCGGTCGAGTGGTACACTCTGGGGATTGTAGTGGGGTTTAGGATCGTAAAGCGGGAGCCCGCAGGTTCGTCGGGTTGGTATAGAACTGGGTTCAAACAAGGATTATTTGCCAATTCGAACCCTTGGGACCCCTCTTGAGCCCCATTGATGATTGTTACGTCTCCTGTTGGCAACATCACCATATCCCCCATGTTCCGAACAAGCGGCATGTCCTCCATCTCCCAAGCAGGGTTGGGATCAGTTGCCACGATCCGCCCACAGTTTCCTTGGGCCGGTATCGTCACTTTGCGACGTCTGAAGGCGTCGTATTGAGCCCCACCACATATGACGATCGTGGCCGTGGAATAGTTACCTTCCAATGCTAGCATGACAGAGGATCCTGCAGACGGATAGTTACGCGGTCCTCCTCCTATCAGAGGTAAATTTTTTATAATCACATCATTAACGTAATCGTATAGCACGGATTGTTTATCAGCAAATATAAATAGATTTCCATTTGGGAGAAGGTGAACGAATGGATACAGGTTATCCCCTTCGTTATCTGACACATTGCTGAGGAATGAGAAATTAACCGCGCCGCCGATTCTCGGTGGGTAATACTCCACGCTGTTGGCGCCGATACCCCCGACTATTATGATAGAACCGTCGGGAAGTATCTGATTCGTGGCGTACCAACGCCCTTGGGACAAGGAGATGTCTTGAAGCTCAACCCAATCGCAAGAGGAAGTGTCTTCGCAGGGGGTGAATGTTCGGAACTTGGTGTTGCCGTCGTTGAAGCCGCCGGATTGGAGGAGGGTGCCGTCAGGAAGGAATTGGCCCGAGGAGCACCACGTGTCGGTTTGGATCGTGAGGGGACGGATTTCGTTGGTATTGAGGTCGAGGAGAGCGGAGTGGGCGGAGCAATCGTTCTTTAAAGTCAGGTCCTTTGAGTCGTTGCGGCATTGTTGGACGCCGTTAATGACTGGGAGCGATAAATTGGACGCGCCGATGTCGGTCCGATCGAGGAGGACGACGGTATTGTACCGGGTGACGGCGCAGTGCATGGCGGCAATGCCTGCGTTTGGCACAATGACTTCCCACGTGCCCCCCTGGGCACGTGTTCCGATGATTGTGAGGGCGAAGCACAGGAATTGTAGACAGAAGAAAATGGGAGAGGCCATAGTGAAAGCGAGAGAGAGTGTTCACTGTTCAGTTGTGTGTGTCTGCCCTTATTACTGAGATATCTATATAGTGAGAATGGGAGACGTATACTTATAGATGAGAGAGAGAGAGAGCCAAATGTGGGGGTTAATTAAGTTGATGTCGACCCTTCACTGTTCTGTTGAGTTGTGAAAAATTATGAAGTAGTAGTAGTTGCCCAACAGATTAAAAGGGAGTAGGCGAATTTTTGCAAAGGTCAACTGAAAGAAAACCAACGGCCGCCATTCTGCCCTCCACGTCTTTCTCCTTCGTCTTTATTCGCCATGATTTTTCTGGTTGATTGAGTTTTTATTGTTGTTGTTGTTGTCCTCCGTTTTTGGACACTCGAGAAATAGTCAATGAGTTTCCCACCTAATTTTATTACTTCAAACAAGTACGGTTATTACAACCATAATTTCAAACTTTAAATAAACATATCTTACAATTTTAGACAAACATAGCGTACCCACCTATTGGTGACCGACGGAATTTTTTAGGGCCCAAAGCGAAAATTTAATGTTGAGCCTTTTTTGCTAGACCATTGTAAATTGTATCAAAATAAGAGGAGCTTCTAAATTTTGGAATTTTCCAAAACCTAAACCGATCGCATTTTTGGCTTTAGCTTGGAGCCGGCCATGCTGATCGATGGGTTCCACTGATGCGGGAATGATGGTTGGTTGATTGTTCTTCAATTTTTTTTCCCTCTGAATTTCTAGGGGATGAATGTTGGTGTGCCCAGGGAATTATACTGTTGTCATCCGCTGAGAAGATCAGTGAAGATAGGAATTTCAAGGGGAATAGCTTAATTAAGTAGTTTATTGGAAACAACAACTTAATTATAGAAATTGCTTTAATAATGGAAACGACAACTTTCTGGTAACAACAACTAATTAATTCAATGGATAGTACAGAGGCGATTCTCCTAAATTTTTTCTTTAATAATGGTAACAACAACTTCAATCGCTATCTTTATATTCCCTCCCCATCCTAAATTGGTTGCCTTCTTTTGAAAAATCATGCATTTTGAACGTGAAAAATAGCAATCTGTTTATGAGAATTCTTTTGAAAAATAAATTGCACCAATTGTTTCTTCTTAATGAGATCTTATAAATTAGTGAAAAAAATTTGGGAAAAAATTATCGCTTTTACATTATTTTTTACGTGCAAATTAAATACATAGTTTTTAAAAAGGGCAAGTAATTTGGGATGGAAGGAGTATCTGGTATAGGGGCAGAGCCATGTTTTTTAGGCAGCAAGGTCAAAATTTAGCGAGTTTTTTTTTTATTAGCCAGTCGAAAGAAGAATTAAACTAAAAGGATAATTGTAAGGTGAATATGTGCATGATAGTCTCATTCCTAATATTATTAACTTTCGAAAAGAAGACAACTATTGGAATTTTTATGCGTTTGAAGTAAGTTGGGGCGGCAATTTAGGTACAAACTATCAAATACCCTTATGGGAAATCAAAGTGAATGGGATCAAGTTACCCTCGATTGCGTGTACCATATATACCTCCACTGCTGTCTCGTATCTTTGTAAGTTTTACTGGCTCTGCCGTGTAAAACCGCTTTTAGACAACCTTCAACAATTAACAGCTCCATTCAAGTAACATGGGGAAAAACTTATTCACAGACCTCCATGAATAAGTTTTTACGGAGTGCGATCTCGGCCGTCCGTCCGTTCGTTTTGATTTTGGACGGCCCTGATGTTAATGAAATTTTTTAGGAGAAGAGTTTATTCTCTTCCCCAAAGAAATTTCACTAAAATCTGGACCGTCCAAAGCCAAAACGGAATCGCGAGATTGAGCGGTTCCGTACGTGAACAGCATGTAATTAAATTTATATTTCATTACAATTCATGGTAGATTATCGTCTTTGTAACCTATTTATATTAACCTCTTTATCATGTTTAGGATACTCTAGGTTATAAAATTTATCTTGTTTGTCGGAATGTTCATATGTAACAAATATACAATGTTTGTCGAAATGTGCGTATATTACAAAATTATCATGTTAGTAAAAATGTCATTAATATTTTTGTAATGTTTATCATGTGTGGATATCGAACTTATCCTGTTTGGCAAAATTGTCAGTAAGTACGATCAATAAGTCCGTTAAGTTTATCATATCTGCAAACCGGCAAGTAAAATAACGAGAGAGAGAGAGAGAGAGAGAGAGAGAGAGAGAGAGAGAGAGAGCATTGGGCTTAGAAAAATGTGTTATGCATACATACGGATAAATGTTCGGTTTTTCAAATTTGAGGATAGCAACTTAATGATTCAAACAAATTCTAGGATGATAATTTTTTTTGAAAGGTAAAAAAATTTCATTAATCTTTGAAATTATTAGAAAGTCCTATAGGAACAAAGAGACAGCATCATATTCAAAGAATAATCCTATGCCTAGTTCGAGACCCAAACTCTTGATTGGCAAGAAACTAACTGAAAATATCCATAGAGACGTAGCCCACACCACAAAGGCCGAAGCCAAGCCTAAGAAACAACCTACGATACCCAAAGGCCTAAGCGCACAGGACCAATATTTAAGTTAACAAATACTTAAAATAGTGCTCAACTTTTTATATAGATGCATACCATATCTTAGAAGGCCATTTCTTCAAATACTAACATTTCTTTTGAATACACAAGTGTTTGATTTTTAGAGAAGTCCATGGTACAATAATCAATCAACTAGCAACGAAACTAAAAGAATTGGACAAGTACATTTTTCCTTATCTTTTTTGGATACATGAGTGAAACCAAATCTTATCAACAAATGTGGCTGATAAACACTTTCAAAAAAGTTCTTGAAAACATTATGAAACAGATGACGTAAATTATTCAAAAGAATGAGGCAAATTAGGAGATGACGATTTGGACCCAAACAGCAATACTTGGCACTCCTTGGTTAACCACAAACATCATATAATACCCTGGCGACACCACCATCCCGTTGGGCGGCGCCTGAAACACAATCCTGTACTGTCCATTAATTTTCGAAACAGGGCGGACGATATTCATCTTTACCAATCTCTGCCCCTGTGAAAACGAATGTGTAGAGTAAGGTGCACTTGCGAAATTCACCTCCCAAGTCCCCGTTGAGCTCGACGGCACCGTTACATACACATTGTAAGTACTATTCCCGTATTTCACTATATTTGGCCCCTTCACCACCACCGGCCTCAAATTCGAGTTGGTTGCTGACAAATAATCTGGTGAAAACGCATCAATTCTCAGCTCCGTGGGAAAAGGCTGAACCCAGGTGTATGCCCAATGCGTGTTACTTCCGGCAAGCAAAATTCTCCCGTCGGGCAATAAATTCGCTGTCGAGTGGTACATTCTGGCAATTGTACTGGGGTTTAGGATCGTAAAGCGGGAGCCCAAAGGTTGGTTGGGTTGGTATCGAACTGGGTTCAAGCATGAGTTATTTGCCAATCCGAACCCTTGCGACCCCGTTTGAGCCCCGTTAATGATTAATACGTCTCCCATTGGTAGCATCACCATTTCCCCCATGATCCGAACAAGCGGCATGGTATCCATCTCCCAAGCAGGGTTGGGATCTGTCGCCACGATCCGCCCGCAACTCCCTTTGCCCGGTAGATTCACAGTCTCATTATTGTAGGCATCGTACTGAGCCCCACCACAAATGACGATTGTGGCTGTGGAATAGTTCCCTTCTAATGCGAGCATGGCAGAGGATCCTGCGGAAGGGTAGTTGCGTGGGCCTCCCTGCAGCTGAGGATAAGTTGTTACAATCACGTTTGTTGCATAGTTGTATAGCACGGATTGATTGTTAGCAAATATAAACAGATTTCCATTGGGGAGAAGGTGAACGTATGGATACAGGTTATCCCCTTCGTTGTCCGCCACATTGCCAAGGAACGGGAAATCGACCGCGCCATTGCCTGTCGGCGGGTAATACTCTAAGTTGTTGCCGCCAACGCCCCCGACTATAATGATAGTACCGTCGAGGAGTATCTGATTCGTGGCATACCAACGCCACACGGACAAATTGATGTTTTAAAGCTCAACCCAATCGCAGGAGGAAGTGTTTATGCAAGGGGTGAACATTCGGAACTTGTAGGAGCCGTCGTTCCATCCACCGGATTGGAGTAGGGTTCCGTTCGGGAGGAATTGGCCCGAGGAGCACCACGTGTCGGTTTCGATCGTGAGGGGACGGATCGTGTTGGATCCGATGTCGAGGAGAGCGGAGTGGGCGGAGCAATCGTACGTCAAGGCCAGGTCGTTCGAGTCGTTGCGGCAAGGGGCGCCAGCCGGGAGCGATAAATTGGACGCGCCGGTGTCGGTCCGGTCGAGGAGGACGACGGTGTTCCATCGGGTGACGGCGGCGTGCATGGCGGCGATGCCGGCGTCTTTCACAATGACTTCCCACGAGCCCCCCTGGGCACGTGTTCCAATGATCGCGAGGGCGAAGCAGAGGATTTGCAGACACAAGGAAATGGGAGCGGCCATAGTGAAACTAATTAGCAAGAGAGTGTGTTCACCGTTCCGTTGTGTATTGTGTCTACCGTTGTTTGAACTGTGATATATATAGTATATAGGGAAGCAGCTAGAGACAGGATTGTCAAATGTTGATATATCGTTCACTATTCCGTGGAGCGTTTATTCGGACGATCGTTGAGGTGGGAAAAATAATTGTATATCCAACGCTTTGACAGAGTCCCTCCCGCAAACAGTTGCCTTCCAGCTGTTCGATCTCTATGTCCTTGTTCTTCATCTTCTTCTCATCTTCTTCTTCTTCATGGTTTTTCTAATCGTCTGCGTTGTTCTTGATTGTAATATTCAAATTAAGAGCTAATTATCCACCTCCCCCACCCACCGGATTCTATTAATTTCTAGCTCAACTCAACGTACGGGAATGATTGGCGGGTTGATTGTTGTTTGTTTAAATTATTTTTCCCGCGTAATTAATTTCTAGTGTATGATTTTTGGGTTTGGCCTGGGAATGGAACAATTCTGTTCGAGTGGATGATTGCCGGTTGAAACCAAATATATATAATAATATAAACGGAAACAACTTCTTTAATCACAATCTCTCTCTTTTGTTCTTCTTATTCTTCAATTTCTAGTTGGTGATTGTGATAAACGTGTAGAGGAAAATCTCTACTTTAATTTACATATATACACCAAGCTTCTAACGAGAGATTCATTAACTTCCTAAGTTGCGGACCTCCCATTTTCCGATCGAATTTCAATGATCTGAGCCGTTCAATGGGTCCTTAAGTGTTCCTGCCAGAAATCGGCAAAAAATATGACCAGGAAGGACTTGATTTGAGTAATTTTTTTATTGAACCGTTCAGTTTTTTTAATAGTAGATGTAGATATATATGTACACATATATTTATATCGGTTTTGCTGACCTGCACCCGCTAGGCGAAGGATAATATACATTGTGGGGGAGGATGTGTTGCAAGCTATTCAACTTTTCTTTGACACTGGAATCATGCCAAGACAATGGAATCGCACGGCTATAACTTTGGCTCTCAAGATGGCTTCTCCTTCATTCATTAAGGACTTTCGTCCCATTGCGTGTTGCAATGTGGTTTACAAATGTGCTACAAAAGTTTTGGCAAACAGGTTACAAGCTATTCTCCCTCCCATTGTTAGCCCCTTTCAGTCAGCATTCATTAATATATTGCTAATGCAAGAGCTTGTAAAGAACTATCACAAGGACAATGGCCAACCTAGATGCGCTATTAAGATGGACCTCATGAAAGCATACGACTCAGTCGATGGAAATTTTGTCTTGGATATGATGAGAGTTATGAAGTTTTCTAATCAATTCATTCTTTGGGTAGAGGCTTGCATTACTTCCCCTATGTTTTCAATTGTCATTAATGGTGAGCTATAAGGTTTTTTCCTTGGGAAGCGAGGCCTTAGACCCAGATCCTCTCTCCTCCTATTTGTTTCTGTTGGTTATGGAAGGTTTCACTGGTCTTTTGCAATACAAAGTTCGACAAAACGAGGGTTTTATCTTCCATACTAAGTGTAGAAGTCTCAATATCACCCATCTCATTTTTGCTGATGACTCATTTGTTCTCTGTGGGGCTGATGTGGTTTCTTTTCGATTGATTGCTGACTCTTTGTCAGACTTTTACCACTTCTCTGCGCTTCAGCCAAACATGCAAAAAAGCACTATATTCTTTGCTGGGGTGGAGGCAGCTTACAAAGAGGCTTTGCAACTAGTCCTTCCTATCCCTGAAGGCTCTCTCCTAGTAAAATATCTAGGAGTTCCTTTAATCTCTACGAGGCTCAGTGCTCATCATCGTGCTCAGCTGAAGGAAAAGACTTTGGTCAGAATACAATCTTGGTCCAATAAAACCCTTACCTATGGTGGTCGGCTCCAACTCATACAATCAGTTCTATTTAGCATTCAAATCTACCGGTCTTCTATTTTTATTTTGCCTCAATGGGTGCTGAATGACATTGTACAGCTATTACGATCCTTTTTATGGTTTGTTCCTGATTTAAAGCACTCTGGTGCAAAGGTGGCATGGCATGCAGTGTGCGTCCCTAAAGAGGAAGGTGGGTTGGGCCTTCGTATGCTGAAAACTTGGAATAAGGCTTCTATGATGCGCCATTTGTGGGCTATTTGCATGAAGGCAGATACTCTATGGATTAAATGGATTCACAAGTTTATTTTAAGGAATCATAGTGTATGAAGGGTAAAAATTCCTCAAGAGGCTTCTTGGATTGTTAGAAAACTTCTCAAACTTAGGGATGAGATTCAGCCTTGGATCAAAGACATTATTAGTGATGGTAAGTCTACATATCTTTGGGTTGACAATTGGCATAATTTGGGTCCTCTTTGCAAAAGATTTGGTGATTGTATCAAATTTTGTTCCCTCTTTAATCCATAACGTCTCTGTACCTGACTGTGTGCGATGGACTTTGTGTAAATCTGGAGTATATAGTTCAAAATCAGCATGGCAGTGAATGAGCAAGTTTTCCCTTTGGTCCCATGGGCTAATTGTGTTTGGTTCTCACACCATGTGCCAAATTGGACTTTTATTGAGTGGCTGGTGTTTCTGGGTAGACTTCCACTAAAGATAGACTTTATAGCTTGGGAGTGGTTAGTGATCAAAGATGTGTGCTTTGCCAGGTTGAAAACAAATCACGTGAACACTTATTTTTTGCTTGTGCATTGTAGAGACCCATAATTATTTTCTCAAATTTTAAATGTTTAATACGTATTTGGATTATCAAAGTATGGATAATGATGTAGATATGAGTTGGGTCAATGTGAGATGACTTGTAAGTTGTGGGAGTTGACGTAATGCAATAGGAGTGGAAGGGTGTAAGTGTTATATGTGCTATATGAGTCAAAAAAATTGAGGCAGGGAAATCACTTTCCCTTTACTCTTTTTTCTTCTTCCACGCTGTCTTCCCTCTCTCGGCTCTCACCTCTCTCACCTTCTCTCTTCGATTTCGTCTACTACGAATGAGATTTCGGAAAAATCCCAAGTACTAAAGTTGTTCTACGCGACGAGAGCTTCCTATCCTTCCAAGAAAATTCATGATCGGAGCACTTCGAAGTCTCCTCCATGTTCGGGCTTGCTTCTAACCTTCGAGGTAGGGATCTCCTGCCTTCTTTACATGTTTAAGTGTTGGTTTAATGTACGAGGATCAAGTTTGATCATTTATTTTGAGTCTTGAACAAATCTGGTATATGCTGAAAATTTCGTCGGTTTTGGAAATCTGTCTTTTAGGAGCCCTTCTGCTAGGAATCAATTTTTGGTATCTTCATAACAGTTAAAGTACGTTTCAATACGAAGATTTCGGTACCAAGATCATGAAAAACCGATAATCACACAATTAGTTATGAATTTTTGAATATCGGCTGTTTCCTGGATACGCGAATCTCTGCGTGGCTGTCTTCTTTTAATTTTCTGGGCATGATGAACAATTTGGTGGCTTTGGGTCTTTTACAGGAGCTGCATGTTTAAGTTAAGAAGGGATTGGCGTTGGAATCAAGTGATTCGGTTAAATATACAATTTTTGGTGAATTTCTAAAGTAGGGCTGGTTGACTGGTGCTAAAATGGTTGCGAATCTGTTTTTCTTTTGATTGTTGGGTTAATGTCCTTTCATTTATGAACCTGAGATTTTTACTGAGTGTGGTGCTTGTAGTGGTGCAACGTTTGGTGTTGGTTTTAATATTTTTGGGTTTAAGATGAAAAGGTTATGATTTTTCTAAGAGAGTGGCAAATTTGCTCAACGGAAATTGTGGTGCCTTGTGTGCTGGGACTTTTGGGGGGTTTTGGAAGAATTGAGTTTTAATGTAGGGATCTCTCTCTCTATGCTTGTTTATGTGGTAGTTTAGTACATTATTGAGTGTCTAAGCCCTATGCTTGAGGTGGGTGTGACTTGGGGAAAACTTGAATCATGAATTAAAGTGATACGAGGACATTAGCTAGTTTATGCGCACTGTGTGTTTGAGGAAATGGAAGTAATTTATATGGGCTCAAGTCTATACCGAGTATACTCGTCTCTTTGCATTTACTAGTGGGTGAAAGGAATTTCGTGGTATATGGCTTGGGATACTCGTTGAATACATGTAGGTAGCTAATGTTTTTATTGTTGAGACTTCATTGAATTTTTGTTCTACATTCATTCATTTTGATGAATATGGGTAATTTCCTTTATTCGGGACTTGATTTGAGTTCGTGGTTTAATAGCATTCTTTTGAGCATTTGAAGGAAAGGAAAAATTGGAAATGCTTAATGTAATGCATAGATTATTTTTGCTGTGTTGGCTTGACTTTGAATTGGGATTTTTGAACTTTGTAAATATTGAAAGAGAAGAAAGCGTGAAAACCTTTTCAATACTTATATATAAAAAGAGTATGTTTGGTGTATCAAGCTTTGCATATTCATGGTGAGTTTCCTTATTGTCGAAGTGCGGTATTGTTCGATGTGTCATTGTTACTTCATATTCTAACTCTACAAGCGTAGTGTGTATTTTTGGTGAGAGGTTAGCTAGTTGTTTAAGAAAAGAGAGAAAACATTTTATTAAAGAACTCAGATAAATCTGTGGGTCACTGAAATGGAAATTGAAAGAGTAAAGATCGATTTGGTGGTAATGGTAAGCTGAGGTTTCTAGTACATTTATGTGTGTGGGCGAGAACGTCAGTATTTGATAATGGAGTTAAATATTTCCCAGCATGAGTATGGTATTTGTGTTCCACTTTTGATAAAAACAAATATGCTTTCGGAAAAAATGTTTTTCCTTGATATCTGTCTTCACTTCTGCATATAATTTAGGTATGGATATCTCTACGAGCTAGTGTAGCTCACCCTATCCTTTCAGGTACTCGTCATGACACTTAGCTTGGATTGCATGGAGTGCACATTGAGATGTCTCTTGAGAGCTTCATTGGTATCATTAAGGAAGTGTTATCATCTAGTCTAATTCATGTGGTGTACTTTACTCGCAATTGAAGGTTGTACCTTTTGATTAGAATATATGTAAAGCCATGTATAAACTCCTCTCCTTGATTTTTTGTGAAGCCCCTTTTTGTGGAAGACGTTTGGGAGATTTTATGTAAAAAAAAAAAAAATTAGAGAGAAGAGGAAAAAGAGACTTTTGTTGGTAGAAAATGTATTATTATTTTAGCTGAAAATCGAGGGCGTGACATGCATATTCTAGTGCAGTATGGGATACACTCTTAAAAAGGAACAATATATTTAAACAGAGTGCTACTCTTGCTGATGAGATGGCTTGGGCTGTCAATCATAGAGCTGGCAATTCATGTTTATGCACAGTATACAAATTTTCTTTGGCTGCCTCCATTTAATAGATTTGGAGAGAGAGGAACAAGAGGATTTCTTAGGGGCAAGGGGACTTTGAGTCTGAGTACTCTGATCATTGAAGAGATTAGAGCTTGCTTGTGTTCGTGGAGTGGTGTGAAGCCTTGTGATGCTACTCGTTTGGTAGCTAGGACATGGTGTCTTAGCTCTAGATTTTTTGATCAAATGTAAAGTCTTGTTGCTTTATTTTGTATTTTTTCGAGACATATAGGTGGTTGTCAGGTTGTGTCTAGTTCTCTTTTTTGTAATGCTAGGTCTTTTCCGTGGTTTATAGTTGGTTTGCTTTATAAAATGGATTAATTACAAAAAAAATAAAAAATTATCAGATATCAATGCACCTTTTATCTATTATCTTGCACTCTTTGGACGTATGTTAGAATAATCCTATTTATATTTATTTATCAGAATTATTATGAGTTGACCAGATGTTAAGATCAAGAGACATGTTGATATACGATGGCCTGTTTCTTGGGAGTAAAAGAAAACATTGATTATCCATGTGCATCAAGCGCTTCAGAACGTAAAATTGTGTTTTAAAGTTGTACGTATGCATGCATCGAACTGTTTTGAACTTAATTGTGGCTGAAGTTGTATTCTAATTAAACGTGTGTTCAAGAATTTATGACATCTCTTGGGCTTTAGATTAGTCCTTCCGTCATTGTCATTATTAAGTAACTTATTTTTTTTTGTCTTTATTTGAATTTTTTTACTTTGCATTTGTTTATTTTGTGTCAAATTTTTGTGATTTATTAGTAAAATTTTTTGAATAAAGAAAAAAATAAGTAAAAAAGACAACTTTTTATTTTACTTATTTTTTTCTTTTTTAAAAAAATTATGAGTTTCGATCAAAATTTTATACTTTTCCGATTTTTCTCGCCGAAACGAATTAATAAGTCAAAAGTTTGATGCAAAATTAACAAATGCGATTGTTTTTTGAACAAAGACAAAAAATAAGTTATTATTTGACCTTTAAACCAAATCCACCCTAAGAAGGGTATTTGATCTCTCCCTTTTTTCTTTTTTGGGATCTTAGATCTCTGTTGTCCCCCATAATTATTTTTCTCCCAGAGGGGAATGTAATACTGACAATCTCTTGCATTCTTTCTCTGTTCTACCACTATTTGTTTCCTTTCTTTTAGTTTGCCTGGTTGATTGCTCAACCTTTAGTTAGTTTTCCTGTTTTGCTCCGGGGCGGTGAGCAGCATATGATTGTTGATAGTTAGAGTTAACTTCATTGGGATGCTAATTTATCCTTGCGATGCCGCTCTTTTTGTCGTTGTATCTTCTATTTCATGTCAATGTTGTACTCTTTTGGTTGGTTTAATATTATGTAGCTTTTTTGTTGTTAAAAAAAAGAAAAATTACTGACAATTTCTACCCATCTGTGCTATATCTCCCATTTCATGATACTCCTCTTGAACTTACAAAAAATATAAATTCGCTTGTTAAACTCAACATCCAACTATCTATATCCAACCACATCATCTGCGCACAAAACAAACCGAATAAAGAAATATCCTCCTCGTAAATTAATAATATGCTTAACAAACAATAAGTACGAGCAAATTATGTTTAAGTACCAATTAAATTGCTCTTACACTATTCCGTTTTACTCTGTCTCTTATTTTCTTTCTCAACACAATTTGAATATTAGGTATCCAGATCAAATCTAACTTTTTACCTTTTCAGTGGTTCATGAATAAGTAATTTAATTACATTATTGGAATAAGACAAATTTTTTTTTTTATCCATTGCAGCAAAGGGCGTTACTACCCGCTCCCTCCCCACCCCCACAACCCCCCCCCCCCCCCCCCCCCACCCCCACCCCGCAAATCCATTGCAGCAAAGGGCGTTTTTTTAATGTCGACAAAAGTGAGCAGTTGTATTTAATTGTGAGGAGAAAGGTTACAAAACAGAGAAGAATCCCCGTGGGCAAATGGCGTTCATTGACCGGACAAATCATTTGAGATGGCAATCAGAGCACAGTATGTGCAGCCCTATTTCAAATTTGGCTAGCGAGATCAGGTTCGCAGAAAATAAAACTAATACCAAGCACATGACCAATAAATCACCGCACTAAATCCGGACAGAAACGAGACTAAATCGTTAATAGAATAAAGCTAAAAATACACTCCTCTTTGTCATTGAGCAGTCCTTTTTTTTCCTAGCCCCCTAGTGATAAGCTCTCAAGCAAGCGACCCAAGAAGTCATACCTTCATATTTGCAAGTGGAAATGAATTCCAGAACAGGGGAGAGAGCGAGGGGGAGGGGCGATGTATGCTGGCCAAAAATGCATCGCTAACTAATTAATCCGTTCAGTTGCCAGGAATGTTGTGCAGGAAAGTTGTTCTCAAGAAAAGTGAAGTAAAGTAAAGTAAAGGAATAAGAAATATATTTTCCTGCGAGTGTTCATTTGACAAAAGAATTTTACAAGAATAATTAAGGTTTAGTTGTTCATTTGTCAGGAAAAAGAAACTTTTGGGAATATTTTGTGAGTGTTTACTCATTTTCCTTTTTCCGCGACGCAAAATCCTGTGTTTTTTGCAGGATCACTTTTGCAGGAAAGTAATTCCTGCAGGAAAATTTAAAAACATGTTTCCCACTACTTTCCTGCCAACTGAACACTACAAAAATCATGGGAAAGTTGATTTTCTCATCCTTTCCTGTACTTTCCTGGCAACTGAACGGAAATGGTCAGAAACTTTGACATACCATTAAATTACACAAGTGGTAATTTGAATTTTAGAAAAGTCCATGGCACAGTAATCAATCAAATAACAGCGAAACTAAAAGAATTGGACGCGGGGGGGCTGCTGTCCCCTCGGGGACAGCAGCGTGCTGCTGCCCCAATTTTGGGGCCCACCTCGGTCTCGCTCCGATGATCTGAATCGTTTACTTTGTAGAGCTCGTCGAGTAGAACAACTATGCAAAAAATCAGCTTAATTGGATATCATTAAGTACCTGATCGGAGCCCATAAAACTCTTAGTCCATGGGTTACAGTGGATTTAATCCAATGTTTCGGATCCATTCTTTTTAAAATAAAAAGGTTCCGATCAAGTATTTAATGATATCCAATTAAGCTGATTTTTTGCATAGTTGTTATACTCGACGAGCTTTACGAAGTGAACGTTTCCGATCATCGGATCGAGACCGGAGTGGGCCCCGAATTCGGGGACAGCAGCCCGCTGCTGCCCCTAAGGGGACAGCAGCCCCCCTCCCTCCAAAAGAATTGGACGAGTACACTTTTTCTTTTATGTGTGCGGATACATGAGTGAAACCAAATCTTAACAACAAATATGTTTTATTAACACTTACAGAACAAGTTCTTGAAAACATTATGAAAAAAAAAGACATAAATATTTAAAAGAAAAACAAATGGAAACCAACATTTGGAAATTAGGATATGACGATAGGGACCCAACGAGCGACGCTCGGCACTCCCTGGTTAACCACAAACATCATATAATATCCCGGCGGCGCCACAATCCCATTGGGTGGCGCCTGAAACACAATCCTGTATTGTCCATTAGCTTCCAACACGATAGGGCGAGGGATGTTCATCTTTACCAATCTCTGCCCCTGTGAAAACGAGTGTGTAGAATAAGGCGCACTTGCAAAATTCACCTCCACTGTCCCCGTCAACGGCGACGGCACCGTTATGTACACATTGTAAAGCTTCCCGTATTGCACCGACTTTGGTGCCTTCGCCACCACCGGTCTCAAATTCGAGTTGTCCGCCGATAAATAATCCGGCGAAAACGCCTCGATTCTCAGCTCTGTGGGGAAAGGCTGAACCCACGTGTATGCCCAATGTGTGTTACTTCCGGCAACCAAAATTCTCCCATCGGGCAATAAATTTGCGGTTGAGTGGTACACTCTAGGGATTGTAGTGGGGCTTAGGGTCGTAAAGCGGGAGCCCAAAGGTTTGTCGGGTTGGTATAGAACAGGGTTCAAAGCCGGGTTAGTTGCCAATCCGAACCCTTGCGACCCTGCTTGAGCCCCGTTGATGATTAGTACTTCTCCTGTTGGTAGCATCACCATTTCCCCCATGTTCCGAACAAACGGCATGGTATCCATCTCCCAAGCAGGGTTGGGATCAGTCGCCACAATGCGCCCGCAAGTCCCTTGGGCTGGTAGATTCGCATTATTATTCTGGTAGGCGTCGTACTGGGCCCCACCGCAAATGACGATTATGGCTGTGGAATAGTTGTCTTTCAATGCCAGCATGACAGAGGATCCTGCGGACGGGTAGTTACGTGGGCCCCCCTGCAGCTGAGGATAAGTTGTTACAATCACGTTTGCATTGTAATCGTATAGAACGGCTTGAGTGTCAGCAAATATGAACAGATTTCCGCCGGGGAGAAGGTGAACATAGGGATACAGGTTATCCCCTTCGTTGTCTGCCACATTGCCGAGGAACGGGAAATTGACCGCGCCGTTGCCTCTCGGTGGGTAATACTCCACGCTGTTGACGCCGATCCCCCCGACTATTATGATAGTACCATCGGGGAGTATCTGATTCGTGGCGTACCAACGCCCTTGGGACAACGTGGGGTTTTGAAGCTCAATCCAATCGCAGAAGGAAGTATCTATGCAAGGGGTGAATGTTCGGAACTTGGTGTTGCCGTCGTTCCAGCCGCCGGACTGGAGGAGGGTGCCGTCAGGGAGGAATTGGCCCGAGGAGCACCACGTGTCGGTTTGGATAGTGAGGGGACGGATTGCGTTGGTTTTGAGGTCGAGGAGAGCGGAGTGGGCGGAGCAATCGGTCGTTAAAGCCAGGTCGTTTGGGTCGTTGCGGCATGGGGCGCCGGCCGGGAGCGATAAATTGGACGCGCCGGTGTCAGTCCGATCGAGGAGGACGACGGTGTTCCACCTGGTGACGGCGGCGTGCATGGTGGCGATGCCAGCGTCTTGCACAATGACTTCCCACCACCCCCCCTGGGCACATGTTCCGATGATTGCGAGGGCGAAGCAGAGGAATCGTAAACAGAAGGAAATGGGAGCGGCCATATTGTAATTAGTGTTCACTGTTGTTCTCTTCTGTTGTGTGTGTCTTACCGTCATTTGAACAATGATATATATAGGGAAGAAGACACACAGGAATGTCAAATGTGGGGGTTAAGTTGATGTTGATTCTTCCACTGTTAATTAATTAATTAAGTAAACGCTTTAACAGAGACCCACGAACAGTTGCCATCCTGTCCTCCTTATCGATCCTCCTCCTCGTCCTCCTTCTTCTTGTTCGCCATTTATTATCCGTTGTGACCCAAGTTTACACTCTAGTGATTTACTAATATTCAATGACTTTCCATTCCACCTCCCCAGTCCCCAACCACTGGATTATTCTATAGCTCAACTCAACGGCGACGGGAATGAATTAATTGTCGGTTGATTGTTGTTTAAATTTTATATCCGCGTGATATATATATATATATATATGTACACATATATTTGTATCGATTATGCTAACCTCCACCCGCTCGGCGAAGGATAATATGTCAGTAAATTTAAGCAAGTTTGGATATCAGTGCATATCTCACGGATATCAAATACATTTTCACAAATATTAATACAACATTCTCGAATATCAATGCACCTTTTACCTAGCTATTATCCTGCACTCTTTGGGTGGATGTTAGAATAATTCTATTTATATTTATTTATTAGCATTATTATGAGTTGACCAGATGTTAAGATCAAGCGACAAAGCATAAGCTTTGAAATGAGCTAATGTGTGCTTAACTACAGATTTGTAATGAAGTGGAAACAACCAAGAGTACCTTGTAAAATCATCAATTATTAACAAGTAGTATCGGAAACCTTTATGAGAAGGAATAGGAGAGGGACCCCACACATTCATATGAACAAGTTCAAAAGGAAAAGAAGTATGAGACTCAGACAAAGGAAAATGTAGTTTATGACTCTTGGCCATGTGATAAGCATTACAATTTACATTTCCAAGTTTAGAGATTGGTAAATGAAATTGGTTTATTAATTAAGGACTGAAACAAAGAAGTACTTGGATGACCAAGTTTATTATGCCAAAGCAGGGTAGTATTAGTGGTGCTTACTAAAGCTGTGGAGGAAAAATCAGAGGTTGTTGAACCTTTAGAGAAGTTCAACAGAGGATACAGACCCTTGTTGCATGGCCCCTAGTATAGAAGATGATTGGACTCCTTGTCCTGAATGACAAGACCATTGGAATCAAAAATAAGGACACAATTATTATCTTTGGAAAACTGGTGTACAAAAAGAAGATTATGAGTGAGAGCAGGTGTATGCAGAATGTGTGACAATCTAAAATGAGCATTTGGTTTAGTTAACACACCTGATCCAAAGTGAGTAACTTGAAGCTGTGACCCATTGCCCACTTGTATACCACCATTCACAGAAGAGAGTTGAGCATACTCAATATTGTGCAAATTATTTGTGATGTGTGATGTAGCCCCACTGTCAAAATACCATGGATTACCTGATGAACCAATATTGGGAAAGCCAACACTTGATAACCTGTATTCATCATGGGAACAGAAAAACCAGTGGGTAGGGAAGTTGGTGGAACTACATTAGGCTCTGAGTTAGAAAAAATCCCCCCAGAAAATCCAGCAACATTTGCCTGTGCATAAGGAGGCCCAGTGGTTGGAGCATAAGAAGTAGGACCATTTTGAGCATAATTCCCAAAAGCACCTTTGGGAATAGAGAACTGTAGTACTGAGGAAAAAGGTCTTGGGGATTGATATTGACCAGGAAATCCATAAGACTGCATGCCATTAGTTTGAAAAGAGGTGGATATAGAGTAGGTGCACGCCACTGTAACTGTTGAAAGCTAGGTTGAGGCAAGTAATTTGTAGGATAAACCGGTGAAAAGGTTTGATCAAAAAGAGAATATTGACCTTCATAATAGCAGTATTGAGTGACATGGTTTGTTTTTCCACAAATGCCGCAAGGGTTTCGGGGAAATCTAGGGCCTCTTCCCCCTCTACCTCTGTTAAAATTCCTAACCTGAGGTTGAAAGAACTGAGATTAGGGTAAGAACTGTTGATGAGGTTGAGGCAAGAACTGTGGCTGAGGTTGAGGTAAAAACAGATTAGAAGATGGAAACTGTTGAGATTCAGAGGCACTAGTATTTGAAGTAGATGCAGAACCATTAGTAACTGAAGTTGATGGCATAGAGGTGGTATGAGTGGCAACTATAGCAGAATTTGTTTCAACAGTTTCAGTAGAATCATGTGACATTTGAATATCCTTACCACTCAACATAGTTACCAATTCATCAAATGAAAGATCTGTGTTTCGGCCACTTGTTTTGATTCCAGTTTTAAAACCATTAAACGCAGGAGGTAATCCATGGAAGGTGTGAAAAATGAGATCCTCATCAAACAGAGGATTACCAGCAACAGATAATCTCTGAGCACAAGACTTTATGGTGTCAACATATGACTCCATTGATGAAGTCTTGGTGAGACTATAGAGTTTGCTTCTCAACTCATGAACATGAGTTTGTGATAGAGAATTGTATCGAGTGTTCAAAGAATGCCAAACTTCATAACTATGACGAAACCCTAACACATATGGCAAGGTAGCTTGAGACAATGATGCAGTTAAACAGGCCAATAACTGTGAGTCGATGAGTTTCCAGAGAGCAAAGTTAGAATTTGTTACCACTTCTCCAGTGGAATTGCGAATCTGAGTTGAAGGACATGCAACCGTACCATCGACATAGCCAAGAAATCCATTAGCATTCAAAACGTTCTCAACTTGCGTATTCCAGAGAAGAAAATTGGAGCTGTCGAGTTTGATATTCACTAAGGAGTGAAAATTGGAAACCAAGAAGGCAAGCGAAGGTGGAAGCGTGACTGCAGATGTCGCCATTGAAGAGGATTCAAGATCACAGAAATAGAAACGAAGAAATTTGAGAAGAGGATCGAGAGACTTTCGTCGTCAATGCTTTGATACCATATGGAATTTTATAGGAAAATGAAAAAATCAAGAGAAAATCATGAAGAACACTAAAACCCTTAGTTGAATCAAGACATGAAATTGATTTTGCCTTTTCTTGCTTAACTGGATACAGATGACATGAGAGGTATATATGCCCCTACTCAACAACTCACAACCGACTTAAAACTTGATGACGTCAAGCTCCACTAACTAATCACTAAGTATACTAAAACACCATTACATCACTTAATCAGAAATTAATGACATTTGCTAACAGCTCTAAGGGGAATGAAATCGCTCGTGAATAGGTTATGGCTAAACAGAAGAACTGTTGCAAAGTGGTAATTAGTGCTTTTTTGTGTGGAAAGGATACTCTTTTGTAATGGAACAATAGGTCGATCTCGTGTACATTCATCGCCGAATGGAGATGGGACTAGAAAGATCGAAATGTACAGAAATACATCCTGGGATTCAGATTTTTTCGGTTGTCTAGCATTGTTTTGAATAAAACAGCTTCATGTTATTCGTTAATCCTGACTAATTACGAACAACCTCATCATTTTCCTTCTTTTGTATTGCTTACTTGTTTTGGTCATGCTTAATTCTTGTAACTGAAATTGGGAAACATGAGCTGATAAGCCTAAAGAACTAGCTTTAGACTTCCTCGAGCTGCAACAAATTGTGCTGTTATTTTTTGTTTTCGGGTAGGCGAAAAAGGATGGAGGAAGGGCCGACGAACATAAGAAAAAGTGCAAGTTCATGCTTATTTTTTGTTTTCGGGTAAGAGAACTACTATCGCAAGTTGTTTCAACCCTGCGACTGCTTGAAAAGGAGCGTAAACTTAAAAGTTTACAAATTTTCTCACACTTTGGAACCTATTATGTGATTTAGAACAAGAAATACTACAAGTTCATTATTCCTGACAAGGAATTTTAGGATTTTCTCTATCTTGGTCATTGGCAATTTGATCCCAATTGGGAGGTCAAGAGGAGGATGGACACCCAAATTGCCTATTCTGAAGTCCAAGATATAGATTAGACGGGAGATTCAAAATCTGGATCATATATTTATATAATCAATGGTTAGGATTTGCTCATAGATTTTTACCGATAAGAGATGATGAGCAAATTCGAATCATTAATTGAAGCAATCAACGATCCAGATCCTGTTACTTGCAAATTCTCGAGCAGAAAAATACTCCCACTAAATCCCACTAATCTTTTTCCTTCGGAGTTACAATATGGCACTTTCTAACGACTTCTCTTTTTGATCAAACGGCCAACTGAAAACAGAATTAACGGAAGCAAGATAGAAACCCTGTAACTGAACAACTATATATACAAACCTCTCTCAAACAAAGAAGCCGCCTCTCTCTCTCTCTCTCTCTCTCTCTCTCTCTGTGATATCATCAGTAAGCGCTCACCACATTCAAGAAAGATCAAGAAAATGTCTGAAAGCAGAGGACTTGATTCAGGCCCAAGTGATAAAGAACGGGAAAAAGGGAAGGATTCAAAGGGTGAAGGAAAAGAAAAAGAAGGGAAATCAGAGGAGAATGTTTCAGAGGAAGCTTCCGTTGCTGATACAGAGGTTGCCGAGAAAAAAAATGTGCGTACTTCTGGAGAAGAAAACGTCGATTCCGATTCACCATCAAAGAAGAAGCTGAAACAGAGCAATGTTCCCCAAGAAAAATCTGGGTAATGATCGATTCTGTTTTTTGCCAAGAAATCTCTTAATTTTCGAGAATTTTCTTGAATCTTCTCTCTCTATATCTATCTATCAATATGTTCGCACAGAGGCATACAATATTAGGGGGAGCATCATTTTCCCAATCAATGCTGTTATGAGATGATCATTAGTGTCCTTGATTACATCTTTGTGCTTGAATTTTGTCATACTGTGTTGGTTCAGTTTCTTATTCTTCACCAAGAAAGTCCATTTTTAACACGAAGTTCAATCATCTTTAAGATTTCCACTTCTGTTCTTCTCTTTCTTGACAACCGAACACGGCTTTCACCTTACTTCCACAGTAGAGTTTTGATGGTGTCCTTAGCAAAGTTTTAATTATTTTTTCCCTTTTTTTAGTGTCGATTGCATTTGATCACATTGCCTAACAACTTCTTTCGATGACCATTACAGAGACGGATCCAAGAGACCCTATGAAGATTTACCACTCTACACTGACCCCAACGAACCCGGCTCCGACTCTGACTCAGACACCGACACGGACTCTTTCGAAATGGATTACTGCCCGGACGAAGTCTTCCTCTTCGAAATGGAAGTCCCGAAAACAAATCGACTCGTCATTCCCTTCGAATTAGCTTCAACCCACTTCCCCTCTCTCGACACGCGGAATCCGAACGAAAAACAGGTCGAAACCCTCGAATTCACAGACTCCCAGAACCACGAATGGTACATGCCGATCCAGTACTACCGCGACGAACACGGGTTCATGATCCTGACCGGGTGGCAAAAATTCTCCACCCAGTACAATCTGCAACCCATGGATTTGATCCGCATTCTCAAACCCGTCCCCCGTCTCCACACCCATCATTTCCTCATCGAAGTCGAGAAAAAACAGGGGACAGTTGAAATCCCGGTATTCGGACAAGAAAACTTCCTCTTCCTGATTGAGGCTGAGCAGAGCGACATCGAATTCAGGAGGGTTTTCTTGGCCAGGGACGATGTGAGGAATTTCCCCGGGGTTGAGATGCAGAGGAACACCAGGGAGAAGAAGATAATGAGATTTACTGATGCTAAAGGCAAGCACTGGTACATGAATATCATAAGGTACAATGAGGAGAAGTATATGGTGATTGATGGGTGGGATGAGTTTGTGAAAGAGAGGGGTTTGGAAGCAGGGGATTTGGTTGTGTTTTTTAAGCATGAGCATCCATGTCACAAGAAGCATTACCTCATTGACATTGTGAAGAAAGAGAACAGGCTGAATCCAGGCCAACCCAGTGGCGGAAGTGGGGCGGGGAGCAGTAGCGGCAGTCATAAGGGGAAGGAAATAGCTGGTAGAGATTGATCATCATGGCTTAGCTGAAGAACTAACACAAAGTGAAAACCAGTAAACAAAGAGAATCGAAACAGCTCTTACTTAAATACGGACGGGGGAGAAAGAGGAAAGACTGATTTAGTGATAGTTGTGTCTAAAGTTTCGCACATATACTCTAAGATTGTGATTTGGTGTGTTTAGATGGTAAGTAAACAGTGTTTGTTCTTTTGAGTAACACAGATTCAAGTTAGTAAAGCAAGCATTTTCTTGCGTTTCTTTGTTCTTTTTTCGTTCTTTTCTGCAAGAATTCATGTGAAATGGTTGAGATTTGGTGTAAAAGAAGATGAAGCTTTCAACACACATGGAAAATCCATGGATGATGACTTGATACTTCAACAGTCGTAAGTTGATTCTGATAAGCACCTCATGTGAGGAGAGAAAAAAATTCCACGAACACATTACGGGATGATTAACAATTGGAGGGAGGGAAAGGACTAGGTTAGGGTGCAAGGCAAATTTGAAAATAGAGTTCCCTCCAAAACGGAAGCCCACTAGCGAATCCTGGGGAACCTTAAATTCGACAAATTCTGGAGAACCAGGCGCCAGGACAATGTTATGCGCACCTCGACGAAGAGAACAATAAACTCCACTAGCAGAAGCCTACTTGAAGCCGGAACAAATCAATTCTTATCCTTACTAAGAGCTAATTTGTCCACCTATTGTTTAAATCTTGCATCACTCTCTTTATTCTTTACTCTCTGGTATCTCTTATTTCAGCTGGGCAGTAAGGCCCTTGGCTGGGAATCGCCAAAACGATTATGTATCCACCATAACGAGAAGCCAGCACCTACCAACAAAGAAGCTCCTGGCCAATCACCCTGAGCTCAGTTCAATAACCCTAGGGATTCGGCTTATGATCACAGGTCATATAGAAGCTCTACTTATCATGCAACACCAATCAGAAAGTTGGCAAAAAAAAAAAAGCGCACCCAATGGAAAAGATACTGCGAAACATTCAACTAAAATTGCACATTCCTTACGAGGATGTCATGTCAAACGATGATTGCTTCATCATATAGCATATATTAATACCATGACCCGACATTTAAGTTTCCCAAGTCTCAAAACATACAAAGACAAGTAGCTGTCGTTTGAACCTCAGGCATTATTTGATTGAGTTCGACAGGAGACAGGAATCCGAGCATCACAAACCCGAATTCAGAATGGAAAACTTCTTGTTCCAGCTCGAGCTGGACCAGAACGCGAGGATTTTCCTTCCGTGAGTAGATGCGATAATGCATCTCCCCAAGGTTAGGATCCCTCCACGAACCCAGAAGAAGGTGACAATCAAGTTTACAGACAGTCAATGCAAAAATTGGTACATGGACATCCGATCCAACGGAATAATGTTTATTCGTACGTGATTGTGAAGGGCTGGAAGGAGTTCGTGCAAAAGCATAAATTGGGAGCTATGGATGTGATCAGGTTTTATAAGCCTGTGAACCCTTCTCACAAGAAGCATTTTCTTGTCGAGATTTTGACAAAACAGCAGTTGGGGTGCTAACCGTGCTGGGCCTAGATAGGGTGATAGCTCTAAGGGGAACAAAATTGCTCGTCAATAGGTTATGGCTAAACAGAAGAACTGTTGTAAAGTGGTGATTAGTGTTTTTTATGTGGAATTGATACTCTACTCAATTGTAATGGAACAGCTTCTAGTTGCAGTTTTTCGTCATGTATTCATTTAAGGTGATGTATTGTGAAAGAATGATCTGTCTCGTAAAATGAAAAATAAGTAGCTAAAACATAAGAACCTTAGTGGAACAAGGTCTCTAGTACCTGAAATTGGGAGATATGATCTGATAAGCCTAAAGAATTACCTTTTGGACTTCCTAGAGCTGCAACAAATTGTGCTGTTTTTTTTTTGTTTTCGGGTAGGCAAAAAAGGATGGAGGAGCGGCAACAACATAAGAAAAAGGGCAAGTTCGTGCTTATTTTTTTTGTTTCGGGTATAGAGAACTACTATCGTAAGCGGTTTCAACCCTGGGGCTGTGTGAAAAAGAGCATACACTTAAAAGACGACAAAGTAGGAATTTTAGAGTTTTCTCTGTCCTCTTCATTGGCAATTTGAACCTAATTGGGAGGTCAAGAGCATAATGGTCACCCAGATTGCTTCCTCTCTAAGTTATGGATTTGAACTAGACGGGATAGTCAAAATTTGGATCATATATTTATATAATCAATAGTTTAGATTTGCTCACAGATTTTATAAGTAAGAGCTGACGAGCAAATCCGAATCGTTAATTGCATCAATGAACAATCCAGATCCTATTGGTTCCAAATTAAGGACGAGAGAGGAGCAAATTCCCACGGGAAAAGAATACTCCCACTAATTCCCACTATTCTTTTTCCTTTGCAGTTACAATATGGCACTTTCTAACGACTTTTCTTTTTGATCAAACGGCCAACTGAAAACAGAATTAACGGAAGCAAGATAGAAACTCTGTAACCGAACAACTATATATACAAACCTCTCTCAAACAAAGAAGCCGCCTCTCTCTCTCTCTCTCTCTCTCTCTGTGCTATCATCAGGAAGCGCTCACCACATTCAAAAAGATCAAGAAAATGTCTGAAAGCAGAGGACTTGATTCAGGCCCAAGTGATAAAGAAGGGGAAAAAGGGAAGGATGCACAGGGTGAAGAAAAAGGAAAAGAAGAAGGGAAATCAGAGGAGAATGTTTCAGAGGAAGCTTCCGTTGCTGATACAGAGGTTGCTGAGAAAAAGAATTTGCGTACTTCTGGAGAAGAAAACGTTGATTCCGATTCACCGTCAAAGAAGAAGCTGAAACAGAGCAATGTTCCCCAAGCAAAATCTGGGTAATGATTCTGTTTTTCGCCAAGAAAGCTCTAAATTTCCGAGAATTTTCTTGAATCTTCTCTCTCTATATCTATCTATCAATATGTTCACAGAGGCATAAAATATTTATGAGAGCATCATTTTCCCAATCAATGCTGTTATGAGATGATAATTTTTGTCCTCAATTACGTATTTGTGCTTGAATTTCGTCATACTGTGTTGGGTTAAATTCCTTACTTTTCACCAAGAAAGTCCATTTTTGACGCTAAATTCAATCATCTTCAAGATTTCCACTTCGATTCTTCTCTTTCTTGACAACCAAAAACGGCTTTTACCTTACTTCCACAATAGAGTTTTGATGGTGTCCTTAGCAAAGTTTTAACTCTTCTTTCCCTTTTTTTAGTGTCCATTGCATTTGATCACATTGCCTAACAACTTCTTTCGATGACCATTACAGAGATGGATCCAAGAGACCCTATGAAGACGTACAACCCTACACTGACCCCAATGAACCCGGCTCTGACAAAGACTCTGTCGAAATGGATTACTGCCCAGACGAAGTCTTCCTCTTTGAAATGGAAGTCCCGAGCACAAATCGACTCGTCATTCCCTTCGAATTAGCTTCAACCCATTTCCCCCCTCTCGACACCCGGAAACCAAACGAAAAACAGGTCGAAACCCTCGAGTTCACAGACTCCCATAACCACGAATGGTACATGCCGATCCAGTACTATTGTGACGAACACGGGTTCATGATCCTAACCGGGTGGCAAAAGTTTTCCACTCAGTACAATCTGCAACCAATGGATTTGATCCGCATTCTCAAACCCGTCCCCCGTCTCCACACCCACCATTTCCTCATTGAAGTCGAGAAAAAACAGGGCGCAGTCGAAATCCCAGCATTCAGAGAAGAAAATTTCCTCTTCGAGATTGAGGTGGACCAGAGCGACATCGGATTCAGGAGGATTTTCTTGGCGAGGGACAATGTGAGGAATTTCCCCGGGGTTAAGATGCAGAGGAACACCAGGGAGAAGAAGATAATGAGATTTACTGATGCCAAAGGCAAGCACTGGTACATGAATATCATAAGGTACAGTGAGGAGAAGTATATGGTAATTGATGGGTGGGATGAATTTGTGAAAGAGAGGGGTTTGGAAGCAGGGGATTTGGTTGGGTTTTTTAAGCATGAGCATCCATGTCACAGGAAGCATTACCTTATTGGCATTTTGAAGAAAGAGGACAAGCAGAATCCGGGCCAACCCAGTGGCGGAAGTGAGGCAGGTCGTGGGGCGGGGAGCAGTAGCGGCAGTCATAAGGGGAAGGAAATAGCTGATGGAGATTGATCATGGTTTAGCTGAAGAAATAATGCAAAGTGAAAACCAGTAAACGAAGAGAATCGCAACAGCTCTCACGCAAATTCGGACGAGAGAGAAAGAGTAAAGACTGATTTAGTATTAGCTGTGTACCTGTGTGTAAAGCTTCGCACATATACTCTAAGATTGTGATTTGGTGTGTATAGATGGTAAGTAAACAGCGTTTGTTCTTTTGAGTAACACAGATTCCAGTTAGTAAAGCAAGCATTTTCTTGCGTTTCTTTGTTCTTTTTTTTGTTCTTTTCTGCAAGAATTTATGTGAAATGGTTGAGATTTGGTGTAAAAGAAGATGAAGCTTGGTTCAAAATCCTGTGACTAGCTCCATGTAGCTTTCAACACACATGGAAAATTCAACAGTGATGAGTTGATTGTGATAAGCACCTCAGAGGAGAAAAACATTACATATACTTACATTACGAGATGATTAACAACTGGTGGGAGGGAAAGTACTAGGTTGGGGTGCAAGGAAAATTTGGAAATAGAGTTCCCTCCAAAACGGAAGCCCACTAGCGAATCCTGGAGAACCATAAACTCGGTGAAATCTAGAGATATCCGGACAATCTTACACGCGCCTCATTGAATCCTTGAGAACAATAAACTCTACTAGCGGAAGCCCAAGCAGGAGCAAATTTGTTTACCTATTGTTTAAATCTGGCATCACTCTCTTTATTCTTTACTCTCTGGGATCCCTTATTTCAGCAGGGCAGTAAGGCCCTAGGCTGGAAATCACCAAAACGATTATGTATCCACAATAACGGGAAGGTGTGCTCCTGCCAACAGCAAAGCGCCGCCGGGCCAATCTTCCTGAGCTCATTTCAATAACCCTAGGGATTCGGCTTATGATCACGGGTCATATAGAAGCTCTACTTATTATGCGACACCAATCGGAAAGTTTGGCCAAAAAACTTTGCACCCAATGGAAAAGATATTACGAAACATTCTTTTAAAATTGCACATTCCTTGCAAGGATGTCATATCAAACGATGATTACTTCAGCATACAGCATACATGAATAGCATGACCCGACATTTAGTGTCCCAAGTCTCAAAACATACGACAACATGTAGCTGTCGAGTGCGGAAAGATAAAAAAACTATTGAGTTCTTGCAACTCCATAAGCTTTCTCAAGTTCCTTCAGACTTCTCCAGAGCTGCAAAAAAAATTTGTCATGTTAGTTCACCACTCTCAAACCCAACCAACCGCCACCCCTCGTGGCAAAAAAAAAAAAAAAGCAAAGCAACACCACAGAACCAACCTCACCATCATTATACTATTAAACACATATATGGTGGTTTACTTCCTCCCACAATTGCCTCCAATATATCACTTTAAGCAGATTATGGATCCTACTTTATTATAGATAAAATTACATGGAGACCTCCTCATCTATACATTTTGGACATGGACACCCCTTAACTTTTAAAAACGCTCACAGACACCCTCTCATCTACTTGAAACTCAAAAATAATAAACTCTGTTAACAGAATGGCTGAAATGACTATTTTACCCTTGCTATAATAACACGCACCGAGAGTCCTCACACTTCGATCAGAAAATTGAACAAATCCTCTCTCTCTCTCTCTCCACTCCGCCATTTCTGGGCAATTCCAAACTCCGGCGAACACCACATTCGCTCGACCCCCTCCACTCCCCCACCGTCCCCACCCATTCTTTGCAGGCTGTGCTCGAGTTCTGTCCGAGAATCACAGACCCAAATAATCTTATCAAAACCATTTTTTGATTGTTGAGACTTGTGCGGTTGCAAGACAAGATTTCAACACACCAAGACCCATCGACTACAGAGGTGGAGGTGTACAGATGTCACAAGCACCGATCAACGGAGGTGCGCGGAACCCGATCTAGGAATTGTCATCGTTGTCAGCCCTCCTCATCAACAGCACCAATTGTTCCATCATGGATGCACCCGTCGTTTGCCGCTCCAATATGACAACTGCCACCGCCGCAGCCAGCTGCTTCCTCTCCAACACCTCCCCGTTGCAATCCCTGCTCCCATTCAGATACAGCTCCGCCGCCGTCATTGCGGTTGCCATCACGGATAGGGAATCCAGGACGCAATTGCAATCCCTATCATTAGAATCGAGTGACTCCTCCGGGTTTAATCAGAGGGTGGAGATGGAACAGAGTGTGGGGCCTGGATAGGGGTACGAAAACAATGGCAATCTCCATTTGAAAGACATGGGAGCATTACTGAAAATGGAAACCCTAGGAATTAGAAGCGAGGATGTTCAAAGCATGCGAATGAGAGAGTGAAACTAGGGTCTTATGGCTGTGAGGTCGCCAAGGCCCTTGGTGCTGCTGTTGGCAGCTTCCATGGTTGTCGGGGAGAGAGAGAGTGAAATACGATGGCCTGTTTCTTGGGAGTAAAAGAAAACATTAATTGTCCATGTGAATCGAGCGCTTCAGGACATAAAATTGTGTTTTTAGGTTGTGTGCTTCGGTACACATGCATCGAACTGTTTCGAACTTAATTAAGGCTGAAGTTGTGTTCTAATTAAATGTGTGTTCGAGACTTTACGTCGTCTCTTGGGCTTCAGATTGGTCCTTCCATCATTGTCATTGTTAAGTAACTTATTTTTTTTGTCTTTATTTGATTTTTTTTTTGTTTGCAATTGTTTGTTTTGTGTCAAGTTTTTTGACTTATTGATTTGTCTCGACGAGAGGAATAAAAAAGTAAAATTTTTTGATCGAAACTCATAATTTTTTGAATAAAGACAAAATTAAGTAAAAAAGATAAGTGTTTCTTTTTACTTATTTTGTCTTTTTTTAAAAAATGATGAGTTTTGATCAGAATTTTATACCTTCCCGATTCCTCTCGCCGAAATGAATCAATAAATCAAAAGTTTAACGCAAAACTAACAAAAGCGATTGTTCTTTGCACAAAGAAAAAAAAATTACTATTTGACCATTAAAGTCAATTTGATCTCTCCCTCTTTTTTCTTTTTTGGGATCTTAGATCTCTGTCGCCCCCCATAATTTATCTCCTGGAGGGGAATGTAATACTGATAATCTCTTGCATTCTTTCTCTGTTCTTCCACTATTTTGTTTCCTTTCTTTTAGTTTGCCTGGTTGATTGCTCAACCTTTAGTCAGTTTCTATGTTTTGCTCTAGGGCTGTGAGAAGCATATGATTGTCGATAGTTTAGGCCAACCTCATTGGGATGCTAATTTATCCTTGCGATGCCGTGTGCCGTCGCTCTTTTTGTCGTTGTATCTCATATTTCATGTCATTGTTGTACTCTTTAGGTTGGATTAATATTATGGTTGCATTTTTGTTGTTAAAAAAAAATTACAGACAATTTCTACCCATCTGTGCTATATCTCCCTTTTCATGATACTCCTCTTGAACATACAAAAAATATAAATTCGCTTGTTAAACTCGACATCCAACTATCTATGTCCAACCACATCATCTGCGCACAAAACAAACCGAGTAAAGAAATATCCTCCTCGTAAATTAATAATACGCTTAACAAACAATAAGTATGAGCAAATTATGTTAAGTAACAATTACTCTTACACTATTCCGTTTTACTGTCTCTTATTGTCTTTCTCAACACAATTGGTGTAAGATGTCATATGAGTAACCGGTTAATCGGTGGTACCAAAAATGGAATTTGATTAGGTATCCAGATCAAATCTAACTTCTTACCTTTTCAGTGGTTCATGAATAAGTAATTTAATTACATTATTGGAATAAGACAAATTTTTTTTTTTTCATCCATTGCTGCAAAGGGCGTTACTACCTTTTTTTTTTTGGACAAATGTGAGAAGTTATATTTAACTATGAGGAGAAAACCTACAAAACAGAGAAGAATCCCATGCGGGCAAATGGCGTTCACTGACCGGACAAACTATTAGAGAGGGCAATCAGAGCACAGTATGTGTAGCTCTATTTCAAATTGGGCTAGCGAGATCAGGTTCGCAGAAAATAAAACTAATTGCGGACATAAGTCGGACTAAATCTGGACAGAAACTAGACTAAATTTGGACAAAAACAGAATAAAGCAAAAAACACACTCCCCTCTGTCATTGAGAAGTCCTTCTCTTCCCTAGCCCCCTAGTGATCAAACTCTCAAGCCGGCGACCTAAGAAGTCACCGGCAACTGGCAACCAGGCACGACTGCAAACCCAGAAGCAGTGTAGTGGCAAGAGGAGCGGCGGCGAATGATCGACAAGCGGTTTTGGTGGAGAAGGGGAAAGGAAAACCAGATCATAAGACAGGGACTGGTCCCTCTCTTCCCGCCCCCAAATTAGGGCATAAACCCAAGGGGATTGAGGGAAAGGAAGAGGAAGTATGGCGGCTGTTTTAGGATTAGACCGTTAGAGAGAGGTTCTCCCGTTTCTAGAGAGACAAAGACATGAAATACCTGCAAAGGCAGGTGCTCCGGTTTTCTTGGATTAGTGTCCTCTCTATTCCACTTGTCGAATGGAGATCTAAAGCTATTTCATTTAATAAAGAGTTGACACATCACCTATTTTACAATAGACGAAAACAAGATGACATTGGCTTTAGATAATATAACCTTAATAAAACTAAATCGTTGCTGTTCTGATAATCTCATTAAATCTATTAATTACCTTTTGCCATTTACACAAACAAAATTCTATGTAGAAACAAAAATATCTAATAACGAGAGTTAATGAGCTGTTTCCAACTTGTTTCAGTCGTCAACAAAGCTGTTGACATGTACAAAAGAACAAAGAGAAATCATACCTTCATATTTGCAAGTGGAAATGAGTTCAAGAACAGGGGAGAGAGAGGGGGAGGGACGAGAAATATATATATATATATACATACATACAGTTCCCATCTGGTAGGGACGTCCGTATTTTTGTAAAATGCGGACTTCTTTTTTGAGCCGTTGGATCTCATCCAACAGCTGGGATTTTAAAGGAGAGCTCGCGGGTCAAAATCGCCCATGAGTCGGGTAAAATGGTACCGGGTAAACCGGATCCCCACACGCGGATCCTCTCTTTTTCTTTTCCACAGCTTCCGGTGGAAGCTTTCATTCTGCTTCCAATGGAGAGAGAGAGATTGAGGGCGATTTGAGAGACGACCGACGAACGACAACCGACGAAGGTATCTCTCTCTCTCTCGTTCGTTTGTTCGACATCTGATTAGGGTTTTGTCCGATTTGGGTTTTTTCAGTTAACACGAACAGATCCATCGAAGAAGAGGAACGACTAGAGGGTAACTTCTCTTATCTTCTCCTCTCTCTCTCTCTCGATCTCTGTATTTTTTTTTTCAGAAAATGTAACTGGGAAAAAAATAATAATAACAGACACAGAGAGAGTCTGCTCGCCATTTGTTGAGGCTTGTTATATCTTGTTGGATCTTTTTTTTTTCTTTCGAGAATGGGTATTTTAGAAGTCATCACCACAAATCTTTTTTTTTTTCCAAAAAATGTAACTCGAAAAAAAAAATAACAGAGTTGTAAAATACCCATTTGTTTAGGCTTGTTATCTCTTTTTTGGATCTTTTTCGAGAATGGGTATTTTAGAAGCTGAAAATTTTTCCAGAATTTTTTTTTGAGCGAGTGACTGCTGTACCTGTCATGTTTGCTTCAGTTGTTTGATGTTCATAGCTGGTTGCTAGTCTTTTAACTTGGTCCAGATTCGGCTGCATTGTCTGTTAACTTGCTGTTGTCAAGTGTACATTGCTGACCAGAGCTGTTACTGCCTGTTTTGTGCCTGTCATGGCTGTTATTGCTGCTGTTTCTGTAATGGCAGCAAATAGCTGCTAATCTTGGAAGCAATGATGCTCGGTTCCTTTTGTAAATTATCTGAATGCTATGTAAATGGTGTAGCCATTTGTATTAGACACTGAAAATGGAGGCAAAAGTTATAACTTTATTGATGAACTTGGTTCCCCTTACAAATGCTGAGAGAAATTTACAATTTTGCGATTTTGCATATGTATGTGCCGTAGGTAGATTTATGTATGTAGTCATATTCTTTTTGGAGTTCGGATGGGATGACATTTTCCTGAAGTTAGGAATGTGCCATGTTTGGTTTTTTTTCGAGTCACCTTCTTGTCCAAGGCTGACTGTGAGAAGTGGTTGCCATAGCTATTGGACAAGTATTGAATTTCTGGCTTGTGACTCTTTCACTTGTAACGCTGATTTTTTATGAATAAGTTTGATTTTGGCATTGTTTTGGATTCTAGATTGAAGATGAATGGATCCAATGCCTTCCATTCTATGCTTGGTGCTGGTTTTTTTTGCTGATACTAGTCTGAATGTGCTTGTTCTTTTGCTGATCTTATTTACAGGTGCTGGAGTTGGAAAGCTCACAAGCTTAGCTTATTTGTAGGTGTTGGAGTTGGAAAGCTCACAGACCAAGGCCACGATATCCCAAAGAACTTGTTTCGTTGATGCATAGCAAAATTGGTGGGGAAAAAAACTTTGTACTACATTAGGGAACCGACAAAAATCCGGATGTGATTTCTGTAACTAGGCTAGTTCAAGCTTTTGAACTCTTTCTTTTGTGCTAATGGGCAATGTTCCCACTTGAACTTTGTTATTTTGTTGTGTAATATGAAACGAGGCAGTGGCTACTTGAGTTTACTATAGAGTATACAGTTCTCATTAACTTTTATGGAACTCTTATGCGTATCACAAGTGTGTCAGACAATAACGTGTGAGTCGGACAATAACGTGTGATTGTATCCGTGTCACATCGGCGTATCCGTATCGTGTCATGTCCTGTCGTATATCTGTATCGGTACCGTTGCATGCCTATATTATTTTATAGTTGCTAAAGCAAGCTAAGTCCACACATTTCTAATTACCAAACATCAACGGAACCAATTTTTGCTTTTATCAACAAAACAAACCTTCCTGAGATCAAAGCATATATAGACATGTAAACTGCTGTTGGCCTTACACTTTCCCAAGACAAGTAAACTGTTGTTGGAAACTGTTTGTCATTTGATGGTGAACAATTTTTCAGGGAACATGGGTCCTGCACCATTTTGTAAATTATTTCCAGCGGTTTGTGGAAGGTCTATTCTGTTTGGGTGCAATGATTTAATTTGGGAGCTTTAGTGACAATGCAGATAAGTAAAAACATGTTTGTCATACTAGAGAGATAAACACATGTACGGAGTAGTGCTGCTTTCTTGCTCGTAGTAAGAGAAGAAGGCATTTGGAGTACAAGTAAAAGAAAGCTTATGATCAATCCCCTTGGGTGTCCAGCCTTGAGCACATAAGCTATGCACGTAGCAAAACTCAAAGATAAAAATGTTGCAAGGGCATAATCAAACATAAAATCAGCTCATCCTTTTCCCTCAAACTAAAAATATAGGCCAAACACAAACATAAAATTTTGTACGAAAAAAGAACCATGATGCCACTCTAAATTTACACAAATACCTTTGTCTCATTTGCATCCGCTGCTTTAAAAAACATGTGTCTATACTAGTAGATAAGTTTTTCGAAAAAAACAACTAGTAGATACAACACTCTGCTCATCCAAAAGGGAAGGAAAATACAAACACAAGAAAAGAATACAAAAGATAGATACACTTTCAACCGTTTTTACCAATCTAATGGTTTCAAATAAAAACTACATAGTACAAATGAATCAACTTTATTTTTGAAGAATTCTGGTTCTATTCCCCTGTTAGTTCCTGGATTTCTTTGAAGATTACTTCGAAGATGGTTGGATTGCTCTGCAACCACATTCTGCAATGCTGCTTGGCATCGGAATAACTATTACAACACGGACTACATTTTCTATGGTTAACATGCGTTCTGCGACCAGCCTTGGTGGGGATGCATTCACCAAATCCACAAGCACAAGGCCTCCGTGCCCATCCAAATGTGGCATTTGAAGAAGCGGAAGCCATGCCAACTGTACACGTCTAAGTAAATTTAGAGAAATCGTGCCAATCCAAAACTTGATTCTGTACAAATCAGCACGGAAAGATCCATTAAACTTCAGAATGAAAAAGGTTGGATTGAAGACTACAATATCACTGATTTCCATGACTATCTACATACATCTACCAAACTACAATATAGCTAATTGATCTGGATAGGAGAAGCTTAGTCAATAAACCAAGTAAGAACACAAGTTTCACAATATATCAGCATACAAGTCATCTCCTCTACATTCTCCTCGTGATCTTCATCTTCATGCAAAGCCTAGAACAATTCTGTTTCCTAATAATCAGAGTAGTTCTTCCTTGTTCATTTAGTTGAACAAGTATAGGGAACAACGAAAACCGAAGAAAAGAGGTGATATTTCTTTATGAAAACCCAATCAATACCAATTTTCTAGATCTTTAAAATATCAATTATTGAAAAATCTAACTTCAACAAGTCCTAACTCGAAGAAACCCTAACTATACATTTTGTCTAACTTGAACAAGTCCTAACTCGAACTAATTTCAAACAAAATCAGATTTTCGAAACAAAAATCAGATTATTAGATTTGCAAGGGGAAAGGATTGTTCTTGTTGGAAAAAAAAAAAAATCAGACTTTCGAAAGAAAAAAAAACCCTAAAAATTGGGGGTTGAACAGATTGACCGAGAAAGAGAGAGAGAGAAATACCTCGACGAAGGTCGAGTCTTCGTCGTCCTTGTTCGTCGTGGGTGTGGGTCTTCGTCGTCCTTGTTCGTCGTGGTCGTACCATGTAAGTTGAAAAACCCTAACTCGAAATATACAGATTCGAAGCCAGAGAGAGAGAGAGGGAGTGAGAGAAATACCTTCAATCGTTCTCTTCGTCGTCATCGTCCTCTTCTTCTTCGTCGTTCTTATTTGTCGATCTGAAGGAAAAAAAAAAACCCAGTCGATTTCTTAGTCAATTTGAAGAAGAAAAAAAAACCCAGAGAGAGAGAGAGAGAGAGAGAGAGAGAGAGAGAAACCAAGTCGATTTCTTAGTCGAGTTCTTAGTCGAGTTCTTATTCGTCATTCGTCATAGCTCTTCTCTTCTTCGTCGTTCAAATCGCCCTCAATCTCTCCCTCTCGTTCGAACTTTGAAGCAAAACTTCCACCGGAAGCTGTGGAAAAGAAAAAGGAGGATCCGCGTGTGGGGATCCGGTTGACCCGGTAACCATTTTACCCGACTCATGGGCGATTTTGACCCGCGAGCTCTCCTTTAAAATCCCAGCCGTTGGATGAGATCCAACGGCTCAAAAAAGAAGTCCGCATTTTACAAAAATGCGGACGTCCCTACCAGATGGGAATTGTATGTATATATATATATATATATATATATATATATATATATATATATATATATATATATTGCTGGCCAAAAAGGCATCGCCAACTAATTAATTTAATGGTCAGAAACTTTGACATACCATACATTAAATTACACAAGTGTTAATTTGAATTTTAGAAAAGTCCATGGCACAGTAATCAATCAAATGCAGTAACAGCGAAACGGAAAGAATTGGACGAGTACACTTTTTCTTATATGTGTGCGGATACGTGAGTGAAACCAAATCTTAACAACAAATGTGTTTTATTAACACTTACAGAACAAGTTCTTGAAAACATTATGAAAAAAAAGACATAAATATTTAAAACAAAAACAAACGGAAACCAACACTTGGAAATTAGGAGATGACGATAGGGACCCAACGAGCGTCGCTCGGCACTCCCTGGTTAACCACAAACATCATATAATATCCTGGCGGCGCCACAATCCCATTGGGCGGCGCCTGAAACACAATCCTGTATTGTCCATTAGCTTCCAACACGATAGGGCGAGGGATGTTCATATTTACCAATCTCTGCCCCTGTGAAAACGAGTGTGTAGAATAAGGCGCACTTGCAAAATTCACCTCCACTGTCCCTTTCAACGGCGACGGCACCGTTATGTACACATTGTAAAGCTTCCCGTATTGCACCGACTTTGGTGCCTTCGCCACCACCGGTCTCAAATGCGAGTTGTCTGCGGATAAATAATCCGGCGAAAACGCCTCGATTCTTAGCTCCGTGGGGAAAGGCTGAGCCCACGTGTATGCCCAATGCGTGTTACTTCCGGCAACCAAAATTCTCCCATCGGGCAATAAATTTGCGGTCGAGTGGTACACTCTAGGGATTGTAGTGGGGTTTAGGGTCGTAAAGCGGGAGCCCAAAGGTTTGTCGGGTTGGTATAGAACAGGGTTCAAAGCCGGGTTAGTTGCCAATCCGAACCCTTGCGACCCCGCTTGAGCCCCGTTGATGATTATTGCTTCTCCTGTTGGTAGCATCACCATTTCCCCCATGTTCCGAACAAACGGCATGGTATCCATCTCCCAAGCAGGGTTGGGATCAGTCGCCACAATGCGCCCGCAAGTCCCTTGGGCCGGTAGATTCGCATTATTATTCTGGTAGGCGTCGTACTGGGCCCCACCGCAAATGACGATTGTGGCTGTGGAATAGTTGTCTTTCAATGCCAGCATGACAGAGGATCCTGCGGATGGGTAGTTACGTGGGCCCCCCTGCAGCTGAGGATAAGTTGTTACAATCACGTTTGCATTGTAATCGTATAGAATGGCTTGAGTGTCAGCAAATATGAACAGATTTCCGCCGGGGAGAAGGTGAACGTAGGGATACAGGTTATCCCCTTCGTTGTCTGCCACATTGCCGAGGAACGGGAAATTGACCGCGCCGTTGCCTCTCGGTGGGTAATACTCCACGCTGTTGACGCCGATCCCCCCGACTATTATGATAGTACCATCGGGGAGTATCTGATTCGTGGCGTACCAACGCCCTTGGGACAACGTGGGGTTTTGAAGCTCAACCCAATCGCAGAAGGAAGTATCTATGCAAGGGGTGAATGTTCGGAACTTGGTGTTGCCGTCGTTCCAGCCGCCGGATTGCAGAAGGGTGCCGTCAGGGAGGAATTGGCCCGAGGAGCACCACGTGTCGGTTTGGATCGTGAGGGGACGGATTGCGTTGGTTGCGAGGTCCAGGAGAGCGGAGTGGGCGGAGCAATCGGTCGTTAAAGCCAGGTCGTTTGGGTCGTTGCGGCATGGGGCTCCGGCCGGGAGCGATAAATTGGACGCGCCGGTGTCAGTCCGATCGAGGAGGACGACGGTGTTCCACCTGGTGACCGCGGCGTGCATGGTGGCGATGCCAGCGTCTTGCACAATGACTTCCCACCAGCCCCCCTGGGCACATGTTCCGACGATTGCGAGGGCGAAGCAGAGGATTTGTAGACAGAAGGAAATGGGAGCTGCCATATTGTAATTAGTGTTCACTGTTGTTCTGTTCTCTTCTGTTGTGTGTGTCTTACCGTTATTTGAACAGTGATATATATAGGGAAGAAGACACACAGGAATGTCAAATGTGGGGGTTAAGTTGATGTTGATTCTTCCACTGTTAATTAATTAATTAAGTAAACGCTTTAACAGAGACCCATGAACAGTTGCCATCCTGTCCTCCTTATCCTCCTCCTCCTCGTCCTTCTTCTTCTTGTTCGCCATTTTTTATTCGTTGTGACCCAAGTTTGCACTCTTGTGCACTGGATTATTGTAGCTCAACGGCAACGGGAATGAATAAATTGTCGGTTAATTGTTGTTTAAGTTTTATGTCCGCGTGATTTCTAGTGGATATATCATTTTCGGTTTGGCGAGGGAATAATTCTGATGCCATGTCATCCGCTGAGAAGGATATACGAATTTCGAGTGGAGGTAAACCTAATCTTAATGGAAATTAAATCTATACAAGCAAAGTGGCTAAAAAGGAAGGTGGCGGCTTTTTTTTTGTTTTTCCTTATTCAATATTATTCTGCATTTTTTTTTTTTTTTGAGTTTTGCGTCGACCTGTTTGTTGATTATTGTGCCGCGAGAGCAATCTTAAATGTATATAATTAAGATCGAAACCCAAACTGTTTTGAATAAAGAAAAAAAATTGGCTTATTGATTTATTTTTTTAATTTTATTCTATAAAAATTAGATTTCGATCGAAATTTTTTTACCTTTTGAATTCATCTCATTATAACGAAGTAAAAATCCACAAAAAATTGACAAAAAATTAAAATATGCAAAAAAAATTAAACAAGGACAAAACTTTTTATTCATCAATTCTAGTTGGTGATTGTGATAAACGTGTATAGGAAAAAGTCAATTCGAGCAGCCATTGTGTCCTAGTAGTTGGAAAGGAATAGACAGCTTGCTTGCTGAATAACTAATCCCAGCGTTTACACAAACCCCGGCAAACTTTTACCCGTGTTTGTTAAACGCCGGGTCATGTTTATAAAACGCCATATAGTATTCCCGATACTGGCAGTCGGGGCGTTTACTGCAAATGCCGGGGAAAACCCCCGAGAAGACTATAGGTTCGGTTTTTGCTTAGGGGTAGCTTACGTGGAATATCGTGTGAGCTGGAGAGGTGTGATTAGTTAACGATTAGAAAGGGGGAAAAGAGGAGTGATTCGGGAGGGGTGAGAGAAGGAGCAGGAGGACAGAAGAGACAAATGCAGTAATCCCTTGTGTTTCCGCAGTAGACCGTAGATGACTTTCCCTATAAGGATTGGGTGAGGTCACTTTCTTAGGAAGGATGTTCTCATTTCTCAAAATCAGTGTTCACCACTTTCTTTCTCTAGGAAAAAGTCAGCACTGTCAAATCAAAGGACTTCTCCACCATCAGTTCTGTGATTTTGGCCAATGCATGGTTCCACCTCTATTCACTTCGTGAAATAGTCTGTGGCAACCAATAGGAATTTTCTGTTCCCAAAAGCTTTGGAGAGTGGGCCCACGATGTCCAATCCCCATTGAGCAAATGGCCAAGGGCTCGTGAGCGACACTAGGCCCTTGGATGGTGTTCGGATCATTGATGAGAATTTCTGGCACTTTTCGTAGGTTTTTACTTACACCTTAGCATCTTCTTGCATATGGGTCCACCAGTACCCTTGGTTGATTTTTCAATGGGCAATGGACCGCCCCCCAGCATGGCTTCCACATGTTTCCTCGTGGATCTCGTGGAGAAATTTTTGTACCATCTCATGGTGCACGCAAAGCAATTTAGGGCCAGTGAAGGACTTTCTATACAACTTTCCATCTGGGGACAACCAGAACCGTGAAGACTTCGTCTTTATCTTGTGAGTCTCTTTTTTGTCCACTGGGAGTGTCCCATCACGTAGGTACTCCACAATTGGGTCTATCCACTTTGGGCCTTGGTTCACATCTAAGACCAAGCTCACGTCTTTGCCGATGCTCGGCTCGACAAGATAATCAACTACCACTTTTCTCTTAAACTCGGTGGGGATAGCTGCGGCTAACCAAGCCAAAAAATCAGCATGGGCATTCTGTCCCGAGCTTATCTGCTCAATGTACACCTTTCAAAGGTTTCCAGCAAATCTTTGGCCGCCTCTATGTAGACCGTCATCTTTTTGTAGACACCCTATTTTGGACTTTTTGGATTAGTTTACTTACAGTATTTGATTTTCCAATGATGAAAAGGATTAAGAACTCCCCGGGAATGTTATTGTGATTGAGCGGTTAAAACCCCTTTAAACCCTTTAAACCTAACCCGAAAGCCTCAGCCAAAATCCTACCTGCATACGCTGGTCCTACACCAGCGTGCGCTGATCAACTTGCCACGTGTTAGTCATCGGTTAGTTTTAACCGTTGACCAGGCTTGGACCCGTGCACGCAGGTCAACTACTTACGTACGCTTGTCAAACTTAGTCCCATCACCTTTATTCAGCCATGATCACGGGACTTTTGAGGCATTCTCGGGCTCTGTTTATTCATCTGAGAAGCAATCTCGAGGTAAGGGATGTTCCCCCTCTCACACACAACCCCTATCACCTTTCCTTCTTCATTTAATGAAGAAAGACTTCTAGGCCAAGGCTAACCAGCCTTCGTTGGCTGGTCAACAAGTCGCCTCTGGAATCAATGGTCAACTGGCTAAGCCTTAATCTCACAGACCTCTGCCATGTGTCACACCGTGATTGGGTGGTCAAAAGTGTAACGCCCCAATTTTCGGACATGTTAATTAATGCTGCGTTTGGTTTGATATTTGAAAAGTTTTTTGAAAAATAGTAGAGGTAATAAGTGGAAAGATAGAGAGAGAAATGTTGAAAGTAGAAGAAATTTGGGAAGAATTTAGGGGTATTTTTTTAAAAATACTTTTTGAAAAGGGAAGATAACACAACATAAATTATTTTCAATTGATTTAATAATTCATAAAACTGATATATAAGAAATAAAATTTTATTAAATAGAGTTTAGCAGCGGAAACATTATATACCAAATTCAAACCTACTTAATTGTCTTACAAATTAACAAAATGAAATAGGGTTTGACAATTGTAATAACACTTTTGAAAATTTAGTTAAAAGTATGTCAAATAACAGAGCTTTTAAGGGTGGGGCATTCAAGGCTTAACAAACCCTTATTCCTCAGCTGGGAGGTCTTCACCCTGTACTGGTCGTTTTGTAGAGGATTCTGTCATTTGGTCTCTTAATTACATAGTATAAAATGTGAGCCCAACGGCATTATAATGAGTTTTGAAACTCAGTAGATAATTTCAACCCTATTAACCCTTTTACCTTACAATTAGCAGATCAACAATATAATAATTCACAGGAGGTACAGAATAACAGCACATTGTCCTTTTCTTTTCTATCTATTGTCTTACATGAAATCTAAGGATTCTCTCCACAAGGTCCTTTCCTTCCACATTCACCAACTTTGACCGTCCCATGGAATAACTCTTCCTTTATTTGTCCTACACCAGGGTTCTTAGTGAATACTACTAAATTATGTACTCAGTTTGGATTCGCTTATAACCATTATAAAGAAACAGCTCACCATGACAACTCAACATTAGGGGTTGCACTATCTCATTGCTAGGATCCTTTACCGTCTCCCAACTCTACACATTAGGTACTTTATCATACCCCTAATCTACACACTGGGTACTATACCGTATGTAGGGATCCTTTACTGTTTTCCACTACAAGAAAAATTGCATTGGGTGACGAATGAAAATCGTCACAAATTGTATGTTTTTCGTCACAAATAATATAGGTGACGAAAAAAAATTTGTCGACTAAAGGTTGTCGAGGATTCGTACCTGGTGAAGAAATCTATTTTTCGTCACCTATAGTGCCTTTTGGTGACGAAAAATTTTGTCACGGAAAAATGACTCGGTGACGAAATTTTCTTCGTCACCTATTGTGCTTTTTTGATGACAAAAAATTTCGTCACAAATTATTTCTTTTGGCTCGTCAAAGGTGATCCATTAGTGACGAAATTTTTCGTCACGAAAGACATTCTTATATGTGAAAAAAATCTCACTTTCTTACTCCTGTGGGGTTTTGAACCCGAGTCTCCTACGTTTTGCACCCATGCTTTAACCAACTACACCACACAAACTTTTCAACATATGTTTAAAATATCTAATATATAACACATACATTGAACATTAAAATATATTTTGAACTATTTAAACATTAAAATTAGCAATTTTAATAAACATGAAAGTCGTAGCTCTTTATGTTATTGTTCAAACCCAATTTAGATTATCTTAATCGGAGTTCTGAGCAAAGAGTTATGTCCGAAATATACTTGGTGACAAAGCGTAATTTATGAATTTCGTCACCAAAGGATAAATTTTTCGTCACTGAAAACGTAAAAAGAAGACGAAAATATTTTTCGTCACCAAATTGGTTCATTTGGCGACAAAATATATTTTCCGTCACCGAATAGTTATCTTTGGTGACAAAAAATAATTTTGTCTCCTTTTTTACTCTTTTGGTGACGAAAATTTTATTTCGTCGCCAAATAGGAGGCTTTGGTGACAAAAATATCTTTTCCGTCACTAAATAGTTATAATTGGTGACAAAATAATTTCGTCAAGGAAATTATCAAAACAGTGACGAATTTATTTTTTTGTCGCCAAATATACTCATTTAGCGACGAAATTAAATTTTGTTGCCACTTTTTCGTCACTAAACATATTTTTTCTTGTAGTGTTCCAAAATACTATACCCGAAGTCTTTTATCGTCCTTCACACACACACTAGGTACTGTACCGCATTTATGATCCTTTACCGTATCCCAAATCCAGTACCCGGAGTCATTTACCGTCCTCCACACACTTTAAGTACTTTACCGTACTCAGGGTTCTTTATCGTTCCTTAACTCAACTAAAACGTATTTTACCATACCAAGGTCCTTTACCGGCACCCAACATCCTCAATCAACTTTACCATTTTCCATTGCTTAATCACATCTATGCATTCACTACTCGAAATTATCCCATAAACCTAAGTCCATTCTAGCACGTACAACATAGCAACTCTATAAACAACTCATTTAATAACATCATAAATTTCAATGTGAACACAAGCATGGAAGTTTATAAGTGCGAGTAATTAAATATGTAAAAGTTAGGATTGGGCCGATGCCTTTTGGTTTATTAAGTTTTGTTGAGCAAGTATGTTTGTTTATTGATCTTTTTAAACTATCATAATGCTAGGTGTAGATATAAACTATTGACTTAATAAATTAAGACACTAAGTAATTAATTTACTGTATTCCTAGCATACAGTAGGTATGTGCTCTACTAACTATGTTTATTCGTTTACCAAAGAAATATGTATATAATTGTCTTCTGTATACTAGCACTCTTTTTATTAAATTCATTCTAAAACCTAATAATTCACAAGTAGTACTATACATTAGTGAAAGTTTTATTTTATACTTTTGCTTGCTTATAAAATTTTTCTTTATCTAGTTAAATAAATTGATGATACTTTGTACATTTTTAATTGCTTCCTCCTAATAGTTGCACTGAGCTTTGTCTCATTTGTTTCCATCCTTGATTTCTAACTTTCAATCTATAAAAATGTACTTTGACCGTTTAAAAAAAATAAATTAATAAAGACAGTAAGATTTTATCATCCTTGTTTTGTTAATGGAAAATATTAGTAACTACTATTTACTCTAACATGGGCTTTATTTTACTTATAATAAAGTTGAGTTAATATTTACTCACATAATATCATTACGTTAACATTTAACAAGGATAATTACTGTTTATCATTTTGAACAGTAAAAAGTAACAAAGGAAAAGAAAAAGATAAAATAAAGTCAGAACATAGACTTGGCCTAACTTCGGAACTAATTATTTATAGGAATCGAATTTAGAACTAAAGTTAATACAAGGGGCAAACTGTAATTTGAGAACATTATGCTTAAAACAAAGCGTGCATGCTACAGTGAATTGGGAAAAAAATAAAAATAGAGTTGTAATTGGTTTCTTCGGCTTGATTCTGTGGTTTCGATTCCTTCGGCTATAGCTCATTTAAATCATCATACGCGAACTAAATATTGTAGGGGGATGAAAACAATTGATACTTCGGATCAATTGGATTGCAACGGCTTATTCCTGCATTTTCACCGGAACCCTAATTCGTTGTCGGAACCCTAATCTGCAAAATAGACAGGGGGTGAGTGCACCTTTGCCTCTCGTAGCAAAGGCCCTCCGATGCCAAAGTTAGTATCACGTACTAGCAATCAAACCCTAATTATCAGTAGGAAAGCAATCAAAGAGTAATGTATTGCGTACCTTTTTTCTCTAGGTTTACCTAATATTTATAGATTTGTATATGCTTGTTGCCCAAGCATCCCTGTTTTCATAGGATTCCCAACTCATATAGGAAACCCAGGATATCAAAGATTCTTGTTTCCTTTATCAGTTTATTGGAAAAGAGGCCTTTTAAGATTCCTTTCCATTACTGATCGAACATCCCATTCTCGTTGGGTATCTTTTACAGATCCTATATACTCGGGATCTCATTTCTTTACTGAATAACACTGCCTACGGAACATTCTAGAGCGTCCTGCCGCCTCACGAATTCAGGGCAACCTTTTTCTCTGTTCGGCTATCTCATTGCCGAACAGTCCACATAGACCAATGACCTTACATGTATCTGGTCCTCATTGTTTGTACTTTGGACAAATGACTTTACATGTCTTTTGTTTTTATCAGCCGAACAGACTGTATGGATTAATGACTTCCCATATTATTGGTCCATATAGCCGTTCATCACACTGCCCGGCGATAACTCCTGTCATATTTACCACGAGCTCCCAAATATCCACGTGTTTGGTTATTGACTTTTTAAATTTTGGTCAGGATGTGTTTTGAATATGATAGAGTGTTTATGAGATATGTGCATAATGTATTTTAGAACTAGAGTAGTGTTTAGTAAATGAATGATGAAAATAAATGAGGGGATATTTTTTTTATCAATGTTAATTGCCCTTAGTACCAAACTCCTCTATTCTCATCTTAAAGTATAAAAAAAACGTGATAACTTAGTATTTTCCCCTCCCAAAAAATTGCAAGCAAACAAAAAATAGTGCGTAACGAACAAGAAAAGAAAAAACACAAGATATACGTGGAAAACCTCAACGCGAGGAAAAACCACGAGAGCCACACCAATCTACTACGAAATCAAATTAAGAATATAAGTCTTCTCGTAATCTCTCTGAGACCTGCGTTTTCTCAGTGTAAAATAGGTCGGGTCTTATGTGGAAATTACACAAGTCCTTAAAATACCATTTTCACTGCAATTCGGGGGTGGGGCCCCCACACCCCCAGGCTAAACCACAGCTGAAAGTTGTCTGCACCCCTAACACCCATAACTCTCAAAGAAGCACCAAACAAATATTTAGGGATAAATCTCGGATAGAACTCGAAAGGGAGACAAAAACCCTAGATAAAACCCAAAGAGATGAACAAATTTTCCTAATATCTAAGCCCTTGAATAATTGACTACAACCCCAGCAGCCCCAAGGCTACTATTTATAAGAAAGGAAAGAAAAACAAAATCCTTGGCCTCTATAGATGATAACTTAATTATGTCTATTTATAGAGATGCTCAACGTACTTTTTATAGATGACAACTTAATTATGTCTATTTATAGATGCTAAACTTTTTATAGATTCATACCATATCTTAGAAGGCCATTTCTTCAAAAACTAACATTTCTTTTGAATATACAAGTGTGTGATTTTTAGAAAACTCCACGGTACAATAATCAATCAACGGAACTAAAAGAATTTGGACAAGTACATTTTTCCTCATCTTTTTGCCAATACATGAGTGAAACTAAATCTTAATTCAACAAATGCGTTTTGTAAACACTTTCAGAACAAGTTCTTCATTAGAGACGCTAAATACTTAAACCTGAGTTTTTGTTTTTATACTTCAATCTGAATTTTGTTATTAATCAAGCCAAACTAAATGTATAATCTGCTTCACACATAGGTGAAAGAAGCGACATGCAGCCAACATCTGAAATAGTTCAGTCACGAACATAGTTTTAAATATCGGCTAATACGGTTCGTATCGGCCGGTTCGTACCGGTATTTTGGACTCCCGGTTCAGATATAGGCCGGTATAACGGTGAGACTGAAATTCACAGGTGAACCGGCCGATTCCCGATACGTATCGGTATGTAACCGATTTTTGGACCGGTTCGGCCGGTACGGCCGGTACGTATCGGTTCGGAAAAAAAAAAGCAGAAAAAACCAAAAAACAGAGCTCCTTCCACAGATCATCAAACCATCAACTCCTTCCACTTTTCACATCTTTTTCCCTAAAATTTTGGATCTTGTCAATTATATCGAAACTTATAATGTTGCATTTTTCTCATATTTGTAAAATCTTATTGACTTACGAGTTTTGATAAATGATCGGATATTTCACACGAAGAGAATGGGCTATTACATGTCTTAAATTAATTAAAATGTGATAATTTAAGCCAATGTTTGGGGCAAAAGTATATTTTTCAAGTTTTATACATGTTGCTGATGATTTTTAAAAATTCACGACCGCGACACCTGATTCCCGCGACGTATCACCGATATGTCCCGACACCGATATACCGCGACGGCGACCGATACCGCGATTTAAAACTATGGTCACGAAGGGATACTTGAAGACTAATTGGAGTGTCAAATCTAAATATGAACCCACCAAATGGTAAGCAACATAAACTGTAAGTTACTACTGGAATATATCTTTATCCATTAAGACTAGATTGATATGGAGTAAGTTGATTACAAGCAACAAGTGTGGGTATACCTAAAGCTGACAAATGGGCGAGTTTGTTTGGGTTTGAACATGTTAAAAGGGGTTATGTTTTGAATATTTATGGTTGGGTTAATTAAAGCATCTCCGTCCTTTGCCCAAAATCTTACCAAAATTTGAGTAGAAATATTTAAAAAAACTCTACTAATTGTATAGGAGTATGTCCAATGGCAAAATACAATCTGTAACCAAAAAAGGATTACAATGGCAACATGGTACATAAAAGGGATAAAAGTGAGCCTTGAAAAAAAACAGGGTAAAGAAAATGGATCAAGGCTTGAAGTTTCTCGTAATGGGGTAGAGGGGGTAGAGAAATGGGCAAAACTAAAAAAGGATTACAATGGCAACATGGTACATAAAAGGGATAAAAGTGAGCCTTGAAAAAAAGGGGTAAAGAAAATGGATCAAGGCTGGAAGTTTCTCATAATGGGGTAGAGAAATGGGTTTGTCATTGGAGAAGAATTTTTGTTCCTTTTATCCAAAAGAGAAATTGGGAAAGATTGGAGATGCTTTTAGTAATGGATTAACATTACGTGGGTTGGGTGAGTTGAGTATAAACCGAAAAACCCAAATGTAGATATTTTTTTTTTAAAAAAAAGAGATAAATATATCGTTGTTCTCCTTTCATAGACAAATGAACTAAATAACCCTCAAACTCTCACGCTGATACATAACCAAAACACCCCTACAATATTATACAACGTGCCCAAAATATCGCTATACTTAAATAGAAATTTAGACGTGTGTTAAATGTGTGCCTAAATTAAAGTAGCCTCCCTCAATAGAGGAGAAAAAATTTACTTTGTGTGTTGCAGAACCTTATTTCTATAATGTAATTTTAATTTTCGCCTTCGAAACCGTGCATAGCACGGGTCTTTGCTAGTACATAAAGTAAAAGAATTGGTTACTAATTAATTAATTCCCTCCTCGCCAATCAAACAAAGTATGGGCCGAACTTGAAAGTATATTGGATTGCTTTTACTGTAACATATTTTCTGATTTCATATCCTGATACACATGGGCCTAATAGGCATACTCAACGAATAAAGCTTCTCCGGCATCTTAGCTTGATTGCACTTCGTAGTTCAGGGGATTTGTGCTTATTTAGGACTCACCTCCAAAGCTCGGTGTCGATTACGCTTGTAGGTTTCGGAGAAGAACATATGTACAAAAACTTAGCTGATTTTTCTTAATTTGTATCCTTTGCATCCCTTGAGACTATTTAGTTCTGTTGGAGAGAGAGAGAGAGAGAGAGAGAGAGAGAGAGAGAGAGAGTTATCATTTTAATTCATAAGGACATAACGGGGGTTCTTGCAATAAAAGGATGGAGACTTAATTGGTGATGATGTCATGGATATCAACTTAATTAGGGGCTGGAAACAGGACAAATATTTAATTTTCTCTTGATATAATTAGCAAATTATGGCCGTATATACAATAACAGATCATATAATCTTTCATTCATATATATCCATGTTAAAAGGGAAGATATTCAAACTAGAGCTGAGCTTTTTATAGATTGCATACAAAATCTTAGAAGGCCATTTCTTGAATTATTAACATTTCTTTTTAATATGCAGGTGTTAGATTTTTTTAGAAAAGTCCGTGGTACAATAATCAATGAACTAGCAACGAAACAAAAAGAATTGGACAAGTACCACTTTTCTTTATCGTTTTGCTTATACATGAAGAAAATCAAATCTTGACAACAAACGTGTTTAATGAACACTTTCAGGGATTTTTTTATAAGACAGAATGTAACAGACAACATAAATAAGTTTTCATAAAAAAAAACAAATAAAAACCAACATTTGGAAATTAGGAGATAGAGACCCAAACAGCAACACTCGGCACTCCCTTGTTAACCACAAACATCATATAATACCCTGGCGGCACCACCTTCGCATTGGGCGGAGCCTGAAACACAATCCTATACTGTCCATTAGATTCCGTAACAGGGCGGGCGATATTCATCTTTACTAATCTCTGCCCCTGTGAAAATGAATGCGTGGAGTAAGGCGCACTTGCAAAATTCACCTCCCAATTTCCCGTCGTGGTTGACGCCACCGTTACATACACATTGTAAAGCGTTGACCCATATTGCACCGACTTTGGCGCCTTTGCTATCACTGGCCTCAAATCCGAGTTGCCTGCTGATAAATAATCTGGCGAGAACGCCTCAATTCTCAACTCCGTGGGGAAAGGCTGAACCCACGTGTATGCCCAATGCGTGTTACTTCCAGCGACCAAAATTCTCCCGTCGGGCAATAAATTTGCGGTCGAATGGTACATTCTGGGGATTGTAGTGGGGTTTAGGGTCGTAAAGCGAGAGCCCAAAGGTTGGTCGGGTTCGTATAGAAATGGGTTCAAACACGGGTTAGTTGCCAATCCGAACCCTTGCGACCCTGCTTGAGCCCCGTTGATGATTACTACGACTCCTGTTGGTAGCATCACCATTTCTCCCATGTTCCGATTGAGTGGCATGGTATCCATCTCCCAAGTAGGGTTGGAACTAGTTGGCACGATCCGCCCACAACTATTTTGGGCCGGTAGATTCGCACTATTATTCTGGTAGGCGTCGTATTGGGCCCCACCGCAAATGACGATAGTTGCTGTAGAATAGTCCCCTTCCAATGCCAGCATGACAGAGGATCCTGCAGACGGGTAGTTACGTGGGCCCCCCGGCAGCTGAGGATAAGTTGTCACAATATTGTTCGCATTGTAATCGTATAGCACGGCTTGAGTGTTAGCAAATATAAACAGATCTCCGCTGGGGAGAAGGTGAACGTAGGGATACAGGTTATCTCCTTCGTTGTCTGCCACATTGCCAATGAACGGGAAATTGACCGCGCCGTTGCCTGTCGGTGGGTAATACTCCAAGCTGCTGACGCTGATCCCCCCGACTATTATGATAGTACCGTCGGGGAGTATCTGATTCGTAGCGTACCAACGCCCTTGGGACAACGTGGCATTTGAAAGCTCAACCCAATCGCAGGAGCCAGTGTTTATGCAAGGGACGAATGTTCGGAACTTGGTATTGCCGTCGTTCCAGCCGCCAGATTGGAGGAGGGTGCCGTCAGGGAGGAATTGGCCCGAGGAGCACCACGTGTCGGTTTGGATCGTGAGGGGACGGATTGTGTTGGTTGAGAGGTCGAGGAGAGCGGAGTGGGCGGAGCAATCGGTCGTTAAAGCCAGGTCGTTTGGGTCGTTGCGGCATTGCTGTTTGCCGTTAACGACTGGGAGCGATAAATTGGACGCGCCAGTGTCCGTCCGGTCGAGGAGGACTACGGTGTTCCACCTTGTGACGGCAGCGTGCATGGCGGCGATGCCAGCATTTGGCACAATGACTTGCCAGGTGCCCCCCTGGGCACGTGTTCCGACGATTGCGAGGGCTAAGCAGAGGATTTGTAGACAGAAGGAAATGGGAGCGGCCATAGTACTGAAATTAAGAGAGAGAGAGAGAGTGTTCACTGTTTAGTTGTGTGTCTCTACCCGTTACTTGAACTGTGGTATATATAGGGAAGAAGAAGAGACTGCAGGAATGTCAAATGTTGAGTTGGGAAAAAACTATCAATTAGTTGCCCAACGCTTTGACAGAGACCCACAAACAGTTGCCACCCTGCCCTCCTCCTCTTCCTCCTCCTTCTTCTTCTTCGCCATGGTTTTTCTAATCGTCTGCGTTCTTGTTCTTATCCTTCTGGGACCAATTAAGTTAATTTACATTCTTGGGAGTAATATTCAACCACTAGAATGATTCTAGCTGAACTCAGCGGGGAATGATTGTTTGTTTAATTTGTTTCCGCGTAATTTCTGGTGGATATATGATTTTCAGTTCGGCCATGGAATAATCCTGTTGTCATGTCGGTTAAACTAAATGTAATAATGGAAACCAAATCTAAATAAGCAAAGTGGATAAACAAGGGAAGGGTTTTTTTTTTTTTTTTTTCATTTTCTATATTCAAATTTTTTTCGTATTTGTTAGTTTTGTGTTGATTATTTGTGTGGATTATTGTGTTATCATGATGAGAGGAATTTAAAAAGTAAAAAATTAACATCGAATGAGAATAAATTATATACCCTAGCTCTGTAAACATTTATTTTCTCCAAATCAATTACGTTGTGACACGTCGTCAAAATAGTGCTTCAATTAATAGAACATGGCAACTTGGCGCCATGTAATTGATTTAGAGGAAACAAATGTTTCGACCGCCGGTATAAATAATTTATTTGTTCAAGTTCTCCCCGTTTGTCTTGGGGAAATTATGGTCTGTATGTTAGTTTGTTATGATTGGCTTCTCGATCGCCAACTTCTTCCCTTTCATTTGGTAGTGGGCGGCATATGATTGTTCTCAACCTAGATGCCAACATAGTTGGGATATTGGTCGTTGGTTGTGATGCCTTTTTACCCCGTTTCCTTTTAAACTATGTAACTTCGTATCGTTGATTAATAAATTTTTTCTTTGCTGATAAAAAAAAATCGAGACCCAAGATTTTTTTGAACAAATATGAAAAAATTGGCTTATTTTTGTTTTTATTAAAAAAATTAGGTTTCGATCATAATTTTTTACTACTTTTAAAATTCCTCTGGTAATGATGATGTAATAATCTAAAAAAAATGATGAAAAAATAATAAATGCAAAAAAAAAAAAAACAAAAAATAGTCCAAATGGATTATTTATCCAAAAGACCCCTAATTAACCACAATCTCTTTTGTTTTTTTCTTCTTATTCTTCAATTCTAGTTGGTGATTGTGATAAACGTGTAGAGGAAAAATTCTAGTACTCTATTTTATCATACTAAATACAACTACCGGATAATAGAACCTAGTGAAACAACGGCTGTCGTTAAGTAGACAAAAATTAAATTAAATTTTTTTGGGTCAAACATGAGAATTGATGTAAATTCTGCCAACGAAGATGATACCGATGGCGTACCATGGTTTTTTCGTTTGAATCACATTATACAATTACAGAACTATGGCCACATATAATATCATAGTAGATGAGGATACATACATATATGAGTCCTCTTCAGGTAAGGGTATCCTCATTTTAAATAAAATACGAACGTCCCATTTTCTCATATTTTCCGATCAAATTTCGATGATTCGAGCTGCTCCATGTGTTCAGAACGTGATTTTAAGGGTACCCTTTAGAAATCAGTAAAAAAAATGACCGGGAAGGGCTTGATTTGAACAGTTTTAATTTGAATCTTTTGATAAAATACAAACAAAAACTGCTCGGATCAATTCCTTTCCGGTCTTTTTTATTTTTTGCTGATTTCTCGCGGATACCTTTAAAATCACGTTCTGAACATATTGAGTGGCTCGGATCATCGCAAATTTGTTGGGAAAGGGATGTCCGTAACTTAATACGGTAAGGGCGCCCTTACTTGAAGTTTTATGTGTATATCTATATAATAAAACAGCTCAGTATTTGAATCATATGTACATAAATCTAACAGCCCAAACTATCCCTTATAATCCTACAACTGAGAAGAGTCCTAGGACTAGAAAATCTTATTTTCAATATTCTCTAACATTTTCTATTCCAACTCTCTTTTGTTATGGAAAGATAGAAAGCAATAAAATTTCATTACCCAAAAAAGAGCCGGATTTTGAAATAAGAGAAGTAATTTTTGAAACTTTAAGGGTAAAAAAATTCTTCCCATATAATTTATTTTCGTTGGCAGGGGTGGTTAATAGTTTTGCAATTCATTTCAGTTGTGTTCAAAATGTATTGCGCCGTGCTTTCAGGCACGGACAAACTCTAGTATATATACACGTACATATATTTATCAGAAGTATTAATTATGAATTGACCAGAGGTTAAGAGGACATGTTGATATACGATGCCTGTTTCTTAATTGGGAGTAAAAGAAAATTTGACTATCCATGTGCGTCGAGCGCTTTTGGATATAAAATTGTGTGCTTGGGTACATATGCATCGAACTGCTTCAAATTCAATTGTGATCGAAATTGTGTTCAAAATGTGTGTGCGAGAAGCCGAGACTTTACGTTATCTCTACGGCTTCGGATTAGTCTTTCCGTCGTAGTTATTGGATGTTTGTTACCGGGATACTCTCTCTCTCTCTCTCTCTCTCTTAATCTTAGATCTTTGTTGTCTCCCATAATTTATCTCCTGGATAATTTCTTGCATGCTTTCTTTGTTCTATCACTATGTTGTTTCCGTTTTTTTTTTTTTTTAGGAAAAATAAACTTATATTAATGACTAAACAAATACAAAGAACACAAAAGGTCCCATTACAAGAAAAACAAAATACCAAAAGGAAAAAGAAAAAAAAAACCTGCAGCGCATCGGAACCCACAAATCTACACGTCTCAGTGGGTTGAAAAATCATTATCTGCATCAAGCGGTAGCCTGGTCACGTCGAAGTCGAGCCGCAATGACGACATTACCATTGCTGTTGGAGAGCCCAAGAGTTCGTCATAAAAATTGATCGAAGCTAAGAGCCAAAAACCCAGACCTGGTTCCCTAGATCTGGGTCCCCAATGTCCAAAATGATGGGGAGAATGAGAGAGAGTCTCAGTCATCTCTCAACCATAGATGTAGAAGAGGAGAGGAGAGGGTTTGAAACTATAGGGGGACTGAGAAGGGAAAGAAGTAGGAAGAGAACTAGTAAAAGAGGGGAGGAACCCTCCCCCCAAACTCTCTCATCTCTCTCTCCTAGACTCTTCATTTCTTCCATTTGACAATTTTAGTGTTTTCTTTCTTTTAGTTTGCCTAGTTGATTGGTTAGTTTTCCTGTTTTGCTCCGGATTTGTGAGCGGCATATGATTGTCGATGGTTAGGGTGCCAATCTCGTTGGAACGCTAATTTATCATTGCGATGCTGTATGCCATCGCCTTTTTAGCATTGTATCTCGTATTTCGTATAACTGTTGTACTCTTTTGGTTGGATTAATAATATGATCGCCTTTATGCCGTTAAAAAAAAAAATTACTAACAAATTTTGGTGCATAGTTATCAAAAAGTGGAGTACCAAAATCATTTCCATATCATCTACTGCGCACAAAACAAATCGAGTAAAGAAATATCCTCCTCGTAAATAATACGCTTAACAAACAATAAGTATGAGCAAATTATGTTAATTAGGTAGCAATTACTCATTAACTGTCCCATTTTATGCTGTTTCTAATTTTCTTTCTTTACACAATTGGGTACAGAAGATGTCATGTGAGTAACTGGTTAATCGGTGGTATCAAAAATGGAGTTTTATTAGGTATCCCGATCAAGTGGTTCATGTAATAAGAATTTAAATGCATTTATTGAAATAAGACAACTTTTTTCCCCCATCCATTGCTGTAATTAAAGGCGTTAGTGCTATCTCATTTTATTACATTATTTCTTGGATCAGCTTCCTCTCTATTCGACTTATGGAATGGATCATCGTGTCGGTCTGTGTTTCGTCAGTGTCCATAGAATTACCGAACGTTAGGACCTCTTTAAATAGGTCAAACCGGCATAGAATTATGGGCCGAACTTGAAAGATTGGATTGCTTTTACTGTAATAACATTTCTGATTTCATATCTTGATACGCATGGGCCTAACATATTTTTGCTTAGAGTAGATTAACTTGTAGGTTCCGTGGAGTAGAGCGTATGTTAAAAAAAACTTAGCTGATCTTTCTTTGTATCCTTTGCATCACCTGAGACTATTTAGTTCTATTGGAGAGAGAGAGAGAGAGAGAGAGAGAGAGAGAGAGAGAGAGAGAGAGAGAGAGAGAGAGAGAGATTTTTTTACTTTTAGTCTTTATTCAAAAAAATTAGGTTTTGATCGAATTTTTTTTACTTTTTAGATTCCTCTCGTCATTAAAAGTAATAATCCCCAAAAAATTGATCATAAGCCAAGTGATACGAAAAAAATTTGAATAAGAACAAAAAATAAGCCACTGTAGCTTATTTGTCCGACTAGGCCCTTAATTGGTGATGATGTCATGGATATCAACTTTATTAATTAGGGGCTGGAAACAGCATGTTTTCTCTTGACATGATTAGCAAATTATTGCCGTATATACAATAACAGATCATATAATCTTTCATGCATATCCATGTTAAAAGGGAAGATATTGTTGGTCTAATTTAAAATTTTACTCTAATAGAAGACGAGGAAAACATGTATTTCTGTGTAATTTTTATACTCTTTAATACAAATTCACACACTCACTATTGCAGCCTATTAGGCTGATTTTAGAATTTTTCATATTTAAATTAGATATATTTGATTAGATTTTGGTATATTAAATTTCAGATACATGTGATCATATAATGTGGGTTTCTAAGAGCATCTCCAACGGGAGATGTCAAAGCTGAGGTGGACAATCAAACAGCTAGTTTTGGCATTAAGTCACCATCCAACCATGATGCCTTCTATCATACTAAAAGTGACATGGCTTTAAAGGGAGGTGACGTGGTTTTGAAGAGAAGTCTCAACTTGTCAACTTTGACATCAACATTCTAGATTGCTAATTTTCAAAAATTGATCATAAACTTTCAAAGTAATTTGACATAAGGGTTAGAGAGAGAGAGAGAGCTTAATGTCAAATTAAAGATGTCAAATTGCCACATAAGCATTCAATATAATTTGACATCTTCACTTTTGACCTCTCTGGTCGGAGATGCTCTAAGTGAAAATGTTGTTAGAGATTATTAAGGGTGGTTGAAGCTTGGTCTCCTCTTCTCCTAATATTTCTTCTAAAAAATAGAGGAGTATCGTTACCGTATTTTCTATATATATACTTGTATGCCTATGTAGCTGGAGATACAGGGCCTGTTTGATAAAACTAAAAACTGAAACTTAATGCTGTAAAATTAAGTACTAAAAGCTGAATGCTGAATTTTTTAAGCTGAAAAGCTGTTTGGTAAACATATTAAGTACTGAATTAAAAAAATAATAAATTAATTTTAGTTCCGATTCTCTCTTAATTTACTAATGGTCACTATGTACTTATAATAATGGTGGAATGATGATTGTGGTGGTGGTGGTGTGGTGGTGTTGGTGGTGATGGCATGGTGGCGGTGGTGGTGGTGGTGGTGGTGTTGGAGTGCTGGCGATAGTGGTGTAATGGTAGTGGTAGAGTGATGGTGATGTAACGGTGGCAGTAAGTGGTGTCAGTGGTGGTGCAATGGTGGTGGTGTCGATGGAGTGATAGTTGTGCAATGGTAGTATTATGGTGGCGACGACGGTGTGGTAGTGATGGAATGATAGGGGAGTGATGGTGGTGGTGGAGGAGTGGTGGTGAAGTGGTGGTGGTGGTGAAGGAGTGGTGGTGGTGGTGGAGGAGTGGTGGTGAAGTGGTGGTGGTGGAGGGGTGGTGGGAGTGGTGGTGGTGGAGGGGTGGTGGGAGTGATGGTGGTGGTAGAGTGGTGGTGATGGTGGCGAAGTGGTGGTGGTAGTGGTGATGGAGGCGAAGTGGTGGTGGTAGTGGTGATGGAGGCGAAGTGGTGGTAGTATGGTAATTAAATGCAAGTATACAAGAATTCAGCCAAAATTAAGTAGCTCAAAGCTACTTAATTTTTTTTTTTTAACTTTTTAGCCTATATTTTAAGTAGTACTTAATTTGCTAAGCAATATAAAATGTCGTTATCAAATCTACTGAATCATTTATTACTTAATTGATTCAGTTTTATATGCTGAATTTAGGTTATCAAATAAACCCATACTAATACACTAGAATACTTCCTTCATCTGTCTTGGTTTTACTAGCACAGAAAAATGCTTTTACCTTCTCTCCTTTCAAGCAGTAATCTATTTTAGAAGATAAAAGCTTTTGCTATTTCAAAAACTCTATTGGTTGCTTTCTTTCGAGTGTCAAAAAACTACATGGTTCATGAATTTGCTTCACTACACAGAAGAAAACTTGAAGGCCAATGTATCTTGGGGAAATAGTACAATTCAACTTTGTGCAAGAGGGGGTATATTGTTCTTTAGGAGAGCGCTATCACGTGTCTTGATTACCCCACAGGTTATTTTATTCCTTTCTCTATTAATATATATTGCTGTATTTGATCGATGAATATTATTTAGAATTATTATTCTACAAAAAAATTCCTATCACACATTTTTTCTCTATCAGATATTTAAACTAGTGCTGAGCTTTTTATAGATGCATACAAAATCTTAGAAGGCCATTTCTTGAATTATTAAAATTTCTTTTTAATATGCAGGTGTTAGATTTTTTAGAAAGTCCGTGGTACAATAATCAATGAACTAGCAACGGAACTCTTCAGAGAATTGGAGAAGTAACACTTTTCTTTATCTTCTTGCGGATACATGAAGAAAACCCAATCTTAACAAACAAATGTGTTTAATCAACACTTTTAGAAATTTTTTTTGAAAACATTAGGGAACAGACAACATAAATAAGCTTTCATACAAATAAAAAAATAAAACAAACAAACAAACGAACAAATAAAAACCAACATTTGAAAATTAGGAGATGACGATAGGGACCCAACGAGCAACACTTGGCACTCCCTGGTTAACCACAAACATCATATAATACCCTGGCGGCGCCACCTCCCCACTGGGCGGAGCCTGAAACACAATCCTGTACACTCCATTAGATTTCGTAACAGGGCGGGCAATATTCATCTTTACCAATCTTTGCCCCTGTGAAAACGAATGCGTAGAGTAAGGCGCACTTGCAAAATTCACCTCCCAATTTCCCGTCGTGGTTGACGGCACCGTTACATACACATTGTAAAGCGTCGTCCCGTATTGCACCGACTTTGGTGCTGTCACTACCACTGGCCTCAAATCCGAGTTGTCTGCCGATAAGTAATCCGGTGAGAACGCCTCAATTCTCAGCTCTGTGGGGAAAGGCTGAACCCAAGTGTATGCCCAATGCGTGTTACTTCCGGCGACCAAAATTCTCCCGTCGGGCAATAAATTTGCGGTTGAGTGGTACATTCTGGGGATTGTAGTGGGGTTTAGGGTCGTAAAGCGGGAGCCCAAAGGTTGGTCGGGCTCATATAGAAATGGGTTTAAACACGGGTCAGTTGCCAATCCGAACCCTTGCGACCCTGCTTGAGCCCCGTTGATGATTACTACGACTCCTGTTGGTAGCATCACCATTTCTCCCATGTTCCGATTGAGTGGCATGGTATCCATCTCCCAAGTAGGGTTGGAACTAGTTGGCACGATCCGCCCACAACTATTTTGGGCTGGTAGATTCACACTATTATTCTCGTAGGCGTCGTACTGGGCCCCACCGCAAATGACAATTTCGGCCGTGGAATAGTCCCCTTCCAATGCCAGCATGACAGAAGATCCTGCAGACGGGTAGTTACGTGGGCCCCCCGGCAGCTGAGGATAAGTTGTCACAATCTTGTTTGCATTGTAATCGTATAGCACGGCTTGAGTGTTAGCAAATATAAACAGATCTCCGCTGGGGAGAAGGTGAACGTAGGGATACAGGTTATCTCCTTCGTTGTCTGCCACATTGCCAATGAACGGGAAATTGACCGCGCCGTTGCCTGTCGGTGGGTAATACTCCAAGCTGCTGACACTGATTCCCCCAACTATTACGATAGTACCGTCGGGGAGTATCTGATTCGTAGCGTACCAACGCCCTTGGGACAACGTGGCGTTTGAAAGCTCAACCCAATCGCAGGAGCCAGTGTTTATGCAAGGGACGAATGTTCGGAACTTGGTGTTGCCGTCGTTCCAGCCGCCAGATTGGAGGAGGGTGCCGTCAGGGAGGAATTGGCCCGAGGAGCACCACGTGTCGGTTTGGATCGTGAGGGGACGGATTGTGTTGGTTGAGAGGTCAAGGAGAGCGGAGTGGGCGGAGCAATCGGTCTTTAAAGCCAGGTCGTTTGGGTCGTTGCGGCATGGGGCGCCGGCCGGGAGCGACAAATTGGACGCGCCGGTGTCCGTCCGGTCAAGGAGGACTACGGTGTTCCAATGTGTGACGGCGGCGTGCATGGCGGCGATGCCAGCGTCTGGCACAATGACTTCCCAGGTGCCCCCCTGGGCACGTGTTCCGACGATTGTGAGGGCGAAGCAGAGGATTTGTAGACAGAAGGAAATGGGAGCGGCCATGGTACTGAAATTAAGAGAGAGAGAGAGAGAGAGAGAGAGTGTTCACTGTTTAGTTGTGGTATATATAGGGAAGAAGAGACTGTAGGAATGTCAAATGCTGGGGTTAATTTGATGCTGATCGTTCAGTACTATTCAGTCGAGCGTTTATTCGGATGATCATCGTTCAGTACTATTCAGTTGAGCGCTTATTCGATCACATGATCCTTGAGTTGGGAAAAAAACTACCAATTAGTCGCCCAACGCTTAGACAGAGACCCACAAGCTGTTGCCATTCCTTTTCTTCTTCTTCGCCATGGTTTTTCTAATCGTCTGCGTTTTTGTTCTAATCGGTTTGGGATCCAGGTTTACACTCTTAAATTCTAAAATATGCAACGAGCTAGCTAGTCTCCACCTCCCCGGCCGAGAACTGGTTTCTAGCTGAACTCAACGGGAAAATTGTCCGGTTGATTGTTGTTTAAATTTTTTCCCGCGTACTTTCTGGTGGAGTATTTTTCGGTTTGGCCTTGGGAATAATTCTGTTGTCATGTCATTCCTCTGAGATACGAATTTCGAGTGGTTAAACCAAATCTAATAAGGGAAAGAGAAAGTCTTATCCACGGAGGAACCGTGAATAAGGTTTACGACGCTCATTATCGACCGTACGATCCGGACTGAAAACAATCTATTAATTATAATAGATAATCTATTACATAGATTATATATAATCCGAGTTGTCTAAAATATTTTTTGAAGGACTGAAATTGCGCGGAGTCGTGAGTCGTGAATAAGTTTCTCTATAAAGGGAAATAACTTCTTTAATCACGTTCTTCAATTCTAGTTGGTAAATGTGAGAAACGTGAAGAGGAAAAAGTCTACTCTATTAACGTACTAAATTCAACTACCGATAATAATAAAATTAGGAACCTAAACGAAAGTACGAAACAATGACTGAAAAGTCTACTCTATAAACATACTAAATTCAACCACTGTATAATGAAATTAGGAACCCAAACGAAACAACTACTGGATGAGAATTGATGTAAATTCTGCAAAATACATATTAAACAAAATGGTACTCCCTCCGCTCCTTTATAAGTGTCATGCTTCGTAATTCCAACTTATTAAAAAGACATTATCATTACACATTTTACATCAATTTTTACCTCCATTTTATCTCTTTACCCTCTATGAAAATATCATCATTACATTTTTACTCACTAACTTTTCAAAATAGAATATACTTTTAGGGGCAAAATGAAAAATTTACCAACTTTAATTTTATCCACTAACTTTACAAAATGGACATTTATTAAGGGACAGTCCAAAATGAAATATTGGATTCTAAAAATGGAACAGAAGGAGTACGAAAAATCTTATCTTATTGTAGATTAAAAAAAATAGTACGAGAAATCTTATCTTATTGTAGATATTTCGATCAATACATACACACAATTACAGAACTATGACCATATATATAATATTAGATGAGATGATAGAGATATACATATATATTGGTTTTTCGTGCCATTTTTAATTGCTTATATCTCTGAATATATATTATGTTTTATGTTCTTAAAATTATTGTCTTATAGAAATAATTGAGATCTATCAAACAAGATCCATGTTGCATATTTTTAGCAATATACATTGAGAGATATAATTGAAAATGACACGTAAAATTGTAGTGAGTACTTAAATTATATATATACAAGCATTGCATGTACTCGTGCTATGCACGTATGGAGACAAGGGAAGAAAACCCTATTATGCTTTAGGTTATTTATAGCTATGAGTAAAGTCTTGTTATATATTATTTTTACCCATCATTTATTTATGATTTACCATTAAATTTTAATGTTTTAATGAAAGAGTGTTTTAGCATTAATAAAACTTTGGAATCTTTTCTAACCTTTTATATTGAACTTATTGTATTTTGCAAATTGTAGGGAAAAGGAGAGAGAAAAGAAAATGCTGTTATATTGAACTTATTGTATTTTGCAAATTATAGGGAAAATGAGAGAGAAAAGAAAATGAATTTTATCAGGAGAAGGCCACATAGAAGATCGAATTAAGGGGAGAACTTGATAACCCGGGGGTGCTATAGTGAACCTGCTGTAGTGTGGCCAATTAGGCCGTCCATCTCGACAATGGACGGCTTGAATTTTCATCCAAATAATGGACGGTTAGGATTTGTAGGAGCTCGGATTAAATCCAAACTGTTCGTGCCGAGATGGATGACCAGATCGAACGCACTACACGATGTAGAGCGACGGGTGCACTACAACGCCATTCGATTCTGAATGCTACATGTGCTTGTACCTTTTCTTTAACATCTTCACTTTATAGCTTGGGGTAGACGATACGTGCCTATTAAAATTGATAGAGAGAGGCTGTGTGGACATTTTTGCTTTGATCAGATGAAGCCTTAGCTTTGGGTGTTCGTTTTAAGATGCCAAAATAAAGGTGTTTCATTTTTGCTTTGATCAGATGATTCCTCCATATTTGTCGTGGATAAAGAATAGTTAATGATTAGAAGAGATTATTTGGTGGTAAAACATTATTCCAACCACTCACAAAATGCCACATGTTAATTGTCTATTAAATAACTAGAAAAAAAAATTTGGTCCAACATCATTAATCGATCAATCCTATATGAATTGAGCACCACTGGGTAATGTGCCTTCCACACTGAATAATGTGTCCTACTGTTCAACTCAGGATCGTGCGTGTGGGGAACTGTGAAGAATAAGAATAAGTATCACCACTCTGTAAACAATGAATTAAGTAGGTTCAACCATTGACATAGCCCGAAAATACTTCTCAGTTGTTTGAATTCTGGATGCCGAACGATATTATGCTCAAAATGATTAAACTCTATTATTGAAAATGTAATTTGAACTTCCCAATTTTTGAAAAGTACTTTCTAGTTGATCATGTGAACTTGAAGTATTCATATTAAAATTTTAAAAAAAAACCGAAACTATGCAGGCGCCTTTGCCCCCCATAGCGGTCAAGTGGTTCCGTCATTGAGAGAAAGGGCTTAAGCGGGTAGCTAGCTTGTGACCCTGAAAAAACCTGGAGTTTTGGACAGTTACACTATGACAAAACGAGGCCGGCCTCTTATTGTCCATAACCAAGCGTTACCTCAAAAAGGGGCTTTCGGCCCAATAATCTCTGGCTTTGTTTGTTTTGCCACGGGAGATGATTATTGTAGACTTGTTTTTACATTTTTCCTTGTTTTGTTAGTAGACCTCTATAACAGACCAAGCCTGTATAGTCTCTGGGCTTTGGACCGAACCTGAATACACTGGTTTGCTTCTTTTCTTTTTCCTGCACAAATGAAAGTGCAAGTATGGTACCCTTTTACCTTCCCCAGCCGGCAGCCGCCAAGGAAAATATTGTCCCATCACATCCCACCATTATATATAGAAGACCCCGCCACACCGATATTGGGACCGAAGCTAGGAATTCACCACTGTTTAGCCTTTGTTGTACCATATTTTGTGCATAGCACATCCGGATGCACATGGGACGACAAGGCGTACTCAACTTATAAGACTTCTCGGCAATCTCCATCTCGACTGCACCATCGAGCTCAAAGTGTTATGGGTTTATTTAAGGCTCAACTCGAATGCTTGGAGTTGATTTACTTGTGAGCCCAGTAGAGTAGAATATCAAAACAAAAACTTATAAGCTTGATCGGCATAAATAGGGCTTGGTCTAAATCTATTCGTATTTAAAAAAAGAATAAGTTAAAGGTGACAATTGCAAACAAGTTACATTTTTTTTTTTAACACAAATGTGTGTAGCTCAAGGTACTACATACACAAATGAAATAACTGTAACATGAATTTTATAATTCATTGAGCCCACAAGTCGAACGGCTCAGCATTTGAGATGGACCCCGAATGGATCCAAAATATCCGGACCATACGGTATAGTCCAAATGGGATTGCGACAAAACATCTTAAGTCGTACTCTTTGGAGCGCCTATGTTGTAATTTATCTCTGCTTTCTCACTCATTTTCACTTTGATTTCACTCTTCCAATAAAGTCCAACCAGCCATATGATGCTGTCCCATGACATTAAAAAAAGAAATCCTTTTTTCGTTTGATTACAATATATTATTGCACCAATATGTCTGTGTCTATAATATATAGCAAAAATATACTTTATCTTGTTACAGTGGGGCCAAAGAATTTTGCAGGACTACAAAAGAAAGATGCCAAACAAAGCAAATGAATAATATATAAGCCAATGAGACACACACCATACACAATCGGACACAAGCTCAAAATCTCTTATGTGCTATCAACTCCTTTGCGGCTTGAGCAAGTGGAAGGAGATATTAGTCCTCCAAAATTAGTCGAGGTGTGCGCGCAAGCTGATCCAACACTGACTTATGTAAAATCATTATGCCAATTAGAGGTACCCATTTCTTTTATGTACCCACTTCTTTTATGTGTTCATTTACAAATCGATCATCTTTTAAGCATGTAACTATTTATTTAACAACGGCCGTCTTTGAATTGGTGCAACAAAGACAGATAAAACGTGCCATTGCATCAATGTCAACTTCTTCCCAAGTAGCATTGAATAATTCTTAGGGGAGAAGCAAGTTTTACATTCAAATTATATTCTAGCGAGTTGAGAGTGTAGAAGACTCAGTTGATTTGCACAACCAATAGAATTGATCAAAGATACTCGAGGGCTGAAGCAGCCAGTGTCGGCTCTGACATTTGAGGGTCTAGGATGAACTTAAAAAATTGGATACCTTAATATATTTTAGTTACAAAACGATAAAAAGATAAATTGATCACTCAATAACATCTTAGACAAAAAGTATTAATAGTGTTTTGTCAAAAAGGGTTTTACATGAAGATAGACTTCTATTAATTTGTGTTCTTATATAAGTATATATACAGGGCACTTCTAATGAGGGCGTCCTTATTTTCGTTATTTGCGGCCTTCTGTTGTCAGCCGTTGAATCATGATTTCAATGGTCCAGATCTGTTGATGGTTTATGACCAGTCATAATTAACTTTTCCCCATAAAAGTTTCATTAAAATCTGGACCATTGAAATCATGATTTAACTGCTACGAACAACGTTCGCATTTAACTCTAATAAGGGTGCACTTATTAGAAGCGCTTGTATAAGTATATACTACTTGAGAGAGTTTATTGGATTTTTGTCTCATTAGGGGAATATAAATACTATATATTGAGACAAAAATACTATAGTGCCAAAGAGTAGATATTTTTTGAATTTGGGATTTTAAAAAAATCTATAAGATAGGTGTAATATTGCAATACTTACATAGTTACATGTGCTCCCTGAAAATTTCGAAACAAAGTATATACCAATTGATTCTTGCCACTTGTCACACTCAGAGCCCTCCTCACAAAAAGTGTCTCTGCAATAATATAGTATTAGATTAGACGCTGATCCATGTACTCAATGGCAATCAAATCTGCATCACATTCATTATAGTAAAATGTATCATTCTTTGAATTGTCTAGTGTGAGAGATATGTATGGAGATTTAGATGAAGGTTTGTTACCGAGTGAAAAAAAAATTCTTGAATCCACTCATCACCCATTTTTTTATGAGTTGATCGCGTGTTCCGTGCACTCTACACTTAATATGTACTCACTCCGTCCCTTTTTAATTGTCCCGTATTTCATTTAGGCTGTCCCTAAATAAGTGTCAATTTGTAAAGTTAGTGAATAAATGTGGTACATTTTTTATTTTGCTCTTAAAAGTTTATTCCTTTTTGAAAAGTTGATGAGTAAAAATGTAATGATGATATCTCCATAGATGGTAAGTATGAAAAGTAATATTTTAGAGGCACAATTATGTTGACTCCTAAAACTGCGTGAAAGGCAAATTGAGACACTTAAAAAGAGACGAAGAGAGTAACTTATTATTATTATTATTATTATTTAATTTTTATCTATTTGACTTTTTAGACTTTTGTTTTAGACAATTTGAATTGGAAAATGATTTTGCCCTGTGTCACTCCATTTTTTGTGAATGCTACTCTCCTACAAGTATATTTTTTGTGCACTTAGGCCCCGTTTCAGAACACCTTCTTAAAAAATAAGTACTTATTTCACATTTTTAAACTCAAAAATAATTTAAATGAAAAATAATTTTTTAATTTTTTTGCACCGTATTAAAGATCTCAATGAGATCTATCAAATAAGATCCATATTGATATGAAAATAATTTATGTAAACACATGATTTTTGAGTTTAAAATTGCCTTTTTAAAAAATAAGGACTTATTTTTATTTCCGGAACGGGACCTTATAGGAGAGTGGTGATAACAAAAAATAAAGTGATAAAATCAACGGTCTTTGAATTTTAGTCCCTTTGGGACTGATTTACTTTACTTGACGACGTCATGAATGTATAGTTATTTCTCTCTCTTCGAGTTTGAGATTAACTTGTTCGCTTTTTAAGACATTTTTGGAAACATAACTCGTTTAATTTAGTGCAAATTGTACATTGCAAATTCCATTAAAATTTGGTTCAGCTCTTTTGTCACTTGCCACAGTTAACTAAAGCACGCTCTGAAATTCACTTTTCACCCAAAACCGTTAGAACCCCACTTTGAATACCCATAATTGGGTCTTCGTCATCCGAAAAGATATCTATAAAATTGAGAGTGTCTTTTTCACATAGCCTTCATGGAACTGTTCAGTCTCGTGTGTTCATTTCGATTTTGAACTGTAACGATTCTGATTTTTGATAAATAAAAATTTCGTTAAGTATTCAAATTTTATTTTAATTACTTGGATTCGCTACTAAAAATTTCTTTTAATTTTTATAATCTGTCATAATTAGATTTGAGACTTATAAAATTATATCTTTTACGCCGAGCAATCTAGTCATTTTCTAAAAATAAGTATGCTTATAAAAGCACTTGTATATTTTCCTAACGAGTTAGATAAAATCTTTAAATTATATTTCTTGACTAGAAATCCTACTTGGCAAGTAGAGTTAATTTTCAACCAATTAGTTGGAGGAACCGGACCACTGATTCATCTAATTACATTATCCTAACTCTAATTGGACCTTTTAGATCATCTTTGAACCTTATGAACTTTCCTAAAAACCTAATTAAACCTTTTGAATCCATATATATATCCATTGGATAATAGAAGCTAGGAAAACTATTATCCATTGGATAATAGTATGATTTGACTATCCATCATTGCACTTTAGACTTGTCATGTCATGAATAGTGTGACATCACTACATATCCAATGGATAATAAAACCTAGGGAAGTTAGTGACCATTAGTTAAAACCATGAGATTATAATACCTTTGACTTGTCATGTCATGAATAGTATGACATGATTGCTTATCCATTGGGTAATGGAAAGTAGGGAAATTATTACCCATTAGTTCATGCGATAATTAGAAGTATATGTATCACTGTACTTATCCCAACCCGTGTGCCAGTGTACGTTTTCCAACTTATAGGACAGTATGCTTTCTCAAATCTATGTGTTGTCTTATCTAGAATAATCTTGACATCACCATCACCTATTACCCTTTGATTAATAATTGCTAGGAAAGATATTATCCCTTGGATAATAGATTCTCATGGCTAGTCATATCAAATTATTACCAATATTCCTTTACCCCGTGGTCCATGATTGTTAGGGGAATTTTTTTTACTCCTTGGCTAATAGACCTTTGATTTGCCAATAAGTATGACAAGACAAGCCATACAAAAAATCCCATCATTTTGCTTCCAAAGGAAGCAAGACTAGCCTTGCCATACATGCACACCTATGTTCTAGCCTTAAGCCTAACTATCTTAGGTTTTACTTTCTTAGATGAATATATACATGTACTTAGATATGTACCTATATATGTCTGTACATAGAACAAGAGAGAGATATGGCCGAATGGAGAGAGAGAGAGAGAGAGGGGTGGAGTGTGTGATTGTGTTTTGGACACTTACACAAGCAACCTTAATAGCCTTAAGCCTATTTACTATATGCCAACCCATTCTAGTCTTCCAAAGTACAAAGCTAGCCCATGATTTTATTCTTTCTTGCAAGCAATCTTCCCATAGACTTGACAAGTCAAAAACCCTTCATGATGGCCTAAGATTTGATCTAGGATGGAAATGACAAGTGAAGGAAGGCTAGGATTTGATTTAAGACTTGAAATGACAACTCAATGGAGCAAATCCATGGGAGAGAGAGAGAGAGAGAGAGAGAGAGAGAGAGATATGGCCGGCCATAGAGGAGGGAGGAGGAGCTCAAGTTTTGGCTATAAATAGCACCCCATGCATTCCATTCAACTCACACCTTCACTCACTTCTCTCTAGAAACCATTTCTATTTTTCAGACAGCTTACTGCCCTTCACAAATCATTATTTTTCTCCTGCTTAAAGTAGGTTTTAGAACCAACTCCCTTAGGAAAAGTTGTAGAGCACTTCGAGACCTTCAAGTTAGACGCAAGAACCACCCCAATCGGTGAAGAAATGACAAAGATATTGGCATCCGAAATTCAGTAAAAATCTCGGATTTCCATTTCCAGACAACATACTGTCTCCTCCTTTATCACCATTTTTCTCCTACCTAAATTAGTTTCTAGGATCAACTTCCTTCACAAAAGTTGTAGAGCACTTTGAGAGCTTCAATTTCGACCCAAGAACGATCATATTCGGCCAAATATTGACCGAGTTACAAAGTTTGGTCCAGATTTGCGAGTTTCACCGCCCGTAGAAATCTTCCAACTAGTTTATTTGGCCCCGACTAGTTTCGGATCAAGGTAGATTTTCTCTACTCACTTTCCTAAGTATAAGTAGAATGCTCTTAACTCCTATCTCTAAGTATATATAAACGTTCTCTTAGCCTTTAAGCTCTAAATGTCAATGTATGATGCTTGTATGTTGAGAAATGCATAAGAAACTTGGAAGGTATTTTTTTTTTTTAAAAGATGAAAAGGAAGGGGAGTATGTTAAACATATTAACTTTATTTTTCGGAAAAGCATATGTTGTTTAGAACCTCCCAAAAGGGAAGAAAGAACGATTTTCAAAAGTCAAGACTTTATCGTTTGATTAGAAGTATTCGTGGTTGATATTTGAGCTGGTTATGAGCCTGACTATTAATATATAATTGGATGATCTTGCTAGTTTAGTTTCAAGATTTCAATGATGATTTATGTTTGTAAAAAGTCCTACCGCGGAGTCTATGCACGAGAATAAGACACAAAAATCGAGAAAATAGAAACATAACATCTAGGGTGTGGTTAACAAGAAAAATGTATTTCGAAGGAGGAAATATTTTTGAAACTACATAATGACCGATTTTAATGGCATTATGGGAAATGTGTGTGTGAGTGTGTGCCAATGGGAACCTGGTGCGGCGGAACCATTGTGAGGATACTCGGGAGACCAGAACGGCGGAACCAAGATTGGGTGTGTGGCTTGGTTATCTGCGGAGAGGAGCCAATGCTAAGTGTGCCAATGGGAACCCGGTGCGGCGGAACCATTGTGAGGATACTCGGAAGACCGGAACGGCGGAACCAAGGTTGGGTGTGTTAAAAACAGATTTTGAAAATGTTGATTTGGTTATGAAAAGTGAAAATTGAGACACAGTCTACGATGAGTCGCGTAGGAGAAACACAGAAAAACATGGACACCAACGATACTTGATTAGTGAATATGAATGTGCTATCGTTAATCGTTTTTGTTAAACCTGCTTGTACTATGATGATTTTATGATCCATTGTTTGTAAGTTAAGGGTTAGTGGGTTTGGATATTCTATTGAGCTTTTGTAAGCTCACGGTGTTACCTTTGGTGACCCTGACATATTATATTGGTGGCGACGCCGATATAATGTGTCAGACCTTATAGATGAACAAGGTGAACTCTACACTTTGGAGGCCATTGGAGTCGAGAAGCTGACCAGATTGGAGGAGGAAGCGGAATAGTAGATAGGAACCCTAGTTTATCTCTCCTGTTGTTGATTAAGAACACTCCTTGTGAGAGTTATGTTGTAATATTGAGCCAGACTCTATTTGAATTTTCAATGAAAATGTCTTCTTTAATGTACCCAAAATTGGGAGCGTTACATGAACGGTCTAGATTTTAATGAAACTTTTTCCGAAAAAAGTTAATCACAATTAATTACTACTGGTCATAATTGATTTTCAATCCGGATCGTCCAAAAACACTTTGAACGGTCGCGATTGAGCTCCGTAACTTCTTTTCTCCTTTATAAACATGTAGATTCTCATGCAAGCCTAGTGAAAATCGCTCTCCATTCTTGAAACAAAAGAATGCCATCAGGATTTGGTGCTGATGGAGAATCACCCCGAACTATTTTGAATGGTGGTTATAAATGAAGCAAAAAGCCGAATTACGTTCAATGCCATTGTAGAAGACACCGCATGGAAATAATGAGTACTACATATAAACGGGCAAGAGAGATGTGAAATGGAATAAACCGAAAATATTCAAAATTCTTTCGGACACATTGCGATTCTAAAAGCGAGCAACAATTGTGCTAATTATAGGCAATGATGTGATCCTGCGATGAACTGTAAATAGAAACGCTTAGAACACGAATTGCTCTTTTGTAATTACCCACCAGGGAAAAGAGATCGATGCTTTATATTATAGATTGAATCAAGGGGTTTTGACGTGTAGCTCCTGTTTTGGACCCCTCTTTCCACGCACTCCAAAAAAGACAGTTAGGAGTAGGCTAATGGTTAAAGGACAAAAGACACCTCCCCTAACCGAAGGTCAATTATGCGTTCATGCTAGGGAGCCCACGAGGACACCTAAGGCATAAATTCCAAAAAATGAGGCTTGAGAGGTCGGCCGTCTTCTATAATATAATAGACACCAGACACACGGGATGTGTGTGCAAGCAAGTTTTCTTAAATATGCACGAATAACTGCCGACTTATTCTTAGATCTTTCAAAACATCGTGTTACCTTTGCCAATAAAAAGGAAACATTTTAGTATATACCCTTGTGTGCCCAATAATCGATAATAGGCTCAATGAGAATTATTTTGGAAAATGTCAATCACAAAGGATATTATTTTGGAAAATGTCAACTACAAAGGATATTATTTGAGAAAATGTCAAATTGAATCTGAAGGTATTCTATTATATATTAGATCAAGCCGATGGCCGGTTGGGGTCCGGACCAGTTTTTTCCTTTTAAAACTCATTCATAAAGTTCAAAATACCTTCTAGAAGGAATTAAGTAAAAGAATTGGTTACTAATTAATTCCCTCCTCACCAATGTCAAAAAAAATAAAATAAAATAAAAAACAATTCCCTCTTGAAAGAACAAGTCTCTATCTTGTGAACTCTCTGTCACGTCCGGCCGGGTTCAAGGCTGCGACTAAAGGGGATTTGACGTCTCTTTATAGATTCAAACCCTAGACTTTTTTTTTTGAAAATCAAGGAGTACAATGAGATAGGCTAACAGTCACATCTCAGAAAGAGATTTGAAGGATACAAAGAAAGTATGTGTACAAGATGACCATATCAGTACTAGTACTTCAACAAAAGAGGACAATAGGAGGATTCTGCCCCGTTTGAGAAACCCGAATAAGTACTTATTTTTAAGAAGACAATTTCAAGTTTCAAAATGATATGTTTATGCAAATAATTTTTCTATCAATATAGAGTTTATTTCAAAAATCTCATTGAGATCTTTTAAAAGGTGCAAAAAAAAATGAAAAATTATTTTTAGTTTAAAAATGTGAAATAAACAGCTTGTTTTTTAAGAAGGTTTTTGGAACGGAAAGCTACCTACAAATGATAGTTCCTCCTCCACGTGAAGGGATATATAATTCAATTCCTCATGAACCACCTTAGTCTTAGGATGACATTAAGTTGCCAAGTTTTGCCTTGTGTATTTGGATGCTTATGTTAGTGTGGCAAGTGCTTATAGTTTTTCAGACTGGGTTATACCTTTGTTTTCTTTCTTGTCTACCTAATAATAGGTGTCTGTCCTCTTGTTTGCAAGAGAAATGTTTTGTTCCACCTTAGCTAAAGTGTTTGATCATTCTAGTTTTTAAATATATATATATCGGAATGGTTCCGGGAACACCTAAAAAAATACCTCATAGTTTCTGATCAAATTTTGATGATCTGAGCCGCTTAATGTGATCAGAACGTGATTTTAAGAGTATCTGCAAGAAATCAGCAAAAAAATGACTGGAAAGAGCTTGATCCGAACAGTTTTTTATTGAACGGTTTAAATAAAAATTGCTTAAATCAAGCCTTTTCCGGACATTTTTTTTTTGCTAATTTCTTGAGGGCACCCTTAAAATCACAAAAAATTGTTCCAACATTATTCGACCAGAAGTCTACATCGAAAATCTAATCCAAGACCTAGTTGTATCCAAGGGCAGAATCAGAAATCTAAACTGCCTTGGTCTAATCCAGAAATCTAGTTGTGAAAAACTTTAAAGTTGTACCCTACCTGTAATAATATTCGATGCGGCAGTACGATGAAAAAGGCGGATGCTCCACAACTCCACTGGTAACTAAAGCTTCAAAGAAAGAGTCCTCTCATTATTGTAATCTACTCCTTCCGTCCCGATTTGTTTGTCCCCTTTTTGACTTTTTGAGAACATTTGACCTCTCAAAGAATTTGCTATAATTTTCAATTCGTAATGTTTTTAATATGCAATATGGATCTTATTTGATAGATCTCAATTAATTTTATTATACAAAATTTTCAAAATCATAAAAAACATTATAAATTGTAAGATATAAGTATATTTTTGAAAAACACGTATTTCGACAATTGGACAAAAAAATTGGGACGGAAGGAGTATTAAGACACCAAATTATAGTACATAATAACGTTAGGAAACTACCAAAACAGAAATGGACGCATGCAGAATTCCAACGATGGGTACACAAATATTAAACTTTTTCGTTGACACATGAAAGCTCATGACCCAAATTGAGAATATATCATATGATACACTAGAAGTATTGTCCTAGATATTTTCAATCGATCGAACCAATTAGCTAGAGAAAAATAGTCATACATACACGGAGACGCATAAAATCCCATGCATTCGTATCTACCTTTTTTTTTCCCGCTAAAACGATAACAGATGATATTATAGATCCAAGAAACAGTATATCAAGAGGAAACTTCATCCGTAAACAAAGGATCAAGAAACCAAACAGGAGGGAACTCAGTCCAAAAACTATACTCAACTCTAACTACAACTAAACCCATCGCTCCAAATAGTTAGAGCACTGAAGAAAACAACCAAAAACACCCACACAGGGGTGATAGAAATCCTACACAATGGACACCAAAAAAAGAACCAAAAAAGAGAAAAATCGGTAATGGAACCAGACGGAGTCCGCCATACTGAAACAGACTTCATCCACCAACCTAGATCTCCCACTCCAGCATTTGTATCTACTTTGAAATGCAAAATTTTAAACATAAAGCTACAATACATATAATACTAGAGGTATTGTCCTATAAATTTTCAATTGATCGACACTATTAGAGAAAAGGAGTTTATAAAGATTTATCCTCAAACTCCATCCCACGCAAGTATCCATTCCGGTCATTTTCAACAGTTATGTTTTCATCCCCGCTTTTAAATAATTCTAGGATTGTCATTTATTATATACATACATTGAGTATTATATACATACAATTTGCTTCAGGTAAGGGCGCCCGCATATATACAATCTGCGGAAGTTGAGAGCCAGTCGTTGGATTGCATTTTCAATGGTGCGGATGTCGAGTGCCAGTCGATGACATATTTTGAACAGTTACGAACAATTTTTTATTTATAACATATCTAAATATAGGTAGGGATTTTCAGGACTGAAAACTAATCTTAAAGGTCCTATAGCGTGATTTCAGAATAAGAATCCCTAACAAATTCCTATTATATCGGCAAAGCCATTTAATAATCCCTAACAAATTCCTATTATATCGGCAAAACCTTAAGCCCGTCGTTGTCGCCGATTCACCGCCAACCCTTGCCAACTCGCCGCCACCACTCGCCGGAATATTATGATTTTTCAGGTATTTGATGTTCTAAAACAGAAAACAGCAAAATCTACACTCTCACTTCTCCTCTTTTCAGATCAAGATTCAAGATCGTTGCCACTGCAGTCCAACGTATCCGTCCCACCGTCACTGGTTCACTGCTAACCCAAACTCTCTCTTCTCCTCTTTTCGGATCAAGATTCAAGATCACCGCCGCCGGATGGCCCGACGTATTCGCCCCACCGTCGCTAGTTCACTGCAAACCCTCGCTGCCGCCACTTGTCGAATGTTATGGTTTTTCAATTTTCGCTGAAAAATCATGATTTTGATTTGTTTAGTTTTATTTTTTTTCTTGGTAAATCATTTGCTTCATTTGCCATGAAATATGTTTGTTTCAAAATATGTCATGAATTTGGTTTTCAGTTTCATTTGCCATGATATGAGAATGAGGATTTTGGTTTATTTAGTTTTATTCGATTCATAGTAGATTATTTGCTTTATTGACATAAAGTACGTTTGTTTCAAAATATGTCATGAATTTGAAGTCAATTTCATAAAATCATGATTTCACGTTCTTAATATATCATGAATTTGAAGCCGATTTCTAAAATCATGGTGTATGGTTGGTTTATTGTACCGGAATATGTCATGTTAAACAAAATTTTCATTATTTTTTTATGGTGAATTTGTAGAACTAACCATTAAAAATATGGTCGGTTTGATTATTGTATATGTTCCGAAATATTTTTTAAGGTAATTTTGCAAAAAATAATTCATGAAAAACATGGTCGATTCACCTTGTTTCAAAAGGTTTCATGATAATACATGGTGTGTGTGTGTGTGTGTGTATATATATATATATATATATATAGAGAGAGAGAGAGAGAGAGAGAGAGAGATGCACAAATCCTTTGCATTCGTATTGATTTTGAAAGGCAAAATTTTAACCATAATGTACATTTTTTTTTTGGAATGGCCGAATGTTCGTTTTGGGATTTTGAATTTTGTATTATCTCTTTGCATACGATTCTCAATAAATTTTCTCTCAATCATTACTCTAATTTCTCTTTTTATCTCTCTCCATTCATTACCCAAAATTCAAAATCCAAATAACAAAACAAACATGGTCGAATTTTCTAGAAAAATATTGTGCCGGCAAACTTACAAATTGTGTTGGAATGGGGCCAAACTTATTCGACCCATTGTCGGCCTTGTCAAAAAAGTCCATTAATTAGCAACGAAACTAAAAGGAATGGGACAATTACTACTCGAGTACCACTTTTCCTTTACTTCTAGCCGATGGAGTACATCATTGTCCATTCAGCCGACACAGATAAAAAAAAAAAAAAAAACACATTGAACCAACATTTTCACACAAAGGTATTTACAAGTTCATATGTATCTATAACTTTATTATTTCACAAACTAAGGTGTTATTCATCAACTTTTTTCTTTTTTTTTTGGGGTGAAAATGTTTCATCAACATTTTCAAAACAAGTTCCTTAAAACCCTATGGAAAGTAAAAATAAAAAGAACGCAAAAGGGAAGGAAAACAATAAATATAGAGAAGCGCGAAATATTTCAAATTAGGAGATCAGATGGACCCAACGAGCGACACTAGGCACCCCCTGGTTGACCGCAAACATCATGTACCACCCCGGCGGTGCCACATTCCCGTTCGGCGGTGCCGTAGACCCAATTCTGTAACGTCCGCTGTCGTCTGGCACCGCACTGGTGACAACCAATTTTACCAATCTCTGCCCTTGCGAAAATGAATGCGTAGCGAAAGGCGCACTCGCAAAATTCAGCTCCACTATCCCTACCACCGGTAGTGGCACTGTTACATGCACCTCAAAATCCTCCCTGTATCGCAACGTCTCTGGTGTCTCCACCACCACCGGCCTCAAATTCTCCTTGTCTGTCGCCAAATACTCCGGTGAAAATGCCTCAATCCTTAGCTCTGTCGGGAAATCCCTGTCGTATGTGTAGATGTAATGCGGGTTACTACCGGCGATCAAAATCCTCCCATCGGGCAATAAATTTGCCGTCGAGTGGTACATTCTGGGGATTGAACTAGGTTTCAGTGTCATGAATCGGAGTCCCACAGGTTGGTCGGGTCGGTACAAAACCGGGTTCAAGCACGGATCCGTTGCCATTTCATACCCTTGAGTCCCTTCTTTAGCCCCGTTAATGATTATCACATCTCCGGTTGGTAACATTACCATATCGCCCATGATCCGATCAAACGGCATTTCCTCCATCTCCCAAACAGGATCGGGCTTAGTCGCCACAATCCGTCCACAGCTCTTGTGGGCCGGACTATCCACTTCCCGCCTAATGTATGCACCGTACTTGGCCCCACCGCAAATCACAATCGTGGCCGTAGAATAGTCCCCTTCCAATGCTAGCATTGCAGAGGATCCTGCGGATGGATAGTTACGTGGGCCCCCCTCTAACTGCGGGAAAACTTTAACAATCCTGTTTTTATCGTAATCGTATAGCACGGATTTAGTGTTTGCAAATATAAACAGATGTCCTCGAGGGAGAAGGTGAAGGTATGGATACAGGTTATCCATCTGGTCGTCTACGTCGCCCGCCTTGGCGAGGAATGGCAAACTCACCGCGCCGCCAGGTCTCGGCGGGAAGTACTCCACGCTGCTGGCGGTACGGCCCCCGACGATTATGATAGTACCGTCAGGGAGTATTTGATCCGTGGCGTACCAACGCCCTTTAAATAATTTGATGTTTCGAAGCTCTTCCCAATCGCAGAGGGAGGTGGAATTGCACGGGGCGAATTTCCGGAACTTACGGGCGCCGTCGCGGTCGCCGCCGGACTGCAGGAGGGTGCCGTCGGGGAGAAACTGGCCCGAGGAGCACCACGTGTCGGTGAGGATCTTGAGGGGGCGGATTCTGTTGGTGTGGAGGTCAAGGAGAGCAGAGTGAGCGTGGCAATCGCGTTTCAAAACGGCGTCGTCCGGGTCGATGCGGCAGTGGTGGTTTGGGAGATTTAAACGGGACGGGCCGATGTCGGTCCGGTCGAGGAGGAGGACGGTGTTGAACCGGGTGACGGCGGTGTGCATGGAGGAAATGCCGGCGTTGGAGACCAGGAGTTCCCACGTGCCGGGGAGGTCGGCACGTGCTGGGATGGAGTTCTGGGTGACGGTGATGACTGCGAAGGCGAAGCAGAGTGAGCGAAGGGAGAAGGAAATTGGAGCGGACATTGTGAACAACGGTGAAAGCTAAGAGCCTGTTTTGCTAATTAGAGAGAGAGAGAGAGAGATATGATGAAGTCTTATAATTATACGTCACAGAGATGAGAAACAATTCTAGATGACCGGAAATTATTAGGGAGCCCCCGAGCACGGACACCATCCATTGATGTTGGTCCCACTAGTGATGCACTCCCTTTTTTTATTCTTCTTAACCTCTAGTGGATGATTGTCGGTTGAGTGATTATCCTCCCGAGACTGGTGAGAGCTTAGTTTCGATTTTAACGTAGAAGTGTTGTGGTACTTATTTCTATTAATAGTGGTTAATTTGGCCAAGCAATAATTCCTGGCCGAGATATATTTTATTCTTAAACAACATTCCTGGCATAGATATGACGTGGTATATATCATACATGTAATTTCATTTTATCAAGATAAAAATATATATATTTCCGCCACAAGACAAAGTGAAAGAATGTTATTGCATGTGATCATTATTGTCATGTGCTAAGTCTATGCATTTGGATTTGTAATTCTATGATAGGACAATAATTACAGTTACATCCTTAACGGAACTGGTTAAAAGCTACGTGCTGCCTTGACTCCATCTCACCGTCTGGTTCGGTCTGAGGCTCTGCTTTTTTATTTTTTATTTTTTTTATCAACATAGAAAATTTTATTAATCAACGAATTGAAGTTACAAAAATTAAAGTGAAACGGGAAAACAATGCATCACATCCAACGACCTACATCCCAACTGTTAGAATAAGTTTGAACATTGAGTCCCACGTCGGATAAACAGAAAAAAAGTTAGACCTTAATATACAATTGGATGACTCACCACTTACAAGGCTTAGCTTTTTAAATGGATATGAGTCATTCAATGTATATTGAGCCCAAATAATGTGATGAACTCTTTGCAGTTACTCCTATACAAATTGGGCCTTGAACATGCAATGGCTGGTCGATGCATCGGATAAACTCCCAACAAGTGGTATCAGACCTTGTGGGTGGTGGCTTGTCTTCACAGCTCCTCCGGATTGTCCATCCTTTGCTGCTTCTCTTCTTAGCTTCTTCGGATTGTCCCTCCTTTGCTCCGCCTCTCGCCCCTCCAACATGCAAGTTAGAATACAGGAGAGAGAGGGTACTTTTGATTACTAGTCCAAAATGAAACTGATCCCAAATGAATGAAAAGTTTACAAAAACCAATCCCAACTAACGCAAGAGTTCGAAGTTACGTTTTGGTTGCTTTTAAATGATTCTTTAACGGACTTTCCCTTGTGTTCTCATTCTCTGTATGCCTTTTAAACCAAAGGGAGTACTTTGAGTTTGTTGGGAGGCTATCATGGAAGAATTTGATTGTGTACAAGGAAAGGTTTCAGCTTTAATAACCATTTTGTCATTTCCAAATTATTATTATTTTTTGGGAAAATACGGAAACAACATGGGAAAAGCCATAGCATAGCCATCCCAAAACACTTCAAGCTAATACATTTCAATAGTTAGTACCCAAAAGAAGGCACGGTACCCCAAGGTAGACCTTTTAACTAAGTGGCAGAACTTTTGTTGCATAGCGGATGCTTTCTGCTGGGGCTGCAAATTGTTGTGGCTCTTGATACATAATTGCTACAACTTTTGTTGCATAGTGGAGTATCCTTTCTGCCAAGGTTTGCAAAGGCTAAGATGGATTAATTGCTGTATTTTAGATGCTCAACCACTTTTGTTGCATAGTGGATGCTTTTCTGCTGGGCTGCAAATTGTTGTTGCTCTTGATACATAATTGCTACAACTTTTGTTGCATAGTGGAGTATCCTTTCTGACAAGGTTTGCAAAGGCTAAGATGGATTGCTGTATTTTAGATGACCAAGCTTGTTCTGTTATGTTAACTCATGGTTGCTGCTGCCACTTAGTTAAAAGGTCTGCCTTGGGGTACTGTGCCTTCTTTTGGGTACTAACTATTGAAATGTATTAGCTCGAAGTGTTTTGGGATGGCTATGCTATGGTTTTTCCCATGTTGTTTCTGTTTCTTTTGTTTTCGAGGAACCATGACAACTGTATGGTGTATACATTGTTTTGGGGATAATGGAATTATGAACTCTCACTACAACAAAATTTACATTTTATAGCGTTCGAAAAACGCTATTGAATGTTATAGATAGCGTTTTTAAGAACGCTGTATTAGCTGATGTTATTAAAAAGTCAGGACTTTTAATAGCGTTCATTGCGCGCTATGGTATACGACCTTTTAATAGCGTTTTTTGAACGCTGTCTTAGATAAACTTTCAATAGCGTTTTTTGAACGCTGTCTTAGATAAACTTTCAATAGCGTTTTTTAAACGCTGTCTTAAATAAACTTATAATAACGTTTTTGGAACGCTGTCTTAGAAGAACTTTTAATAGCATTTTTAGAATGCTATGTTTAGACTACTTTTATTAGCATTTTTTGCATGCTAATTTTGAGATTCTTTTAATAGCGTATTTATTATTGCACCACTCATTTAATATTATTTTTTATTATATTCAACACCAATTGTAATCTAAAACTTCAATGTTGACAATGTAATTAAACAAATTCATTCAATGGGGCAAGTATTCATTACAACTTTGGAAACAACCTGAAAAACACAAATTACATGAAAGGGTTGCAAAAATTACAATGAATTCATATAGTACCAAGATGTCCATGTTTCCAAAGGTAGCCATGAACAAGCTAACCAGCATATTGAGTTCTTTACTTGAAAATTTCCCATACTGTAAGCTTGTTGAAATGTCATTCGAGCAATCCTGATAGTGGGGAGGGCACTCCACATGGTAGGCTGATGATGTATATATACTTGGTGGATTGTGTGTTGCTTGAATTGTTCAGCTAAGTGAGAATGAGAATTGCTCATCCTGCCATCAGTTTCCAAATGTAAGTAGAAAACGGAAATGAAACTTATTAGGCAAAAATGAAAGGAAAAATTCTTTCTAACTGTAAAACCCAACCATCAACAATAACATGAATAGTGTTTGATAACTAACAATATGCTGCTCTGAAATATGATATGCTGCTCTGGTTTTTCTTCATCCACACTTACGGTGAGTGTCGGTTGCCTTAACTTGTCTTTTCAATACATAGCTTATTCACGCATTTAGTGAACTTTTGACCAAAACTTCCACACACAAAAAAAAAATACAGAAAAGAGAATTGTAAAAGCAAGAAATTCACAGCAAAATCTTAAAAAAGTCTAGAAGACACAATAATAAATCATTTGGAATCATTAGGCCAACTTCAGCCTTAGTATGTATGCCTGCAATTGACCTACCCTTTTTGTGGCTTCAGCAGGTTAATGAGTTCCAATAAGTTGCAAGCAAAATGCCTTGAAAGACAGACATTAGAGAATATTTTGTAGCACAGATGGTCAAGTATCAGAGGTGCATTTGGTTATTGTGGCCATCACCTTCCACTTTCTTGAATACATGGATTAGTACCATTGAGCAATTTGTAATAGAAATAACCAAAAAAAAAAAGCGCTTTAAAAGACTATTAAAGTTGAAAATAAAAAATCCTCATTTCAGCCCTTCCACGCTCATACAAGTCTTTTTTTGCCTTCCGTTTAAGCTAAAAATGGGTGGTTCGAGCAGGGGGAGGAGATGTTGGTGTTTCAGTTTGATAAATCACAGAAGTAATGCGAATGGAGGGTAATGAATCTGTTGTTAATTCTTTTCAGCGTAAAAAGCATGTCACGCACGAATATGAAAATCAAAGCCCTAGCCTTGTATTTGGGCAAAATCTTCCGATGAGGAGAAAATCAAATAAAAACCCTAGCCTTGTATTTGGGCAAGAATTAAGGAAAAAATCAAATCAAACCTGGTGAGGACTCTCCAAAATAGTTGTTTTGCTTCAGCCGGAGCAATCTGTCCCAATATGACTCTGATTCTTCTCCGACTACGGAATAAGAAAGAAGAATGATCGATGAAAGACACGAGAAATACAGAACAAGGATCAAAACTGCAACTCAAGATTAACACCCAGGAATACCTGGAGATCGATCCATAGCGGCCAACTGGTGTTTCGAATAAATACAGAAATCTATACCAGTTCGGACGAAGACATTTAAGAGAAATATGAGAAATCTAGCACCTACAACTTTGGCGGAACCGATTAGAATTTTCAGCAAGGGTTGGCGCCTACAATTTAGGGGTGGAACGCTGTTGAAGACATTAACAGCGTTCTTGACACCACATTAGTTGATTCCTTAGTCTCTCGAGGTTAGAGTGTCCAACCTTGACATAAACAAATGAAAAAAAACAAAGTCTATCCTTCCTACACACCTCAGTCACCCATAAAGTGGCATAAATCTTATTTTTCAACATAACCATGCAAACACATAACTTCAATGAACCTCATTCTTGACACCACATTTGCAATTGTAACTATTTTCAGGTCTTTCATGAAGAACGTTAGACCGAACCAACAAAAAACTTGGTGTAAAGAATGCAAATCTACAGTAAAAAATAATACCAGAATAAGTTTGGCATAAAACTCAACTTGGTGAATGCTAGAATAAAGAATAGAATAAAGAATGCAATTCTGTACAAGGCTCCTACCTATAAAGAGTAGGAGAGACCTAGTAGGTAGGACACGTTAGCCCTACTTTTTCTTCATATGGAGACGCTGAACCAACCCCCAAACTAGCATAGGCTAATTTCTGAAGTTTGAATCTGTTAAAAGGTGCAACCCATATGCTCAATCTAGTATAGAATAACCATGAATGAGGGAGAATGTTCAAGCATGGGAGATGCACAGAATAAGGCCAAGAACTAGAGGTCTCAAGAGTTTGTGCAATCTACATAAAGCAAAAAATAAAAAATAACAGTCACCATCTCAGTGATCAGCATTATTCACGAGATAGAAAAAAGTATTCTCTGATGAAGCTCATTGCAATAAGCAGTGAATTATGATTGGGGTTGTACTTGTCTCAAAAAATCAGAAAAGCTCTCAATGACTGAATCGGCTGCTCCACAAATAAGTGGTTATATTGGATAAAGGAATCCACACTAACAGTTAAATAAATAAGTCATCAAATCACACATAATCTGCACCAACTAAAACCAATTCATGGAACAAGCAAATCTTGTAGTTTAGGTCATATTTTAGTACCTGGGAACCTCACCCAAGAGATTTAAAATCCATTGAGTGAGATAGCATGTTGCTGTGAAATTAAGGTTCCACAAGTGAAACCAAAAAGATGATGTAAGGCTTACAAAATCATGCCAAAATGTGGCAAAATCATGCCAAAATTTCATGGATAGAAGGCAAAAAATCTTTCTGGATGTCTCTCATCAACAGCATCACATATAGACATTGATAACAATAAAGTAGCCCAATAAATCCAGCAATAGGCAATCACAGCAAATGATAAAACTGGGGAAGGAGCTGTTTGGGGTTCAACCGTTACTAGAGAGTGGTAGAACAAGTCAGACAACAAGACACATAACAAACAGAGAGAGAGAGAGAGAGAGAGAGAGAGAGAGAGAGAGAGAGAGGAACCTATAGATTGAACTGGACAACCTGCTTTCACAGGCAGACAGACCCCGAACCGCTAGATCTATCTGAAAATCCAAAACAATTTTGCAGAAAATCATCAGCAAATTAATTTGGCGTCAAAAAACAAGTAAGCACAAGGACTCCATATAAGAATTGGCCAAAGAAAACAACCCAACAGGTACATTGAAACTCTGAGCTTCTGCAAAGTTGTTGTCATTCAATTAGTATTTATGAAGATTGAAAATTAGCAGAGTAAACCATAACCATGTTCACTGACTTGTTATTCTTATTCTCCTCATAATCCTCCTCCCTTTAGTTATTTGGTAAGAAGCTTAACTTTTACACTGAGGAAACCATTCCGTAACGTACTTTACTGTACCATTATTGACTAAATCAAACTACTATTCTAGGATTTGTTTATTGACTAATCAAAGTTCGGACCAAAAGGATTTATACTTTCACCGCATACTACTAATTGACAAAATTAGCATTGATTTGTAATGCTTCAGGAGATTAAAAAACATAAGTAATAATTTCCTCCTTAATGAACTTACTCACATTTTTTGGTGCATTCCAATTCTGATCAGTGTAGTGTGGTGTAGGAGTAGGCACTTCTAGACCCTTCTTGGCAGGATTTACCTTTACTTGTTCAATAAGAATAGGAATTGTGTTCCAGCCTTCTTTATTGGCCGACCGTTTGAGGTTTCTACTAGGTTTAAGAACAAGTTTAGATCCTTAATTCAGCTTCGAGGCTTGCGGGCATATATATGCAACCATTTCATAAGAATCAGGTAATATGATGAATGCATGACCTCTTTTTTTTAACCAAATAGTAGGCTGGAGTCTATACGAATTCCCCTAAAATGAGATGTAGTACTACAATCAATCATCACTTCCCGCTGAAGGTTTTTAGGAAGTGGAGCAAACTAGGCATCTTCAATTAGTTGCACAATTAGTAGTACCATTGACACGAAGCACTTGTGAGCCCCTGTACGTGTGTTCCAGCTTTGATGGTTGTTTTGCAATAACACAACTATTGAACTACATCGGGCAAAAATTGGTGATCTTAAACTTATCCTGGCATTATATAGCCAATAGTTATGAACCAATCAAAACAAAAGCCCCAATATTCTTGAATGAAACGATAAACCCAGGGAGTAAATCAAACCCTCTAAGTTCATAATGTGTGCAAACCCAAAATTCATTATCAAATCCTAATCAATGAAGATTAAAACCGACCACTGCGAAAAATCAACACCTATTTGGATCTATTGCAAAGCAGTTTCAAAATAGAATAGTTTTTTCCTTCTCGGTTAAGGAGTACCCTATTTGCATCTATCTTATTTTCTGGATCCTATTGTCCAAATATCTAAGGGTACTCCTAGGGCTCAAAAGTTTGTTCAAAACCAAGCCTTAGGAATCATATATATATGGCAAACAGTAGCCCCAAATACTGTCGAACAAATATAGAACCGAATCACAAAGACAGAACGAAAAATCAAGCCAGATAGTAGGGTATGAAGGTTCAGATTTACGAAAAATAGAGAAGTAGCAACAAACCTTTGGGTGGAAGACAGAATGAACTTAGGATTGAGACCCAAGCACAACAGTAATCGATCCTGAGGGAGCAGAAAAATGAGAAGATTAATCGATCATTGCGATGTGAAGGTTATTGAAAACTAGAAGAGAAGGAAACAACCCTAGCAGAGCTGTAATCGATCCATCCTCAGCCATCACTCGTTCGCACGAGGTTGTAATATTTGTAACCCTAGCAGAGCTGTAAGCGATTGAAATTTTAGAGGTTGTGAAAGAATGGCGCCTAATATATTGGTGCACGCTATAGAAGAGAAGAAGAGTTATAATGGAACGTTGTGGTAAACTCTTCCGTGTCCAAACAGTACATGTCCGCTATTATTCAGTCACTATCATAGCATTTATTTTAAAACGCTATAAAATTATGCTATTAAAGCCCATATGTGTTGTAGTGAACGCTATAAAAAGCATATTTTGTTGTAGTGTCATACAAAGAACATAACTTTTCCAGGCTCACAGATGGTCATCCCCCAGTCCATGAGTTCAAGCAGCAGTAATTGGATTCCACCTAAAAGATACAAGCAAACAAAAAAAAAAAGACCAAAAGTCAAAAAATGGAGTTGTAAAATAGAATCAACATCACTTTAGCATCAGAGATTGACTTGATATATACTTGAAGTGATGTTGGGACATAGAGCAAGGAGCAGCTTTGAATCTTTGATAGAGTTTCCGGGAACACATTTCAGATCATACCAATGCCACTGTCATTGATAGAGTTTCCATTTTTTTTCTCTAGACTCAAATGTAATTGGAACTAAAATAACATGTCCACTTAGATCTAACAGGTTGATGCAATTGCAGCAATAGATGCATCAGGGATCTCTGATCCAATCACAAGAGAAAGCATTCACAACCCTTTGAACGTTGAAGAAATAGCATAACTCTCAAACATGTAAAACACTTACGGTGCTCTTGCTCTTATAGGCAGTACCTACCAAAGAACAAAAGCAAGAGCATCAATTGCATAACCAAAGCATTTAACAAACCTCAAAGTTGAAACGGTAAGAGCAAGCACAACATCATGAGAAAGTCGAACTGATGCAATGTGTATATTTGGTAGCCGTGGACAGCTCCCACCCAGACCATCCACCATGGCAGTAAGATCAATCAGTGCTGTCATTTTCTTGACGCGAAACATCCAGTGAAATCTCCTTCAATTTGGGACATTTGAAACCTACAACTGAGGACAATGAATAGGATTAGTTAATCTAGTGCACCATATGATAGGAGTGCAGGCATATCTAAAGCACAACCATAAACACACCATGACGGGCATAATAGAACTAACCATCTTAGAAAGACAGTGAATTTATGAGATAATTCAAAATGTGTCAAAACCATATTTCAACTTTCAATAACAAGTAAAGTAATATGTCCATGACTCCATTCCATAAACAGGGATTACTTGGATATAATTATTAAAGTGATTACCAAAAACCATTAGGAGTCTCGGATATAATTGATGAGGTTTCCGAAATATCAAAAGGGAGTCCCAAGTAACATGCACTAAGAAGTCACCATATTCATGAAGTGCAAAAGGCATCAGAGATGATCTATAACTGCAAACACTATGAATTAAAAATTCAATTGCGGCGCATATTTGTGCTTGTGTGCAAGACCTACCTTAAATTAAAAATCCAACATTAAAGAATTTCTCAATCAGCTAAGAACCTACCTTTACAAGTTTATACTTCCTCAACTCGAGCAACTACATGCTGAAAACAACACAACCGAGCAATTAAATAGCAATTACCAGAATCTTGTTTATTACCTGTATACTGACAAACTCTCAACTTTCCTTTTTTTTGTATTTGACTGGAAATCACTGCAGTCATTGTAATGCTCTCAACCTCCACAAATAAACCATTGTCCTTCTACCGGTGCAATATGTTCAAAGAAAGGTTAGGAGATTAGTAAGGAAACAAAAGTTAATGGATACACTGACTAAAAAAAATCCTTTTATAAACTGACTTCACCAAGCATATAATATCAACTCTCGAAATGATTTGGGGACATTAAAACACATTCAGTGGAGTGTGGACCACTTCAAACATTTCTTTTTTTATAGTTGTTTCATAAAACCTAGGGTAGGAAACCACATTATTATTTATAATAAATTTTCCTCCATGCTCTGCAAACTATGTACACAAAACCCCTAATATCTAATAAACAACGTTGAATCATAAACCCCCAAAATCCAACTCCAAAATTGCTTAACCGTACATATATGTTAGTCAAGTATTTATGATAATCGTTCTTTAAGTGGCTGGGTTTGTGCACGTTCGGTTTGATGGCAGATTTTGAGAGAGAGAGAGAGAGGGTGAGTGAGGGGAACAAACCCATTTAAGTCAGATTTATGGAAAAATAGAGGAGAAGGACCAAACCTTTGGGTGGGACACAGAACGAAGTGGATATCACCTCTTCGACCCCAAAGAAAACGGCCATGCCCCTTATCTCCGAGAAAATGGTGCAGATTTCTGGCAACGGCAGTGTGGAAGTGGAGAGGGAGAAGACGGTAGTGGTTGAGACGCCGGAAGGGATCGATTTCTTTAGGTTGTTCGAGGATGAGATTGATAAGCAATTTGTTCCCACATCGATTGGAATTTTCATTGGTTCTCCATCTACTCATACAGATAGATCGATCGATTCTCCTTCTCCACCAAGAGAGAGAGAGAGAGAGAGAGAGAGAGAGAGAGATGAAATTGAACGAGGAAGAGAGATTGATCGATTTTGGCATCTAATATTTTCCCCCAAATAGGGACAGCTGGCGCCTTTCAGGGCTGAACGCTATAATTGATTTTAGTGGAACGCTGTGAAAATTTTTCCCTCCCGCTACAGTACCGTGAACGTTATAATAGAGACTGGCGCCTTAAAATACAACTCTATCATAGCATTTTTTTAAAAACGCTGTAAAGTTATGCTATAAAAACTCATGTTTGTTGTAGTGTCTGATTGGAAAATCACCCTTTGGAGGGTTCTGATCATCTTTTTGCTCATTTAGTTGAAACTTTTTACGATTGTAGGCTTCTATGGTTTTTTCCATTAGCAATCAAATATTTTAGCTAGCTAGGAAAATGTTTATGCTACCAATTTTTCATTCTATGAAATTGGTTGATAATGAGTAACTCTTTTAGAGACCACATTTATTAGTCGCTGAAAGAAGTTTTTAACAACAAAATGGACCTTTGGAGACCAAATCTGCAAGGCCTGTAGGGACCAAATTTTTTGCCACGAGTTGTTAGGGACAAGTTGTGCATTTGGTCCCTGTCCCTGATGCTCACCCCATTAGCAACAAACTCATAATTTGGCCTCTAAAAGTGATTTTTGACTTTTCTGAACCATTATTTAAGCACAAACCTTCCGTCCATGGAATATTGTCCCAAATTCTCTTTGGCAACCAAAATTTTGGCTTTTGCAACCGATATGTGATGCGCACCTAATATTGTAAATATTTGGTGTGATTAATCCCGTTTTATGTTGCTTTAACTTGCGTTTATTTAGCTTTTATAACGATATTGCACGTAAGGTGTGTTTTTAGTGTTTTCAGGTAAAACGTGCAAATAAGGCGCATTTCAACGCTATGGATGGCCCAAGTGCTTCCAAGTACCCGAAGACCCTGTCGACCCCTTAAAATCTGTCTAAGTATGGGAAAATGACTTTCAGAAAAAGTATCGATTCTCGAGATTAAAAATGGCGGTAATTGATCCTTGAATTTTCTAAAAGTAACTACAAAGTTACAAGGTTTTATTTGAAGAGCAAGGTCATGTTTTGAGCCATTTTCTCTTGCGGAAAACGTGCAGATTTCCATTTTACACTAAAAGTGGGGGGTTGACATTTTGATTTAATTGGAATCTTCAAATTCTGGTAATGCCATTGTTTCCAAATGGGGGGTACTTTCTTATTTTCATTAAATAAATTAAAGTAAAGAAAAGGTAAAAGAAAGGTTTAAAATGTAGTCTTTACTTAAGTTTAGAGAATGAAAATAAGGTGCTGAGATGCTGTGGAAGTTGCTGGGAGCCGTCGGGTGTCAAGTTCTGGAGGCTGGCCTGAAGACTGGAGATAAGCTCTGCGTATCGATACGGATTAGGAGCTGTATCGATACGCGTTGGTTATCTTTCCAAGCAGAGAGTCCCGTATCGATACGTCCATAATCTGTATCGATACGGGATTGTTACGGGAAATTGGTCTCTTCAGCTTAGCGATGTGGTATCGATACTTTGCATAATCTGTATCGATACGGGGAGCTTTCGGCCAGATATTTGTTGCTTTTTGGACTTTCCATTTATGGAATAGTTGCTACTTATAATATGTTTCTAGGATATTTGTTGAGAGAGAAGTTGAGTTGTATAAATACTCTTCTCTCCCACTTTAATTATCTCATATCTACTTTATGTTCTAGTTTTAGTTCTCTCTCTAGGAGAGATCTCCATTGTTGTTCTTAGTTTCAAGCTTCAATACTTGTAAGTTTAATTCCTAATTTGATGTTTTCTCGTTTATTAATGTTGTAGCTATGCTTTGGATCTTTGCATAAATCAAGTTTGTTTTCGTTTTTATCGGTTAAAAGTCATGTCTCGTTTTTATGCTTTCTTTTATGCTTTAGCTATGTGTGAGTAGTCGATAGGCCAAGTCTCGGGGTAATCTTTCCCGAGTACTTAGGTGGTTATTTGGTTCTCAAACCTTCGGGCTTAAAATCATGGTTTTCGGAATTCCATTAACCTAGCCTTTTTGGTCTAAGCGAGGCGTGTTAACTCCTTGGTATGAAGTTTAGTCAAGCGGTCTTGGCAAGCGACATACCGAGGGCTCGTGGCCCCCTACGTGTTAGATACATTAGCAAAAATGGGTTGATTTAATTCCGGTTAATCACATCTTTCGATAAACATAGTCATTAAAGTTAAATCTTCCGGGCGTGAGCGCGCGGTCGTGACTCTCGCCTGAGTTATAATTGAGAACCGGTAACGGCCTAAGTCAAGGGTTAGACGATCTCTAGACTTGCCTCCTTTAGTTTATCAAGCTCATTTCTAGTCTTCGTTTTATCATTTCCACCGTTTAAAGCAAAACCAAGTTGGCCGTCTTAAACGCCACAATCCACCATATAAAACCTACAATCCGATTAAGCTACATTCGAATTCTCTGTGGGTACGATCCCGGACTTCCGGATATTATGCTACTAACGACCTAGCCCTACGCTTGGGGTATTTCAACCTTATTGGAAGGCAAGGTTTGAGGCGAAGCATTTTTGGCGCCGTTGCCGGGGAATTCTTAATATAGCTTATTTGGAGGTTTGACAAACCACTGTAAGTACTCCGTTTATTTTTCCTTTGTGTAATTTGAACTCGATTTAGCGGATACCTCTAACCGAGCCACCAATTCGATTTGAGGTGTAACGAAGCTAGATTGAGCATCAATTGCCTTTTTACTATGTTTTATCTATATAGCGTGGTGGTGGCTTAACCCCATGGAACTGTTTTGAGAAAAGAGGTGGCGGCATAGCCCCTCTAGCCTGTTTACTTTATGTCTTATCTATCTAATAGCATGACGACAGCAAATTGGGAAACACCCCACAAGACTTTGCGGGAGTACCTTTGTCCCAATCAAATTATAACACCCCACAAGACTTTGCGGGATTACCTTTGTCCCAATCAAATTTTCACACCCCCATGCATAGCCACTCATGACGCCAATGTTTTTGAAAGTCATATAACCATTTCCAATTGGTTTGATCGCAAGAAACAAATTCAAACTTTTGCCGAAAGAGCGAATGAGTCGTTTTATGCATGTTGGGGAAGATACAAAGATTTGCTCATTGCGGTCCGGAATCATGGTTTTGAAAACTTTCAAATTGCTAACTATTTTTATGATGGACTTTCTCCAAAAAGTCAACGGTTCTTAGACATGATGTGCGATGGAAAACTTTTTGAAAAAGAACCCGTTCAAGCTTTAGATTTCTTTGATCGTTTGGCTACAATTTTACAATCTAGGCTTTTTGTTCAACATTTTCAAGATTCCAACTCAAATGCCATGGAAGAGGATATTGAACTGCATATCTTTGCTGAAGATGTTAGTTTAGATTCTGACAACGCCTCAGAGTCTGATTGGGGTGGTGAGCCAAATGTTGAACCTGATATCCAGTGTTCTCCCCCTATGGATCCCTTTCTGTGTGACGATCCGGGGGAGAAACTTCTCATTGTTGAGGACACGAATGTGGAGGTAGACTTTTTGTATGCTCTGTTGAATGAGCAGGATGGGAAGAATGTGACTAGACCTGAAAGTTTGTCTCCTTCCTTTGAGGAGATATCATCTATAGAAATTTTGAACCATCCAAAAGTCTCGACTCTAGATGATGCCACCATTCGTACCGAGTCTCCACTAGTGCAAGAGCTTTTAAAAGTCGAATCGATTGATTTTGTTGGTGTTGATAGATTTGATTTAGTTTATCATCCTTGCATTGTGGATTTTGTCAACTCGTTGAAAATCAATCTAGTTTGGAATGCACACTTGGTTGAACTTAAATGTCTTAAACGAATTCAGCAATTGCGGTACTCCAAGTATTTATTCTTGTGGCATGGTCGAATTCAATTCTTGATAAAGAGTATAAATTTGAGTGGTATGTTCATGGTAATAATTTTTGATGCCATACTAAATGTTCGGAGCCCGCGTTTGACTGAACGTACATAAGCTCTTTCTTTCCCTCTTTCTCCTTTCTTTTTCTCTTTTGATGGTCTGGTATAGCCACCCGTTTCTCGCTTGGGAAGTGGGGAGAAAAGTATGACTCGTGAGATTGCGTGAAAATCGGGTGGTGTTCTTTGTTGTTTTCCTTTGTTTATCTATTTGTTGGCGCCCGGATAACACGAGTCGGGCGGTTCTAATGTCATTTGTCTCTTAGTAGGTAGTTCGAGCTTAAGTCTTTTGCAGGGTGAACGTGCTACCACACCAGCCTTGGTGGTTTGGATCTAACGTCGGAGTGATTGAGGCATTCAGGAGCCCTAAGCATGGGTGCGATTACGTGTCGCGGTTGTTAGTCCAATAAAGCTTTGGCCATGATCCTGTGTGACTAGCTGTGGTTCCGTTGGAAGAGCCGAAGGAGTCGACCTTGAAAGCCGTTCGAATGACAAAAGGAGACGGTGCCACCAAAGCCTCCAACTTGGTCGAGGTATACGGGGGTTGACATTCCCCCGAAGGTACAATCTTTTGTTCTTTCCTCTCAATACTGTTGTTCTTCATGCTATGAGGACATAGCATAGTTTAAGTTGGGGGGAGGGATATATATATATGCTATATATATGTTTTTGAGATTTGTCTCTTTTTGTTTTCGTTAAAATTTTAAAATTTTTGCTCTTGCTTGTAATACTCCCTTGTTCGTAAGTTAGATACTTTAATTATGCTCAATTGTGTCAATATGGCAAGAGTCGTGTATCCCATCGAATTTGGTTATGTGTTTGAATCTATGTCACAAGCATATACATGAACATTGATGAAAAAGTTTAGCTTAAAAGTCAAGTCAAGTGTTGTGCATCGCTAGAGTAGAGATTCATTCTTAAGCATCCCATGCTTTTTGTTCTCATTTCCCGCATATGCGTAAATAATACCTTTTGTTCATGCTTGATTAGTGTATATATTTTTCATGCATCTTTGGAGTTGTTGGTGTACTTAGAAAATGATTCAAGGCATTTTTGCTTGATTAAACCGCATAAGAGTCACCTCGTCCTTATTTTGAACCATAGTCCGAGTCTCTTCCATTGTTCAAACCTAGGTAACCGGATGTTCGGAGGGTTGTGTGTCTATAGTTTTTAATGTTTTAAGGAGGTTTGGGGGTGGTGTGAATGCGATAGAAGTGGTTGGGATGTTAAAAAGGAGAAGAATTGATGCGTGCTTTCCTATCTCTCCTTTCCCACTACAAAAGCTAAGACCCCAAATTTTCATCTCCTTCTCCAAAACCCTCGAAATTGGCCCCTCAATCTCTCTCCTTACAAATCTCACCTCAAATGACCCTATTCCTCAAAGAAAAATCAAAGAAATGCTATGAAAAAGCAAAATCATATCCGAAAGAGGGTTGAATACTATGATGAGAGGATTGGTGTGACCTCTGGGCTAGCGTACATTCCGGAGGAGGAAGAGTCCAATGGAAAGGAGGAGCTCGAGGCTCAATACCATGAGGAGTCGGATGAGAATGACGACTATGTGTGGCAGAGTCGGTGGTAGTAATTTTAGTAGGACTTATCTAGTAGTTTTTCTTTCTTGTTCGTATCTTTGTTTGGTGTTTGGCCATTATGTGGCTATGCCTTGGGTAGTTTAGGGTTGGTAGTGGCCAAAGGTAGTTGACCCGAGCTAGTATATGGCCACTACATTTTTGTAGTCCCTTTCTCTTTGTATCCAAGGTCATTATAAGCTAATAAAGTCCTCCGTTGATCTTTTGTACGCTAATTAACTCCGTTTGATGCATGATTGATATCTATTACTTTTTGAGTATGATTTGTTCCTTTACGTGCATAGTTGTGAATAATTAGCTTTTCTTTCGTTCTTAGCGCTCCTTCGATAGCATGCATAGCTTTTTGTCTCTGGCTATTGCATTTACTCGCTAGCGCTTGTCATGGGATGTATCTTATATCTCACTGTGTGAAAAGTTGAATAAGAGCGTATCCTTGTGAGTTTTGGAGTCGAAACTCGTTGTGGTGCATGCGTGTTTGACTACTCTAATATGGCATAATTTGTTCATCCTAGTTCATGGCATGCTTATGTGTGGATTGCACGTACTCGAATTTGAAGGGGTGTTTTGGACTCTTGCCTAATTGTTGTAGTTGAGCATAATCTTTGTATCTTGAATCTCGGGAAGATTGCATAGCTTAGTTAAATATGTTTTGCTTTAGTTTGCTAGGGACTAGCAAAGTTCAAGTTGGGGGGTGTGATGCGCACCTAATATTGTAAATATTTGGTGTGATTAATCCCGTTTTATGTTGCTTTAACTTGCGTTTATTTAGCTTTTATAACGATATTGCACGTAAGGTGTGTTTTTAGTGTTTTCAGGTAAAACGTGCAAATAAGGCGCATTTCAACGCTATGGATGGCCCAAGTGCTTCCAAGTACCCGAAGACCCTGTCGACCCCTTAAAATCTGTCTAAGTATGGGAAAATGACTTTCAGAAAAAGTATCGATTCTCGAGATTAAAAATGGCGGTAATTGATCCTTGAATTTTCTAAAAGTAACTACAAAGTTACAAGGTTTTATTTGAAGAGCAATGTCATGTTTTGAGCCATTTTCTCTTGCGGAAAACGTGCAGATTTCCATTTTACACTAAAAGTGGGGGGTTGACATTTTGATTTAATTGGAATCTTCAAATTCTGGTAATGCCATTGTTTCCAAATGGGGGGTACTTTCTTATTTTCATTAAATAAATTAAAGTAAAGAAAAGGTAAAAGAAAGGTTTAAAATGTAGTCTTTACTTAAGTTTAGAGAATGAAAATAAGGTGCTGAGATGCTGTGGAAGTTGCTGGAAGCCGTCGGGTGTCAAGTTCTGGAGGCTGGCCTGAAGACTGGAGATAAGCTCTGCGTATCGATACGGATTAGGAGCTGTATCGATACGCGTTGGTTATCTTTCCAAGCAGAGAGTCCCGTATCGATACGTCCATAATCTGTATCGATACGGGATTGTTACGGGAAATTGGTCTCTTCAGCTTAGCGATGTGGTATCGATACTTTGCATAATCTGTATCGATACGGGGAGCTTTCGGCCAGATATTTGTTGCTTTTTGGACTTTCCATTTATGGAATAGTTGCTACTTATAGTATGTTTCTAGGATATTTGTTGAGAGAGAAGTTGAGTTGTATAAATACTCTTCTCTCCCACTTTAATTATCTCATATCTACTTTATGTTCTAGTTTTAGTTCTCTCTCTAGGAGAGATCTCCATTGTTGTTCTTAGTTTCAAGCTTCAATACTTGTAAGTTTAATTCCTAATTTGATGTTTTCTCGTTTATTAATGTTGTAGCTATGCTTTGGATCTTTGCATAGATCAAGTTTGTTTTCGTTTTTATCGGTTAAAAGTCATGTCTCGTTTTTATGCTTTCTTTTATGCTTTAGCTATGTGTGAGTAGTCGATAGGCCAAGTCTCGGGGTAATCTTTCCCGAGTACTTAGGTGGTTATTTGGTTCTCAAACCTTCGGGCTTAAAATCATGGTTTTCGGAATTCCATTAACCTAGCCTTTTTGGTCTAAGCGAGGCGTGTTAACTCCTTGGTATGAAGTTTAGTCAAGCGGTCTTGGCAAGCGACATACCGAGGGCTCGTGGCCCCCTACGTGTTAGATACATTAGCAAAAATGGGTTGATTTAATTCCGGTTAATCACATCTTTCGATAAACATAGTCATTAAAGTTAAATCTTCCGGGCGTGAGCGCGCGGTCGTGACTCTCGCCTGAGTTATAATTGAGAACCGGTAACGGCCTAAGTCAAGGGTTAGACGATCTCTAGACTTGCCTCCTTTAGTTTATCAAGCTCATTTCTAGTCTTCGTTTTATCATTTCCACCGTTTAAAGCAAAACCAAGTTGGCCGTCTTAAACGCCACAATCCACCATATAAAACCTACAATCCGATTAAGCTACATTCGAATTCTCTGTGGGTACGATCCCGGACTTCCGGATATTATGCTACTAACGACCTAGCCCTACGCTTGGGGTATTTCAACCTTATTGGAAGGCAAGGTTTGAGGCGAAGCAATATGTTTGGTCACCTTAATGTCCCAAATTCTCTTTGGCAACCAAAATTTTGGCTTTTGCAACCAATGTGTTTGGTCCCTAAAACCATTAAGGCGACATGGACAATGAAGGAAACCCTAGCTACCGCGGGCCACCATCACTGTTGAGATTTGCCTGATCCAACGCTCAATTTTGCACGCCCTCTAAGGTTACTCTCTCTCTCTCTCTCTCTCTCTCTCTCTCTCTCTCCGCGGCTATTTCGTCGGTTTTAGGTTTTCATTCAAGGTATTTCTTTGAAATTTCATTTTGGGTTGTCGACTTGTCGTTTCTCAAAAGCATCTTTTATCTGGGAACATGGTCAAACAGAAATTATTATGCTCGCGATTCTTCATCCACCGATGCAGGAAATACTCTAGTTTCCTAGTACGTATAAGGTCAGAAAGACACAAAGGTATTACTGAAACGAGCAAACAAGTAGAGGAAAGAAAGCAAATTAAGTGGTGGTAAGGACAACTGGGTGAAGAATGGCTTGTCTTATGCCCATGCGGTGGGAGGAAAGGAGAAGTCAAGATTAAATGGTAGAATTAAAAAGTATAATGGCCATTGTTAGCCTTTGCCCATTATTTTGTGTAACAGCCCAAGAAAAAGGCTTGGGATTCATTCTGTAGAATATATCCTATTCCTGTTGTAAATTAATTCCTTCCGACCAAATAGGGAGTGCAACAGAGGCAATTGCATGTATCGGACCTCTGACCAACAACAGCACTCTTTTGATGCCTTCTTCCCACCAAATTTCTTTGCAATCTGTAGATTTTGGAATGCCCAAGATCACCCTCAGTAGACTTCTTTTTTCCTTTTGTTCCCAAGTTTCTTAGCCGATCGTATCAACTTTCGTTGGTTTTGGGTAGGGTGTGATTGTCTTGCTAATAACTTCCTTTCGACTTGTCTGCATCCCTTAACAAATGGAACTACGCTCCATTGATTTCCCAAGGCCCAGGATATTGACAGACAAAGATCCATTTGGTGTGAATAGAATAGCCATGGAAACTCAAATTGGGCTGTTAGCAATCTTGGGTCCAGAGTAATTTGTGGTATTTTTTAATGCAGATTTGTTGCTTCCATCATATCGAAGACTCTTCCCCTCCCCATTCCCGATCTATATCATGTTGTTTTTGAAAACTTTTAGAGAGAGAAACTAGTCTTGAATTATCACGTCTAATCTTTGACTTTGTTACAGAATACAACGCACACCACTGATTTATACAACACCACTACTAACTAACAGCACTACTAAACTACTTAATAACCACACTAACTAACTCCACTAATTAGCTGAGCTGGCAGCTTCATTCTTGAGCTGAGCTACATTCCTGAGCTGGGCTAGAATCAGCTACATGCTCGGCTCCTTGAGTGCTTAACACACCCCCGCAAACTGAGGCTGAAAGAATGAGAAGCCTCAGTTTGGAAGATGGCCATTGAAACCGTGAGATAGTAAGAAGCTTGGTAAGGATGTCGGCAATTTGTAATGGAGAAGGAATGTACTTGACCACTAACTGTTTGAGCTGAATTTTTTCTCGAACAAAATGAAAATCAACCTCTACATGCTTGGTGCGTGTGTGAAACACAAGGTTGGAGGCAAGCGCAATAGCAGAACTACTGTCACACCAGAGAATAGAAGGTTCTGAGGGTAGTGGATCATGAAGATCTTGAAGAAGTTGCATGAGCCACACTAGTTCAACAGTTGAGTTAGCCAAAGCTTTGTATTCAGCCTCTGTGGAGGAACGTGCCACAGTAGCTTGTTGCTTAGCTGACCAAGACACAAGATTAGGCCCTGAAAATATGCAATAACCACCGGTAGACCTACGATCAATGGCACTACCTGCCCAATCAACATCAGAATAGGCTGAGAGTCGCAGAGAACCTTCAGTAAAGAGCAAGCTATGTGAGTCAAAGTACCTTTTGATGTACCTCAGGATATGCTTGACACAAGTAAAATGACTCTCCAATGGGTTGTGCATATGTTGGCAAACAGTGTTAACAACATAAGAAATCTCAGGCCTAGTAAGGGTGAGATATTGAAGAGACCCAACTAGCTAGAGTTCTATAAAACTCTAGATTAGCAAAAGGAGAATCTGGAGCATCTCTATAGACTTTGAGAGAGGAAGGAGAAGCACAAGGTCTACAATCTGTCATACCTGCCTTTTTGAGAAGATCCAGTGCATACTTGGCTTGGGACAAGACAAAGCCATTAGACTGGAAGGACCTCTATGCCTAGAAAATAATGTAACTGACCCAGATCCTTGAGTGCAAAATTAGATCCTAAACTTGTAATAATGGAATCAATTAAAGACTTGTGGAATGGGTAATCACTTAATAATATTTAGAACCTCTCTACTCATTGCCAATTGATTTTGAGATAGACATAAAGTTTATACATGGTATCAAAGCAAGGCCCATTCCACCACTACAACAAAAATTGTATAAGGGGACGAATTTTTTTCGTCGGCAAAGAGGCAAAATTCGTCGCCAAAGGAATCGGCGACGAAAAAATTCGTCGCCACCATTCGTCGACTTTAGTTTCACGCAAAAAGTCCCTGACGACGAATTTTGTGTTTCGTCGGCTTTTTGGCTTTTGGCGATGAATTTTTTCGTCGTCAATTTTGGTTTGTGACGATGAAATTTTTCGTCGGCAATATTTTTTTTTACGACGAAAAAAAATTTCGTCGTAATCAGTGATTTTTCCAAAAAATTCTTACACCCTCTACTGTAGCTCCATTTTCAACCCGTACCGAGTTTCGAACTTTGTACCTTTCGCCCACACGACCTGAACCCAACCATTACACCAGCACGCAACTTGTTAACAAAGGCATAATATTTTTTATATATACTATTTACAACTCGTTTTCTTTCCTAACCACCACCACTCCTCCTCCACCACCACCACCACCACCATTCCTCCTCCTCCTCCACCACCACTACAACACAAGCACCACAACCACCCACACCACCCCCACTCCTAGCCTCCTACACTACCACCACAATCACTACTCCTCCACCACCACCACTACACCACCACCACCATTCCTAAAACAACTCCACTACCACCCCTTCCACCACCACCGCTCCTCCTCCGCCTCCTCCACCACCACCACCACCACCACCACCATTCCTATAACAACTCCACCCTACTACCACCACTCCTCCACCACCACCACCACCACTCCTATAACAACTCCACCCTACTACCACCACTCCTCCTCACCACCGGCCACCACCATTCCTATAACAACTCCACCCCACTACCATCACTCCTCCACCACCACAATCACTACTCCACCACACCACCACCACAATCAATAACCTACAAATCCCATTATTTAATTTAATTTTTTTATGGTATGGGCTCGGCCTTGCCAGTGTACCACCCAAACTAGCCACTCCACCTCTATTGAGCGTGAGAGTAAGGCTCCATCCGGATGAAAAAGACACTTAATTAATGACTTATTCTGTCATTATTCAAAAAAAAAATTGCATTTGTTAATTTTGCGTCAAATTTCTTAATGACTTATTTGATTCGTCTCGATAAGAGGAATTGAAAAGGTATAAAATTTTAATCAAAATTTTTAGTTCTTTTTTAAAAAGACAACAATTAAGTCAAAAAACTACGAGTTTTCATCATAATTTTTTACTTTTCCGATTTCTCTCATAAAAAAAATTAATAAGTCAAAAATTTAATGCAAAACCAACAAATGCAATTTTTTTTGAATAAAGACGAAAAAATAAGTCACTTTCTTTTTCATCCAAATGTAGCCAATTCTTGGGCTCCCTAGTGACTAGTCCCCATCATTTTTTTCATTTATCTTTTTATGATCAGGTATTTAAGTTAGAGTTAATTACGCACATTTTAATTAGTTTTTAAAAATAAAATTTAATGTCCACTATCGACGACGAAATTTGAAATTCATCGCCCGAGGGTACTTATTGGCGAGGAAATATAAAATTCGTCACAAAATTCGTCACGGGGGTACTAATTAGCGAGGAATTTTAAAATTCATCGCCTATGGGTACTTATCAGCGACGAAATTTAAAATTCCTCGCCTATGGGTACTTATTGGCGACGAATTTCTTTCCTCGCAAAAAACATCACTTTTTACGACGAAAATCCAATTTCCTCGCCAAAAGGTGTCATTTGGCGACGAATTTAGATTTCGTCAACAGATTTCGTCGCCATAGACCATTTTTGTTGTAGTGCACCCCAGATTTTAAAAAATTCACAATTCACACCCAACGATGACAGACCAGCAAAAAAGCTGCACAATGATAGGACCCAAAAAGTAGCTACACGTGATAGACCTCAAAATGCGGCTACACATGAGGAGGGATGTTAAGGAAATGAATCCCACATTGCTTGAGAGTGGAATGAGTGATCATTTAATAACATCTGGGACTTCTCTACTCATTACCAATTGGTTTTAAGATGGACATAAAGTTTCTACAGTTTTATCCGCTCATTGATAGGAAGGGGATACGGAAAGGAAGGCACTTGTAATAATGGAATGAATTAAAGACTTAGTGGAATGAGTGATCACTAAATAACATCTGGGACCTCTCTACTCATTTCCAATTAGTTTTAAGATGGACATAAAGTTTTACATGGTATCAGAGCGGGACTCATTCCACCCCATATTTTAAAAAATTCATAATCCACACCCCACAATGACAAACCAGCAAAAAGGCTGCACAATGATAGGACCCAAAAAGTGGCCACATGTGACATACCTCAAAATGCGGCTGCACGTGAGGGGGGATGTTAAGGAAATGAATCCCACATTACTTGGGAGTGGAATGGGTGATCACTTAATAACATCTGAGATCTCTCTATTCATTGCCAATTGATTTTGAGATGGACATAACATTTCTACAGTTTTAATTTATCCGCTCTTTGATAGAAAGGGGATATGTAAAGGAAGGCGCAATTCACAACGGGAAGACTCGAGCCCAAACATGACCCATGGTAACAGAAAGTGTCTTAATCTGTAAGCGAGAGTTCTTATTTTATGTCGCATTTGTTCATCATGGACTTTATACTGATTTGCATAACAATGGTTTTTTTTTTCTAAGCAAAAAGATTTTATTAATTTTTATAAACGATTATAAAGATTAAAAGAAACAAGGACACACTAACAAAAGTAGGCCCGACTCATGGGGCAGGAAACGGAAGCAGATGCTTCCGGCCCCCAATTTGTGATCCATACTAGGGCCCCTGAACTCTGGTATTCTGTCCATATAGATTTACTATAAATTACATGGGGCTGTAGGGCCGCCACCAAATAAGAAGAGAATTCTAGTTTAAACTTTCCAAAGTGTTCTACTTGGGCATTTATAAGCTATAGCCTCTTTTGGAGTGTTTTCATTTCTACACAGGCAATGTGGGATGGGAAACAGATACTCATATCACTCACTACTTGTTTGCTTTTCATGAGGGAGTCGAAATAAGACTCATTGTTTTAAATATGCTTCCTGCACGGGAATAAGTCATCACAATTTTTTCAATTGGAAACTTTCAAGTTCAGCCTTTTCTTTTCTGGGATTATATCAAACAACAATTCGGTATTACTGATTTCGCGCGTTTTGGATGTATTTGTTAGTTTGCTTAGGGCCCACTATAGGAATTTGCTTCAAGCCCCCAAAAGTTTTCAGCCGGCCTTGGGCAAAAGACACCACAAAAAGGGCCGGTAAGGCACCAACCAAAACAGCAAAAACCTAAGGAAAGCCTAAACTAAAGACACCCAAAAACCAACTCAAAACCCAAAAACTCCACAAAAGCAAGAACAGACCGCAACTCCAAAACCTAAACGAAAAACTCCAAACCAAACCCCAAAGAGCAAAACTCCACAAATAGCGAAAATAGACCGAAGTAAGAATCTGAAGCCAACCGAAAGACTGACTCCAAAACCTAACGAAAAATGCACTAAAAGCCTCTAAAACTCTAAAGAGATAAAAACATTTTTCTCCCAATCAGATGTGACTCCCTCTTCTAACTCCCCGAGCTTCTTCAAAGCATTTTCCCTTTCCGCAATTTCCTCTGCTTCCATTTCGACCCATTTCTTCAAATTATAGTTTCTCCCTCCTACAATTTTAAGTCCCAACCGAGCACCAAAATCCAAAGCCTTACTAGTGTTCTTGAATAAAGTAGAATTCCTATTTTGAATGTCTCTGGTCGAAAAAGAGGAGGAAGAAACCATCTTAGATTTTTTTGAAACTTTGGCCGCCTTGATCCCAAATTCAAAAATAAGTTTCATCTCTTTAATTTATCTTTCTTTTAGATCTATTCAACCTCCTTTCCATTTTTAAAATAGCATCATGGGTGGATCTCTCCCCATAAGTTCTAATTAATCTCTTGACTCTTCTCTTTAGTCAAAGACCTCGAACCCTTTCGATTGGATTTCGGCGTCTGAAAGATAGGACTTATAAATGAAAGACTCTCAAGAGGATTCGAAACTTCCTAAGCATATCCCCCTGCACAATCCCAAAGCAAGGACCCTCATCCGCCATATGATTATCTTCAGCCGGAGTATCATTCCATTTAATACTCTATTATCATAACATAAGAAGGGGTTAAATTTAGGATGCCTATTTAATACTCTATTATCGAACTAGATTCAATTACAAAACTGCAATAAAATCTGAACCAACCAAAAAAGGGACTGACGCAGGGTTTCACTGTGGGGGCAGGAAAATTATGGCCGTACAAGTAAAAATAGATCATATAATCTTGCATTCATATCAATGTTAAAACGAAAAGTCTGTGGCATGGTAATGAACCAACAAGCAACGGAACTAATTAAAGTATTGGACTAAATACTGTACCACTTTTCCTTAATATCTTTTTGTAAATACATGAGGGAAACCAGATATTAACAAAAAAAAAAAAAAAGTGTTATATCAACACTTTCAGAACATGCAAGTTCTTGAAAGCATTGTGGAAGACATAAATAAATTTTTTAAAAAATAAATAAATGAAAACCAAGAATTGAAAATTAGGAGGTCAATTGGACCCATTGAGCGACACTCGGCACTCCCTGATTGACAACAAACATCATGTAATATCCTGGTGGCGCCACCATCCCATTGGGTGGCGCTTGAAACACAATCCTGTACTGTCCATTAACTTGCGACACATTACGAGTGATATTCAACTTTACCAATCTCTGTCCCTGTGAAAATGAATGCGTAGTGAAAGGTGCACTTGCAAAATTCACCTCCAGTATCCCCGCCAACGACGATGGCACCGTTAGATACACATTGTAAAGGTTCCCGTATTGCACCATCTGTGGCGTCTTCACCAGCACCGGCCTCAAATTAGAGTTGTTTGCTGACAAATAATCCGGTGAAAATGCCTCGACTCTCAGCTCCGTCGGAAAATCTCCGGTAAATGTGTAGTAGTAATTCGTGTTACTTCCGGCAATCAAAATTCTCCCGTCGGGCAATAAATTTGCGGTCGAGTGGTACATTCTGGGGATTGAACCAGGGTTTAACATCATGAACCGGGATCCCTCAGGTTGATCGGGTTGGTATAGAACTGGCGTCAAACACGCATTCGTTGCAAATCCGAACCCTTGCGACCCCGCTTGAGCCCCGTTGATGATTAATAAGTCTCCGGTTGGTAGCATCACCATGTCCCCCATGATCCGAACAAGCGGCATGTCCTCCATCTCCCAAGCGGGGTTAGGATCAGTTGCCACAATCCGCCCGCAACTCCCATTGGCTGTACTATTCATACTCGAAGCAATGCCGAGACTCTGATTAAGGTAGGCACCATACTGGGCCCCACCGCAAATGACAATAGTGGCCGTGGAATAGTTCCCTTCCAATGCTAGCATGACAGAGGATCCTGCTGACGGATAGTTACGTGGGCCCCCCGGCAACTGAGGAAAAAATGTTACAATCACGTTTTCATTGTAATCGTATAGCACAGATTGATTGTTAGCAAATATAAACAGATTTCCTTGGGGGAGAAGATGCACGTATGGATACAAGTTATCTGTTTGGTTGTCTCCCGACTCGGCGAGGAATGGAAAATTGACCGCGCCGCCAGGTCTTGGTGGAAAGTACTCCACGCTGCTGATGCCAATGCCCCCAACTATTATGATAGAACCGTCGGGGAGTATCTGATTCGTGGCGTACCAACGCCCTTGGGACAATGTGATGTTTTGAAGCTCAACCCAATCGCAGGAGCAAGTGGATGCGCAGGGGGTGAATGTTCGGAACTTTGTGGTGCCGTCGTCGTTGCCGCCCGATTGGAGTAGGGTGCCGTCGGGGAGGAATTGGCCCGAGGAGCACCAAGTGTCGGTGAGGATCTCGAGGGGACGGATTGAGTTGTCGTCGAGGTTGAGGAGAACGGAATGGGCAGAGCAATCGTGTGTTAAAGCCAAGTCCGTCGGGTCGTCACGGCATTCCCCGTTTGGGAGCGATATATTGGACAAGCCAATGCCAGTCCGGTCGAGGAGGACGACCGTGTTCCACCGGGTGACCGCGGTGTGCATGGAGGCAATGCCCGCGTTTTCAACCAGGAGTTCCCACGTGCCCGGCGGGCACTGGGCACGAGTTCCGATGATTGCGAAGGCGAAGCAGAGGAATTGTAGACACAAGTAAATGAGAGCTGCCATAGTGAAAGGGAGAGAGTGTTCGCTGTTCTGTTGTGTGTGTGTAGAGAGAGAGAAACGAGGGGGTTAAGTTGATGTTGACATTTGCAGAGAGAGGAGAGTCGGGAAAAATTATCAAGTAGTTGCCCAAAGGCTTGACAGAGGCCACAAACAGTTGGCGCGTTTTAGCAAGGTCAACTGAAAGAAGGGCCGCCAACCTGTCCTCCATGTGAAAGGTAGGTTCAATGGCCTCTGGGTCGTCTTCTTCTTTCGTCACCTTCCAGTAGCAGAAGGTATATATTTATTTCGCCATGGTTTTTCTACTCGTCGTCGAGCATGTGGACTGTTGAAATAATCAACGAATTGATTGATTGTTCAGTTTGCCCCGGAATATTAATCCTGTTGTCATCCGCTGAGAAGATCAGTGAAGATACGAATTCCTAATTGAATATGATTGTCGGTTGAGCCAAAACCCAGCCTAACTAGTTCAATTCGTCAAGGCACTGCATGCGCTGTCGAGGAAGCTGCGAAACCGGGGGGGCAGCACCGTGCTGTGTGCATTCGAACCGTTGATCTCGGCAATTAATAGTTGAGATATGTTTTTAACTTTGACTGGTAATAAATATCTTTCTTTAACCGGTGCTTTGGACTATCAATAAAGGAAGTATGGTAATGTGCACATAAATTGAATTGGGTCTCTTGGCCAGCCCATTCTGAAGCCATTTGGCTTTGATTTGAGGGTATGGTTTAGCAGCAAAACGGGTATTGAGAGCTACTGTTTCAGTGATTTTCTGAGAGCAGTCACTACATGGGTTCTGTTGTTGTTGTTTTACCGGTAGAAGTTTGTTTTTAATCTAAACCATTAATTACCGAAATCAATGGTCCGAATGCGCACAACTTGATGCTGTGAACTCTCTGCACACTATCCCCCAATTCGGAAGCTGGGAAGAGGACAGAGGTGACTTTCCTGAAATTATATAATAACGGAAACGGATTTATCTTTATATCCGGTATCTTTGAAAGTTTTACTGGGTACGTTGTACATGACGTTTTTGGACAACCTTCCCATGTCTCAACAACCAGGACAGCTAACATGTGAGACTACTATAACGAGCTTCCCAATGCTGGTCTGGATTATTTTTTGGACAACCTTGTCAGCAGCTAAGACAGCTAAGAGATCCATTCGAATTAACATATGGATTACTACTATAATCTTTTTTCATCATAAATTAGTACGGAGCTCAGGACAAATTAATTAGGAACGTGGAACATTGTGCCCGAGAGGCACTAAATTATAAGGAGACATTATTCTTTGCACTTTGAGAAAAGGAGACGTGGTAATGTGCTGTGATTTGTAAACACTGGGCGTGACAATCGCTTTTTAATTAAAACTCGTCCGGGTTGATGCAGCAGTGGTGGTTTTTGGGAGCTTGAAATGGAACGGGCCGATGTCGGTCCGGTCGAGGAGGACGATGGTGGTGTGCATGGAGGGCAAAATGAAGAAATCATATTATACGTAACAGAGATGAGAACCAATTCTCTAGCTGAACTCAATGCGGATGACGGGGGTCCATTGATGTTGGTTCCAGTACTAGTGATGTCCTTTTTGTTTATTTTTTCTTCTTAACCTCCAGTGGATGATAGTCGGTTTAGTGATTATCCTCCCAAAACTTGTGAGCGCTTAGCTTCAGTTCTAATGTAGGTGCGGTATGGTGCTTTTTCCAATTGACATTGGTTGGTTTGACATATCAATACTTTCTGGCGGAGATATATTTTGTTTTTGAACAACATTCTTGGAAAAAACATGACTTGGTATCATATATATATTTCCAGGAAAAATCTACAATACACACCTTTTAAGAGGGTATACCACATACACATATTTTATGGTTCATTCATAACATTTTAGTGTGTTTCGTAACTTTTGTTCTAGAATTTATAACCTTTCAGCAGTACGATTCGTAACATTTTCATTATGATTCATAACATTTTAGTATATCTCATAACACTTATACGATTCGTAACTTTTTAGTAATACGATTCGTAACATTTTCTCTATAATTCATAACATTTTGAGGGGTGTATATGATACACACTTAAATAAGGGGTGTGTATTGTAGTTTTTCTCATATTTCCATTATATTAAAATAAAAAGAAAATTATCCTCCACAAGACAAAGTGAAAGAATGTCATTTTCTATATGCCATCATAAGCATGTGATCATTATAGGCATGTGCTAACTCTATGAATTAGGAATCCTGATTTATCTAGGGGATTGTTGTTTGTAATTTTATGATAGACCAATTACAGCTAGATCCTTTAACGGAACTAGTTGTAATTGGTCTATCATAAACGTGAATGGTGTGACAGGACAACACTTCCTGACAGAAAATGACGGGGTAGTTCGGCATTTGAGGCAGACTGCAGATCCCAAATATCTAAACCGCACAGTGTAGTCTAGATGGTGTTTGAAAATACACATTTTGTCTTTGATCCAAAATAAAAGTGGACCCTCAGACTCTCCAACTGAACCATCTTTAGTTGCATCACTTAATGCAGGATAAAATTCACCATGACGCACGAAATCGAAGAGCTGGCTAAAAGGTTTTCCTGAATTATGGCCCAATTCAGTCTCCTGCAACTTGAAGGTCTCCCAATTCGTGTACAAAATGGGCCTCTTTACTTTAAGTTTTGAGACCGAAAATTCACAATTTCATAACTTCTGCAAAATCGATTTTCGATCGACCTTTGCTCTTCGAGTTCCAGTGAGCAAGAGGGCATGCACCATAGTGTTGTTCCCAGAGTGATTCGGTGAGGCGTTGAATCTGTTTAAAGCGTTTTAAGGACATCGATTTGCATAATCATTTCCAACTTCTGTTTCCCTTCTATTTATGTTTGGTTTCCAGTTCCTGATTTGACACGGGCCTTGATTTGCATAATCATTTCCAACTTCTGTTTTGCATAATAATTTCCAACTTCTGTTTCTATTTATGTTCAGTTTCAAGTTCCTGATTTGACATGTTCTGTAAGTTAAATTTCTAATGTTGTTCATCTATTTTCCTCCTGGCTTTCCACAAAATGAATTTGTTTGGATGAGAACTTGAAAAAAAAATTCAAACTCAAAAAATACTCATTATCTCTACTTCTAATCATTACTTTTATTTTTCTCTCCACTTTCTAATTATTATTCTTATTTCTTTTTATATCTCTCTCCACTCAATACTCCATCTCCAATCATTACCGTATTTCTCTATCCACTATTACCCCAAAAACAAAACTCAAAAATTCTCTAAAATCCATCCAAACACAGCATAAGTAAAAGTACTTCATATTCTCATTTTCCTTGATGGGAGTCTTATTTAACGGAGCGCCCACCCTGTACGCACTCAAATTCTCAAATCCAATTAATCATACCAAAGGACATGATTCCAGCAAACAAACCATCCATGGCTCTTAATTAATTATTTGTTTGATAGTCATCATAATTCGTAAAGCTAAATTCTTTCTTATTAGAGTATGTAATCTCTGAAGCTTAAGCTGTGTAATTTATCTATACTTTCTTACTAATTCTCACTTTGATTCCACTGTTCCAATGAAGCCCAACCAATTCTGCTGTCCAGATATTTATTTTTTATGATACTGTTTTTTCCCCAGTGTAAAAGTAGCGTTTTTAAAAATTGTCACCTATGTGTCTGCTTCTCTAAAAGCAAAAGTTTAGTTTATCTTTCCATTGTGGGGCCAAAGAATTTTGGACGCGGGGGCTCTGCTGCCCACCATGGGCAGCAGCCCCAACCCACACTCACACACGGCACCGTTTTATCAAAGGAAAAAAAAACAAACTCTTCTGCTTACAATTCTATAGAACAGAAACGTGATTATGAGAGTCCTATAGTTAAAATTTAATTATGTCTCTTTAGAATAATATGATCAAAATAATAAGATCTTCACGTCAATTCAAACGAATTGAAAATTGGAGTACTTAATTTTTTAATCATATTTTTTAATATATAAACGGTCTAAAAAATTAAGTGTGCCACTTTTTAATTCATTTGAACAAGTACGAAAATCTTATTATTCTAATTATATTATTCTAAAGAGATATAATTAACTTTTGTCTATAGGACTCTCATAATCACGTTTCTAATCTACATGATCCTAAGTAAAGAGCAGATACTTAATTATAAGAATTCTAGAGACAAAAATTAATTATAATGCTTTAGAATAATATGATTAGAATAATAAGATATTCGTACTTGTTCAAACGAATTAAAAAGTGGCGCTCTTAATTTTTTAGACCGTTTATATATTAAAAAATATGATTAAAAAATTAAGTGCTCCAATTTTCAATCCGTTTAAATTGACGTGAAGATCTTATTATTCTGATCATATTATTCTAAAGAGATATAATTAAATTTTAACTTTAGGGCTCTCATAATCACGTTTCTGCTCCATAGGATTACAAGCAGAAGATTTTTTTTTTTCTTTGATAAAACGGTGCCGTGTGTGAGTGTGGGTTGGGGGCTGCTGCCCATGGTGGGCAGCAGAGCCCCCGCGTCCAAGAATTTTGCTGCACTGCTAAAGCTAATTGTCAAAAGCATAAAACCCTAGGTTGCTGTTACAATCCCAGCCGTGATGTGAGATAAGGATTTCAAAATTCAAACTATCTAGTATCTAATATAGATCTCTCTCTCTCTCTCTCAAAATTCAAACTACTATCTAATACAGATCTCTCTCTCTCCTCTTTCAAAATTCAAACCATCTAATACAGGTCTCTCTCTCTCTCTAAGAACAAAAATCATTCCCTACCCACCTATGGAAACTTTGAATGCATAAATGCTAAGGGTACAGCAAACCCCGTACAGCAGCCGCGCACAGATTCATTTTGCATCCGTCTCGGATCTCACAAACATGATCGGAGCCGTTCATTTTGTTCAATATATATCGTTTAGGGTCGCTGCAAAATTTCATCTCAATTTGATACCGGTAAGGGCGTTGACGAATCATACAACTTTGCTTCAGAATGTGGCCTGAATTTCTGGTGCAAAATCGGATGATTCCTAAATGGCGTTACTGGTATCGGATTGAGATAATTTTTTACAGAGACCATAAACAATATATTAAGAACAAAATGAGCGGCTCCGATCATCTTTGTGAGACTCGAAATGGACGCAAAATAGATCTGTACACGACTGCTGTACATGGGTTGCTGTACCTGTAGCACAGCTACGTTGAATGGAGGTCCAAACGTTGATTTGCTTATTCCAATCTAAAGTAACTTGGGACTATATTTCCTTAACCTATCCGTCTGGTTCAGTCACGTTTGTAGTCTGTCATGTGTAGATCTTTTTGGATTTATTATCGTGCAGCATTGGTTTGTCATCGTAGAGTGTGGATGGTGAATTTTTAAAACGTGAGGTAGAATGGGCCCGTTATGATATCATTTGAAACTTATATCCATCTTGAAACCAATTGGTAACAAGTCGAGAGGTCCTAAAATTATATATTAAGTTATCACACATTTTCCTTCCGAAGCAATATGGGACTACATTTCCATAACACACCTTGATCTACTATTGTTCGCTCTACATTTACGCCTCGCTTGATCAATATACAGATCGCCTGAAATGTGCCCCAATTTTTTTTCAACAATGCTACAATCATACACACACACAAATACTTGCACACACACTCACAAAGAGGGTAGGCCTCACACACACTATATGTGTCCAACGTATGTGGGGTTCACCCCCTTTGTGAGTGTGTACAATTGTTTGTGTGTTTGTGAAGCCATTGGCATCTCCTTCTGTTCCGGCCAGACCACGCCTCGCTCCTCCAATCGGTCGTTCACTTCTGCTCCCTTTTGTGTTGGAGTTTTTAGAAAAGTTTGTGGTACAGTATAATCAACTAGCAATGGAAGTAAAGGAATTGGACAAGTACAACTTTTCCTTATCTTATTGAAGAAATGGACAACTCAAATTGGGGAAGAGCATGGTCCTCAGGTTCCCTTTATTGGAACTATAATTTTATTTATTTTTATTTCAAATTGGTCAGAAGCACTTTTACCTTGAAAAATCATATAATTACCTCATGGGGAGTTAGCCGCATCTACGAATGATATAAATACTACTGCTGCTTTGATTTTACTTATGACAGTGGCATACTTCTATGCAGGTCTTGCTTGCATACATGAGTGAAACCAAGTCTTAATAAAAAAAAAAAAAAAAGGGTGATGGAAACAATGACATATATAAATATAAGTAAAAAATAAATGAAGACAAACATTTGAAAATTAGGAGATCAATTGGACCCAACTAGCGACACTCGGCAAGCCTCCGATAACCAGAAACATCATGGTGGCGCCACCATCTCATTGGGTGGCACCATACACCCAATGTTGAGCTGTTTATTACCTTTCAAAATTACATTGGTGACCAACTTTACCAATCTCTGCCCCTGCAAAAACGAATGCGTAGAGAAAGGCGCACTCACAATATTCACCTCCACTATCTTCTTCAATAATGGCACTGTTACGAGCTACTCGAAATTCTTCCCGTACCACACCGTCTCTGGTGACTCCACCACTAGTAGCCTCAAATATCACTACAAGAAAAATTGCATTTGGTGACGAATGAAAATCGTCACAAATAATATAGGTGACGAAAAAAAATTTGTCGACTAAAAGTTGTCGAGGATTCCTACCTGGCGACGAAATCTATTTTTCGTCACCTATAGTGCCTTTTGGCGACAAAAAATTTTGTCACAGAAAAATGACTTTGTGACAAAATTTTCTTCGTCACCTATTGTGCTTTTTTGACGACAAAAAATTTTGTCACAAATTATTCCCTTTGACTTGTCAAAGGTGACCCATTGGTGACGAAATTTTTCGTCGCAATATGTGTAAAAAATCTCACTTTCATTGCTCCTGTTGGGTTTCGAACCCGAGTCTCCTAGGTTTTGCACCCAAGCTTTAACCAACTACACCACACAAACTTTTCAGCATATGTTTGAAATATCTAATATATAACACATACATTTAACATTAAAATATATTTTGAATGGCATTTTGAACCATTAAACATTAAAATTAGCAATTTTGATAAACATTAAAGTCGTAGCTCTTTATGTTATTGTTCAAACCCAATTTAAATTATCTCAATCGGAGTTCTGGGCAAAGAATTATGCCCAAAATACATTTGGTGACAAAACGTAATTCATAAATTTCGTCACCAAAGGATAAATTTTTTGTCACCGAAAACGTAATAAGAAGACGAAAATATTTTTCGTCGCCAAATTGGTTCATTTGGCGAAAAAATATTTTTTTCGTCACTAAATAATTATCTTTGGCGACAAAAAAGAATTTCGTCTCCATTTTTACTCTTTTGGCGACGAAAATTTTATTTTGTCGCCAAATAGGTGCCTTTGGTGACAAAAATATCTTTTTCGTCACTAAATAGTTATAATTGGTGACGAAATAATTTCGTCGCGGAAGTTATCAAAACAGTGACGAATTTATTTTTTCGTCGCCAAATATACTCATTTAGTAACGAAATTAAATTTTGTCGCCACTTTTTCGTCACTAAACATACTTTTTCTTGTAGTGTATGCCATGTTCAAATACTTCGGCAAAAAGGCCTCGATTCTCAGCTCCGTGGAGAAAGGCTGAACCCACGTGTATGCCCAATGCGCGTTACTTCCAGTGAGCAAAATTCCCCCGTTGGGCAATAAATTTGTGTGGTTGAGTGGTACAATCTAGGGATTGTAGTGGGGTTTAGGGTTGTAAGCTGGAGCCCAAATGTTTTTTGGGTTTTTATAGAACGGGGTTCAAACACGGGTCAGTTGCCAATCTGAACCCTTGTGACCCCGCTAATGATTAAGACATCTCCTGTTGGTAGCATCACCATTTGCCCCATGATCCGAGCAAGCGGCATGTTATCCATCTCCCAAGCGAGATTGGGATCAGTCGCCACAATCCGCCTGCAACTCCCTTTGGCCGGTAGATTCACACTATTATTTAGGTAGGCATCGTACTGGGCCCCGCCGCAAATGACAATTGTGGCTGTGGAATAGTCCCCTTCCAAAGCAAGCATGGCAGAAGATCCTACGGAGGGATAGTTACTTGAGCCCCCCGCTAGTTGAGGAAAATATTTTACAATCATGTTACTATCATATAGCACGGATTGATTGTTAGCAAATATAAACAGATTTCCTTGAGGGAGAAGGTGAACGTATGGATACAGGTTATCCCCTTGGTTGTCTCCCACATTGGCAAGGAACGGGAAACTGACCGTGCACTACAAGATCTCCAATCCGTAGGGCTACTAAGTTTTTGGTGGTGATTTAAAATGTAGCTTTTTACTAGTAGGTTGGCGTCTTGCCAACCATGTTTCTCTTTGTTTTTTTTTTCAGGGGGATTTTGGGCAACACATAATTGTCGAGAGTTTATGTGCCAACATATGTAGTTGGGATGTACACTTTTTGTCTCTAGCCCAATCTTTGGTTGTGGCCTATTTCCGTTATAATTGTAATAATATTAACTTTTCCTCAAAGTATGTATGGTATACCAGATGATATTTGATCAAAGTGTCATCGAAATCGCACAATCATTGTGTACGAACAACATTTTTTTTAAACAAACCACATATGCAATTAATTAATCGCATACAATAGGAACTTAAATGCGTAATATGGTAAAAATGTTTATTCCTCATAATTGACAATTCAATAATTAAAGGTAATTAACATTTGCATTACATCACACATAATAATTTTGCAAAATGTTTCTCTCACAATTATCCTATGTGGCAGACTGGAGGGATGAGATTACATCTACGAACAGATTCAACGGTTCTGTTGGCTATCATTTAATAGTCAAAAGCCTAAACCCTAGGTTGCTGTTACATTCCCAGCCGTCATGTGAGATTAGGATTTCAAAATTCAAACTATCTAATGCAGTTCTCTCTCACTAAAACACGCAAATCCTCCCCTATCTACCTATGGAAACTTTACATCAATCTCTAAATTCTCTCTCAAACATGCAAATCCTTCCTTTTCCACCTATGGAAATTTTACATCTATCTCCAAACTAATTGTCAATGAATGGAGAAGTCCAAACATTATGTTAAGTGATCACCTTTTTTCACTCACAAGTAATATAAGACTACTAGTGCATGGCACGGCTTGAACAATCAGCACACGCAAACAAATACTGGACATTCAACCTAATATATCAACCCCTACCCAAGGAATTCAACTTTGCGGAAAACAATAATCCAAACAAATTTATTGATCTGTTTAACTTGAATCAGCAAGTGAAAAGCAAATAATTTTTCAATTCCTAACTTTTGTTTGCACAAACTCAAATGCATAAAACTTTGATAAAATAAAAACACCATCCAAACACCAATACAAACAAAAAATAATACATAACACTGAAAATACGTGTCTTGAGTAGATATATAAAAGAACACAAAAAAAAATATGTTTCTTTGTATCTCCTGTTAAGAGATATATATATTGCATTATGGGTACTAATCAGGATTTGCAAGAAAATCTTATACCATTCTACATCAAGATTTTTCATAAGATTCTATCCATATTAGATGTTTGTCGAATCCCTATTCAATACTTTCCATCGCCAAATCTCTATCCTCATCTGCCTGTAGCAATAGTAAAATTAAAACTCATGTGCCGCTGACACTACCTTCTAGCCTGGAACCAGGAATAGTAAGACTCATGCACCCACCCACCTCCACTACCATATTCCAATGATTTTCTTTTGTTTTTGTTTCTTTTGGATTTTTTTCTAGCAACAAACCCGTGCTATGAACGAGAGTTCAACAAAAGGATCTCAACACCAAAGATACATATGCATTTTGAATTTCTAAATGAAAATGATCTCAATCTCTCTCATGTCTCTGCTCACAAAAATACTTCGTAAAACACTACGTATGGATCATACAAACCTAATGTATGAGTTTTAACTTTTAACCGTTCTGTCTTCAAACTGTCAAGATTCATAATATACATAGAATAAAATTGCAAGACTATCATAGTACTGATACTTTTGAAATAAATTGTGCAAAATATAAGGAGGTGGTTTTTTTTATTAATATTGTGAGCAAAAAGAGAAACTTTATTACACATATTTATGGGCAATACACATGTGCTTAAATATACATAATGAGGGTGTTTCAATGTTTCTAAAGTGTCACATGAAATAAACCTAATTTTCGAACTTAAACATTTAAATTACAACTTAAAAATATCTCACAATTAAATTATAGAAAATTGAGAGTTTATCTATTTGCTCCTTTGACTTTACATGGTTTAACCAGAAATACAACCATCTTATGTGTCCTCGAAGAAATTCGCCTTACAATGCACCCCATCCAAACATTGTAATGCAAAGATTATAAAACAAAAATAACAAAAGTTAAACAGAGATGTTTGTTGTTAAGAAAAAATCTCTTTGGAATTTTTCAAGATTAAACAAAAATTAAAGCGTGAATGAGTATTAAAGGCTGAATCATTCACCAAAAAAGGAAAAAAAAATTCTTAAAGAAGTATTTTGAATCATAGATTTGTAAAAAGATAAAAGAAAAAAAATGGAAAAGATCAATAATAGCAAGAGGAGTGTTAGTCATTGGTAGGCACCATACACTCCATGCATTTGATAGGATTTTAAACTTCATTAACTATAACTGACAATATTAATTTTGGATAGGGAAAAAAATCAATAATAATAAAATGACAAAATATATGGTTGTATACCATTTTTCTTGCCTACAATGTGTCCCTAGAAAGCAATTATGAAGAGGGCAATCCAAACATTGATATCTGTCAATAGATAATAGAGAAAGCCTACTTCCAATTAACAAAAGCTTGTACCAAATTAAGATCAGGCAAAAATCAAATTAAGATTCGGGAAAAATCACATATCGTGTGAAAAAACATTACACTAGATTAAATTCATGTCATTACCTTGGTTGATGTTTGGTGTGCTCAAAAGAACCTCAGAAAATCTGTAAACGACGTCTAAAACCATAGGAATCCATGAATTTTTTTTTGGATACGTAAGAAAATAAAATCATAGAAAAATTATGTAAATCACACTCACTTTGGTTGCACATGATCTCCCCGTTGAATGCCTCTAAGAACAAACTAACCACCTCTCTCTCTCTCTCTCTCTCTCTCTCTCTCTCTCTCTCTCTCTCACTTTGGTTGCACATGATGTCCTTGTTGAATGCCTCTAAGAACAAACTAACCACCTCTCTCTCTCTCTCTCTCTCTCTCTCTCTCTCTCTCTCTCTGTTTTTAACTCCATTTATTTTGAAAACTAATATTAGAAATCCCATAAATTAAGGATGAAATGATTAGCTGTAAATCTTCTATTTTTTTAAAGTTTCTTATAAGCGAACCTATCAATTAAACAATTTTTTGATCAGTGGATACCTATATGCATATGGGAGATTATGGGATCAATCACAAAATTACCTTACTTTCCATATTTTATGACAAAATTTTAATTTGAATGAGATAATAGATTAAAAATTCCATTAGATTAGGAGGGATGTGATTTATGTATTGACTAACATTACCTTAATCAAAGAAGATGAAGTTTTGGTAAAGTAATGTTCCATTTCAGTTTCGAATCTTACCCGCTTGAAAATAATGAAAATTCAAAAACAGAGTCTGAGATTTCGGTTCCACCATAAATGTGCTCTCTCTTTTTTTTGTCATAAAATAACAAAGTATATACCAAAATGCCATTTTGTAAAATAAAAGAGAAACATTGGAAGGTGGAGATTAATATTTATGCAGAAGGAAGGGATAAATCTAGAGCGTTGATTATGTTTAGGATTCAAAAGCAGCTTTGTTTTATTATGCGGTCTTGCTATTTTCAGCCCATTGAGCTGACGATAAGCATATTAGAAGGCAAGAAAAGTATGTATTTATATTTATTTTTTACTCCATTTAATAAATATTCACACACCTACTACTGTTAGTCCATTTGGCTGATTTTAGAATTTTTTTTTATTATATAGATATTTTTGAACATCCTCTCTCATTTCCAAACAAATTGATAATGAATGAAGAGGTCCAAAGTTTATGTTAAGTGATTACTTATTCCACACTCAAAGAATGTGTGATTATATTTCTTTAACATCATACTTTATGTTCAATCACATCTATTGTCTGTCATGTGTAGCATCTTTTGGGTTTATCGTTGTGGGGTATAGATGGTGAATTTTTAAAACGTGCATGGGGCGGAATGGGCTCCGCTTTGATATCATTTAAAACTTTTATCCATCTTGAAACCAATTGGTAACAAGCAGAGTAGTCCTAATATTATATTAAGTTATCACACATTCCACTCCGAAACAACGTGAAACTAAATTTCCATAACAGCCACTGACCTACTATTATTGTTCACTCTACACTTACGCCTCGCTTGATCAATATACAGATCGCCCGGAACGTGCCCCAATTTTTGTGAAGGCACTGACATCTCCTTCTGTTCCGATCAGACCTGCCTCGCTCCTCCAATCGGTTCACTTCTGCTCCCTTTGTGTTGGAGTTTTTAGAAAAGTTTGAGGTACAGTAAAATCAACTAGCAATGGAAGTATAGGAATTGGACAAGTACAACTTTTCCTTATCTTTTTCGGATACAAGAGTGAAACCAAGTCTTAACAAAAAAAAAAAAAAAGAGTTTTATTAATGCTTTCAGAATAACTGATTTACAACATTATGGAAAGAACGATATATAAGTAAGAAAAAAATAAATGAAAACCAACATTTGAAAATTAGGAGATCAATTGGACCCAGCTAGCGACACTCGGCACACCTTCGATAACCACAAACATCATATAATATCCTGGTGGTGCTACCATCCCATTGGGTGGCGCCCTACACTGAATCCTGAGCTGTCTATCTTCCAAATTTACATTGGTGACCAACTTTACCAATCTCTGCCCCTGCGAAAATGAATGCGTAGAGAAAGGAGCACTCGCAATATTTACTTCCACTATCGTCCCCAGTGATGGCACCTTTACAAGCAACTTGAACTTCTTCCCGTAAGACAACGTCTCTGGCGGCGGCTCTACCACCACCGGCCTAAAATTCAAGTTGCTTGCTGACAAATAATCCGGCGAAAAGGCCTCGATTCTCAACTCCGTGGGGAAAGGCTGAACCCACGTGTATGCCCAATGTGTGTTACTTCCAGCGAGCAAAATTCTCCCATCGGGCAGTAAATTTGCGGTCGAGTGGTACAATCTGGGGATTGTAGTGGGATTTAGGGTCGTAAAGCGGGAGCCCAAATGTTGATTAGGTTGGTATAGAACCGGGTTCAAAGCTGGGTCAGTTGCCAATCCGAACCCTTGCGACCCTGCTTGAGCCCCGCTGATGATTAATACGTCTCCTGTTGGTAGCATCACCATTTCCCCCATGATTCGAACAATTGGCATGGTATCCATCTCCCAATAAGGGTTGGGATCAGTCGCCACGATCCGCCCGCAGCTCCCTTTGGCTGGTAGATTCACATTATTATTCAGGTAGGCATCTTATTGGGCCCCACCGCAAATGACAATTGTAGCTGTGGAATAGTCTCCTTCCAATGCAAGCATGGCAGAGGATCCGGCAGACGGGTAGTTACGTGGGCCCCCCTCCAGCTGAGGAAAAGTTTTTAAAATCACGTTACTATTGTAATCGTATAGCACGGATTGATTGTTAGCAAATATAAACAGATTTCCTTGAGGGAGAAGGTGAACGTATGGATACAGGTTATCCCCTTGGTTGTCTCCCTCATTGGCGAGGAACGGGAAACTGACTGTGCCGCCAGGTCTCTGTGGATAATACTCTAAGGTGCTGCCGCCGATGCCCCCGACTATTATGATAGAACCGTTGGGGAGTATCTGATTCGTGGCATACCAACGCCACTCGAACAAATTGACGTTTGGAAGCTCATACCAATCGCATAAGGAATCGGGTTCGCAGGGGGTGAACATTCGGAACTTGTTGGAGCCATCGTTCCAGCCGCCGGATTGGAGGAGGGTGCCGTTTGGGAGGAATTGGCCCGAGGAGCACCACGTGTCAGTTTGGATCATGAGGGGACGGACTGTGTTGGTGTTGAGGTCGAGGAGAACGGAATGGGCGGTGTAATCGGGCTGTGGACCCAGGTCGTTTGTGTCATTGCGGTATTCGCCGTTTGGGAGCGTTATATTGGACGGGCCGATGTCAGTCCGGTCGAGCAGGACGACGGTGTTGTACCTGGTGACGGCGGCGTGCATGGCGGCAATGCCAGCGTTTGGCACAATGACTTGCCAGGAGCCCCCCTCGGCATGTGTTCCAATGATTGCGAGGGCGAAGCAGAGGAATTGTAGACACAAGGAAATCGGAGCGGCCATAGTGCTGAAATTAAGCGAGAGAGTGTTCAGATGTGTGTGTCTACCGTTTTTTGAACTGATATATATAGGTAATAAAACCCAACGACCGCCAACCCTGTCGTTGGTGGTTGGTGGAGAGAGAGAGAGAGGGGAATGTCAACTGAAATACCCATAATGTTTTAGGATACAGAGAAGAGAGTTGGATTTCTTGCTGGACTCATAGGGAATGTTTTTGGAACTGAGACTAGTTTACTTGAAAATAGCACGTCGCTTCCACGATCTTATCATTGTCATTCACCAATCAACTATTATATTTTTGGAACAGATTGGATGAATGGATTGAATGATCCACGATGTCTCCAATATTATTCAATTCACCAACCATATACAAGTTAATGATTTCATTCCAATAAGAAATGTACAAGAAGTAGTTGGTCTTTTCTTTACAAAATCGGATGTTCGGACTAGCTACACCGCGACTAATATTAGGGCTCTGAAGTTTAGGAACAGACGAACTCTCTAGCGGCCTCAAGATTTGGAATGTTTGGCCTCCTTGAGAATTGAATATGTGAACTCATATAAGACAAGCACTTATTTGCTTTCTCATACCCACTTGGCCGAACTTTTTGGGTTAATGAAAATGGAAGTAGTTGGTAAACATAAAAATATGCACTCCATATGTTGTTTAAAAAATTTCAAACGAGAAGCCCACTGCAACAAATATATATATTTTTTTTTTGGGTACATCACTACAACAAATAATGGTTTTAGGGCGAGACATACATTGGTTGCGAAAGCCAAAATTTTGGTTGCCAATGAGATTTGGGACAATATTTCATATGATAAGGTTTGAAATCACTTTTTGCTACCAATTTGGTCCCTAAAGGCATTGCACCCCAATGCTCCATTTTGTTGCTAAAACCCTCTTTTAACTATTAATAATTGCGGTCTCTAAATGAGTTACTCATTATCAACCAATTTTATAAGAATAAATATCTGGTCCCGAATGGCCTTGCAAATTAGGGTCATGCTTGTATAAATATGTGACAACCCAAAACAATGAATTCGCTAATGAAAGATGAATTTTCAAAATAACAAAAAAAATGATGAATTCCCTTAATAGGTACGTTATGGACCCATTGGATTGCCCTCATTTCAAAGCGTATTGCGTATACACTATTCCTCTTTTAGAGCAAGTCGAGTGGTGCAGAAATGGCTCAAGCCATTCCCAAAAATGGCACAATTGACATAAAACCTTACCCCAATGGGAGGCTATTTGTTGGGCCAATTTTTCAGCCATTTGCAACAAAAAAAAAAAATTGGCACCTAAAATGGCTCGTCCATTTTTGCCACATCATCAAAAACCAACCAACGATTCTTCCCGGCAAAACTGTGGTTGTGTACATGTGGTGTGTGCGCGCTTGGGAAAATGAAAACATTGTTACATGAGGATAATATTCTTGCACATTTGCTCAAGAATATTGCACTCTTAATAGAAATAAATTGCATCCGATTCACTACAAGTGGGTAGTGTGATAGTCGGTGAAAGTTAGTTAGGAAAAGGATACAAGGAGAATTGTTGAAAAAATGGCCCTACAAGTGGAAATACATCATTGGTCCTATCATTGTCATTTCTTGGCCAAATGGCACTATTCATGGCCATTTTATAAAAATGGCTAGTTTGAGCCAAAATGGCCCAACCATTAGACTTGCTCTTAGTGTGTATGTTATGGTAGTACCTTTATCTTGAAGAATTTGGTGGTCTATACCTCCAAGAACCGAGGTTCAAGAGGGGCATTTTGCTGTGGAACCATGTCCTCCAAATCGAAGCCGAAAGGCATCAGAGAGGATATGCCTAGAGACCAAAATCAACTATGCACATTATCATGCTTTCTTCATTCATAGTTCAAAGCATTGAAAAACACATTACCCATAGTTAGCTAGTCATTGAATCAAAATAAAGGACCTTCTCATTGTTTTTCTTTTCTTGACAAATGAACACCAAAAATTTGATTTCTTGTAAAATTCTTTTGTTTCATGAACATTTGTAAACCCCATGGGGTTCGTCTAGTGATCAAAACTTGAGACTTAGGGTATGCTCCTTTCTAAGATTTTAGGTTCGAAACCAAGGGTGTTATCAACTCATTTGAAGCCAGTACACATAGAGTTTTGCTCTTGTTTTAATTGGAATCCCAACAACTAGGCCGTGGGATTGGTCCACCGTGATTAGGTGAGGTGCACATAAACTGGTCCTGACACCTGAGTTAAAAATAAGGTATCTAATGAAACAAGTTTTTTTCAGGCTTATTCAAATTTCAGGATGAAAACATAACTTCTATAGTGATCGGGATGAAACATAAATGCCTGCATGTGAAGGACTAATATTTAAGTGACCCCATTAAACTACTGAATCATAAAATCAGAACCTACCAAAATAGTGACGGACTCAGGGTTTCACAGTTTTTTCTTTTAACATGAAAGAAGCGAAATTTTATTTGAGTAGAGGCGCGGTCCCAAGACCTCATATCAGCAAGGGCCAAATTAAGAAATTTTTGGGAGACAGGACCCCCAAATTTTCCAATCGAACACCTAATAGGGATTGCTTAGCTAACACATAAGCTACCCTATTTACAGGACGTTAACATGACAAAAAATACGAAAGGAGAATAACGTAACAAGTTCTAAACAATCAGAAATGATAGAGTCAGAAAAAGAAATTCCCTCTTGGTTCAGAGCCTGAAAGGCGAAAATTGGAATTTTTTTTCCCAACTGAAAGGCGACGTAAATTAACTTCTACCATTGATATCATATATATATGCACACAAAATCTCTCTCTCTTTTTTTTGTCAACGGAAGAAACATATCCATTTATAAAATCCATATGGCATCTACATATTATCACTAGAATATAGATCAAGCCACATTACAGTAACAAATTTCCACCCGAATACAATCTTGGATTAGATAGGTGTTAGATTTTTTTTTTTGGAAAAGTCCATGGTACAGGAATCAATCAACTAGCAATGGAACTAAAAGCATTGGACAAGTACCCCATTTCTATCTTTCTGCAAATGCATGAGGGAAACCAAATCTTAAAAGCAAATGTGTTTTATCACTCTCTCAAAATTTGTTTTTGAAAACATCATATATGGAACAGAAGGTATAAATGAATTAAAAAATGAAAAACCAACGTTTGAAAATTAGGAGGTCAATTGGACCCAACGAGCGACACTCGGCACTCCCTGGTTAACAACAAACATCATATAATATCCTGGCGGTGCCACCATCCCATTGGGTGGCGCCTGAAACACGATCCTGTACTCTCCATTAACTTGCGACACGACACGAGTGACACCCAACTTTACCAATCTCTGCCCTTGCGAAAACGAATGGGTAGCGAAAGGCGCACTTGCAAAATTCACCTCCACCTCATAGTCTTTTAATATTGGCGACGACACCGTTACATAGACATTGTAAAGATTCCCGTACTGCACCGTCTTTGGCGTCTTTGTCACCACCGGCCTCAAATTCACGTTGTCTGCCGCCAAATACTCCGGCGAAAATGCCTCGATTCTAAGCTCCGTCGGAAAATCCCCGTCAAAAGTGTAGTAGTAATGCGTGTTACTTCCGGCAATCAAAACTCTCCCATCGGGCAATAAATTCGCGGTCGAATGGTATAATCTAGGGATTGAACCGGGGTTTAGCATCATAAACCGGGATCCCTCAGGTTGGTCAGGTTGGTATAGAACCGGGTTCAAACATGGGTTTGCTGCCAATCCGTACCCTTGCGACCCCGCTTGAGCCCCGTTGATGATTAATACGTCTCCTGTTGGTAGCATTACCATGTCCCCCATTATCCGAACTAACGGCATTTCCTCCATCTCCCAAACTGGGTTGGGATCCGTCGCCACAATCCGCCCGCAACTCCCCTTGGCTGTACTATTCACACTTTGATTATTAAAGGCATCGTATTGGGCCCCACCACAAATGATGATCGTGGCCGTCGAATAATTCCCTTCCAATGCTAGCATGGCCGAGGATCCTGCAGACGGATAACTACGTGGCCCCCCCTCCAACTGAGGAAAATCTAGTACGATAGTATTATTAACATAATCGTATAACACAGATTGATTGTTAGCAAATATAAACAGATTTCCTTGAGGGAGAAGGTGAACGTATGGATACATATTATCCCCCTCGTTGTCTCCTGCATTGGCAAGGAATGGGAAATTGATTGCGCCGCCAAGTTTTGGTGGGTAATACTCCACGCTGCTGATGCCAATGCCCCCGACTATTATGATAGAACCGTCAGGAAGTATCTGGTTGGTAGCGTACCATCGCCCTTGGTACAGCGACGTGGTGTTCGGAAGCTCTTCCCAATCGCAAGCGGAAGTGTTTATGCAGGGGGTGAATGTTCGGAACTTGGTATTGCCGTCGTTCCAGCCGCCGGAATGGAGTAGGGTGCCGTCAGGGAGGAAATGGCCCGAGGAGCACCAAGTGTCGGTGAGGATCATGAGGGGACGGATTGTGTTGGTTTCAAGGTCGAGGAGAGCGGAGTGGGCATAGCAATCGGTCGTTAAAGCCAGGTCGTTTGGGTCGATGCGGCATACGCCGTTTGGGAGGGATAAATTGGACGCGCCGATGTCAGTCCGGTCGATAAGGACCACGGTGTTCCACCGGGTGACCGCGGTGTGCATAGAGGCAATTCCGGCGTTCTGCACCAGGAGTTCCCACGTGCCCGGGGGCTGGGCACGCGTTCGGATGACTGTGAAGGCGAAGCAGAGCAATTGTAGACAGAAGAAAATGGGAGCGGCCATAGTGAAAAGCGATTGAGTGTTCACTGTTCAGTTTTGTGTGTCTGCCGTTATTTGAACTGAGATATATATGTACAGAGAGAGAGAGAGAGAGAGAGAGAGAGAGATGATGGTTGAGTTGGGGAAAATGATCAAGTTGTCCAAAAACAGTTGTCGCATTGATGCAAGGTCAACTGAAAGAAAACCCAAGGGCTGCCAACCTGTCCTCCATGTGAGAAATACCCAGAACAGTTTCAATGGCGGCCTGAGCCCCAATGGCTTCTGGGTCTTCTTCTGCAATAGGTTTAATTCCGTTTGAAATAGTAAACGAGTTTCCACACGAGCCCAGAGCCTTCACACCACCCCGGTGAGTTCTTTAATTTTTTTTTTTTTTCCGCTTAGATTCTAGTGAATGTTTATCGGTCAGCCCTGGGAAATTGGGAATAATACTGTTGTCATCCGGTAAGAAGATCCAGTGGAGACACGAATTTCTAGTTGATGATTGTCGGTGAAGTCAAAACCCAGCCTTGAGTAGTTCAATTCGTCAAGGCACTGCGCTGTCGCGGCTTCCACGTAATTTCTCCTGTTCTTTCAATTATATCACTAAGTGGGCGTTTTCTCTAAAAAAAATTTGGATTACAAATTATTACATTTTGTTGTGTTGTTCAAATGACAATATGGGTGGGTAATTAATACAAGCCTGTGTTTGCAGCATCCTTAATCTTTTCAGAGTCATCTGTCACAAAGATCGAGGAAAGTTTGGGTGATGTTCTGGCCGGGAAAGCTGCACTCAGTGAATGGAACTTTCTCTTTAGAAGAAACCTGTGTATGATTGGGAAAAGGATTCTCACTATCTAATTTTCTTAATGCTTCTGGGGTGGTTGCAAGTGAGGATATATAGGTCGGATAGATTTATCTTGGGTTGGTTGCAACTCAAATTAATGTTTTCTCAGTCAAATCTTTTTACAACTTATTCAGAGCTTACTCCTCCACTCCTGACAAAACCTTTGATCTTATCTGGAGAAATGCAGCACCTTATAGAGTCCAATGCTTTGGTTGGTTGGTCTATCTTGGCACGGTTAAGACTTCAAACAGGAGCGGAGCTAGGATTTGCATACAGAGGTGGCACCAATTGAATTCATGGAAACCGCTATATCCCGCTTTATCCCTTCTCCGGCGACATGAATTCAAATTTCTAAGAAGAGCTGCTTTATCCCGTTTTCACTCTTGGTGAACATTGTCATAAAATAAAATTAACAAGTAACACCAACAGGGGGAGCTATCACATTTCATTGGCATACAACTTAGCCACTCGAGCAAAGTACCTTTGGTGTTCATTTTACATACATGAATGTTATTTAACAGTTTTCGTGTAAATTTTTTTTTGGGAATTCTTGAAGGGTGGCACTTGTCACACCGCCCGTGACTTCAGAATACCTTTTCAGATTGGGGATCATTAACAATGAAGAAGAAGGATTGTGCAAATTCTGCTCTGCATCAATGGAATCAGCAAATCATATATATGTTGCTTCATTGTGAACATGTGTGGGACACTTGGTGCAATATTCTGTCAAGGTGGGGTGCTCAGGCCCCGTTCTGCTTTCTTAGATAAATATTTACAAAATAAGAATCTATTTTCAAGTTTAAAAATAATGTGCTTACAAAATAATTTTTTAATTTGTTTTTTAGGATTTGATAGATCTCATCGAAATCTATCAAATAAGATCCATATTGCATAATTTTTTTTATTTTAGTAAGCATATTATTTTTAAGCTTGAAAATTACAAATAAGTACTTATTTTTTAAGGGGGAAATCTAGAACACACCCTCAATGAGCCTTACCTCAATCACTGGAGGAATTATTCAAATGGTGGGATGACTGGAACTTTAAAGCTGAAAAAGATGATTGTTTTCAGTCATATGAATCATCTGGCTAACAAGAAATGAAACTGTGTTTGATCACAAGTACTTTAATTGGGGTAGAGTGGAAGAAACTATCAAGATAAGGGCGGCTCTCTGGGTCAAAACTATAACTTGGGACAAAGATTACACTGTGGATGACTTTATTTTCAGGTTAAAAAAGCTTCATTGATGCTGCAATCTGTTAGTGTTGAATTGTGTTCCTGTTTTGTGGGTGTGCTTCTCATGTGTCTTTGGTTATGTGCTCATGGCGTTGGCATAGTCTTATGTTTTTTTATTCTTTCTTCTCTTGTGTCTGGGTGCGTCTCTTTCTTTTTGGTAGTTAGTAGTTTTTTGCTTGTCTTGTGAAATTGTATATTTGGTGGGGGAGTATTAGGTTGGAAAGAAACTTATTCACGGCTCAGCACAATCATAGCCATTTGTTTTGGTAATAAATGGTTGAGATACGGATTTAAACTTTGACCGGTAATAAATATTTCTGACCGGTACTAGTTTGTTTTTAACACGGACCGTCCAAAACAGTTTTGAACACGGGAAATTGAGTGCCATAAATCTTATTTACGGAGGTTCTGTAAATAAGTTTTTCCCCTCAGGTTGGGTCTCTTTCCTAGGAAAGTTGGTTTTAGTTTTTTGGTTTTAGGCTTGGGGAGTACACCAGGTGGGCTTTTTGTGTTTTGGGGTTGTTGAGCACACCAGGTAGTCTTTTCTGAGGTGGGTTGTCCCTCTTCAGAATAGGACCAAATTTGGCTGTTTTTGTGGGTGTTGGCTTTTGCTGTTTTGTGTTTGAACTGTATGGTTGAAAACTTGCCAACGGTGGTACCTCATGGGAGTCGAGTTAGCATATGATTGTCGAGCGTATGGGGTGTCAATATAGTTGGGATTTCATTTGCTCGTTGTGATGCCTTCTTTCCCAGCTAAACACACTTATTCTTTGAAAAATATGTAAGAACTTTGTAACTATGGTTTTGACATTAATAAAATTCTTCTTTTGCTGATTAAAAAAAAAAAAAAACGTAAGAACCACATCGTAAATTTTTTTAGCTTCGAGCTCGTGAATATTACTCGATTTCAAAACACATGCAACAACAAGCTAGTGAATTTCATAAGTTTCGACTTGAATTTCACTGGGTTTCAAAACACAACTAGCTATTGTAGAACTCCATAAGAACAACCTACTGAATTTCATTTGCTTTGAGGTCATGAATTTTTTTGAATTTCAAAACACAAGAAATTAAACCACCTAGTGAGTTTCATATTTCTGGGCTGATTTACAAAAAATTGACAGAAAACTACCACATGCAAAAAAAATCAAATAAGAACCAAACAAATGTTCCAAAATGATATATAAGAAACCAGAATAGTACTTGATGGCCGATTCTTCCACATGAACAAACACTTCAGTACATTCACGAAAGTCAGCTCAATGGGTTATTCAGTACTCCCGGCCGGTGTATACTCTCTCCCTCCAATGACTTACTATTGAATACCACTCATCGTCGCACTATCAGTAATTTGATCATGTATATATATGGCTTCTGTCTCTTCAAATACCTCATAATCCGATGTGCACAAGTGCATTCTCCCAAACCTATCGAAAGCAATATCTGAATACCTATTTTCAGCACAACCCGTGATTATCGCATTCCAAACCGCAACCAGGCCCGGTCCTAGGGCAAGGCCGAAGAGGCCGCTGCCTAGGAACTCCAATTTCAAGTAAGTAAAATACTTAACAGGCTAAAATTCACAAATTAATCTGCTTGATGGAGTAAGTGTTGAGCTGGCTACCGGCAGTGGTGTGGCGGAGTTGGGCACAGGCGGTGATCGGGGTGGAGTGGACTTGATAGAAAAGGAGAAGGGAGTCTGAGCAGTGGAGGGAAAATTGCCCAGGGTAGTTTTGGTATAAAAGTACTCTCGGATGCATATGCGTGCCAGACCGTATATATAAGTCACTACGAAAATAAATGAAAACCAACATTTGAAAATTAGGAGGTCAATTGGACCCAACTAGCAACACTCGGCACTCCCTGGTTAACCACAAACATCATATAATACCCTGGTGGCGCCACCATTCCGTTGGGTGGCGCCGTACACGCAATCATGTACTGTCCATTAACATTCGGCACGACACTGGTGACAACCAGCTTCACCAACCTCTGCCCCTGCGAAAATGAATGCGTATTGTAAGGCGCACTTGCAAAATTCACCTCGACTATCCCCGTCAACGGTGTCGGCACCGTTACAGATACATTGTAAAGTTGTCCGTACTTCACCGTCGTTGGCGTGTTCACTACCGCCGGCCTCAAATTTGCATTGTTTGCTGTCAAATACTCAGGCGAAAACGCCTCGATTCTCAGCTCCGTTGGGAAATCCACGCCGAATGTGTAGTAGTAATGCGTGTTACTTCCAGCAAGCAAAACTCTCCCGTCGGGCAATAAATTCGCAGTCGAATGGTACAACCTGGGGATTGAACTTGGGGTTAGTGTCATAAACCGGGATCCCTCAGGTTGGTCATGTTGGTATAGAACCGGGTTCAAACACGGGTTCGTCGCTAATCCATACCCTTGCGACCCTGCTTGAGCCCCGTTGATGATTAATACGTCACCTGTTGGTAGCATCACCATGTCTCCCATGATTCGAACAAATGGCATTTCCTCCATCTCCCAAATGGGGTTGGGATCAGTCGCCACGATCCGCCCGCAACTCCCCTGAGCCGGAGTATTTACACTCTGATTATTGTAGGCGCCGTACTGAGCCCCACCGCAAATGACAATTGTGGCCGTGGAATAATTACTTTCCAATGCCAGCATGACAGAGGATCCTGCAGATGGATAGTTACGTGGGCCCCCCTCTAGTATAGGAAAATTTTTTACAATCACGTTATTATCGTAATCATATAGCACAGATTGATTGTTAGCAAATATAAAAAGATTTCCTTGAGGCAGAAGGTGAACATATGGATAAAGGTTATCCGTCTGGTTGTCTCTTGACTCGACGAGGAACTGGAAATCGACTGCGCCGCTGGATCTCGGGGGGAAATACTCCACGCTGCTAACGCTGATTCCCCCGATTATTATGATAGAACCATCGGGGAGTATCTGATTAGTGGCGTACCAACGACCTTGGGACAACTCGACATTTTGAAGCTCAACCCAATCGCAGAAGGAAGCGGCTTCGCAGGGGGTGAACATTCGGAACTTCCTGTTGCCGTCATCATTGCCGCCCGATTGGAGGAGGGTGCCATTAGGGAGGAATTGGCCCGATGAGCACCACGTGTCGGTGAGGATCTCGAGGGGACGGATTCCATTGGTGTTGAGGTCGAGGACGGCGGAGTGGGCAGAGCAATCGTGCTTTAAGTCCTCTTCGAATGGGTCGTCGCGGCATTCACCATTTGGGAGGGATAGATTGGACAGGCCGATGTTAGCACGGTCCAGGAGGACGACGGTGTTGAACGGGGTCACGGCGGTGTGCATGGAGGCAATGCCGGCGTTGGGGACGAGGAGCTCCCACGTGCCCGGGAGGTCGGCACTGGTTTGGATGATCGCGAAGGCGAAGCAGAGGAATTGTAAACCGAAGAAAATGGGTGCGGCCATAGTGTAAGCGAGAGTGTTCACTGCTCGGTTGTGTGTGTCTACCTGAGAGAGAGAGAGAGAGAGAGAGAGAGAGAGAGAGAGAGATTTCTTACGTTAGAGGGAGAAGAGTTTGGGTTTCTAGCTGAACTCAACTGGAATGATGGTGAAATGATAGATTCCCACGGCTCTTTGCCCACCTACCAACTGGTTGACTGACCTCTGTTTTGTTTCTAGTGAATGATTCTCGGGAATAATACTGTTGTCATCCGCTAAGAAGTTCAGAGAAGATACGAATTTCTAGTTGATGATTGTCGGTGAAGTCAAAGCCCAGCCTTGAGTAGTTCAATTTTTGTCAAGGCCACTGCGCTGTCGCGGAAGCTGCGCGCGAAGTGTAGAGGTTGTTCTCCTGAAATTATAATTGGTACTCCTACCGAAAACCACCACCTTACAGGTCGTTTCCCAATCAGATTAACTTTGGGTGGATATAGCATGTGAAATTATATTTTAAAAAAAAGAAGGATATATATAGAGGCGGAATATTATATCCTTTGTCTATATCCGGATGGTAAACACCGTATATCAGACCTTCGAATATAATATTCGGGATGATAACATATCTGCTCCTATTTCCTATTGACAAATAAGTCGGTATGATATCTTTGAAAGTTTTACATGGTACGCTGAATGCGCCCTTTTTGGACAACTCCTCAACTACTCAGACAGCTAAGAGATCTGTTCAAGTAACATGCGGACTAATTGAAGTAATGAATGTTCACAAAAATAATACTCCGAGTACTACAAATATTGAAGTGATGAACTTCCCAATATGGTATGGATTATTGCTCTTGTTCCTCTTTCACTTTAGGTGGTTTGTATACAGGTACAGCCAATCTATTGTTTATTAACGTAAATAAACATGAATCATTTCAAGTAACTATAAAATTGTATGTCTTTCGTAGTGAACTATCTTTGCAGGACGGAGGGTGGGGTGGTGTTGAAGTGATGATGGTGGTGGTGGTGATGATATATATATGCTGGTGGTAGAGTGGGAGAATTTCATATATTTTAAATTTATTACGTAACCAAACTCAAGGTTTGTTGTACATAGAAATTGCGATAGAATCCATTTATAACAAATTTGAAATCCCTTTTTTTGTCAATATCCTCGATCAGTATCTTCTTTTTATTCAGTAGGTCACCCCTAGTTAATAAACATGGTGTAGAGAAACTATACTAGCTAACAAATTAAGAGCAAATAAGTAATCTGAACCCATAACTAGACTTTGAATTAACTAAATACTAACATTAGACAGGTAACAAGTACGAAGAACTAGAGCAGACAAGAGCTTTCCCTTCGTTAATTGGACAGCTACATATTTACCCCCTGATGAGCTGGGGGAACATTTTTAATGGGTGGTTTGTTACTAGGGCCTTTATGAAAAGGCCAAGCCTGCATATATAGTCTTTGGGCTTTGGGCCTTGGGCCGAACTTGAAAATGTTGGTTTCCTTTTTTCTGTAGCATATTTTCTGAATTAATTCCATATCCTGATACAGCCAACAGGCATGTAAGGCTGTAACCGGCACTTTCTTACCTCTTTATCATGGAAGGTGAGGGTGCGATTCTCACCAAAATCACAAGTGTTTGGTGTGATGGTTAGTGCCCTTTGGACTTGCCTCACCCGTATGTCGCTTAGCAGTATCCCATCCCCATTCCCTTGGGAGTAGACTAGACATCTATCGAATGAAAATATAAATGTAAATATATCTTGTGATACACATGGACCTACAAGGCCTACACAGTGAATAAGACTTCTCTGTTATCTCTGGACTGTCCTTTGTAGTTCAAGTGATTTGGGTGACTGGGTCTAGTTAGGACTCACCTCCAACTGATTTGCTCGGAGTCGATTAACTAGGTTCCTTCGTACGTGAAGTAGAACATATGTACAAAAGCTTATGTTGATCGGCATTAATGAGCTAGATCCTAAGCTAACACATTAGTTCTTTGTGTGCATAAAATTGGCTTCTCTGCTTCAAGTTATTATGAGATACCGAAAATTCGCACCATAGTGCTGTTTGCAAGAGCTGTTCGGTGCGCAGTGACTACGACCATTTGAAGCCATGATATATCTAGAATCCAGGAAATAGCGATGCTGGACGAATCACTTGAGCAAATTCGGTGAGGTAGCGAATTCGGAATAAGGACAATGGGTGAAACGAGCCTTGATTTGCACAATCATTTCTATATTCTGTTCATGTTTATCTTCAATTTCCAATTCCTGATTCGATATATTCTCTAATTTCAGTTTCTAAAGTGTGTATCGATTTTTTTTTTATATATATTTTTTGAAATTAATACACCAGGTCAAAATTTTACTTATCCATTCTGACCAACAAATGTGCGCGAAGAAACAACGTACCAGGTCAAGAAAAAAAAAATGTAAGCGACATACACAAGTGCACACTCACAAATACACACACTTTTACATAGTTTGAAGTGTTATTCAATGGAGCGTCCACCCTGTACGCACTCTTTGTCTCAAATCCAATCATAATGAAGGGCATTTTTTTTTTTTTTTGAAATCAGTCAATTCATTCAAACATACCCAAAGGCAAAGATTACATCGCAATATACAGAAAAATACCAAACTACTAATCCGAGACACGAGTTACTGCACAAAACACACCAGGCTACAGACTCAAGGACACCCTGCAGAAGCAGCAGACACAAGTGTCGACATAAGAATCCCATCCGAGACTAGGCAGAGAGATATCAAACGGAATCCCAGCACAAACCATTATACAATAAGCACATATGAAATCACAACAACACATAATGAAGGACATGATTCTAGCAGAAACCACCCATCTATGGCTCTTAATTTATAAAGCTTAATTCTTTCTTATTAGATCGTATATATGTAATTTCTGAAGCTTGAGCTATAAATGTATTCTTTCTTTTATTTTTTGGATAATTAAGCTCTATATGTAATTTATCTCTACTTTCTCTCTCATTCTCACGTTGATTCCGGAATGGGAAATCCTGCAATGCAATCGAACTGCAGGAACTGTAGAGCAGCCGATCCTGCTATCCATTTTGATGCCTACTCCATTGCCGAAATAGACAGCCGGATCAGCCGCCCTACAGCCCTGCCGTGCCGGTTGATTCCTCTCTTCCAATGAAGTCCGACCAATTATGCTGTCCCATGGCTTTATCTGCAATCCCTTTTCGTTTGAATACAATGTTGTCTTACTTATCCAAAAAAAATATTGTCTCTCTCACCTATATGTCTGCGTCTCTAACAGCGAAAGTTCAGTTTATCTCTGCGCAGTGGGGCCAAATAATTCTTGCTGCGCACTGCTAAAGAATCCTCAATCGATATGGTCCTTAATTCCTCAAGTTGTTAAAAAGTTTACTTCATATATGAGAGGTGTCTGACAAAAACAATGAACAATAAGCCAGTCAGGGTACCCATTCTCGTAGAGCAAGTCCACTTATCGGCGCTAAAATGTCATTGTCAAAGTTATTTTTATGAATGCTATATCATCAAAATGATCATGTGCCAGACTTGCCAGAAAAAGAAAAAGAAATGATGTACCAGTTTCATACGTTTCAGTTTGGCAATTCTCAAATTTGGACCATTAATTTAATTAAACTCGTGTTATTTTTCAATACATATCTAATGGTGTGGATGAAGTAAGAGAAAGGGCAATCATCATCGGTGCCACTTATTGGCATCAATAAAAAATGACAATCGGTGGACTTAAATTTTAACAAAAGATTGTGGCAGTTTTTGCCTGCTCTTGTAATCCAACCACATGCCAATTGCGATGCCAAATCCGACGGGGATTTGGCAGCCTTCCCATTTGCTTCAATTTTTATGCCTCATGCCAAGTACAATTATAAGAGTTCTGAAACAAGTAAAAGTCAAAAATGGTGTAGCACTATACGATTTGACTCTATGACCGGAGAGGAGTGTTTGTTGATGTCAAATTTGACGGTATCAAAACGCCGCACCAGTCTTAAAATTTTTTTTGAAACCTCTCAATTTTAAGTAAAGGTTTGGAGATGTTCTAACAATAGCAAAACAACTGGCTATATGGAGTAGACTTGCAAGATTATGTGCATATTAACAAGCCAATCACCTCTTATATGGAGTAAATATGTAATGTAACTATTCACAAAAGTCGCCTTTCATTTGGTGCGACAAAGACTGAACGGAAATTACAAAAGGTTAAACGGACTAATGGCACAATGGCAAAGCGCCACCCTACAGACAATAAAATCTAGAAGGCGGACGCCAACCAATACATCTAGGATCAAATTAAGGAAGGAATCCCAAACCACAAGAACCCACCGATGGACACCTGAAAAAGCCTAGCAAGCCACAAAGGTCAATCGCATCTTCTCAACATCCAAGGTAGTAGTACTGAATAATTTGTATTTTAGTTAGTTGTGAAGACACGAGGACAACTAAGGGTGGGTTTGGATGAAGTAGATTAGTAACTTATTTTTTTGTCTTTATTTGAATTTTTTTTGCATTTGATTATTTTGCTTCAAACTTTTGTAATTGATTCGTCTCGACGAGAGGAATCGGAAAAGAAAAAAATTTTGATCGAAATTCATAATTTTTTAAATAAAGACAAAAATAAGTCAATAAGTCAACTTTTTTTTACTTATTCTTGTTTTTTTTGAAAAAAATTATGAGTTTCGATTAAAATTTTTTACTTTTCCGATTCCTCTCGCCAAGATGAATTAATAAGTCACAAAAGTTATACACAAAACTAACAAATGCGAATTTTTTTTGAATAAAACGAAAAAAAATTATTGTTCCTACTTTTAAAGCCAAATGAGGCCTAAGTTAATTTGCACAGCAACGTACTGATCAACGGTACCCATTCTTTTATGAGTTGATGATTCGTTTGTTCCGTGCAGTTTAATACTAATACGTAATTTAGTGGTTGGAGTATTTGACTTTTTGTTGGAAATATTCTCGAAAATTTCTGTAGACTATAATAATCAGAGATGACAACAATAAGATGTTGAAATAATTAATATTTGAAGTAGATAGAAATATATAGGAGAATAGATAAAATTAATTGATTGAGTCACGGATATAGTGCTCTCTTTAGAAAGAATACATGTCCTCTTGCACCGGCTGTTTTCAACTCCCAAGATACAACGATGGATCATCTAGGAAGCTATGTGTGCACGCTCAGCTAAAGATTTCCCGGTAAACCAAGAACCACCAGTATGCTGAAAATGTGTTTATATACCGTATGTATATTTGATCAAATTCTCTAACGAAAATCACACCAATCATCGTGTACCAACCACCTTTATATAGTAGACCAACCACAAAGGCAATTCCTCATTCATATAATAGGAATTGAAACGCACAATATAATAACTGGGAGTTAAAAATGTTTTTTCGCCATAACTCAATTCCATTAGTAAATCTAATTAACATACTTCACGGTTTTAAAGAGGTTTTTAAAAGCTTTTATCTAACATATTTTCCCTCTTCTTGTTTGAGATTTACTTTTTTTTCTTTTTAAGATGCACCTAAAACCTGTCAGAAGTAACAAATTTGGAGTTTGTTAATTGAGATTAAATTCTTTTCACCTTAGGTAGAACACCCCAAGTTTCCACCACTGCAATTCGTGGGTTCCATCATGAATTTGTTATATTAATCTGAACCGTTTATCTTGTAGGGCTCGCAAAATAGTATATCCTTACAAAAAATTATCTTCATTAGACATCGATAGGTATGTCAAAATTCAATTTTGATTTGTAAAATGAACGGTATGATTCTTTAAAGTCAAATTGTCCATGACCATCTATTTTATAAACCAAAATATAATTTTTGGTACACATATCAATTTTCAATCAAGTTGATTTTTGCGTAGATATACTACACTGTGGGTCGTATAAGATGAACGGTTCAGATATTTATAATGAACATCCGATGGCCCCACAACAGGTGGTGGAAATCGTGGGTATTCAACCTAAGGTAGAAAGAATTTATCTCTTGCTAATTACTTCTGCTAGAGATGCTCTAAGTCAATCTTTTTTTTAAAGAGAAACAAAACATTTAATGTTCTTTACTTTGTTATTTTCCTTTCTGTTTCCACTCAAACCGAATAAGGGAAATTATTTTCCTTTGTTTTTCATAGGTTCCAAACAGATCCTTAGATTGTTTTAGAAAAATTTATTGTACAATAATCAATCAATTAACTACCAATGAAACAAAAAGAATTAGACAAATACCACTTTTCCTCGTCTTTTAGAGGATACATAGTGAAACCAAATCTTAACAACAAATATGTTTTTTCAACACTTTCACAATAAATTCTTGAAAACCTTGTCGACACGACATGAACAAATAAAAACAAAAGAAATCCAACATTTGAAGATGTTTGGCATACATTTACAGATGCATACATCAGCGGTTGTTTAGGCGATATGGTTAGGCGATCAAATGGACCCAATGAGCGGAACTTGGCACTCCATCGTTAACCACAAACATCATATAATAACTTGGTGGTGCCACCATCCCATTGGGAGGCGATGTACACCCAATTTTGTACATAGTACCATCCCGCTTGGCACCGGTGACAGCCAACTTTATCAATCTCTGCCCCTGTGAAAATGAATGTGTTGTGAAAGGCGCACTTACAAAATTCACCTCCACTGTCCCACCCACCAAAATCGGCACCTTTATATATACCTTGAAAAACTTCCCGTACCCCACCATTTTTGGCGCCTTCACCACCACCGGCTGAAAATTTGCTTTGTCTGCCGCTAAATACCCCGGTGAAAATGCCTCAATTCTCAGTTCCGTTGGATACTCCCCGTTGAATGTGTAGTAGTAATGCGAGTTACTTCCGGCGAGCAAAATTCTCCCGTCGGGCAATAAATTCGCGGTCGAGTGGTACAGTCTCGGGACTGTACCAGGATTTAACATGGTAAATCGGGATCCCAGAGGTAGGTTGGGTTGGTATAGAACCGGGGTCAAACACGGGTTCGTTGCCAATCCGAACCCTTGTGACCCCGCCTGAGCCCCATTGATGATCATTACATCTCCGGTTGGTAGCATCACCATGTCTCCCATGTTCCGAACAAGCGGCATGGCATCCATCTCCCAAAAGGGATTGGGATCAGTTGCCACGATCCGCCCGCAAGTCTCTTGGGCCGGTTCGTATATAGTCTGATTAAGGTAGGCATTGTACTGAGACCCACCACAAACTACTATTGTGGCCGTAGAATAGTCTCCTTCCAATGCCAGCATAACAGAGGATCCTGCAGACGGGTAGTTACGTGGGCCCCCTTGCAACTGAGGATAAGTTTTTACAATCACGTTTGCATTGTAATCGTATAGCACGGCTTGAGTGTCATCAAATATAAACAGATTTCCTTGAGGGAGAAGGTGAACGTATGGATACAGGTTATCCCCCTGGTCGTCTGCAGCCTGGCCGAGGAATGGGAAATCGACCGCGCCGCCAGGTCGCTGGGGGTAAAACTCCAAGGTGTTGACGCTGATGCCCCCGATTATTATGATAGAACCGTCGGGGAGTATCTGATTCGTGGCGTACCAACGCCCGTTGTACAACTCGACGTTTTCAAGCTCTACCCAATTGCACCAGGAACCGGGTAAGCAGGGCTTGAACCTTCGGAACTTCTGGGCGCCATCGTTGAAGCCGCCGGTGTGGAGCAGGGTGCCGTCAGGTAGGAATTGGCCGGAGGAGCACCACGTGTCGGTGAGGATCTTGAGGGGACGGATTTTGTTGGTGTAGAGGTCGAGGACAGCGGAGTGGGCGTAGCAATCATACTGTAGACTCTGGTCGTTTGCGTCGTAGCGGCATTTGCCATTTGGGAGCATTAATTCGGTCGCGCCGATGTCGGTCCGGTCTAGGAGGAGGACGGTGTTGTACCGGGTGACGGCGGTGTGCATGGAGGCAATGCCGGCGTTTTCAACCAGGAGTTCCCACGTGCCCAGGTCCCGGTTTTTTTCCCCGCTTAATTTCTAGTGGAATATTGCTGTCTTCGTCCGTGCAAATACGTAGTATGACTTTTTTTTTGGTAAATACCGATGAGACCGTCACCTTAAGTCGTACAGTATTTACCAAAAAATGATTCTTCAGTCGCTGACTTTGGAACCCGTCTTTGTAAGTTTTATTGATTATGCCGGCTGTTTGTATCGCTTCTGGGACGACAACCTTCCGAACCACGGTTTTGAATACGGTATTGGCTTTGATACCGGTTTTCTTACTGATATAAAATTTTGCAATTTTGCCCCTGTGAATTTAGAAAACATACGTATCGGTTTTTGTTTGAGCTAATTTTTTATAGGGCTTCATACATAATTATTTTAAAATTTATAAGTATTTTTTGTATTTTGTGGGGCCCACTCTAGTCTCCACATGGCGTGCGGTGGCCTATGCGGTGGTTGTATCATTTCTGTAGAAAACCTGCGTGGTTGTATCTCCCTCGCACCCAAAATCAGCCGCCGTGGGAGGAAATTAAAGAAGCAGCAGCCGCCATGGTGCCTTCGTCTCCCTCACATACACAGACATGAAAAGGAGGATGAAATATGAGACCTCCATGGATGAGAGGCGCAGATTCGGATCGATCAAGACTGGAGAGTTGAGAGCGAGGCGCAGAATACAACAATGATCATGTACCAACCACCTTTATATAGTCAAGTCAACCACAAATGTGCCAAATTACTCATTCATATAATAGGAACTTAAATGCACAATATGATGAAAGGGAGTTAAAAATGTTATTCCCCATAACTCACAGTTCAATTAGTAAATCTAATTAACACAACACACTATTTTAAAGAGGCTTTTTAAAGCTTTTTCTAACAAACTTTCCCTCTTCAAGTTTGAGATTTACTTTTTCTTCTTAAGATGCACCTAAAATCTATCAGAAATATCAAATTTGCTCCAATTAAATACTAATTAATTATACAATCGTAAAAGCAATTGCCAACTCAACAAATACACAATGCGCAAAGAATAATCGAGAACAAAAACGAGAACGCGAACATAGGGATTTTACGTGATTCCCCAACAAAATGTTGAGTACATCAACGGCACACACTAGTTTCATTATGTATATATCGAATGAAAAAAGTGTGTACTTTTATCGGCTATTGGGTATATAGCAAGTATTGTATATCCTACGGTTTACATCATCAATTATACTGTACGTAACAACTCTGTTCAATTTGAACCCCGAACCCTCAACGAAACGTGAACCTAATCGAAGCATGCCTTCACAAGCCCAATACTAGGATGGGTGGAAAATAAAACGGGAACTTACATGCATGGTAATTGACATCATAAAACTAGTTCCCTTAATAAGGACTCTATCGGTAGTATAGTGCGATGAAAATCATATAGAAGTCTTCACCATAGTTGGTTAGAATACTAAAGTTTTCATTCACTGTATATGATATATTTATCTTATTTTATGGTAAATTTGTTATATATTTACATGTACACATACATGATAAATTTGATTATACATGATAAGTTTGTTACATTTGTTTCCGGCTTTGTGATAAATTCATAACATACGTTATAAGTCACGATCGATGGTGATAAATTTCTCGCATTTCCGTGGATATTATAAAATAATACCAGAATATTATCATAGATGCATGATCAATTGATACAATTACCAATATTGGCCGTGTGTGTGTATATATATATAGTCATTTTCAAATAAGGAGGTCCTTATTTTAACCTCTCCATTCTTTTCATTTCCCGTTCGAATTTCGATGATCCGAGCCACTCAATGTGTTCAGAACGTGATTTTAAGAGTACCCGCGTGGAATCAGCAAAAAAAATGACCGGGAAAGACTTCATCCACAATTTTTATTTGAACCGTTCGATAAAAAATAAACAAAAACTGCTTGGATGAAGCCTTTCCGGTAATTTTTTTTGGCTGATTTCTCATAGATACCCTGAAAATCACCTTTTGAACATATTGAGCGGCTTGGATTATCGAAATTCTATCGGGAAAGGAATGTCCTTATTTTATTAAGTTAAGGTGGTCCTTAAGAGAAGGGAACTCATATATATATATATATATATATATATATATATAATGAAAGATCATATAATCTTGCATTCATATCTATGTTAAAAGTAAAAATATATAAACTAGTGATAAACTTGTTATAGATGCTTACAAAATCTTACGCCAGTTCTTGAATTATTCACATTTCTTTTGAGTACATAGATGTTAGATTTCGTAGAAAAGTTCATTCTACAGTAATCAATCAACTACAAACGAAACTAAAAGAATTGGACGAGTACCATTTTTCCTTATCTTATTGAGGATACATGAGTGAAGCCAAATCTTAACAACAAATGTGTTTTCTCAACACTTACGCAATAAGTTTTCGAAAACCTTGTCGAGACGACATAAATAAATAAGAAGAAAAGAAAACCAGCATTTGAGGATGCTTGGCATGCATTTACAGATACATACACCAAAGGTAGTTTAGGAGATATGGTCAGCCGACCAAATGGATCCAATGAGCGACACTTGGCACTCCATTACTGACCACAAACATCATATAGTAACTTGGCCGTGCCACCATCCCATTGGGAGGCGATTTACACCCAATTTTGTATTTGGTACCGTCCGGCTCGGGACCGGTGATAGCCAAATTTACCAATCTCTGGCCTTGTGAAAATGAATGCGTAGTGAAAGGCGCACTTACAAAATTTACATCCACGGCCCCACCCACCAAAGTTGGCACTGTTATAACTACCTCAAAAACCTCTCCATACCCCACCGTTTTTGGGGCCTTCACCACCTCCGGCTGAAAATTTGCATTGTCTGCTGCCAAATACCCTGGCGAAAATGCCTCAATTGCCAGCTCTGTCGGGTACTCCCCGGTGTAAGTGTAGTAGTAATGTGTGTTACTTCCGGCGAGCAAAATTCTCCCATCAGGTAATAAATTTGCTGTCGAGTGGTACAGTCTAGGGATTGTACCGGGGGTTAGCTCAGTAAATCGGGATCCTAGAGGTAAGCCGGTTTGGTATAGAACTGGGGTCAAACACGGGTTTGTTGCCAATCCGAACCCTTGTGACCCCGCCTGAGCCCCGTTGATGATCATTGTAACGACCCTGATTTTTGGTAAATAAAAATTTCGTTAAATATTTAAATTTTATTTTAATTACTTGGATTTGCTACTAAAAATTTAATTTTAATAATCCGTCATAATTAGATTTGAGATTTATAAAATTATATATTTTCACGCCGAGCAATCTAGTCATTTTCTAAAGACAAGTATGCCTGTAGAAGCACTTGTATTTTTTTTCTAGTGAGTTAAATAAAATCTTTAAATTATATTTCTTGGCTAGAAATCCTACTTGGCAAGTAGAATTAGTTTCCAACCAATTCGTTAGAAAACCCTAATTACCGTTTCAATCTAGTTACAATTTCCTAACCCTAGATGGACCTTTTTGACCGTCTTTGAGCCTTATGAAACCTTCCGAACCCTATTGAACCATTAGACTATAGGAGTAATCATTTTATTCTTATGTTTAGTCATTTCACTTTACCTAGCATCATTACTTGCCCTACCTATTGGATAATAAAGGCAAGGGAAAACCTTAAGCTTTGGTCCATAATTGTTAGGGAAAATATTATCCCTTGGACAATAGATTCCCATGACTAGTCATATCAAATTATTACCAATATTCCTTTACCCCTTGGTCCATAATTGTTAGGGGAATTTTTACCCCTTGGTTAATAGACCTTTGACTTGCCATTAAGCATGACAAGACTAGTCATGCCAAGGAATCTCATCATTTTGCTTCCTAGCCTTGCCATGCATGCACACCTATGTCATAGCCTTAAACCTAATTATTTTAGGTTTTACTTTCCTAGATGAATATATACATGTACTTATATATATACCTATATATGTCTATACATAGAACAAGAGAGAGAGGTGGAGTGTGTGCTTGTGTTTTGATTACTTACACAAGTAACCCTTATAGCCTTAAGCCTATTTTTGACCATGCCAACCCATTTCTAGTCTTCCAAAGTGCAATGATTATATTCTTTCTTGCAAGCAACCTCCCCATAGACTTGACAAGTCAAAAATCCTTCATGATGGCCTAAGATTTGGCCTAGAATGGAAGTGACAAGTCATGGAAGGCTAAGATTTGATTAAAGGCTTGAAATGACCATTCAATGGAGCAAATCCATGGGAGAGAGAGAGAGAGAGATATGGCTGGCCATAAAGGAGTGAGGAGGAGCTCAAGTGTTGGCTATAAATAGCACCCCATGCCTTCCATTCAACTCACACTTCACTCACTTGCCATTTCCATTTTTCAGACAGCTTACTGTCCTCCACGAATCTCTATTTTTCTCCTGCTTAGAGTAGTTTTTAGGACCAACTCCCTTCGGAAAAGTTGTAGAGAACTTCGAAACCTTCAAGTTAGACCCAAGAACCATCCAAATCGGTGAAGAAATGACAAAGATATTGGCGTCCGAAGTTCAGTAAAAATCTCGGATTCCTATTTCCAGACAGCACACTGTCCTTTCCTTTATCACCATTTTTCTCCTACCTAAAGTCATTTCTAGGACCAACTTCCTTCCCAAAAGTCGTAGAGCACTTCGAGAGCTTCAATTTCAACCCAAGAACGATCGTATTCGGCCAAATATTGACCGAGTTACTGCCGTCCGAAGTTCGATCCAGATTGCAAGTTTTCACTGCCCGTAGGAAATTTCCAACTAGCTTATTCGGCCCCGACTAAGTTTCGGATCAAGGTAGATTTTCTCTACTCACTTCCCCAAGTATAAGTAGAATGCTCTTATCCTCTATCTTCAAGTATTTTGTATGATGCTTGTACGTTAAAAATACATGAGAACTAGAAAGGTGTTTTCCCTTAAAGATAAAAAGGATGGGGAATATGTTGAACATATTAACTTTATTTTTTGAAAAAACATATGTTGTTTAGAACTTCCCAAAAAGAAAGAAAGAACGGCTTTCGAAAGATAAAACTTTATCGATGGTAGAAGTATTCGTATTTTGATCTTTAGGATGGTTATGAGCATGATTATTAATATAGAATTGGATGATCTTGTTAGTTTAGTTTCAAGATTTCAATGAATGATTTATGTTTACCTTTATGAATGTTTACTTTATGATAAGTCCTACCGCGGAGTTTATGCATGAGAACGAGACACGAAAATCGAGAAAGTAGAAACATGACACCTAGGGTGTGATTAATGAAAGGAAATGTTTTTCGAGGAAGGAAATATTTTGAAACTACATAATGACCGGTTTTGGGTGGCATTATGTGAGTTGTGTGCGTGTGTAAAGTAAGATTTGTGAAAAACCCAATGAGAACCCGGAGCGGCGGAATCATTGTGGGGATACTCGGGAACCCGGAGCGGCGGAACCGAGGGTTTAGTTTTTTTCGAAAACCCCAAATGGGAACCCGGAGCGGCGGAACCATTGTGGGATACTCGGGAATCCGGAGCGGCGGAACCGAGGGTTTTGAATTGTGTGCGTTCCCATGGGAACCCGGAGCGGCGGAACCATGGTGAGGAATGGCTTGGTTATCCGTGGAGAGGAGCCAATGCAAGTTTTGTGTGCCAATGGGAACCCGGTGCAGCGGAACCATTGTGAGGATACTCGGGAACCCGGAACGGCGGAACCGATGTTGGGTGTGTTAAAAACGGATTTTTAAAATGTTGATTTGGTTATGAAAAGTGAAAATGGAGACACGGTCTATGATGAGTCACGTAGGAGAAACGCAGAAAAACATGGACACCAACGATACTTGATTAGTGAATATGGATGGGCTATCGTTAATTGTTTTTGTTAAACCTACTTGTACTCTGTTGATTTTATGATATATTGTTTGTAAGTTAAGGGTTAGTGGGTTTGGATATTCTATTGAGCTTTTGTAAGCTCAAGGTGTTACCTTTGGTGACCCTGACATATTATATTGGTGGCGACGCCGGTATAATGTGTCAGACCGTATAGATGAACAGGGTGAACTTTACACCTTGAAAGCGTTTGGAGCCGAGGAGCTGGCCAGGATGGAGGAAGAAGCAGAGCAGTAGATAGGAACTCTAGTCTACCCTCATTTTGTTGAATAAGATTACTCTTTTGAGAATATTCTGTAATATTGAGCCAGACTCCAATTAGTTTTTCAATGAAATTGCCTATTTAACGTTCCCAAAATTAGGGGCGTTACAATCATTATGTTTCCTGTTGGTAGCATCACCATGTCCCCCATGTTCCTAACAAGCGGCATGGTATCCATCTCCCAAGTAGGGTCGGGATCAGTCGCCACGATCCGCCCGCAAGTCCCTTGGGCCGGTTCATATATAGTCTGATTAAGGTAGGCATTGTACTGGGAACCACCGCAAATGACAATTTCGGCCATGGAATAGTTCCCTTCCAATGCCAGCATAACAGAGGATCCTGCAAACGGGTAGTTACGTGGGCCTCCCGGTAGTTGAGGATAAGTTGTTACAATCACGTTTGCATTGTAATCGTATAGCACAGCTTGAGTGTCATCAAATATAAACAGATTTCCTTGAGGGAGAAGGTGAACGTATGGATATAGGTTATCCCCCTGGTCATCTGCCGCCTGGCCGAGGAACGGGAAATTGACCGCGCCGCCAGGTTTCTGTGGGTAAAACTCCAAGGTGTTGACGCTGATGCCCCCGATTATTATGATAGTACCGTCGGGGAGTATCTGATTTGTGGCGTACCAACGCCCATTGTACAACTCGACGTTTTCAAGTTCTACCCAATTGCACCAGGAACCGGCTTCGCAGGGGGTGAACATTCAGAACTTCTGGGCACCGTCGCTGAAGCCGCCGGTGTGGAGAAGGGTGCCGTTAGGGAGGAACTGGCCCGAGGAGCACCATGTGTCAGTTAGGATCTCGAGGGGACGGATTGTGTTGCTGTTTAGGTCGAGGACAGCCGAGTGGGCGTAGCAATCGTACTGTAAACTCTGGTCATTTGCGTCGTAGCGGCATCTGCCGTCTGGGAGTGATAACTCGGACGCTCCGATGTCGGTCCGGTCGAGGAGGATGACGGTGTTGTACGGGGTGACGGCGGTGTGCATGGAGGAAATGCCGGCGTTTTCAACCAGGGTTGCCCACGTGCCCAGGTCCTGGGCACTTGTTCGGCTAATTGTGAAGGCCAAGCAGAGGAACTGTAGACTGTGGGGGCTCCGTTTCATGTGGTTCATGCTCTACGAATATGGGTTCTAAGATTTGGCTCCTTGCTTCCCAGCTCTGTCCTGCAAAACGAAGCACGACTAAGGACCACACTGGAGGTTCTCCGGGATGGCCCTCCGGTGCAAGAATCAATTTCCTTGCTAGGAAAAACTTAGAAATTAGGAGCTAGGGTTTCTGTTGTGCATACCTTCTCCAAGAGGCATAATGGGGTATTTATAGAGAACCCTTAGCTTGATCTCCAAGGTCACACCTCCTTTCAACACGCGTCGGCTGACGTCACTTTTACATCACGTTTAGGGTTTTGCAACCGCTTTTCAAGATGAGCTGGCACCTTCACGTGCACCCATCGTTATCCTTATAACTGTTCGGATGACGTCACAACCATCGTCATTGTCATTGCCACTGTTCGAACGCGGACGGGCTGATTAGTCGGGAACAACATGCTCGGGACCGAGCATATCGCTCGACCTCGGCAGCCGTACAAACGATCATATTCCCCATCCATGGGGGTGCTCGGACGGGAGCGTTTATAAAAGCACACATTCGTGAGGCCCTCGGCTACAGGACCCTCAGCTACAGTTGCTGTTCCGAACGCTGGGAGAAAGACAGCATGGAGCCGAGCGAAATATTGGATTATGTTCGGAAATGGCACGAGCCATTTTGCTCGGCCTGCTACAATAGCCCCTCAACCCGTGCCGAAGCTCTCTACTTGGTATGGGTTGATTTAAGACTTGGCCGAGCTTGAGCCCGTAACAGTTTGATCCGTGCTCCACATTGACAGCTGTCGAAGACCTCAATGGATATGTCAGTCGAAGGGACGTCTTAGCAGGTGAGGAGACGGTTGTCATGGGCGATGCTTGCTACTGCCACGTGTCATACAGCGGTTGGCGAAGAGTTCGGCGATGAAATGATGGGCGGGAAATTCGAAAAGCCCCGCTCCGTTTATAAATAACAGTGAAAAAGGAGAGAGAAAGTTCTTCTGCACTCTCTCTCTCTAGCGTCTCGAGCTTCTCTCTCTACAACTCCATTTCAGAATTCAACTCGAGTCCAAATCTTCAACTCCAAGCCCCATTCAAGCAGAAATCTTCAGGTATGTCATCGATTATCATTGTTTCACTCTTTCCCTTGCTTTTAATGCATATGTTTTGGGCTTTTGGGGTGATTTTTGGTGATTTCTGTACTATATGAACAGTAGAGTTCTGGGAAGAACGAAGGTGTTCATCCCTGAACTCAATCTGTTCTTCCGAGCCCCCATAGAACGTTTGGTGCTCGCCGAACAATTTCTTCTAATGGGGGACAAAATAGCCGAACGGTCCCAATCCCTAAGTTTACCGAACGTAGGGAGTCGTTATAGAATTACCGAACCCATTATGGGTTAGCCTATGACTCGTGATCCGTTAAGATGAACCGAACTTCAAAACAATTTTGTTTGCCGACGCAGATTTCAACTGCTTAATGCCCCTTTGTTCTTTTCCTAGGTCTGGCTCACGAGGTCATCGACGTGTCTTCAGACTCGGACTGCTCGGAAACCGAATCCGATCGTCAATTCATCAGCGAGCTTCTTGAGCTCCGTAGGTTGAGGAGTAGCCGAGCAATTACCTCAGCTTCAACAAGGATGTCGGCGACTTCTCCTGTAACCGACGATTCCAACGCCGAGAGAGATTATGAGTACGCTGCCGACGATTTCTTAACGGACCCCGAAATAAGTTTCTCCCCAGAAACCCAATCCGAAACCGAGCCACAGGTGGGACAGGAAGCCAAGTTAAGGCTCAGGTCTGGAGCTGAGGCTTCGACGTTGGCTACGAGCGACGCTGATCTCTTTGATAAGGGCTTGTTATGCCCTTACGCTCACTACTTTAGTGGCAATCCGGGAAAATACGCTGCGTTCCGAACGAAATACAACATACCAGACGACGTCCTGATCCATAGAGTTAAGAGTTCTGATATAAAAGACCACAGGGATCACCGTCCCGAACACATAACCGTGCCACTAATGACCATTTGCGAGGCCGGGCTTCGGTTCCCCCTCCATCCCTTCCTTAGGGAAATACTTTGGAAGTTTAGCTTGGCCCCCCATCAACTCGCAATCAACAGTTACCGGATCATCATGTCGCTAATTGCTTTGATCGAGAGCCAAGATTTGGACTTCAGGCCGACGGACCTATTTTTCACGTACACCATGTCTCGTCATGATAAGTCCGGCCGTAGGTACCTCACAACCAGACCCAAAAAGACTCCTCTGATCGAAGGACTCTCGGACACTGACAAGTGGGCTGATTTTTATCTCGAAGTGCATGGAAACTTTGAGTTCGGCGACGGTCTCCGTCGATACACAGTTCCGAAAGTGGCTGATACGAGAGGTGATAAGACCGAACATGCTCTACTATTGTAGTTATGCTTTACTTTTTTGTGTTTTTGCTGCTGAGGGTATTAATTTCTTCTCTCCTCTTTTTCTTTAGAGCTCGGCCCAATTTCCAAGGTGCTTAACACTAACTCTCGGGAAAAAGCTTGTGACACGCTCCTCGCCCAAGCTTGCCGACACGCTCCAACGCTACTTGATTATACACCCTCATACAAGGGTGTGCTGAGGAGGAAGGAGAAAGGACAAGAGGCCGCTCCGAGCAAGAAAAAGACAACCGGTGTTCTGTCTACCGAAGCCGCAAAGAAAAAAAAGGAAACTTCCACCGTCGAGGGAATCCGAAAGAAAAAACAACAAGGAGGAGTTAAGTTGCCGAGGATCGGGTTTACTGCTGAGGAGTGGCTTACTCCATTTCGATCTGACGATTTTACCGACCCTGTTCCCGAAGACATGTCGAGAAGAAACATCCCAAGGCCAGTGATACCAACAAAGTCGGCTAACCCAGCTCGAATCCGAGGCTCTTCGGACCAGCAGCTTCAACAAAAAGAGAAAAGGCAGAAGACATCTGAGGATGTTCTGCCATCGAACCCTTCGCAATCAGCTCCATCGACCGTTGCACGAGCCTCTCCGCCCAAGGAGCAAAGGAATCCTTCCGAGCCTCATATCGACCTCACCGACCCTGCGACGAAGGCAGCCGTTCGTCGTCAATTCAGCCCTTCTTACACCATGTCCGACGGCAGGGTCCTGCAACTGAGTGATTCCGTTAAGGAAGAACCAAATCTTGCAGTGACGCTCCTCAGGGGATTAGCTCTTCCGAGAGACTATGATCAAGTGCCGACCGACCTAATCCCTGGGCTCGGAGAAATGTGCTCCCATCTTGTGCAGGTATTACTCGCTCTTAGTTTTTTAGTACTTGTGATTTTTCCTTTGGAATTTACGGGTGGTAATCTTTATTTTCATGTTTTTGACAAGCTGGACAGGCTGCCTTGAAAGCCTATGACAAGGCCACCAAAGTTAGTGCCGAGCGTGAACGATACAGGTCTGACCGAGATTCCTACCGAACCAAGTGGAGGATCTCTGATCAGCAGGCGAAGGATGCGGAGGCGGAGGTGGAGAGGCTGAAGAAGGAGCTGGCCGACGTTAGGGCTGCTGCCGAGGCCGAAGTTGAAAAAATGAAGGTGGAAGAAAAGGAGAAACTCAAAGCTGCTGATGCCAAAGGCTATGAGGCCGGGATAAACCGAGCTACACTGGAGTATACCCAGATAGCACACAAGATGGTGAATGACGAGCTTGAGGCTCGGCTTCCCAATTTTTTCAAGCTTGGGTATACTGCAGATGCCGAGGCGATGGCTGCTGTAATGGCCATTCAGGCCGATTCTGGCTTCCTAAAGCAGCTTCCCGAGCCGACCGTGCCTGACTTGGAGCTACCGTACACTGAAGAGGAGTGCCTACCGTTACCTCCTGAGGATGATGATGAAGAAATGACCGAAGCGCCTGTGACTGATCAACAGGAGAAGGCTGATGGTGGTGACGGTCATTCCAAGGCTCAAGATGAAGTTGCTGAAGATGCCCCGGTTTAGGATTTTCTTTAAGTTTTGTTTTCTTTTCGAGTGTTCTGAACTTTGCTTCTTTGGACTGGATGGCACCGAACATTTGGTATAAGCCATGCCAGGTGTAATAGTTTGAAGAGGGACGGCTTTTGAATTGTTTAACGAGCCGAGCCCTCTTATTTAGGATTTTTTCTAAATCTCCAGTTTATGTTTTTATTGATTTAGAAAAAATTCTCAACTTTGTTACTGTGCCGAATATTTCTCTATGCCTTAGAAATATTTTCTTAGTTTGGTCGCCGAAGGTCAAGCAACCTTGACTTGTTTCCAGGTTTATTTACTTGTAATAGCCCCTACGTTGGTATATGGCTCGGCTTCAAATGCCAGCCTTGTGCCAACGTAATATGTTAAGTAAATGTTTTAAGTGGCAATTAGTTCAAGTCAAAGTATGAACGTAGCCGAACCATTATGGATGATCTAGTTGTGGCTGGAAATCAAATTGTCCGAGCCATAATCGTAGTTAAGAGATCCGAACGTAGCTACTACTGTTGGAATACCGAGCTGTATCGAACGAAGTTTGAACATTTGTAATCAAATGTAGAGAACATTGATGCTTCAGAAGTAGGAGAGTCTTTCCATTAAACAAAAGATGGCCAAAACAAGTACAGTATTGTGGAAGAAGAAAAGTAATAGACTTGAGAGCTAGTGTAATAGATTGAGACGGATGATAGACATCAAAGATAGGCTTTCTTGAGGTTCAGACCGTTCCAGGGGTTCTCAATTTCCCTTCCTTCTTTGTCTTCTAACTTGTACGAGCCATTGCCGACCTCCTTAATCACCATGTAGGGTCCTTCCCAATTCGGTTTGAATTTAGTCTTCTGATTGGCTCGGACAACCTTCCTCCAGACCCAGTCGTCGGTTCGGAATTTTTTAAGCCTCACGCTCCGATTGTAGCCCCGAGCAACTTCCTGCTGATAGTTAGCTAATTTGAGCTGGGCATCGTCCCATTTTTCTTCGGCTAAAATAAGCTCGGTTGCCACTGCTTCATTGTTGGTTTTTGGATCAAAGGTTTCAGTGCGCAGAGTTGGGAACCTTGATTCGAGTGGGATGACCGCCTCCATGCCAAAGGTCATTGCAAAGGGAGTTTGGCCAGTGGAACGTCTTGGAGTGGAGCGATAGGCCCAAAGGACCCGAGGCAGTTCTTCGGCCCATTTTCCACGCTTAGATTCCAGCCGACGTTTGATGCCCGCGCAGACAGTCTTGTTTGTGGCTTCGGCCTGGCCATTGCCCTGGGGGTAGGATGGTGTTGAATTGAAGAATCTAATTCCGAACTCAGCACAGAGTCCAGTTAACTCTTTGCCGACGAATTGGGAGCCGTTATCCGAAACAATGGCATAGGGAACGCCGAACCTCGTAACGATGTTCCTCCAAACGAATCGCCGAACGTCTGCTTCGGTCGTTGTGACTAATGGCTCAGCTTCCACCCATTTTGAAAAGTAATCCGTTGCAGTGATCAAAAACTTAAAGCCCCCAGGGGCAGTTGGGAGTTTGCCAACTATATCCAATCCCCACTGGGCAAAGGGCCAAGGACTAGTGATAGGTTTGAGGGATTGAGCAGGCCGCCTTGGTATAGGAGAAAAAAGCTGACAAGGTTTGCACTTCTTGACCACTTCTTCATAATCCTTCTTCATTCCTTTCTAGAAGTATCCTTGACTGAGAGCTCTTTGACAGAGGGAGCGCCCGCCAGAGTGACAACCGCAACTTCCAGAGTGAAGTTCGGTCAAAATAATTGGGACCTCGGTTGGATGAACCACTCTTAGATACGGCCCAGTGAAGCTTTTTCTGTAGAGTTGGCCGTGCTCAGAGACCCAATAGTAGGCTGCTTTACTGCGTACACGGTGGGCCTCCTTTCTGTCCGAGGGTAGCGTGTCATCTCTGAGGAACGAAACTATTTCATCCATCCAACTTGGGCCGAGGGAAATGTTGAATACTTCATCCGAGATTTCGAAGCTTGGCTGGTCTATCTCGCCGAGCCTGATATGTCTATATTCAGACGCCTTGCTTGCCGAGGCCAAACTTGCAAGAGCGTCGGCATGAGCGTTGTTCTCTCTGTTGATCTGTTCAATTTAGAATCCCTTGAACCCTTTGATTAGTTCAAGAGTCGTGGCCTGATACTTTATCATCCTAGGGTCCCGAGCTTCGTAGTCCCCTGTTATTTGGTTGACGATCAATTGAGAGTCACAGAAAACTTGTAAGTCTTCAACTTGTAAACTTGTCGCGGCTCGGAGTCCAGCTAACAGTGCTTCATATTCAGCCTCATTGTTAGTGGCTTGGAAGTTGATTGTGATAGCACTTTCATGAAGAACACCACAAGGGTTTAGAAGGACAACCCCTGCCCCTGCGCCGTTGCTGTTTGATGCCCCATCAACGTGTAACTTCCAAACGTCTCCGCTGAAGAGGTTCCAAGTTTTCCGAGCCTCTTGTTGCTCCAGCATCCCGTAATTAGGCTTGATCAATGCTTCGTCATCTGGGCTTCCTAGGGTGAATTCAGCAATGAAGTCAGCCAACACTTGGGCCTTGATTGCAGTTCGAGGCTCATAGTGGATATCAAAATTTGCTAATTCGACCGCCCACTGAGAAACTCTGCTTGATAAGTCGGCCTTTCTCAAAAGATGCTTAAGTGGAAACTCCGTGAGGACTATGATGGGGTGTTCTTGGAAATAAGGAAGCAATTTCCGAGCTGCTGTAACCAATGCTAGAAGAAGCTTCTCTAGTGGCAGATATCTAGTCTGTGCTAGGAGTAAGGTTCGGCTGGTAAAGTAAATTGGTTGGTCCTCAAGGCCTTCCCGTCGGACGAGTGCCGAACTCACAGCATGAGGGGAGACAGCTAAGTAGAGATGCAGATTTTCAAAGGCTTTTGGTTTGACGAGAAGAGGAGCCGAACAAAGATAAGTCTTCAGTTCGGCTAGTGCTGCTTCACAATCTTCCGTCCACTTGAAGCTTCGTCGGCTCTGCTTTTTTAGAGTTTGGAAAAAGACGTGGCACTTATCCGATGAGCGGCTAATAAACCTATTGAGGGCCGCTGCCATCCCTGTTAACTTCTGAATTTCCCGAGGAGTTGATGGTGGTTTTAACTGCTGAATAGCTGAGATCTGGTTCGGATCTGCTTCGATACCTCGCCGAGTGACCAAATATCCGAGGAACTTTCCGGAACTAACACTGAAGGCGCATTTGTCAGCGTTTAGCCGTAGCTTGTGCTTCTTCAATATTGCAAAGACCTCAGCAAGATGAGAGAGGTGGTTCTCGGCTTTGAGGCTTTTGACGACCATATCGTCGATATAAGCTTCCATGATCTCGCCGATTAGAATTCCGAACAATAGGTAGACCATTCTTTGGAATGTGGCCCCTGCATTCTTCATGCCGAACGGCATGACCAGGTAGCAGAAGAGGCCCCTGGGGGTGATGAAAGCCGTCTTTTCCATATCGTCGGGGTCCATGGCTATCTGGTGGTAACCTCTATAAGCATCCAAGAAACTCAGCCGAGCGTGGCCCGCTGTTGCATCTACCAGTTGATCAATCTTTGGAAGGGGGAGGCAGTCCTTAGGGCAAGCTTCATTCAAGTTGGTGTAGTCCACGCAGACTCTCCATTTTCCGCTCTTCTTCTTAACCACCACAGGGTTTGCCAGCCAAGTGGGGTACTGCACTTCTTTGATGGCACCACCCTCGAGGAGTTTGTCCACTTCTTCGTTTACTGCTTCGGCATGAATAGTGGCAGACCGTCGAGGCTTTTGAATCACAGGCTTTGCTGATTTTGAAACGTTGAGTGAGTGCTGGATGAGCTTTGGGTCGATGCCTGGCATATCGTATGGTGACCAAGCAAAGACTTCAATGTTGCTTTTGAGGAACCTCAAGGTTTCTTCTCTCTCGGCTTGAGGCAGTTCGGCGCCGAGCATGAAATATCGTGAAGCATCCTCGTTGAGTGGGAATTTGACAAGATCTTCAATGGATTTCTCTTGAGGAAGAGATCCGACGTCTTCAAGGACTGGTTTATCGGGTACTTCAACCCAATGAACTCGTTTGGAGCTTGATGACTTTCCAATGGCCGAGACGTAACATTGTCTTGCCTGTAGTTGATCGCCGAACAGATCTTCTTGTTTGCCGTTAGCGCCTATGTACTTGACCACCTGGTGGTAGGTTGAGGCGACGGCTTTTATAGAATGAAGCCAATTTCGGCCAAGGATTGCGTTGTATGAGCTTGGTGCGTCTACAACGACGAACTCAAGATTGGAAGCAACCGAGCCCGTAACAACAGGGAGGGCAATCCTTCCGAGAGGCGAAACTGGAGTGCCAATGAATCCAATTAAAGGGACCTCTGCCGGGAGAAGGGACGATTCCGGGATTTTGAGCTCTTTAAAAAGTGACAGGTACATTACCTCAGCCGAGCTTCCTTGATCAATAAGCACTCTTTTGACTGAGTGAGTGGAGATTTGGATTGTGACCACCAGGGCGTCATTATGGGGTGTTTGGACACGCTGAAGATCTTGCTCGGTGAAAGTGATCGACCAGGGATGCTCAAGAAATTTGGCTCTCTTAGGAGCGCGATTGATGGAAAAAATTTGGGAAACTTTCTCAGCTTTGACAAGCTCCTGACGGAGTTGTTTTGCCGCCTGCTTTGTTGTTGACCCATGAATAACGTTGATTACTCCGACCGGGCGTGGAATAAGGTTCGGTCCACCAGCGTTCGGCGCTCTTCTCGGCGTTTTTGTCCAGTCGATATGATCATCAAGAAGTCCTTGTGCCGCTAGATTTTCCAAAAGTGCTTTATAGGGAACACAAGCCATGGTGTAATGGCCGAGCTCGTTATGGTACGAACATCTCTTCCGACTGTTATTGTTGCCTTCTTCGGTGTTCATCTTTGGAGGCTTCGGCCAGACAAAGAAGAGTTCCCTCTCTATCGTACGGAGGAGGAAATAGATTGGCTCTTTAAAAACGGTGGTTTCGGCTACATAGTCATGGGCTTTGGGACCCTTTTTGTCCGCAATTTTGACTGTGTTGACCTGCTTCTTTGGTTGGACGGCGACCACAGGCTTTGGGGGTGCAATTTGGGGCGTGGGGACATGAAGGCTTTGAGGAACAGTTGAGTTTTGTCCGACTTGGAGTTCTCGTTCGGCAAGGAACTCTTCGTAGGAACAGAATTGTTCAACTGTCCTCATTAGCTCGTTCATTCCATGAGGTGCCCGAATTGCCAGCTCATCTAGGATCTTGCTTCCTGTTTCCAGCCCATTTTTGAAGTTTCTTGCAGCCCAGTATTGGTCAACACCAGGTATTTCATTAAATAACTGCCAGTAACGCTCGGCATACTTCCGAAGCATTTCGCCAGGCCTTTTCTTCATCTGGGCCAAGGCATCTTCTTCCTTGGCTTGCTTGTTGCTAGTGATGAACCGATAGTTAAAAGCTCTTTCAAGCTCTTTGAAACTATGGATAGATCCAGCCTCTAATTGGTTGAACCAAAGCAAGCCGAGGCGCCCTAGACTCGAGGGGAATGCTTTGCACATGATGGCGTCGTCGTCGGTGACGCATGAAATGATGCTTCTGTAACTGATGAGGTGGGTGTATGCTTCGGTTGTGCTAGGGTCAAACTTCTGGAATTTAGGAAGGTGGAGACCTGGCTTCGGCAATGTGGCTTGGATCTTTGGCGAGAAGGGTGATTCCGTCAGCTTTTTCAATTGATACTCGTGGGTTGGCCGAGGGGGAAGACCTTCCCGAGCGTTCCGTGATTTCTTTGATGCTCGGTAGTTATGTTCCCGTAGTCTTCCTTCGTTTTCATCCTGCTGACGTTGAGATCCCCTCTCTCTCTTCTCTGTGGGGACCCTTCTGTAGTCCTCTTCTGGAAAATTTTCAGTATGGTAGACCCTTCGTTGGCTAGGATGATCGTCTTGCCGAACGACTACACTAACGCTTCTTTCTCGGTTCAGCTTTCGAGTGCTTACTGAATTTGTTGCTCGTCCTTCGTAGGCCTTTTCCCGAGGGACTTCATTATTATGCCTTTGAAGGTTTTGTGGACTTTTCCCATTTCTTCTCGGCGTTCGGCTTCTTTGCCGTTCGGATTTGAAGGGAACAAGAGCCTGATCGTTGTCCTGAAATTCCACGGTATCGTAGCTTTGGGAGCCCTTGGAGTATTCGTCTCCAGCCGATGAACTAGAAAAAACCGTATGTGGGCTCCATTCTCGCCGCCCTTTCAATCCCGCACCATTACCGAGATGTTTATGAACTGGGGAGAGTTGCTGCCTAAAGCGAGCGCTATCCCCAGCACGGTGGTCTGTTAATGGTGGGTCCAGGCGGTCGTGGACGGATATTCTATGTGGCTGTGCATCACCACTAATTGGAGGAGGGGGGGGCAGATTTCCTCTCCGGCGCCGTCCCTGAGATTCAGAGCGGGAGGCCGTCGGATATTCCTTGGCCTTAATCTTTTCGATCTCCATTCTTAGAATGGCTACATCAGCGTTTGTTTGCTCTTGTTGCTGTTCTAGCATTTGTACGTATGCTAGAGCGTCTTCACTTAAGCCTACCGGTCGTTGGATGGAGGAGCTCACGCCTGGTGGAGTAAATCCAGGAGGGTGAGATGGCGAGGCGGCGTTGATACCGGTTTCAGAAGTGATGTGCAAAGAAGAATTGATGGGTTGAAAAAGAGGAGGATGAGGAGGTGCTCCGCCCATTTTGTTTGGAAGAGAAGGGTGGGGGTCTGGGAGGGTAATGAATTTTAGGGTCAGAGGAGGTGGTCGAGGTGGAGGAGCCGCCGTGGATCTGAGAAAAGTAGTTTCACGTCGGGTTCACCAAATTGTGGGGGCTCCGTTTCATGTGGTTCATGCTCTACGAATATGGGTTCTGAGATTTGGCTCCTTGCTTCCCAGCTCTGTCCTGCAAAACGAAGCACGACTAAGGACCACACCGGAGGTTCTCCGGGATGGCCCTCCGGTGCAAGAATCAATTTCATTGCTAGGAAGAACTTAGAAATTAGGAGCTAGGGTTTCTGTTGTGCATACCTTCTCCAAGAGGCATAATGGGGTATTTATAGAGAACCCTTAGCTTGATCTCCAAGGTCACACCTCCTTTCAACACGCGTCGGCTGACGTCACTTTTACATCACGTTTAGGGTTTTGCAACCGCTTTTCAAGATGAGCTGGCACCTTCACATGCCCCCATCGTTATCCTTATAACCGTTCGGATGACGTCACAACCATCGTCATTGTCATTGCCACTGTTCGAACGCGGACGGGCTGATTAGTCGGGAACAACATGCTCGGGACCGAGCATATCGTTCGACCTCGGCAGCCGTACAAACGATCATATTCCCCATCCATGGGGGTGTTCGGACGGGAGCGTTTATAAAAGCACACATTCGTGAGGCCCTCGGCTACAGAACCCTCGACTACAGTTGCTGTTCCGAACGCTGGGAGAAAGACAGCATGGAGCCGAGCGAAATATTGGATTATGTTCGGAAATGGCACGAGCCATTTTGCTCGGCCTACTACATAGACACAAGAAAATGTGCGCGCCCATGGTGAAAGGGAGAGAGAGAGAGAGTATTCAGCTGTGTGTCATCTGCCGTTATTTGAACTGAGATATAAATAGAGATAGCAAGAGGGAGAGAGAAGTAGAATGTGGGGCCTAAGATGGTGTGGGTCCCATGACTCACACCCGCCAACTGTTTGTTTGGTTTTTTTAATTTTTTTCCCCCGCTTAATTTCCATGGAATATTGCTGTTCGATTTCATCGGCTGGGAACATCCTTGAAATTATGATTTTTTTTTTTCGGAAAAAAACAACCACCTTAAAGTCGTATATGCCAAAACAAAGTTGCTAGTCGATGTCTTCTTAAAGCCCATCTTTGTAAGTTTTACTGGGTACCATAGCTCCTGGGCCAGGCAACCTTCCAAGCAGTTATAAGCGTCTCCACTTTTTAATATTTTTTTTATTGGGGCGATAGCTCTGAAAAGACAGATTGTCTATTTTTTCTTTCATATCGGGAAAAATACGATCAGGAGGGACTAATTCAAAACCTTCAGGTAGCGTCTCCACTTTTTATTTTTTAATCGAACTCTTTGCAACTCTTGTAACTTCATGTGTTACACGGTGTCACTGCAGTACCGTTTATTTGATTCTTTTACTTATTTTCAATCATGAATACGTGTAGAGCTAAAGATTAAAATATGTGTATGTCCCACCTTAATGTGCTTTTGCCTAGGGACGAGGGGCACTGTGCCCAGAGGCAATGTTCAATAAGACATGAGGGTGCATTTGCTCCGAACAAGAACACATGCGGCGGATATATGATGGTCGTTTTGTTTGTTTTTTCGGCGTTTTCGTGTGTTTTTTGTTTCTATAATCGTTGTCATTGTCAAATTGCACACCTCGATTAATTTTAAGAACTTTAATGTGTCGATTGCAAAAAATTTAAGTGGCTCAAGATTTTTAAAATACGAACGATTTGCACGCCTCGCTTAATTTTAAGAACGTACAAGCGTTGGTTGTGCAAACTTAATGTGGCCCGAGATTGAAAATATAATTGGTTTTCGTTGGATTCGACCTTTCAACTTTTTGAGGAACAAACTTTTTAGTTGAATGTCTCGTGCACAAATAAAATTATTCGGGTTAATCACTTGTGTCTACATATCTTATGTTGCCGTGTGGATGGTGATAGTCCATTCTTCCTATGACAGAAAACCATTATCCTCAACGACTTTTCCTTTTTGAAACCATTGCGTAAAAGAATAAATTTTTCTAAACCACCGTGTTTTCATATAAGACTTTTTAATAATAAATCTTCCACCAAAAAATATAGAGTATATATATAATGATTAATCGAATCAAAAGTTAAGAATACAGATATGGAAAGATTATGAGGGAGACTTAAAGTGGACAATCGCATCTGGCCTCTCAGAAACTGCAAGTAGATTAAAAAAAAGAATCTATATGTGATCTTACATTTTAGGGTAAAACTTTGATAAGTGTACATATATACTAAGAAACGCCATAATATCCAATCTATAACTTGATTCTTGAAGCTAGATTGGAGCTCAAAGACCTGAACAATTAAAAAAGCATGCCAATTAAGCCAATAAATGTCGTAATTAATTGTTTAATTCTTTCTAAAAGGAACATTTTTTTTAACTGATAGTAGTATTTTGATTTTTCAAAAAAATGATATAGTATTGATTTCGTGGATCCCACTCAAGTATAGTTGTCATGAACATTGCATTCTAAAAGGAACGCTTTTTTTTTAAGTGATTGTATATTAATTATTCTGTGGATGATGTAGTTTTGAAGTCCGGTCCTAACTTCCCATTGAAATGCAGTTATCAAGAAAAGGAATGATATACTCCTTTTCACTATAAAAAGAATATTGTCCGCTTCGCAAACGAGAAATTAATTTAATGCATTTTGTCAAAGAAATTCATAACTTATATATATTAAAAATCTTATAGACGCTCACAAAATCCTACGCCAGTTCTTCTATTAACATTTCTTTTGAATACACAGGTGTTAGATTTTCTAGTAAATCTCGTTGTACAGTAATCAATCAACTACCAACGAAACTAACGCCCTGTTTGGATGCCGGATTTGGAGGCCGAGCCGCCCGGATTTCGTCTCCTGGTCCCACTCATATCCGGTTTTTGGTTGCATTTTTGGGAGGGTGAATTAAAACACTGTTGGGACTACAAATCCACCTCCAACAGTGTTTTGGATGGGTTTGCCAAGCGGAGCCTCACCCCTGTCGTTAGCAAATCCAGGGGATTTGGGACTCTTATACCCCTCCAAATCCACCATCACCCCCCCTCCAAATCCACCATCACCCCCACACAGTGTTTTACGAAGAAGAAGAAGAGAGAGAGAGAGAGAGAGAGGTATCTCACAGAGCTAGTTGGCGTCGGAGAAGAACACGGTTGTGTTGTTCAGTTGGCATCGAAAAAGGAGTTGTACCTCTGGAATAGTTTTTTTTTTTTTGAGGAAACGATAATAAGGATTGTGTATATCTCACATATATATGATGGGCTCATGGGGTATATGTGAATTGTATTTTTAGCCATAAGGCTCATAACTGTGTATGTGAATTGTAATTTTTTTTATAAAAAAAAAATCACTTTTCAATTACATTTTTTTTAAAAAATTCAGAAAATAATATTTTTTCTAATAAATAATATGGTTTAAACATTTGTAAAATAAAATGAATTTATTTTATCCCATAATTGATGATAAATATGTATTTACTTTAATTATAATTAAGTAAACGAATTTTGATCATTTAAAAATCTAAGTGGGAGCAATTTGGTCATTCAACACCTAATCCCATCATATTCACCATCTATATCATCCTTACCAAAAAATCATCTAAACACCTCATTACAAATCCACCATTCTTAACATATCACCCATCATTACATATCCACCTCCAAATCTATCATCATTCTATATCCACCCAAAATAAATCATCCATTCATCCAAACAGGCCGTAAAAGAATTGGACAAGTATAGACCACTTTTTCTTATTTTTATAGGATATACATGAGTGAAACCAAATCTTAACAACAAATGTGTTGTCTCAACACTTTCACAATAAGTTCTTGAAAATTGAGTCGAGACAACATAAATAATAATAATAATAATAATAAAACCAACATTCAAAGATGCTTGGCATACATTTACAGACACAGAAGCAGTTGTTTGGGTGGTATGGTAAGGCAATCAAATGGACCCAATGAGCAAAACTTGGGACTCCATCGTTAACCACAAACATCATATAGTAACTTGGTGGCGGCACCATCCCATTAGGAGGCGATGTACACCCAATTTTGTACATAGTACCGTCCGGCTCAGGACCGGTGATAGCCAACTTTACCAATCTTTGCCCTTGTGAAAATGAATGCGTAGTAAAAGGCGCACTTGCAAAATTCACTTCCACTATCCCACCCACCAAGGTCGGCACCGTTATATATACCTCAAAAAACTCTCCATACCCCACCATTTTTGGCGCGTTCACCACCACCGACTGAAAATTTGCATTGACAGCCGCCAAATACACTGGCGAGAACGCCTCAATTCTCAACTCCGTCTGGTACTACCCAGTGAAAGTGTAGTAGTAATGTGTATTACTTCTGGCAAGCAAAATTCTCTGTCGGGCAATAAATTCGCAGTCGAGTGGTATAGTCTAGGGATTGTACCAGGAGTTAGTTTGGTAAATCGAGATCCCAGAGGTTAGTCGGGTTGGTATAGAACCAGGGTCAAACACAGGTTCGTTGCCAATCCGAACACTTGCGACCCCGCCTAAGCTCTGTTTATGATTATTACGTCTCCTGTTTGTAGCATCACCATGTCCCCCATGTTCCGAACAAGCAGCATAGGATCCATCTCCCAAAAAGGGTTGGGATCAGTCGCCACAATCCACCCGCAAGTCCCATGGGCAGGTTCATATATAGTCTGATTAAGGTAGGCATTGTACTGGGACCCACCGCAAATGACAATTTCGGCCGTGGAATAGTCCCCTTCCAATGCGAGCATAACAGAGGATCCTGCAAACGGGTAGTTACGTGGGCCCTCTGCAGCTGAGGATAAGTTGTTACAATCATTTTTGCATTTTAATCATATAGCACGGCTTGAGTGTCATCAAATATAAACAGATTTCCTTGAGGGAGAAGGTGAACATATATACAAGTTATCCCCCTGATCGTCTGCCGCCTGGCCGAGGAACAGGAAATTGACCGCGCCTTTAAGTTTCTGTGGGTAAAACTCCAAGGTGTTGACGCTGATGCCCCCGATTATTATGATAGAACCATCGGGGAGTATCTGATTCGTGGCGTACCAACGCCCATTGTACAACTCAATGTTTTCAAGTTCTTCCCAATTGCACCAGGAACCGGCTTCACAGGGGGTGAACATTTGGAACTTCTGGGCACCGTCGTTGAAGCTGCCAGTGTGGAGTAGAGTGCCGTTGGGGAGGAATTGGCCCGAGGAGCACCACATGTCAGTGAGGATCTTGAGGCCACAGATTGTGTTGGCGGAGAGGTCGAGACAGTGGAGTGGACGGTGCAATCGTACTGTGAACTCTCATCGTTTGGGTCGTAGCAGCATTTGCCGCATAGGAGCGTTAAATTGGACGTGCCAATGTCAGTCCGATCGATGAGGATTGCGGTGTTGTACAGGGTGACCGCGGTGTGCATGGAGGCAATGCCAGTGTCTTCAACCGGGAGTTCCCTCGTGCCCGGGTCTTAGGAACTTGTTCGGATGATTGTGAAGGCCAAGTAGAGGAATATTAGACAGAAGAAAATGCGAGCGCCCATAGCGAAAGGGAGAGAGAGTCTTCAGCTATGTGTGACTACCGTTATTTGAACTGAGATCTAGATATAGAGATAGGAAAGAGGGAGAGAAGGAATTTAAAATGTGGAGCCTAAGTTTGAAAAGATTGGTTTGCTCTTACTTTAGCATATTTTCTGATTCCATAGCGTGATAAATATATCTGACCCTACAAAGGCATACTCAACCAGTAAGACTTCTCTGGGATCTCAACTGGACTGTACACTTTAATTCAGGTGTTTTGGGCCTCCCTAGCTAAGACTCACCTCCAATGCTAGCTTGGAATCAGTATACATTTTTGATAACTCAATTGTCCAGGTCCAACTTATGCACACTTCGACTAAAGTCAGAGCAAAATTCTATATAAACTGATCTTCAAGTAATTGATAGTACCTGAGGGATTTCAAAATGAGTCCTTATGCACACTTCAACTAAAGTCAAAGCAAAACTCTATAGTGTTCATAAAAATTATAAATAGAGGAGGAATAAATTGGTTGAGGGGGAGTCATTTATTATTATTTTTTGGCATGAAACTAGTATCCTTGATTGCGAGGTTTGATTTTGTGAGGGCCGGCAGGATGAGACATTTTGACAGCCCAAGGTTACTTGAGAATCCTAGCTCCTTGCAGCTATTCTTAATAATTTATGACGTGTTGCGCACATTCACCATGTCATAGACCAGTGTGTGATCTCATAACCGAGAACTAGTTCCTCAATTGGTGTGAGTGAGTATATTTTAGCCTAGCTAGTTAGTTTCTTTTAATTGTTAGTATATTTTCGCCTATGGGATTATTGGGAGTACTATGGTTCAGAGTTTATGAATTAATTATATAGCATTAATGGATATTCCTTATTCGAGTTATACATTATTTTTTTGGCTTGCTAGATATTGCTTGGTTCGTGTGCATGTTAGTTCGTATTCCATTTTCCTACTTCTACCTTTGTTATTCTGTGACAAAAAGGGGATACTAGTGTTAATTCTAACAGAATGTGTGTTTGAGTGTTGTGTTGTAGCTTTACAGGTGGCCACATTATGGTAGGTGTCACGAGGCTGTTTTTCGCCTAGAAATCTGGCCGTGATAGCACCAAGTTTGCCAACAACTTGGTCTCAGCCAACTAGTGTTTACTCACACACCCGATATGTTTGAACGTCTAGAAACACACTCAAGAGTTACGGGAACCGTCCCAACCTTTATTAAGCACCAACTTACAAAGGAATACACTCAAAAACCTAGACAGAACATCCCTCTGCCTTAGGCTACGAAAATGCTTGTCTAAATAGGCTTACAATCATAAAAACGTGGCCACTAAGTACATGAGATCATGGGGCCAACCCATGATCTTGCAGTTGACACCCCCAACTGCCCTAGGGCTGTGCTGGCACTGCCAGAATCTGCCAGCACACTGAACTATGAAACTGCCTGGAGATAACTGCCGATAACTGCCCGTTTCTGCCTTGGACACCTGTCCCATGCTGCTAGCAACACATGCAGCCCGTTTCTGCCTTGGACACCTGTCCCATGCTCCCAGCAACATGTGCAGAATGCTGTTTAACCATCAATAACCGTTTTGCCTGAGTCAACTCAAGTCTGCCCCCATTTTGCCCGAGCCAACTCAAGACTGCCTGGCCAATTTCGTGATCCAACCCCAGCTCCCAATACTTAGCCGTTTTTCTCGATTGCCTTGTCCCACAAGCCTGCTTCCCGTTTAGCATCCCTGCCTCGATATCATCGGGCCATCATGTGCATCACGACTGCCACTTGCCTTAGGGACCAGTGCCGACACCAAATGACACCGTCAGGTCACCTTGTATAGACATGCCTGCCTCATGCCTGTGTTTCCATCGGTTGGCTAGGGCGCAAGGTGCCACCACTAGCCAAGCTTAACAAGCCTTGGAAATCAAGGTGCTAACAGTATGGGATAAGTTGTTTCAGTGTTAGTGTGTTCTGTGGGGGAGATTTTAAGCTCCACAAGCCAAGCTCCGTCGTGGTTGGCAATTCAATTCCATGTCAAAACACATATTTATTTGTATTCCTATTATTATCGAGTTGTACTTTTTTATATTATTTAGAGCGTTTGTTTAAGATCGTGGAATTGAATCATCATGTACTGTAATGAGTGCGAGTGCGATAAAAGATAAGCCAAGCTTTGTTCGGAAGTTGCAGAATAGGCTCGAGCGATTATCAGGCAAAATCTCGGGAGAGGCTTACTAGAACATTTCGCTACCTCGAGCGGCTTTTCTTTGGCTTGAGCGACTTTATATATCGAACTGTTAGGTCCGAAAGGGTTACAACGTACATATATCACAGCAGCCGGACATTCGTTTGAGAGGAGAAAAACACCCTTGAGGTTTCTGATCACTTTGTATCTTGGAGTATGTACGATCCATGAATCATTGAGCGTATCTATCTCCAAGAGGTTAGTACAACTGTTGAACCAACCTATTTGAGTCATCTTTTAGTAGATTTCTGAAAGCATAGCGAAAAGCTTATGCGATTCAAGGCAAAGTTGGTCACACAGTGGGTGTGATGTACGAGGATTCGGCAAGTACATCTTAGGGTGGTTGTGAGCGATTCAAATCGTAGAGTAAGATTGCTTGTAACTACACTTTTAATTATAGTATTTTGATTCATTCCCGTGATTTTTACTATTTTCGAGGTTTTCCGCGTGTATATCTGGTATTCATCGCTATTTTTAATTTTCTATTAGTTGCTTGGCGATTAGCTGGATATCGAAATAGGAATTTCAATCAGCATTTGAGTTAGACCCAAAATATTTGAACCACATGGTATCGTCCAAATGGTGGTTGAAAATAGACATTTTGTTTAACAGTTTTTGGTAACTTTGAGCCGATCCGTGCGGCGGCGGCGAGCAGCTACGTTTCGTATTCAGTCAGGTGGCAGTTCGGGTGATACGTGGCTATTAGGGTTTGGTTTTTCGGGTTTGGGGGTGTTTTAGGTTTTTGCTGGTCTTTGACCAACGTCTAGGTCTCGGGGACCTATGGAGATTAAATAATATTAATTTTCTTATGCCCTTGTCCTTTTAATCTTTGTAATTTTCGAATTCGGAGATTAATAAAAAAAATTGCTGATCAAAAAAAAAAAAAACTTTGAGCCGAAATTTAAGTGGGACCCAAACATCTTTTGAGTTGAGTTCAATTGGGTTTTGATACTAAAGGGGTTTTTTTTGGGGTCAAACAGAAATGTTTGGATTAACCTACAAAGAAAGAGTCAAAAATACTAAGTACTCGTATATTACAGACAAATAGATCAAGGGAAACAGGTTCCACAACTAGGTCCTAATGTGCCCCCCATGCACCTATAGCATCAGCTATAACAAATTCCCCAGCAGTAAAAGATGGACTATTAGCTCCTCCTCTTGCTGTGAACCAAACCGGGCCAAATAGTCCGCGGTTTGATTTGCTTGACGAAAGATATGGGATATGGTGGAGTTGGTCCTTCATGCAGTTCTCGCCTCCTCAACAATGTGGTGATGGGCATGATTCGCAAGGGGGGCCTTCGTTACAAAGCTTGACAACTTGAATCAGATTCAATTGTGACTTTAGACATCCATTTTTCAAGAATAATAGTGAGACCTCGCTATAACGCCCAGATCTCCACTTCAAGGCTACTGGTACAATTAATTTATCCCATAGAACCCAAGGGTCCAACTACCATTGATCTCTGAAATGCCTCCAAAGCCTGATTTGTTGTTAAACTCGTAGAAACAACTCAAAAAAAAAAAAAAAAAAACCCTCGTAGAAACAACCATCTGTATTTAACTTAATAGTCATGAGGGATGCGACTAAAGGGGTTTAAACTGCAGAAAAAATGAACAAAATTCATAAAGTGATAAATAAAAAATCGTCAACTGTTTGATTGTTTTTTTAAATTTTTTTTCCCCGCTTAACTTCTAGTGGAATGCTGAGAACATCCGCTGAGAACATCCGTGAAAATAATATTTTTTTTGGAAACAACCACCTTAAAAAGTCGTATTTACCAAAAAAAGATTCTTAGTCACTGTCTTTGTAAGTTTTATTGCGGTGGTGTTCCTCCATTAAGAATTTTTTGGACTTTTTCGTGTTTTTATCCTTATTCAAATTCTTTTCACGTTTCTTAGTTTTGCGTTTTACTTTTTCGATTCGTCTGACAAGACGAATCGGAAAAGTAAAAATTATGGCTTTTACTCAAATATTTTGATAAATAACCACTTTTCAGCCAAACAAATTTGGATAAAACTTAAAAGTAAAAAAAAAAAAAATTTACTTTTCCGATTCCTCTCGTCAAGACAAATCAATAATCAACAAAATTTTGACACAAAACTAACAAAGGCCGTTTTTTTAATAAGGACAAAACCTTTAAAAAAAAAAGTGCTAAAAAATAAACAGAACGGAGACTCGGGGTATGCCGGCCGTTTATATCGCTTCTGGGCAGGCAACCTTCCAAACAGGTTAAAGGGTCTCCACTCTGTGTTTTTTTAATCAAACTCTTCGCAACTCTTGTAACTTCATGTGTTATATGGTGTCACTGCAGTACCCTTCAGTAGTGCTTTTGATTTTTTATTTCCAATCATAAATAAGTGTTGAGCTCAAGATATGTCCCACCTTAATGTGCGGTTGAATAGGGACGTACGTGGGGCACTGTGCCCAGAGGCAATGATCAATAAGAGACATGATAGTGCATTTGCCCCGATTAAGAGACATGGTTTTTTAATATCTAGGTACGGTGGTTTTGGGTTGTAGTCTTAATTTCGGTTTATTCCCTTGTGTTTCGGAATTTTTTTTTTTGGTCTTAAGTGTTCTGGCTGTTTCGATTTTTTCAGCGGTTGTTGCGGTTTTTTTGTTGGTTCCTTACCTTCCTTTGAGTTTGGTTTTCGGGTGGCGTTTCGTTGATGTGTCCTTGATCCGTTATACCTTTGTTATCCTTTTCAAAGATTTATAAAAAAAAAATTGCTAATAAAAAAAAAAAGATAAGACAGGCGGATATATGATGGTCATTTAGAAGAATAAGAAATATATAGTATAAATATGTATAAAAAATAATTAATCACTAGTCTAAGAATACAGATAGCGAGATTAGGGGAGACTTAGGACAATCGCCTCTAGCCTCTCGAGAATTACAAGTAGATTCAAAAAAGAATCTATGTGTGATCTAACATTTTAGGGCGAAACTTGATAAGTGTAAACGCCCAATAACCAGTCTATAACTTGATTCATGAAGATTGGAGCACAAAGACCTGAACGATTAGAAGAGCAACCAATTAAGCCAATAAATGTCCTAATTAATTGTTCGATTCTTTCTAAAAGGAACAATTTTTAACTGAGTAGTATTTTGATTTTCCAAAAAATGATATACTCCAGATTGATTTCGTGGATTCCCATTCAAGTATAGTTGTCACGAACATTTCCTTTTTTTAAGTCATTGGATATTAGTTATTTATTCAAGGGATGATGTCGTTTTGATGTCCTACGTCCTAACCTCCCATTGAAATGTAGTTGTCATGAAAATGAACGATACACTCCTTTGATCCTTTCACTATAAAAAGATTTTTCGCTTCACAAACGAGAACTTAATTTAATGCATTTTGTCAAAGAAATTCAAACTTATATTACATATAGAACTCGGTGATATCTAGCTAGCTAGTAATGTTCCCACTTCGTTGCTAGAACATGCAATTCGATGGCAACAACTCAAACAAACTCGTATTCGGCAAGGAAAGCAAAAGATCCGGAAAAAAAACCTAAAGAAACATATGCATTCTTTCTTTTTACCCCATATTTATACTTCGATCCGCAAGAATCATGCATCTAAGGAATTAACTTTTAAGGCAGAAATAGGAAATAGTACTGTTATTGGTGGATAGGAAAAACATTGAAAGAAGAGTCCGATGAAATATTTTTGGACAGAAATACTTTTTCATTTGAATCACAAGTTGATTGGGATTTTCCTCCAAAATTTGATGAGTACACAAATTAAGAGTTTGAAATCTTTGAAGCCAACATTGTTGAGAACGTATGTTGTGGTTCAGGAAGATGAAACTAGAGGACAAGTTTTTTCAGGCAAGGAAAAATGATGCATGCTAATATTTTAATTGTTCTAGAAATATAGAAATTTTAGTTTATTATTTTAAAATTAATATATTATTAAGAATCTTTCCATTTTAGCATAAATTGCCTATAATATTAGGTTTTCTTAATTAGGTTTATTATATAACCCTTTTTATTGTTTCTTGTTCTCCAAGACATAGATTTAGTTTTTCATTATTTTAATTTTAATTTTAGTATTTCTAGGATATTATAAATTGAGTTGTAAGCCTTAGGACAAGGTGGTTGTTATTCAATTAAAGAAAAATTGAGAGTTTTCTCATTATAGTCTGTTCGTAGAGTAGTGAGTAATATCTCTTGTCCAAATTTGTTCATGATTACTTTGTGCAAATAGTTTTTGTTGTCATACACTTCCCTGAACCATTTACTTTGTCAAGAATTATATTAACTCACCAATCATATATGGGACAATTTGAAAAATCATTTGTCACTTTTCAAAGTTCAAGAGTTAGAGAACTACACTAAATGGTGTAGGCACTTCAAAAATGTTTTGTAATGTCTTTTGCTATATGACGTTTCAAATATGTTATTCTTTTGATTTTGCTAACTCCACAAACAAGAAGAAAATACCAACATCAAAATATAAGTCAATCATTCGTAGTTGAAAAAACTATGTTGCGTAAATGACTAAAATATGATATACATATATATATATATATATATATATATATATATTCATTTTCAAATTGAATAATAAAAATTGATGTGAGTTCGCCTACGCTTTCAAACATATATAGAGCCGGTTCTAAAAAAGGGACCCCCTCTATAAGAAATTCCTGGATCCGTCACTGCCTCCCTTGGAATGTCTTTTGCTATATATATGACACTTCAAATATGTTTTCTTTTGATTTTGCTACCTCCTCTTTAACATATTTTAGTCATTAATTTACGCAATATAGTTTTTTCAACTACGGATGATTGACTTATATTTTGATGTTGGTATTTTCTTATTGTTTGTGGTTGGCATGGCGTAGTCGACTAGTCGGTGGTCCTAAAGATGAAAGTTTGACTTTCATAAACAACTTCCTTTTGCGTTTTTCTTTTTTTGGCCGTGGGTGGCGAAAGTGATTAGGGGGTGTTTCCACTAACAAAAACCACAAAAAGTTTAACGTATTTTACCATTTCATTTTCACTAATAAAAAAGTTTTAGCATTTTACTAATCTTGTTTTCACTAACAAAAACTTTGTCAACAAAAAATTTTTTTGCTTCAGTAACTTTACTCACAAATCCATCAACAACTTATTCACTACTAAAAATACCTAACAACTTCTCAATCGCAAATAAAAATCTATAAATTTTTCACAACCGAAAACACCCCTTAGTTATTTAGTACTTTCACAATGAAAAACTTTAATTCTTTGATAATGACAGGAAGAGTGAATATGGTTTTTAATTCTTTTGCGATGTTGGTGAAAGGAAAAAATTCCAAAATTACTTGATAATTTCACTATTACTCTAGTTTATTCAGTATCATCCTTATCATCGCTGTCAAAAAAAGAACGAAGTGCATGTGTCTCCAATTCTTCCTTCGATGTTTCCTTAGATTGGAAAGGAGGGTGCTTTTTTCTGACAGCGATGATGAGGAAGATATGGAGAGAGATGATAACTTCACTATTTCTCTGGTTTCTTCCAAACTTGAAACTTGATAACTTCGCTAGAAATAAACTTCCAAACAATATTTACATAAAGAAAACTTTAAAATAAATCGTATCTCTGCCCTCCAAATTTATTATCGCATATTTGTACATTTAATTTTTTTTTTAAATATGGGTTGAAACCCGCTTCTCTATCTAAACTTCTCCCCCTTCTCTTTACATCGAGATCTGTGCATAGAATATATGTGTGGACAGATTTTTCGTATAACAATTGTTAGAAAACATAATAGAGAGTGATATTTGTATTTAGCACGTGAATACAAGTGGTTGTAAACAGGGGTGTAAAACTTATAAGTAGTATGGAAATTAAAATTGATGCTTTGGGTGTGCTACAGCTCATTAACGATCATCATACGGCAAACCATCCACTTTTTAACATTTTACTTGATTGCAGGTCTCTAATAGAGGAGTTTGAAGTGGTATCCATTAAGTATATCTACCGTGAATCAAATCATTGTGCAGATGCATTGACAAATTGACGCACCGATATCGGTGGGAAATTTTCATATCTACCCTTACATTCCAAGTTGTATTGCTTATTTACTTTATGTAGATTTAATTAGGATTGTATACCCCAATTTGTAAACTCTTAATTTAAGTTTATAATGCATCGTTCAGTTGCTTATCTTTTTCCTTAACTTTTGTTCTCCTGTCATTCACCTCTTTGTTGTATGACTTCTTTTTGGGGAAGTTCTCTCAGCACATAATTCGATTTGGTTCTCTCTCTCATTAATTCTTGTTTACTCCTCCTCGATGTACCCTATCGAGTTTTTTTCTTAATAATTTTTTTTTTTTGCCAATAAAAAAAAATGCATTGTTGACTTTAAAAAAAAAAGACCAAATAAGTAATCTGAACCCATAACTAGACTTTGAGGTCACTAAATAGTACTAAATACTACAAGTGGCAAATGGGCGGATAAGTACGAAGAACTAGACTCGACATGGATTCTCTCTTTGTTAATAGCACAGTTAAATACTCCAGTTAGCACCTGGTGAGCTATGAATAGACCAAGCCTGCATAGTCAAATGCTTTTGCTCACATGCTTGGAATCTCAACTGGACTGCACTTTGTAGTTCAGGTGTTTTGGGCCTGCCCAATAGTCACCTCCAATGCTTGGAATCAATTTACTTTTTTTATAACTCAAGTGTTCAGGTCCAACTTATGCACACTTCGACTAATTCGGAAAACTCATCCGCCACTCTTTTTGCGAGGGGTCCCAATTTGAATCAAAGCAAGACTCTGTATGGGCTGCGCTGGGCTCATCCCCACATAACTTATACTCCATTCGTCCCTTTTTTAGAGTCCAGTATTTCATTTTGGGCTGTCCCTTAATAAGTGTCCATTTTGTAAAGTTAGTGGGTAAAAGTTAGTGTATTGTCTATTTTGTCCCTAAAAGTATATTCCATTTTGAAAAGTTAATAAGTAAAAGTATAATGATGATGGATAAGTAGGGAAAGTGGAGGAAAAAATTGATATGAAATATATAATGATGATGTCTTTTTAATAAGTTGAAATTACGAAACAGGACATTTAAAAAGGGACAGAGGAAGTAGTTCCTGAGAGATTTCAAACAAAAGACTTTGTGAAAAAACAAACCCTTAGGTCCGAGATCTTGACCACTCGGCCAACCTCTTGGGGTTTTGGAGTCCAGTTTTGGAGTCCAAAACTTAGCTTCATCGGCATAAATGAGATACAAAGCTTAACTCATTTCTGTTGAACTTGTTCAATTGGTCTCTTCCCAGTATTTTTTGTGTACTCTTCGATCCTTATCCTCCCATTCTCTCCATCTCTCTTATATCTTCCTCATCATTACCATCATCGTCCCCATCCTGCCCATTTTGATCGTCTCTCTGTGTATCTTCCTCATCTTTATCCTCCCCCATCCTGCTCACATTTCTTTGTTTTCTTTCGCATCGATCCCTCGTGACTATTTATTTTTTTTGTAATGTATCTAGCTGATCACCGATTCATATATCTAATTAATCAAACTAATTTTCACATGAACTTTATGATTCGTGGAATCTAAAAATTGAACGGTTCAGCATTTCAGTTAGACACCAAATTGACCCAAAATATCTGAACCACATGGTATCGATCGTCCAAATGGTGGTTGAAAATAGACATTCTGTTCAAGAGTTTTTGGTAACTTTGAGCTGAATTTTAAGTGGGCCCCAAACATCTTTTGAGTTGAGTTCCACTAGGTTTAGATATTAGAAAGGATTTAAACCGCATAAAGAATGAACAAAATTCATAAACAGATAAATAAAAATCGTCTCTCAAGGTGAGAACGATCGAGAAGGTTTTCCCCAATTCTAAACCATCATATTAATTAACCTAAAAAGGGGATAATTAAACTTATAAATAGCAGCGGAACTTCGAATGGAAATAAATAAATAAACGCACATTTATTCCATCATCCTGCTACGACAGTTATTTACATAGCCCAAATACCGAACACTACTTAGAGTTGTACCTTTATTATGTGTGTAACATACAAAGACTTCGAACATTTTAGAAAATAAAATTTATAACATAAATAGACTTCAAATTTAACATTTTGGAAAAACACATTACGAAACATTTTCATTATAACGTATCGCTCAACACACAAACGTATCACTTCATAACATAGAAAAACCAATCACATTTTATAGAAAAGATAGTTCATAAAATTTTCCATTTCAAAGTATGAGGTGACTGACACTCCTTAATTTGTGCGTCAAAAAATGTCAAGTTGACTCCTTTAAATCCTTCTCTTGTTCACCGATTCCTACATATTATATATGCACATATATCATTCACACAAAGAGCTCATGAAAAAACCAACACTCACTTGACGAATTTATGAGAACAAACTATAATGAGTTATGTCTTAAAGAATTTTACCACATAAAGATGACTCATATTGATCGTATGCTATCAAAAAAATTCAACAATTAACGAGGTCAAGACCTATGCTCATGAATTATAAGAATAAAGACTAGTTATGCAGAATTCAGTACAATCCGTAACAGAACGCGCGCAGCTTAGTAAAAGAATTGTTTAACATTATTCCCCATGAATTTTACTCTAATTTTTTGATACAATCTACTAGACACATATGGGTACCTCAAATAAAAATTATAGAATATAATAAGGTGAGGAAATATGTCAAACACACCCAAAATTAAAGACCAAAACACAGATTTAGTAGTAACAGCAAAAATAGAGTGCAGCTTAGTGTGTGATTTTTGTAGACTTCGTTTTAAGAAATTTGAACTTGAAATCTTTACACAACATATAAGACTCATAGAGGAACATTCAATAAATATTTCGTAAAATTATGAGATGTTTTACTATGTCAAAAATTCATGACTTTAGGGTACAAAATTAAGTAAATCTTTGGACAGAATTTCTTCAAACTCTCTTTTTTTTTCAAAACGAGGGCTTATTCTCTTCTTTACCAAACCAAACTTATAGAAATGCATCATCTAAACAATATCATTGCAAAATTTCAAGCAAATTATCTTATATATTCTCTAAGATGCATACTTAAAGATTCATGCTATACAAGAAAACTCATCACTTCTACGTTTAGATCACAGATTGCGAGATCCAAATACTTGGATAAGAGATGGAATTGAGGGTTAATTTAGCTCTAGGAACTTCATTTGGTCCTAGATTGAAACCTTAGAAGTAGAAGATCACTGAGGTTTCTTGAATTCTTGAGAGAGAGAGAGAGAGAGAGAGAGGAGATGGCTGATATTTTTCTCTCAAGGGAGAAAAATTATCCTATTTGGTGTGGTCTAAAATGTTTCATATGGTGATACGTGAATTTGGTTAAATACAATTATTTTACCATATAAAATTCTCATCACATAAAGACACATAACACATAAATTATATACATGGCATATAATGCAGACATAACTTGTGTGTGTCACAAAGCACATAGAGGACACGTAAGCACTTAATACGGCATAATTTAACATCTATGATTAACTTATACTTAGATAACCATAATTAATTACCTTAATTAAACACCTTATGTGTTACAGTAAATTGTTACATTTATTTGCGGCTTTGTGATGTGTTCATAACATACGCTATAAACCACGATAGATGGTGATAAATTCCTCGCATTTTCGTGGATATCATGAAAATAATACCAGAACATTTTCATAGATGCATGATCAATCGATTGATACAACTACCAAATTATGGCCGTGTATATATAATAAAAGATCATATAACCTTGCATTCATATATCCGTGTTAAAAGGAAAAATATATAAACTAGTGCTTAACTTTTTATAGATGCTTACAAAATCTTACGCCAGTTCTTTTATTATTAATATTAACATTTCTTTTGAATATATAAACAGGTGTTAGATTTTTTTAGAAAAGTTCGTTGTACAGTAATCAATCAACTACCAACGAAACTAAAAGAATTGGACAAATATAGACCACATTTTCTTATTTTTACATGCAGGATACAAGAGTGAAACCAAATCTTAACAACAAATGTGTTTTATCAACACTTTCGCAATAAATTCTTGAAAACATTGTCGAGACGACATAAACAAATAAAAACAAAAGGAAACAAACATTTGAAGACGCTTGGAATTAATACAGTTACAGATGCATACACCAGCATTTGTTTAGGCGGTCAACTGGACCCAACTAGCAGCACTTGGCACTCCATTGTTAACCACAAACATCATATAGTAACTTGGCGGCGCCACTTTCCCGCTGGGAGGTGACGTACACCCAATTTGGTACGTAGTACCGTTCGGCTGGGGACCGGTGATAGCCAAGTTTACCAATCTCTGCCCTTGTGAAAATGAGTGTGTAGTGAAAGGCGCACTTACGAAATTCACTGCCACTGTCCCACCCACCAAATTCGGCACCGTTATAAACACCTCAAAAGACTGTCCGTACCCAACCGTTGCTGGTGCTGTAACCACCTGCGGCTGATAATTTGCGTTGTCTGGTGCCAAATACCCCGGTGAAAACGCCTCGATAGCCAGCTCCGTCGGGTACTGCCCGTCGTAAGTGTAGTAGTAATGCGTGTTACTTCCGGCGAGCAAAATTCTCCCATCGGGTAATAAATTCGCGGTCGAGTGGTACAATCTAGGGATTGTACCAGGAGTTAGTGTGGTAAATCGGGATCCCAGAGGTGAGTTGGGTTGGTAAAGAACCGGGGTCAAACACGGGTTCGTTGCCAATCCAAACCCTTGCGACCCCGCCTGAGCTCCGTTGATGATTAGTACTTCTCCTGTTGGTAGCATCACCATGTCCCCCATGTTCCGAACAATCGGCATGGTATCCATCTCCCAAAAGGGGTTGGGATCAGTCGCCACGATCCGCCCGCAAGTCGCTTGGGCAGGTTCATATATAGTCTGATTAAGGTAGGCATTGTACTGAGACCCACCGCAAATGACAATTTCCGCCTTGGAATAGTCCCCTTCCAATGCCAGCATAACAGAGGATCCTGCAGACGGGTAGTTACGTGGACCCCCCTGCAACTGAGGATAAGTTGTTACAATCACATTTGCATTGTAATCGTATAGCACGGCTTGAGTGTCATCAAATATAAACAGATCTCCGCTGGGGAGAAGGTGAACGTAGGGATACAAGTTATCCCCCTGGTCATCTGCCGCCTGGCCGAGGAACGGGAAATAGACCGCGCCGCCAGATCGCTGTGGGTAAAACTCCAAGGTGTTGACGCTGATGCCCCCAATTATTATGATAGTACCATCGGGTAGTATTTGATTTGTGGCGTACCAACGCCCATCGTACAACTGGATGTTTTCAAGCTCTACCCAATTGCAGTAGGAACCAGCATCGCAGGGGGTGAACATTCGGAACTTCTGGGTGCCGTCGTTGAAGCCGCCGGTGTGGAGTAGGGTGCCGTCAGGGAGGTATTGGCCCGAGGAGCACCACGTGTCAGTTAGGATCTCGAGGGGGCGGATTGAGTTGCTGTAGAGGTCGAGGACAGCGGAGTGGGCGTAGCAATCGTACTGTAAACTCTGGTCGTTTGCGTCGTAGCGGCATGTGCCGCTTGGGAGCATTAACTGGGACGCGCCGATGTCGGTCCGGTCGAGGAGGACGACGTTGTTGTACCGGGTGACGACGGTGTGCATGGAGGAAATGCCGGCGTTTTGAACCAGGGTTGCCCACGTGCCCAGGTCGTGGGCACTTGTTGGGATGATTGTGAAGGCCAAGCAGAGGAATTGTAGACACAAGAAAATGGGAGCGCCCATAGTGAAAGAGAGAGAGAGAGAGCGAGAGAGAGAGAGAGAGTTTTCAGCTATGTGTAACTTCCGTTATTTGAACTGAGATATATATAGAGATAGGAGGAGGGAGAAAGTAATGTGAACCCGTTTTAATTTTGAAACCATTCGAAATTGGAAGAAAGCTAGTGATGGGGTCAATAGTTGTTTCTTCGGTTAATAAACCTTTTTTTTTTATCGGGAAAAAAGAAATTTATTAATTATTGAAACGATTAAAGAATTAATCCAAAGTATACGGCATTACTACGAGGAGAAACTGACGTCCCAACAAGATTGGCACCTAAGCCCTCGACATTCATTTGCCCCTATCAGTTATAGACTTATAGTTATATATTGAAAGGAAAATTGCAATGAAATTTAGTTCGTAGTCAATTTTGGATGATTTTCAAAATTTAAAAGAACGTCGGGTTCCACTTTTATAGATTGTTAAATTTCTTTTGTTCTTTTTCGGTGGAATAATTTGTCTTAAGAAATGTGTCGTGCTTTTTGTTTGACTACGGAATGCAAGAATATTGGTAGTTATTTTTTTTTTTTTGGTTGAAACTTTTTCCGTTATAAGACTTAGTTCCGCTTAGATTTTTTGGCTTTACCAAAAAGCCAATGCCACATTGTTCCTCTTAAAAGTTTTCTCCACAACTTATAGACAACCCAATCGAGCACCAAAAAAAAGAAGGTGAAATGTCCATTTTGCCCCTAGTACGTTTTCAACCTTCAGCCGATCAACCCTAATCTACGACCAGGAATATATGAATGTTTCTCACACACCCATTTGTTCCCATTTTTTATATATTTGTAGTGAACTTTCAATTTTTGGTTCTATTTGGGTCTATCGCTGTAAATGGAAAGGCAATTTTTTGCTCTAGCTGAAATTTTTGAAAGGATGAAAATGGATTTACAGTATTCCTAGTCAAACTCAAAGAATGCTCCTTGTTCGGATGGGTTTTTGAGAATTTTCGGGTTTGGTTTTTAGGATAATTAGTGGAGAGAGAAATTAGAGTAATAATTAGAGATATAAGTAATAAGTGGAAAGAGATAGAGAGAGAAATGAGAATAATGATTTGAGATAGAGGTAACGAATGGAAAAAGAAATGAGAATAATAAATAAAAATTAGGGTAATTAGTATTTTTTGAGTTGGAATTTTTTTTTCCAAATACCCATCCGACCAAGGCAGAGTATTTGATGTTGTGGGCTGAATAGACACTGAAGCTAAGACAAACAACATTTAAATAACTTATGAGAATAAATTATTTATACTACCGGTGTAAATATTTGTTTCCTCCAATTCAATTATATTGCTTCACGTTGCAAAATAGTGGTCTCAATCCATAAAATATGACAATGTAGCGTAATATAATTAATTTGAAAGAAATAAATATTTACACCAACAGTATAAAGAATTTAATATCTTAACTTATAAGTACACTTATAAAAATTAATTAATTAATTAAAATTCCAAAAAGTCCCTAGCGGAACTCATGTAACTCATTGCATTATACTCCTCTAGCCTAGTTGTGGACTTTTGGCTGATGATTAACACTGATAGCGGGGTCCACTGATGTGGGTCCGATGACTCACACCCGCCAACGGTTTGATTTTTTTTTTAAATTTCCCGCTTAATTTCTATTGGAATGCTGTTCTCATCCGCTGAGAACATCCGTGAAAATACGAAATCTTTGGAAACAACTACCTTAAAAGTCGTACAATAAAAGATCCTTACAGTCACTGTCTCTGTAACGACCTTCTTTGTGGAGTACTAAGGCTCCGTTTCAGAAATTTTCTTAAAAAATAAGCAATTTATTTTACATTTTCAAATTTAAAAATAATGTAAATGAAAAATAAATTTTTAATTTTTTTGTATCGTATAAAAGATCTCATCGAGATCTTTCAAACAAAATCCATAATGCATATTTTTATATTTCAATAAACTCATAATTTTTGAGCTTGAAATTGTCTTCTTAAAAAATAAGGGCTTAAAACCCGTTTTGGAACGGGACCTAAGTTTTATTGATTGCTTCTGGGCAACCTTCCAAGCAGTTAAAAGTGTCGGTTGTGCAAATTTTAAGTACTTGAAGATGTCGGTTGTGCAAATTTTAAGTGGCTCAAGATTTGGAAATATTATACTATCTTAGTAGAAATCGACCTTCCAACTATTTGAGGAATAAACTTTTTGGAAAGAAAGAATGTCTCATGCACAACTAAAACCATTCGGGTTACTTATTTGTCTATATATTTGACGTTGCCGCCATACGTATGTGGATGGTGATAGTCCATTCTTCCTGCAACAGAAAACCATTATCCTCAACGACTTTTCATATTTTGAAACCATTGCGCAATAGTATCATCATCAACGGTAGCAGTTTGCAAATACATCACCCTCAATAGCCGAGTCATAGCCACAACAGCATCAAAGAATAAATTTTTCTAAACCACCGCGTTTTCTTATCAGACTTTTAAAAAATAATAAAATCTTTCACTAAAATAAATATAGAGTATATACATATATAAAAAATAATTAATCAGTAGTCTAATCAAAGCTAAGAATACAGATAGAGAGATTATGAGGGAGACTTAGTGGACAATCACCTCTAGCCTCTCAGGAATTGCAAGTAGATTCAAAAAAGAATCTAACCGTATTCCGTAATCTTACATTTTAGGGCAAAACTTGATAAGTATACGGCCTAAGAAACGCCCTAATATCCAATCTATTGATTCTCGAGGATTGGAGCTCAAAGACCCGAACAATTAAAAGAGCAACCTATTAAGTCAATAAATGTCCTAATGGTTTCCTTCTTTCTAAAAGGAACATTTTTTTTAACTGATAGTGGTATTTTGATTTTCCAAAAAATTATATAGTATTGATTTCGTGGAATCCCATACAAGTATAGTTGTCACGAACATTTCACTCTCAAAGGAACGCTTCTTTTTTTTTTTTTTGAAACAGCAAAAATATTATAAAGGAACACTTTTTTTAAGTGATTGGATATTAATTATTCAAGGGATGAAGTAGTTTTGATGTCTTAAGTCCTAACCTCTCATTGAAATGCAGTTGTCATGAAACGGAATGATATACTCCTTTCACTATAAAAAGATTGAGTTGTGTTATGAGTACCGACCGGCCGAGAGAGATTTCGTACCCACCGGCCGCGCCGGGCCATCTCCGGCCACTGGACAGCCGATCCGAGCCGTTCAAAAATTCTAAAAAGAAAGAACCGAGAGGCCCTACACGGGAATCAACAGCATCCGACGTGTGTAGGATACTTGATCCGAGCACCCCTTTTTGTGTATATACACATATATACATATATACACGAAAAAGGGGTGCTCGGATCAAGCATCCTACACACCTCGGATGTCGTTGATCCTCACGTAAGGCCTCTCGTTTTTTTTTTTTGAATTTTTGGACGGCTCAGATCGGCCTTTCGGTGGCCGGAGACGGCCCGGCGCAGCTGGTCGGTACCTATATCATATCTGAAAAAGATTGTCCACTTTACAAATGAAAACTTAATTTAATGCATTTTTTGTCAAAGAAATTCAAAGTTTATCTATCTATTTATCAAAAGAACTCGGTGATATCTAGTAACGTTACCACTTCGTTGCCAGAACAATTTGATGGTAACAACTCAACCAGACTCGTAAATTAAAAATGACTTGGATGAAGCGAGAGAAAAGTAAATGCCATTATTGCCGCCACTTTTTGGAATGAATAAAAAGGGGAACCTACAAGACAATCTACATCATAAAAAATTAAAAAGGACTCTATCATTGAAATGGACCCTCCCAAAATCTAGTGTAGTAATAACCGATAAGTTAATATCTGAAAAAATCAGGAGATTAAATTGACCCAACCAGTGACACTTGACACGCCATGGTTAACTGCAAACATCATATAGTACCTCGACAGTGCCACCAGCTCATTGGGTAGCACCGTACACTCAATCCTGTATCGTCCACTATACGTATAGCGTTGCACTCGTGACTTTACCAATCTCCGCCCTTGAGAAACCGAATGCGTAGTAAAAGGCGCGCTGGCTAGATTCAGATAAAAGCAATAAATTGAATAGGCTAAATTTTCTATATATTTCTAGACCTTAGAAGAGGCATTATATAGGATTACAAGATATACTGCACTACACTAGTACATGTAGTACACAAAGCTAAATAAGGAATACACGTAGTACAAATAGCTAAGTAAGGAAAAGAATAATATCTACATGATTCACGCCAATAGATTCACCTCCCCTATCCCAACCACCGGCAACGGTACCATTATAAACACCTCAAAATCCTCCACGTAATGCACCATTTCCGGTGTCTCCACCACCACCGGTCTCAAATCGCAGTGTCCGCCACCATATACTCCGGCAAAAATGCCTCGATTCCCAGCTCCATCGAGAAATCCCCGTCAAAAGTGTAGTACTAATTTGTGTTACTTCCAGCAAGCACAACTCTCCAATCGGGCAATAAATTTGCAGTCAAGTGGTACAATCTGGGGATTGAACCAAGGTTTAGCATCATAAACCGGGATCCCTCTGATTGGTCGGGTTGGTATAGAACCGGGTTCAAACATGGGTTTGTCATCAATCCATACCCTTGCTTCCTAGCTCGAGCTCCGTTTTGATGATTAATACGTCTCCTATTGGTAGCATCACCATATCCCCCATGATCCGAACAAACGGCATTTCCTCCATCTCCCAAATGGGATCGGGTAAAGTTGCCACTATCCGTCCGCAACTCCCGAGGGCCGGACTATCCGCATTTTGACTAAGGTAGGCGCCATATAAAACCCCACCACAAATGACAATGATAGCCGCGGAATAGTTCCCTTCGAATGCCAGCATGGGAGCGGCCATAGTACGGCCATAGTAAAGGCGAGAGAGTGTTCAGCTATGTGTGCCCACCTTTATTCGGAGAGAGAGAGAGAGAGAGCAATGTCAAATGTGACCATGTGGGGGCTAAGTTGATTTTGGCTGACCATGAAATTATTTTTCACGTTTTACGGAGGAGAGAGTTGGATTCTAGCTGAACTCAACGCTGATGACCCAAATAGGTGTGAGTTTAATGGGAGGTTAATGTTCTCGTGGATAGTCGCATGAGAGCGTTCAATGGTCTCTCTCTTAGCTGCTTCTAACTGTTTTTTGTCGGTGATAATTCTATGCTAGCCGGTTCTAAGTGAATTAGTCTCGTCCCTTCAAATGCGAAATACGTCATTTGTATAAACAAAAAAATCGCTGATGATAGAGATCCAGTGATGTGGGTCCAACGACTCTCACCAACCCACTGGTTGATTGTCCTTTAATTTAGTTTTTGCGGGTTAATACAGAAATGATACAACCACCGCGCCGCCCACCGCACGCTTGCTGGGCCCACTCCGGCCACCAGATGGCCAATTCGAACCGTCCAAAAATTCTTTAAAAAAAAACCAAGTGGCCAAATGCGAGAATTAATGGCATCCGACCTGTATAAGTGCTCGATCCGAACTTCCATTTTTTAATGGCTTGGATCATCTGATTTTTAGAAGTTCGGATCGAGCACTTACACACATCGAATGCCGTTAATTCTCGCGTAAGCCCACTCAGGATTTTTTTTTATAGAATTTTTGGTCGGTTCGGATCGGCCGTCCGGTGACCGAAGTGAGCCCGGAGAGCGTGCGGTGGGCGGCACGGTGGATGAACCGCGGTGGGTGTATCATTGTCCTTAATTTCTAGTGGATGATTGTCCGTTTGCCCCTACAAAACTGTTGTCATCAGCTGAGAAGATCAGGGAAGATAATATAGGAGTATATTTTTTGGAACTCAGGTTTATTAAGTGGTTCAATTCGTCAAAGCGAGAATTTTTTGGGTGCCGGGTTGGTACTACACACGTGGTACTCCGTTGGTGACTCAAGTCGTCCAAACGTCTTTTGAACGGCCTAGATTTGAGAGAGAGAGGAGTTGGGTGAGGGGAGAGAGAGGGAATAAATCTGGGGCATCCAAAAACACGCTTGGACTACTGGTATCGCTAACGGATACAGCCACTTGGTACTTGCTCGGCACCCAAAAATTTCTCCGTTAAAGCACTGTGCTGTCGCGGAAGCTACGGGAGAGGACAGAAGCGATCGATTTTCCTCCTCCTGTTCTTTTTTACAACCAAGATCTATTGGGGTCGGGGGGTGGATGGAGGTTTGCTTGGGCGGCGGTTTTGAATGTTTCAATCTGCGGCGGGTTTGGTCTGTTGTGGCTGTGATGTTTGGTTGGCAGGCATTGCGGCAGCAGTGGTGGTGAAGGCGGGGGGTTGGTGCAGTCATCTAGGGTTAGGGTTTGTGGTTTGGGTTGTATTTAGGTTTTTGGCCTTTGCCCTTTAGGTTTTTGCGCTATTTTGGGTTGTGTTGATTCCTTACCAATTTAGGTCATCCACAGTAGTATAATCAAATACCAATTGTATTTAAAGTTAACAATATTGGTACAAAAGATTACTCACAATGATATAATCAAATTTAGCAACATCCTTAGAAATAATCAAATTTTGGGCTTTGGATAACCAAAACTAACAACTTTTTTTAATAATCAAAATTTGTGGATCCTACACCACATAAGTTAACTAGTTCCAAAATTTGTATACACACGTGTTTCAACTAGTATTTTCTTCTTCCATTCTTCGCCCACTCTTTTTTTTTTTTGGTTAAAAAAATAAAAGTGAAGAATAAAAATTTTATGTAGCCAAGCTTTTTCGCTACTTTATATCTTTTTCACTTCGCCAACAAACTATTTCTTTTTCTTTTCCTCTAAAAGTGAAACTCATATCTCTCGATCATCTATAAATTCATCGTCGCCGGATTAAGGTATTTCACTATTCTTTCCTGTTTCTATTACCCATCCCTGGAAAAAAAAAAAAAAAGGAAAAAATCATAATAGGAGGTAAGGAAGTCATCGATTTTTTTTTTTCAAAATTAAAAGAGGGAATCGATATATTTTAACTCATAAAAAACGTAAATGGAGGGAAGTGAATGACGGGAAACAAGGGGGAGAGAATGAAATTGTAGTTGACCCCATATTTTGATTATGTACTAGAAGTGACCATAGTGAAACTTAACATTATTAAGCTGAGCAACCTCTTAAGTGAATAATCAAAAGCTGATGTGTCAACTTTTGGTTATCCATTTTTTATTATACCACTGTGGATGGCCTTAGGCTGTTTGGATTTTTACCTTGGTTTGGATTCAGCCTGTTGGGTTTTGATTAATTTCCTCCGCCGTATGATTAGGAGAAGAGAGTCATGACGGTCAGGCTGGTGTATCGATGACCCTATTAACTTTGTACTTTGTTATGAGTTACTTAAACTTTCTTTTTGGCGTTTCAAAAAAAAAATCTATTAGGGTCTTGAAATCATTTAAGAATGGAAACAGCAAACCTTCATCGCTATGTCAGTTATCGGCTTAATTGCAAGAATACCCCTTAAACTATCGCGTTTTGACAAGTTCACCCCCTTAAGTTTAAATTCGAGCAACTTCACCCCCCAAACTACCAAATTCGAGCAACTTCACCCCCTCCCCCATTTTCCGTCCATTTTTGTTATAAATTTGGATGGAAAGTTTCCACATTTGATACTGGTACCGAACTTTAGGTGGTACTGGTACCAATTTTCTGTCCAAATTTGGTACTGATACCGAATTTTAGGTGATACTGGTACCCAATTTTGAAACTTTCCATCCAAATTTATAACAGAAATGGACGGAAAATGGGGGAGGGGGTGAAGTTGCTCGAATTTGATAGTTTGGGGGGTGAAGTTGCTCAAATTTAAACTCAAGGAGGTGAACTTGTCAAAATGCGATAGTTTAAGGGGTGTTTTTGCAATTAAGCCTCAGTTATCTTCCTAGGTTTTACTGGGTAGGTCGTTTATATCGCCTTTGGGCGACCTTCTCAGCAAATCCATGCATGGGAGGAAGAACATATGGACTGATTAAACTAATGAGCAAACCCCAAAGGGTTTGCCTCGTAGGTTGCTGGTGGGATTTGCTCTTCACACAATTGACCAGTTCGATTCTTGGTCGACTCAGGCTAAGAGAAAGTAATTTTTTGTGAATCTCTTGGTTCCGGCATAAATGATCTGTCTTTGATCGGACTGTAAAAGAAATTAGTCGAGGTGCGCGTAGAATAGCCTGGACACCCTTGATTGTCTTTTTTTTTTAACCTCACAAATTAATACGCAGATCAAGATTAATTGTTTGTATGTCTCACGGTCCCACCTCAATGTTTTTTTTGGCTTTTTTCTTTTGCTTTTCTCTCCAATTGTTGTCTTTCGTCAGTAATTCACCAAAAATTGACACAAAACTAGTAACAAATTCTACGTATTGAGCCGAAGCACCCTCTCTCTTTTCCTTTTTTCTGTTTGTTTGTTCTCTAGAAGTATGTGTATTTGAATTATTTGACACATTATACGATTGAATTCCCATCGTCTTGTTATATTTTGAGGTAAGATTTACCTGTATCACCTTAAAAAAAACAATCATCGGGACAACCCAAATACCCAATGCTGAGGCTATTGAGACAGTCATTGCACGTGTTGATGCTAAACTTGATGAAGGAAATTTGATCAGTCCCTAACGCTTTGGAATTTCTCTACTATCAAAATAGTAATTCGATCACAAAACATTTTAACTAAAGCTCCATTGGATTTTAAGAAAAGTAATAGTACTTAAACAGAAATAATGCACCTAGGCCGTATTTGGTTAACAGATTCATGGATGGATTTACCACCAAGATCAGAAACCAACTGATACAAAACCCAAGAAACAACTTTCTTAGATTCTTCGAAACAAAAAGACCCTCCACAAACATGGTCTTAATACACAAAACTACAGGACTTCAGACCTTAAGGCTTAAGCCATTGCCCCTACCTCATCACCGTCATAACAATCGGCTACGGCCACAGCAGCCCTTCCCTGCACATTCTTGTAAGAATACCGTCGGGCCAAGAACACATACACGCACAAGTCCACCACTGCAATGGCTGCCAAAAGCCAGTAGAAATTATCCAAACGGCTGCTATTCAAATCCTTTCCCAACCAACTCTTCCCTCCCTTCTCAGTTACACCGTCCACGACTGTTATCAACAAGCTACTGAGGAAATTTGCCATTCCAATCACACTAAGGTAAAATGCAATGCCTAGGCTTCTCATTGAATCAGGAACTTGGTCATAAAAGTACTCTTGCAATCCCACAATAGTAAATCCATCTCCGAATCCGATTATGAGAAACTGAGGAGCTAACCAGAAGACACTCATTGAATTGGAACCCTTAACCGGATCTTTCTCCACTAGGGTTAACCTCTTTTTTTCAACTAAAGCTGCAACTACCATGGTTACAATTGAAAAGGCCATCCCAATGCCGATTCTCTGGAGAATTTTGAACCCTCTCTCGTTTCCGGTCAAGTTTCTAAGTACTGGTACAAGGATCCTATCGTAGAAGGTGACAGAGATGATCATTCCAATGGCAGCAAGAGAGTAGATAGAGGCCGGAGGCACTTGGAAACTGTGGGTAATCTCGCGGTTAAGTGTGGTGGCTTGTTTGATGAAGAATGTGGAGGTTTGTGCTACGGAAATGCCAAATGGCAAGGCGGCTAGCCAGATGGGAATCATGTTGAGGAGTAGCTTCATTTCCTCGACCTTGGTAACCGTTACAAGTCTCCATGGATTTTGTTGCTTCTCAGCTGAACTTTGTTCGTTTTCAATGATTGCAGCCTTGTCTAGAAACCTGGAACGCATTAACCAAAGCAATTGATACCATAAAACAAATACATAGAATGAACTTCACCCAGAAAGTAGTGTTCTGAAAGCTGCGCTGGAAGTACTTCTGGATAAGGTCCGCCTAAAACCGGGGTGGAGTATCTGGATTACACAACCCACCCTACATCTGTTATGGAGTAGTAGTATGTGACATTTATAACCCATTAGGGTAGAGGCGGGTAAAAATATGCTCATACGGCTATGTTACTGATTATCTCTTATACAATAATAGTTCAGGGCTTTATATATTCCTTTATGTTTCCTTTAATGTTCTAAAAATCGCTAGGCGCTAGTCAGACGGAAAAGAGGCGTCTACTGCCTAGGCGGGAACCATGCAAACATTGGACCACCACCTAGCACCTAGGTGGGGATTAGTCGGCCGACTTTTAGAGCACTCGTTTCCTTTGATACAGCTAGGGGTTGTGAGGTTGGTAAGTCGTTAGAATGTTTAAAACCTAAATAAGCCGTAATCAAAAATCAGATGAGGAACCCATTTAAGTACAATTCTACCCATGCCACCCTGACATGGGCTTCCGTGATATACATGTAAACAAACCACTGGATTCACATATCACTAGAACTTGTTCTGGACATTTTTCAGTAACTTTTTTTCTGACATTGAAATGCTTGTTCAGTAGCTTACTTGAGTTTGTTGGTGTGGTAGAGAAGCCTCCCCTCGATCTTCCGTGACTTCGGAATTACTTCATAAAATTGAGCAGGATTTGAAGGATATGGCAGACTTCTTTTGCTAAAGGCAGCCACAAGAACCTGGAACATGGGGGTAAAGGGACTCCCTGCCGGCTTCCTATACCGATAAACTGACCTTCCAATGCAGAAGATCCCGATACTAGCAGCCATTACAGCAGTCAGGACTAAATCTGCAATAGCCCAACTCACATAGTCTTGGACATAAACCACCACTGTCACGCCGAGTAATAAGCCACAGCAGAGGCCAAAGTTCCACCAGTTGAAAAAGGACATCTTTTGGATTCTTTCTTCATGGTGATCATCGTCAAATTGATCGGCTCCAAAGCTTTCCAAAGCGGGTTTGTGGCCTCCAGTACCTATGGAGACCAAGTAGATGGCAAGAAAAAAGACCACTTCGTGAATCTTCCTCGGTTCATGACAAATGCCAGAATCATCACAGGGCTTCAAGCTGGGTACAAGTCTAGACGACGTCAACAGAATCAAACCCTGTTTGCATAAAGAATGAAAAGCACGTAGTTTCCAATTTCAGCAAGAACTCAACTACTATTGTTTAATCACTAATGGCGTGTTTTTCAAAACTTAAAAATTGACAAAAGCTGACTCAGAAAATCCAAATGCAAAAGCATCAGATTTGATACTTCACAGAAGGAGTTTTTCTACTAATTTAGAAATTATTCGCTGATAAAAATAAAAAAAAACTTATTTACAAATTATTCTCTGCCCAAAAGAAGTTGCAAAATTGTGGCAATATGCTGGCAAATTTACCAAGTTACCACAATATAAAGTCACCACCACAAAAGCCACCGTGGACACCCTCAAAAGAGAGAATCACAACTCTCGGCCACAGAATGACCCACAATCCTATAACGTGCCATAGGAGTTAGGACCCCATAGCTATAGCTTGTATCCCTACCATTACTACTGTTCAAATAAACCAAAATTGCTGCCGCCACCACATGTTCTCATTTTGTTTTACTCCTTTTTGGGCCCAGAAAGGCCCATCTGAAACCTAGAAATGACTTGATAAAGGTTTCCTCATATTACACTAGGAAATGGCCAATTGAACTTAGGGGATCACCCGTGATAAGGTAAGGAAATGTTCTTTGGAGTGCAATGCAATTCGAGATATATTACCAAGAGATAGACAGAGGATGAACAGAGAACTGTAGAGAATCTGCCAAGGCAAGCGTCGGCTAAGAACCCTCCCAGCAGAGGCATCATAGTGGTTATGCCAATCCAGTAATTGCAGTTCTTTGCTGCTGTTTTCAGGTCCATATGGATCACCCTGGTGAGATATATGATTAAACTTGTTGCTATTCCAAAGTAGCTCAACCTCTCACTGAACTCGATTGCTGCCAACAGAACACAGCCAAAAGAATATCATTTGAGTTTCCCTGTTTTAAATTAAGTTGAAAAAATTCTGTGCCATTTACTGGAAATGGTTTACTCTAGTGCATTAACATCAATGGGGCCAGCCACAAGCAATGGATCAAATATCGGCCGATGTGAGAGGGCAATTCATATCAGAGCATAGGCCAACGATGCCAATATTTCCTGGTCTATATTATTGTAGATATTAATGTGTACTGAGCCAACTGCCAGTGCACATGACCATATGCACTCATTTTTTGTGCTTTTCTTAAGTCTGTGGTTAGTTCAAAAGGAAATGATGGTTAGGCGCTTTGAGCCAATTGGGTAGACCCCATTTCAGACCCCACCTTTCATCAATCAAGTTGAGACACAAGGTTGGTAACGTTGTGGCAGGTTATGAAGCCCACCACAAAAGCACAACAACAGAAACAGAAACAACAAATCATGCTAGTCTTGTTCAAATCAGGACCCTCCTACATTTTTGTACAAGAGAGAAAGAGAAAAAAGTTAGGTTCCTTAGTAACCATGAATCACTGCAAAGTGATTCCCTTTGGTGACGGAAATGTTCCCTCGACCAAAACGGCAAACATACTGAACATAAATATAAACTGATACGCGTACCCAACCACATAAATGTTTTGTGTATACTAGATATAACCACATATCCAAGGGCTAAGATGAAAAATAGACAGAGTGATGCTGCAGAGAAATAACCCTTTGGCGCAAGTAAAAAAGAGAGCACAAATGTCGTGTACAAGCTAATAATCTTTTAGAGAGCCCAAAAAGAAAGTGAACTTCGAAAAAAGGTAGCAAGTGCATCACGCAAGCATAGCATGTGGACTTTTACCATTATTCAGATGCTCAGGAGTTTCTCCATAATGCTAATTGTCAGGAAGCCAAAATCACAAACATAAGGGGAATCCAACAACAATTTGCGTAATTGTTCGCATGGTCTACTTTGTTACATCATGATATGTCTATTCTTACCTATGATGAAGAGAGAGGCTTTCCAAGCACCGGTGGTGGCGCGGAGAGGAACCCTTCCTTTATGGTCAAAAGAAGAATCATAAACCCATTTCTCCTCCTCCGTGCCAACTGATTCTCCACTCTTTGTTTGCTCCATATTTACTTTCAGACTGTGTTCACTACTTGTCAAGTACGAACAAAGAAAAAGGACAAGAAAAGGCTCTCTTCAAGTAGGAACAAGAAAAGGAACCAAAAGGCTCTCTAAATGCTGCCCCGATGATATCTTCAGTGGTGGCAAAGAGTGTGAGCTTTGTGCTTCTTTTATAGGGAGTTTTCCTTTCTTTGGCCACTATATTTACAATACTCTAGGGATGGTAAGAGCCAGGCAAAAAATCTTTATTATAAAACAGAGCGGTTTTCCATTGAAAATGTCGATGCATACAAACAGAGCTACCTCTATAACCGTTCGATCGTACTTCCTGTTAACTTTGTATCCGTCGGATCGAATGCATATTTCCTAATTATAAACCTACAATCTATATCCTAATTACACGTTTCCTAATAAATCCTAAAATATATCCATTTTCTTAATTTTGTTCCCTTTTCCGAATTGGAGTAAATCAATTGACCCTATTCAATAATGTAAACGTTTCGAAATGTTTCTTTGTTCCCTTTTCCAATTGATTTCTACAACTCATCACCACGTCTCTCTCTCTCTCTCTCTCTCTCTCTCTCTCTCTCTCTCTCTCTCTCTCTCTCTGGTTCAAATGCAGCACCTTTCGGAAGTTACCACAACCATCGCCACCAGAACCATCGTACATGTAAAATCCTGATTTTTTTAAAATTATAGTCACGTGATCCAAATAGGAACTCGACACTCTAATTTAATTCTAATAGTAAGTTAGGCTACGTGAAGTGTATCGTGGTATAAAAAAAAATGTGGATTTCAATTTATTTCATAAAAACTGTGGGACAATTAAGTTACATCTGATACACGATACAAATTACGTGACGTTGAAATCTTCTGTTTAATATCGGACACCGCTGTGATAATCCTCATATTTTTATTAGTCTATGTTGAATTTTTGGGATTTTTCGAAGACTAGAATTCAGACGCGTTCGGACAAAGTTCGCGTCCCGTTAACGCGAAGTATGACATGTCAATAAGAGAAGGTATTATGACGTGTCAATAAGAGAAGGTAATAGGTGTACTTTTTTTTACCTGCTTCACCTATATCACCACCGCTATATATATTTTACCATTAGGAGTAATTAGCAAACAAAGCTACTGTTTCTTATGGTAAAGACAAACAAAGCTAAAGAATAAAAAGGAAACAGTAAAAAGAGAGAGGGGGGACTTCCTGTCCCTATACTCTCATCTGAATTCACCGGTTGCCGTTCCGACCAAATTCACCAAGGGGAAATCCTACTGTCTCTTATGGTAATCTCTCATTCACTCACTAATTTACTTACAAACATGTATTAGAATATGTGTATTGGAGGAAGTTGAGTTGGGGCAAATCACATACAACCACACACTCACGCACAGAGCACCTCTCTTTCTCGCGCAAGAACTTTACCGCACCCAACGTGCCAAAGAACTTAATTAAAGAGTAAAACTACTCCTTCCGGCAAAGAGTTCCGACTCCGGACTCGCCGCCACAACTCTATTTTAGTTTAAAGTAATCGTACGAGGATGGTTTATTATGAATTTGGGTGTCCGAATTGATTACCCAATCTTTGTTGGCCACCGATGCCAGAAATATAAAAACCGACTGAATTCCTGAAACAAATTTTTGGGGCCTTCCAGAAATCCCATTAAATTCCTACTTAATTGAAGAAGACACAATTTAACTCTAGCTTTCTAGTTATGGTAGTAAGACTCTGAGTTTGGATCATGGAAAAATAGTCCTTAAATTGTGAACTGTATCCTGAGATGGGTTGCAAGATTGATGCCCAAAACTAGCCATAAAAATGATATTACTCTAGTTTTAGCAAAGTTGGTAGTAAAGGTGATTTTGTAAGTAATTGTCGTGATAATTATGTGTTTAGGTGCAAGTACTGTGGAGCGAAGTGATCGTGTGTTAAAGTTAAACGCTACTTTTTGGTGAGTTGCGCATACCTTGATTACATGTATTTTTCTGAATTTTGGGATAAAATGCCATTGCTTGTTTTTGCTGAAAAGTGTGGAATTCGATCCTCTTACTTGATTTAATTGGTGATGTTGAGTAAAATACATGTGATGGCCTATTTATTAAATATTTGGTGTTACAGTTAATCTAGACCCTGGCAATATGTTTTGGAAACTTGAATTTCACTTCTTGTTAGTACATGCTTGTGATAATATGAATCATTCGAACGGTGTCTCGAGCGCTAGGGGACATGTAAAGAAACTAGTGGCATGAAGTAATAAGGTAGGAGATGCAGTCAGGCATTACCGGGTAACGATATCTTACCACTCTTCAATAGGGTCGCTCCAAAAAACTGGCAAAAATACCGTTGAATGCTATTATCGCTCAAAAATGAAAAACTTGAAAGAGAAATGAAATGAAAAGGGTCCATCTCTTTGACCGAAGAAATGAGCTTTCGGACAAAAATGCTTGTACTAGATGGTCAACAAAATATTTGAATTGTTGCTTTGAACTGTTTTATAATGTGGGGTATTTCCATGGTCAAACTTGTAATTTTGGTATACGTTTCTCACCCGAGTTTCGGCTTATGAAAACCTTGTCTAATTTTTCAGGTTAAGGTAGATAGCAAGTTGTGGGCCGATTGAAGTGTTAGAATAACTGTGGAGAATCAAGTGGTGTCTAATGGTTTGTATTTATTATACTTGTACACTTAGAAGCCCTAGGATTATGTTATTTATTCTATACTTCCGCATACTTTGCTTATATACTTTATAATGACAATGAAGCGAGAAATCCCTAAACTAGAATATGAGCAGGCCTTTGGCGGCTTAATACCCGCTTGGCCAGTCACAAACTACCGTCGTTAGCAACAACAGCCACAAGTCCTTCATCGTCGATTGTTTTCTCAATTAGGTTTCTTTCTTTATAGATTTTTTTTCTCGATTTCTCTTCTAAATAATTTCCTATTTGATTCCTACCACCTATAATTTTTTGGGAACTTTTGTAGTAATCTGCAAAGAAGGTTTGATTCACTTAAAAATACCCAAAAAGAAGGTTTGATTCAGTTAAAAATTCTCAAATGTAAGTTTTGATATGATAAGTTCAACCTTTTCTTATGGTTATTGCGTTGTTCTATTTTGAGTTGAGTTGTATTGGTTTCATTGGGGATTTATTTGACCACAGTACATATTTACTCAAAGCATTCCTCTCTCATTTACCTGTCCGTGTTTACCAACGTTGGCTGCTCCACAACCGGAGCCATAGACCACAGCTCCGAAGAGTAACTATTGTGGTATCTATAGCATTTTTTACTTATTCGCTGAATCTCACATTCTCTCTATTTATCTCATTGTTTGTCTAATTTTGAGTTTTGTTTCATTTTCTTTTTAGCTTGGAAGGCACTCTACTGATGGTGGGAAAGCTATTTCACCGTAAGTGTTTATTGTTCAATTAAAGAGGGTTAATAACTCTTACAAAAATGTTATATCCTTACCCTTTTTTTCAATAGGCAAGTTTCACAACTTCTCTCTACGTTGATTTATCTTCGACAGAGTGCACAGATTTAGCGACGGTATTATCCGTGAGGTTTGTGCCCGAGTTCTCTAACTCCCTCACTCAATCCCTCTCTGCGACAAAGTTGTCCATGAAAAAATCACTCACACTAGATCGATCCATTTGTATACGTCGTACAATACCTCACTACCTCACTGTTATATACTCCATCAATTTTCTTAAACTCGGATCTAAATGCAAAATATACAAGTAAAAAAGTGACTTTCCGGATTTTTTACTACCCGTCGAGACTTTTCGTTACCTTTAACTCATTGTTGCACCGATTAAAAAAAATGCTAAATACACATTATATTCTTTGTCTACCAGAAACGAATGGAATCTCTTAGTTTGGTGATATTTGCTTATGTACTGTTTCTTGGGTGGTACTTCAACATAATTCTTTTGCAAGTGTGTTGGGTTTTTCATGAATAAAAATAAGTTTTCCTTTGATAAAAAATAAAAAACTATAATCATGGGTTGTATTGAGAATGGCCAGATATGTATCTGGATTCACATTACTCTCCAAAAGGACACAGTTTCAAAAACAAAAATGGAAACGGGAAAGGAGGCATTATAACCAACGACCTATATCCCAAATTTTATTTTCTGTTTCGTTTTACTACCTGTTAGTATTCCCATGACATATTTGCTTATGTTTGAAGTATTTTTATTACAACTTTTATACATTTTTAAAGAGTGTTTTGAATTGATGTGTGCCACGATTATTTATGTAGTTGATTAGATAAACTATGTTTAAAACATATTTAACTATTAGTCGGCTTGGTTGGCGAGGTGATTAGCAACATTCATTTGATATAGAAAATTTTGTTCAAGTACTATTATGCATTATGTAGTCACCATGAAAAGAGTTCATGCATGTCAACCACAATACAACTTAGGATCGATGTATAGCACGGGTTGTTGTGTAGTTCGAATTTTGCGAATGGGGTCTTGGCCTTCAAGAGGTTAGAGGGACAAATGAATAATTTGTTGAATACCAAATTCGAGTCGTACCTTCAGGCACGAGCATACACTAGTTAAAGTAGTCTTATTCCTTCAAACTTAATAATATTTGCAATGATTGCAATAGAGATAAAGTAGTCTTATTCCTTCCACCACATGTCATTAGTGGCAGTCCTCAAAAGGGAATAGCATTTGAGTGAATTATAGTTTTTCCAATAAGACTAAATTTGAAAAAATGGCTAAATTAAGTTATATATCCATGTTCAATTGAAAAAGCATGATACTTGCATATGGTCCTTATGCTATGCCATAAACTTTTTTTTTTTTTACATGTATCAATCAAAAGATGGCGCATGTTGTTTGATAACTATTTACAAGGTATCTCCGTTTTAGAGCAATTGTTTTTGCATCTTTACGACCTGCATGCCTAATATATTAAGAAAATTTTTGATAAACATATAAATTTCAACTTCTTTATTGGATTTCCCTTTCTCCTCTCCCCCTTTTTAATAAAATTTTGCCTATCCAATATATATATATATATATATATATTGGAACGGTTCAAGGGACACCCTAAAAAAACCACCCATAATCTCAATCTCATAGTTCCCGATCAAATTTGTATGATCTGAACCGTTCAATGTGTGCAGAATGTGATTTTAAGGGTGCTCGCGAGAAATTAGAAAATAAAATGACAGGCAAAGGTTTGATTTGAGCAGTTTTTATTTGAACCGTTCAATAAAAAACTGTTCGAAACTGTTCAGATCAAATCCTTCCCGGTCATTTTTTTTGCTGATTTCTCACGAGTACCCTTAAAATCACGTTCTGATCACATTGAGCGGTTCAGATCATCAAATTTTGATCGGAAACTATGAGATGTGTTTTTAGGTATTTTTTTGGGTGTCTCCGAAATCGCCTCGTATATATATATCAATTTCAATATATTTACTGAAGTTTGTGACATGCTTAGTCTTATCTTTCATATAGCCAGTACCAAGTCCAGAAAAGAGAGAAGGATTGTGTGTTCAGTAGCCTCACAGCCCACATGTAACATAATATGTAGCTCGTGTCAGATTCAAATCTGGTTGCTTGGATTTTAAATACATATACATACATACATACATATATATATATATATATATATATATATATATATCGGGGCGGTTCCGGAGACCCTTAAAAAAAAAACCCCAAGTTCCCGATCGAATTTTAATGATCCGAGCCGCTTAATGTAATCAGAACTTCCCCGAATATATACACACACATCCAAATCCCTTTACAAACGATCTATGGATAACCATCAAAAAGGTTGTTACTTTTCTGTAGCCACTTTCCCTATACGTTTAGGTTTTGTTCTTTTATAGCTTTCTCAATCTCAGAACTGGGGAATTCAAATAATTCCAAGCGCATTGCAAAAAGAGAAGAAAAGAATATCATAGGGTAGATGTAATGCATGATCATCTAGTGGCAGATTTCTGTTCAAGACGATTAAAATATTTTAAGTGGTGCCGAAAGCTTACTGATTTCCTTAAAAAGACAAAGTAAAGATACTAGTGAAAAGATAAGTGAAATGAAATGGCACTGGTAAAAGCTCAATTATTGTGATGGTTACGGGGCCAATTTTCCAACTTCTGACAAAAAATAAAAACCCAACTACTCATAAAATAATCAAGCTATTTTATGCTCCATAATGGTTGGAGAGAACAGCCCTAATACTAATCTAGCCGATCTCATGTATGTTTTGCTTTGCTTTGTTGACCATCAGAATAATTTATCGCACCTTTAAAGATCATGTTTTGCTTTCTTTAAAGATCTCAAAGATTATTCAACTCTGCAATCAGTCTCAACAATGCTACCGACTGACACTAGGTTCAAATTCATTGTTAGGCTAGTGGTGTTTGAGTGACTTTAGCAATGAAGTGCATAACTTTTTTTCATGGTGGTTAGAGCACTCTCCACAATTGATCATGAACACACCAATTGGTAGGATTCCCAGTGTTTTTGCCATCATTACATTTCGATGTATATCTAAAAACAAGTTACGAACGTACGCATGCATATCTGCAAATATACGTGTACTATCTAAATTAAGTTGTTGTTCTTGGAGCATTTTAGTAGGGGGAGGGGGGTATCAAACACTTAATGTTAAGGGTACCCGTCTGCACCTCTCCTTTTCCGATCGAATTTCGATGATCCGAGTCGCTCAATGTGTCCATAACGTGATTTTAAGGGTACTTGTGAGAAATCGGGAAAAAAAAACATTGGGAAGGGCTTGATTTGAGCAGTTTTTTATTGAACCGTTCAATAATATACAAACAAAAACTGTTCAGATGAAACTCTTCCCGATCATTTTTTTTTTCGATTTTTTGCATGTATCCTTAAAATCACGTTTTGATCACATTGAGGGACTCTGATCATCGAAATTTGATCGGAAAAGAGGAGGTGCGGACGAGAAGGGGTGTTGACTCAATCCAAACTTATATATAAAGATAGGGGAGGGGAATCGAACCCTAGAAGGCTAAAAAGATCTCCCTCTCTTTACCACTAGGCTACCCACCCTTTGGTGTATATTAATGTTCTAATAAATATATTTATTATATAAAAACAATCATATATATATACAGATTCAATCAGGTAAGGGCGCCCTTACCTGATTAAGGTAAGGACCTCCCATTTTCCGATTGAATTTCGATGATCCGAGCCGCTCAATGTGTTCAGAACGTGATTTTAAGGGTACCCGCGAGAAATCGGCAAAAAACATAACCGGAAAGGGCTTTATCCGAGCAGTTTTTGTTTATTTTTTATCGAACGATTCAAATAAAAACTGCTCTAATGAAGCCCTTCCTAATCTTTTTTTTTGCTGATTTCTTGCGGGTACCCTTAAAATCACGTTCTGAACACATTGAGCGGCTCGGATCATTGAAATTCGATTGGGAAAAGGGAGAAAAGGGGAAGCCCTTACCTTAATAAGGTAAGGGCACCCTTACTTGAAGGAGACTGTATATATATATACAGTCCGGATCTCCTAAGGGATCCCGCACGGCCTTACCGTGCGGGACTCCCCTTTCCTGATCGAATTACGACGATCCGAGCCGCTCAAAGTGATCAGAACGTGATTTTAAGGGTACTCGCGAAAAATCAGCAAAAAAAATGATCAGAAAGAGCTTCATCCGAACAGTTTTTTATTGAACAGTTCAGTAAAAAACTATTCAGATCAAGCCCTTCCCGATCATTTTTTTTGCCGATTTCTCCCGGATACCCTTAAAATCACGTTCTGCACACTTTGAGCAGCTCGGATCGTCGCAATTCGATCGGAAAAAGGGAGTCCCGCACGGTAAGGCCGTGCGGGATCCCTCATTGGATCCCAAGTGTGTGTGTGTGTGTGTATATATACAAACTGTTTTTATGGGCTTAATTATGTTTTTATGGGTTTTTTTATGTATTGGGCTCAAAATTGATCCTTTTTTTGTTGGGCCTAAAAAAGTGGTTGAATTATGAATTTTTGGTTGATATTTTGTGGATTGAATTGTGGATTTTTTGATGTGTTGTGCCCAAAATATGGCCCATAAATGAAAACCGAATAAATTGGGCCAAAACAGGTTGAGCCGATCGAAACTGGACCATATTATCTCAACCGGTTCCGGTTTCTAAAAATCTCAAACCGGATAACCGGTTTCGACTGAAAAATACACCAAAACCAGTCGAAACCGGACCGGTATCACCCCTAACTATCGTCGGTGAATCTTGTTAGTTGTTTTCTCCCTTATCTTGGATTCCAATGGTAATTGCTATTGTTCATTGGCTCGTGTGTTTTTCTTTTATTTCTTTCATGGTTCCTCTTTTCCTTGACAAATTGAATGGAACATTGGCAGACCCTTTTCTCAATTGAAGGGATAGACTTCTAATGGACAAACCATATATAGATTGCTGTGACTATTTGATCCAATTGTCATCTTTAGTCCTAGGATAGAGCGAATACCTGACCCTACGAAATAGTGTGTAGATGACAAACCTGTAGAACTCAAGTGCCTTTAGGGGCTGCAATAGCCCTTTCAAAAAATAAAAAACGATCGTAGTACCAAACAAGGCCCAAGGCTGATAACAGAACCTGGAGAAAAATAATCCAATCGAAAAGCAGCACCTGTTGTTCTTAAGGGTTACCTCAATCACGATGTATTGGATGGGTCCTCACTACAGAGCTTCAATCAGATTGACAGTACCTGGTTCTAAATACCTAAGGTGGAAATTATTTTTGCAAGAAGAACAAACGCGATAGGAAACATTAACTTGTATTGCAAATTCGCACAAGGATGATTATCCATAAGATCAAAAAAATGAAAATGTAGAGAATAACTAGATCAATCATAGGCACAAAACAAAACACAACTGCAAACTTTCCTAATCATGTGTCCTTTCATAAAAGTACCAATGACATTCCAAAAAAATGTTTCTGTCCTCGTCGATCCTCAAAATTATTCATCAGTATGCATCTACCCTGCATATATCGGGGTCAAAAGGTATTGAGTACTCTTTCTTTAAAATCAAATGCCAATCACATACCTTCATGGATGCTTTCCAAGAAAAGGTGAACAATGTACTTTCTGCTGAGCTTCCCGTTGCTCCATTGTGTCCTTATCTCCTTATCTTCAAGCACTTACATCCAATTATCTTGCACTATACTTGGAAATGGACCATTATATCTAGAAGATCACTAGACATTGAATGATGCCCACAAAAGTATTTGATTGTTGAGCCCGAATCACCTTTAATCTGTACGCGGAAACTATTCTTTGGGTTATCTTCAACTGTTGATACCCATGACTAGCTTTGGGTTATCTTCACATGTTGAAACTATTCTTTGGCAATGTAGCACTTCACTTCACACCCTACCTCATGCGCAGTGTTCACACTCGGCAGCACCTGCCGCGTGCAGACCAGAGACACGCGCCCTACCCATCCCTAGTACCTAGCTCTGATACCATATTACACAGTCTTGGGTAGAACTCAACCCCAAAAGCTAGTTTTTGAAGTCAGGATGCCCTCACATTTATGTTCTTCATATTACCTTGGTACCCAGGCAATGTAGAACTGCGCTTCACAGCAATACCACTTCTATAATCTTGACCCCACAGCATGCACAAAAAGCAAGTAGCACTACGCACCATTTTAAAGATCATAACAACAAAGACACCTGATTTTACATCTATTCAACAACATGTGATTGCCTTCTATTACAACTCACACTGTGCGACAGTAACATGGGGTTGACAATTTCTAACCACACAATAATTCTCTAACACATTGCTACTTATCCGTTTTTTGAGAAACCACAAATCCCTGAACTACGGTTGTAATCCATGAAAATATAGTATAGTCCACTAAGATTCATTTGAGGGTATTATGGGTGCAACAGTTCACTGCCCACTTATCACGCTTGAGTCAAGCTGCGAAGACACTCAATGATCAAGGTCGACTTTCTAAATGATAAAGGAAGACTCTTGAGAAATAATAAAAGAACGGAAAAGGAATTTCAGTGCTTGTCGACTAGATTGACATTGACTTAGCCTAACTGATAAACGAGAACCAGGTGCAAAAGGTTGAAGCACATTATCTGATCTTCGATTCGACATGACAAACAGAAATGGCAGACTCGCCTTTTGAACCTAATACCGGTAGGATAAAAGAATGAAAACTGGGTGTCCATCCAGCAAGGGAAGGAAGAGAATCCACGAGCAAAAAAGGACCTGTTATGACATAAATTCAGGCAATTATGTCTTCTCATGGAAAGGCAAATGATAAAGACACGTAAAATACAGCATGCCTTAGAGGAGTAAATTATCCTACCTTCTATACTCATTTATTTCCTTTTTTGATAATCAGTAAATTCTGTACAAAAGGCATCAAGGGATGCCACGCATGTACAAAAGAAAGCCGAGGACAAAAAGGTCCAATACTCCAAAAGTACGTATCACATCAAGATATCATTTTAAGGGTAGGATCACATACTAGAAAGGAAAAGACTCTTAAGCCTAAACATAGGCCTCCCCACCCCATCACAATAACTACTATTCTGCTCTCTCCAAATAAGCCACTTCAAGCAAAGCGGGATTAAAATCCAGATCTCCCATCTTCGTCTATCCACTCTAGCCCCGAACCATTCTTGAATCAACTCTACCACTGAACATGGAAAAACCCACGACTTATTCTATCATACAAGCACTGTGGCCCAAACCTAGCTTCTATAATCAAATTGGTCATCTACATTGTTGATAGGTTACCACACTTAAGCGGTTAGGAATGGGTCCAACTAACTATTCATCACCCTCACCTGTGTGCAATCCTATATTGGATGTGCAGATGCAAACAAACATCCCAATGGAGAAGCAGGATGTATATGGGAAACAGATGCAAAAGACGACACATGAATCCAATAACACGTATCAAGCTATTCTGTAATTAATTTGATCATCGACTAGTATACAAAAGTAAAAAAAACAAATAGAAGAATCTGAATGACATGCAGGAAATCCACATACCATATCTGCGTAGATTTGTTATGAAATAAATTGAATAGCAACTTCATGGAAGCACCCTGGATCAGCTAATTTAATTCTCTTTTATTCTAGGTGAGTAAATTCTTTGACCCATATCTGTTTAAATCCTTCAAACATATTTTGCACAAATATCTGTGACAGCAAATTAAACACGGAAGCAACTTTAGATGTGAAGCCATACTTTTATGTTTATTTATTTACTGATTTAATTGTGTGTGTTTTCCCCTTTGCTCTTCCTTTTCCTCCCTTTTCCTTCCTGGTGGTTAAATCGTTGGGGTGGGGGATTGGGTTTGGCTCCGGTGGATTGGGAGTGGTTTGTTCTGAAGCCACTTTCAACATGCTGAGGTTGTGCCATAACTGTTGTTGCTGGAGCCTTAACACTAGAGATCCAAGTCAATTCACCTACCTCCAATTGCAGCAAGAAGCCTAAAACCTATAGACTCAAGTTTTTCCAGCAGGTTAGGAACAGGATAATGGGTAATAGGGCCAAGAGGCAACAACTTACATCTCTAACCTCTCTAAGGTTGAAAGGGGAGGAAGAAAAATTTGCAAGCATCTAGTGGTACTTCAAAGGAAACAGAAGTTAGGATTGTATTCCAGAAACGCATAAATCGATTCAAAAATGTGCATGATGATGTTGATCTTATGACTGTTGACTTCCCTTCTATTTGTTGTGGATGACCTATTTCTACAGGAATAACTTCATTCATCTGCTGGGCCACAATGCCAACATTTTCAGAATTGACCTGTCGACACAGAATCTTAAATCTCATTAGCTGAATAAAGAAGACAAAACTGATCTACAGATCCAAAAAATTTCACACATCACAGACCATCCGAAGATAAAAGCAAGTATCAATCAAAGTCCCCGTCAATGTAATGTGTAAATGCACATCATGCTACCGCAAACATTAAAGAGCTTCTGCTGCCTTCTATTAAAGCCATGGATGCCCACTTACCAGGCTCCAGCAAACATGTGGATGTCCACTTCACCAATCCGATTTAATAATAGGGCTATATCATCTTTATTCTCTCACTCCTTATTGAGAAGCAATCAATATCAAAGAAATGTCACTTATCACTGTACAAACATCAGTCTATCATTCCCTTGATTCTAACCTCCCAAATCTTAGTCTTGGGCTTATTCATGCCTCCCAAACTTCGTATTGTGATATCACTACAACCTATGTACCAACATTGATAGTGTTGAACAATTTGGCCTGAAGCTTTTCCCATTTTCGTTTATTAGAATGCTTCAAATTTAAAAAAGCTTCATAGTTCATTTGGTAGACAAACCAATACTTTCTCATGTCTCAAGCAACTTAATTCTCGTCATCATTCCCCACATTCAGTCTGCGAACCAATATTTTGTGTAACTCACTCTTCATTCTGTTCTAAGTGTTTATCTCTAACGCTTGTAGATCATGCTTTATTACCTTTTTGATAGGTATATTACGAGACATGATTGTTTGTCTCTTTAGTAGTTCTGATCAACTAAAGAACCAAATGTCTAAAAAACCAAATTTAGGAACCAAAGAGAGATTTTGAAGCTTGCCAACATACCACCGAGCAAAGTGGCCATAAAACTTACAGGAAAAGTGTAACCACTTGAAGTCAAAGTCATACATAAAATTACTTGAGCATCTTAATATGCATACCCAACTTTGGTCCCATTAAGCCCACAAAGAGGTAGGCATGATTGGCCAAAGAGATATGGGCCAAACATACTCATACTATGTGATCTACCGAAAGGAGGTTATGCCTACCGCCCCCTTACAATAGAATAGTAAATATGGCGATGTTTCGGCAACTGAAGTGGAATTAAAAATGAACCAAACCAAGCCTTATATCCCAATCACTTGGGGTCAACTACATAAATCTTTTTCCTCCATTGAGCCTTGTCAATAGCCACTTGTTCACACAAACCTACTATACTCGTATTGTTGCGCACCAAGACATCTAATGTCAATTTAGGTCTACCTCTCCCCGTAGTATTGTTATCCAAAGCTATCCTATCTGATCTTTTAACTACTGCATCTCCTAGTCTACAGTAGACATGCCCAAACCACCTTAGCCTATTTTCCCTCAACTTCTCTTTTATGGGTGCTACACCTACCATCTCACGAACCGTTTCATTTCTAATCCTGTCTTGTCTAGTCTTATCACACATCCACCTCAATATTCTCATTTCCGCTATACTCATCTTGTTCACATGTTGTTTCTTAATAGGCCAACATTCTATCTTGTAAAGCATCGCTGGTCTTGATGGCGATTCCATAGAATTTTCTCTTCAATTTTATAGATACCCTCTTGTCACACAGTACACCAGTAGCGCTACTCGCTCCTCCACTTGAGCCACCCCACTTGGATCCTATGAGTCACATCAACAGCAATCTCTCAATCTCTACTAATAATTAAGCCTAAGTACCTAAATGATCGCTCTTAGGTATCTCCTAGTCTTGGATCATCACTCTTTCTTCGTGCGCATTGCTGGTACCACTAAACTTGCACACCATATACTCAGTTTTACTCCTCCTTATCCGAAAACCCTTTGACTCTAATGCTTCCCTCCAAATTTCTAGTTTTGTATTAACACCTCTAATGGTTTCATCTACGAGGACAATATCATCTGCAAACATCATATACCATGTGATATCCTCCTGAAATTGTTTAGTCAATTCATCCATAACTAAGGCAAAGAGTTACTGGCTCAAGTCTGACCCTTGATGCAATCCTACAGTGATCGGAAATTCACTCGTTTCCCCTATTGGTGATCAAATGGTAGTGACGGCACCTTCATACATGTCTTTAATCACCTCGATATACCCTTTGGTCACTCTCTTTCTCTCCAGAACCCACCATATGATGTCTCTAGGCACTCTTATCATTTTCTAAGTCTATGAAAACTATGGAGATCCTTCTTCTTTGCTCTGTGTTTTTCTACCATTCTCCTTAATAGGTAGATAGCTTACATGGTTGATCTTCCCCTCCTTTTTGAGAGGCCTTGCGGTTTTGGCTACAAACTGGTGACTCCAATTCTGTTTACAGGTTTTGCATAGCACCACTTGACAAAATATTGTAGACCTGGCCGTTTTGTCTTACATAGGACCGGAATAATGTAATGGCTTGTCAATTGAAAGAGAAAGCAAATAGAAACAACTTTAGCCCTTACTATATTTTCATTCAATATCAGAATATCTTCATAATTTTCTGACTCAAGAAAACAAGACTGTACATTGCATAAATATGTTAACAGTGCAGTAATTATACACATCTAATGATTTAGGACAGTGATGGTTATTACCTGACCAACTTCCAAACCATGAAATCTAATCTACTTCCTGTACCAAATGAGAAAGACTCAAATCATTTCACTTCGGACTCTAGGAGCTCCAAACCAAGAAATGGAAAAGAGCCGCAAAATGTTCCTGCATTCTCATCACACAGTTCCTGAGGAGTTACAATCTAGAAACACAATGTAGCTGACTTTCTTCATCGTTTAGCTACATTTAGTATACCAGTGATTTGAGTCACGTTTTTCACTTCTCTGCTTGAAACCAATAACTCCCATCATGTTGTAGACTCATATCAAAAACTTCCGAATTTGGCTCTCTCGATTTCTGCCAACCTCTGCCCCTAGTAAACCGATTATTACCCCCACGCCTTGCTGGAGTCTCCCTTCTTTGTTTCCCATCAGTACCAACTCCACCCAAAACAAAACCATTCAAATTGTTTGAATTTTCAAATCCAGACACTATTTTTTTCCCCTTCTTCCTCAAACCATCATCTTGTAAACTCATATCAAACACTTCCGAACTTGGCCCTCTCAATTTATGTGAACCTCTGCCCCTATTAGGCCGAGTATTACCCGTACACCTAGCTGGAGTCTCCTTTCTTTGTTCCCCGTCAACACCAACTCCTCCCGGAACCAAACCATACAAAGCATTCAGATTTCGAACCCCATACCTTATCCTTTTCCCCTTCTTCCTCAAACCATCATCTTCAAAACTCATATCAGACGCTTCCGAATTTGGCACTCTCAATTTCTGTGAACCTCTGCCCCTAATTGGCTGATTATTACCAGTACACCTAGCTAAAGTCTCAGTTCTTTGTTCCCCATCACCACCTACTTCTCCCGAAATGAAACCATTCGGACCGTCCAGATTTTCACCCCCCGACCTTATCCTTTTACCCTTAATCCTCAATTTACCATTAGAACTATTGAGAGTCCCATTCACTATCAACCCATTTCTTCCGTTACCATTTACAGACTCCAAAATCGAACCAGGCTGATACAAATTGCCAACATCATCCAAATCCTTATCAACTTTCCCATAGGGCTTAATACTATGAATAACACCTTTCGGAAAAAACCTCGCCGAGGGGACTTCATCGACGGGGCTCAACACCTGGGGCCCATCCTTTTCCGACCACATATCAAAACCGCCAGGCTTCTGGAACCTATCAGCCAAAACCTTCACCTGTGTAAAAAGTTGGTAGTTAGTTACGTAGTTAGTTGTAACTTCAGTTAGAAGTTTTTTAGCAACTGAACCATAGTTAGATGGCAGTTTTAGCTAGAGTTAGGTAGTTAAATATCTGTTCATCCCCTGTAATTCACTCAATCATTTAAAATGAGATGAAGGCTAGCTTTGCACTAAATTTATCATAGGATCATTCGTCCTAAAAAATTTGTCAGGAATCTACAAAAAAGTGAAACATATTTGACAAAATAATTACTCCCTCCGTCCCCAAATTTATCCAGTCCGGAAAACGAGAAGTCTGGAAAACGAGAACTCAGAAGAATGCATGATTTTTCAAAAAAAAACTTTCTTTTTTTAACCAATAATTCATTGAAAGTATCCGGTAACATGTGGAAAAAGTTATGATTTTAAAAAAATGCATTCATTCTAAGTTAAATTTTTCGGTCATAAATTTCTATTTTTCTGTTCAACACCAACCAATATTCCATAAAAATCCGACGCGAAACTACTAAAACTAAAAAATGTCTCTATAAAAAACAATGGGGAGTGATTTTCACGAATGCAGTTATAAACTATTGTACTTTTACATAGCTAAAAGACAGAAGGGAATGCAGTTATTAAAAAAAGGGGTGCAAAAATCAATCCCCAAACCAATTTCAAAATAAATTTAGTCCAAACCACCGAAATTCAATTCGATATTCAATTCAACCTGCTCATCGGAGGCAACGGAGAAGAGCTTCGGGGCCTGCTTGACGACCTCCCACGGCCGCTCAAGCTCGGACACGGCGGCCTTGAGCTCGGCCCTCTTGCGCATCTCGTAGATCTGTCGCTCGCGCGCAAGGCGTGCCTTCAGTAGCTGCTTGGCTTTGTTCGCCTGCATGCGCTTCCACTGCCACTTCGACACGCCGCCGGGGAAGGTCCTGGGTCCGCCGCCCATGCGAATCATCGTTGGTCGGCGTGTGGTGGTGGTGGTGGTGGTGGTGGTGTGGAGGGAGAGGTGGGAGAGTTTTCTGGTGAGGAAGAGGTGTTCGGTGGGGCCGGATAAGAAGATAGGTGATGGTGAGATTGAGAGAGACATTTTTGGTTTGGTTTTCTCGAGTGTGCCCTAATTCTGGAGTTGCAGACAGTACTGGAGGGATGAGAGAGAGGACGAAGTGATGAGTGACTGAGGTTGAGCGGTTCGGTTTACCTTTTTCTATTCCGGTTGTTTTGTTGTGTGTGTTGGACCGGGTTGTTTGGAGGGAAAAATGGAAAATGTAGAAAATAAAAAAAGATTTATTTAGGCTGTGTTTGGAAAAGTTTTTATTTCTAATTTTTTATTTTTGTTTCCGATAATTTTTTGAAATAGACACCATAAACATGTTTCTGTTACTGTTTTTTTGTTTAAAAAATACATAATCAATTCTATTAGTTTACAAAAATCTAGAAACACAAAAATTGTGTTTTCATTTGTTTGTTCGGCAGACCAAAACAAAACTATTATGGTCAACAAACATGTTTTTTTTTTATTTTTAATAAATAAATAAAAAAATCTTTTCTTGTTTTTCATAAACAAGAAAACTGGCAACTTTACCAAACAAAGCCTTAGAATTAAGAATATTGATTTTTACGCCCTTGTTATTTAACTTTGCATTTTATTTTATTCCTTGCTTGTATTTATGTGAAATTGTAGGGTATACTCTCACTTGTCCATTTTTTCATATATGAAAAGGAGATTGTTAAAAGTACTTCAACAAAGACAAAATAAATAATGCATATGTTATGTAAAACAAAAGTGTTTGAAAATCATCAATATTATTCCAATTCTTGAATTGACATTTGTTTCTATTAAGTACAGAATTGGTTGATATTTTTATATTCTAAGTTATCAATTAATTTCTCATATTTATCTAAGACTTTGATTTTACAACAGTGCTACGATCCCAGAATTATGTTCAAGAAATTCTCTTCAAAATTTCAATTAGAGGTCTAGATTAATTTGAATTATATATGAACTCATGCACTTAAGTCAATCATGGCCTTCATTTTGTTGAATACCTAGAAAATTTACTATTATTCGACTCTTAGAAAGATAGAGTTTTTTTTTTAATTTTATACTAAAAACAAAGTCAGTATGCGAAAGAGCATATCAAAGCATGCACCAAAACTACATATACGGATACACAAGTAACACAACACTCTCACATGTGAGTCCAACGCCTATGTGAGAGTGTTGTGTTTGAGTGTTGTTGTACACATCTTTATTGTAAAACATGCATAGTATAGTTGCCTATTCGCAAATTAGTTTTTTTAACCCAAAAAAAAATTTAAAAATCGGGTTAGATTATAGAATCTACTAGTACTTTTCACACTTTTTTTTTTACCGTTCCACAACACCTTCTTAAAAAATAAGTACGAGTATTAATTTCACATTTTCAAACTCAAAATAATATAAATGAAAAATAATTTTTTTTGTACCATTCAAAATATCTCAATAAGATCTATCAAACAAAATTCATATTGCTAGAAAAATTATTTACATAAACAAATTATTTTTTAGCTTGGAATTGCGTTCTAAAAAAATACTCACTTAAAATGAATTCTGGAACGGGGTCTAGCTTCGTAATTAGATTTTTTTATCATTTTCTAATTTGCTCTAACATTCCAAATAGTGTTAACTGGTCGAAATAAACGAATATCATAATTGTCTACAATTATGAAAGTACTTATATTAAATAATCGACTGTAAAGACAACAAGCACCAGTGGTCTAGTGGTAGAATAGTACCCTGCCACGGTACAGACCCGGGTTCGATTCCCGGCTGGTGCACGTGTTTCTTTTTCTTCCATTTTTTGGATTAGGCAGAGAGCTTTTTGTCCCTTTGGGAAAGCTAGTAGTAGCCTTGACCTCTCGCCTCTCCCACCATGTTGCCACATCTCTTTAATTGGATGGTCAATTTGTAGCGTCATGTCTTCTTTTTCTCTTTCATTAGTCATTTGATAGTATCAAACAAGTACTGTAAAAATCTGTCTTTAGCCCGTAAAAAGTGATATTGGTGTTCCTTATTAGTTTGTAATTGGATGCTTAATTCGTAGTGTAATGTTTCTGCTTTGCAGATTTTTGACCGTAAAGCACTTGGATTCAGGATTCGTGAAACGCCAAAGATTTGGATTTGCTGATATTGGTGAACTTTAGTATCTCTCTTGAAGGCTTTTTTGGATTTGTTCCAGACCTATTGTTGATCTAGAGGTACGAATCTGCTATTATGCTCTTTCTATCCATGCCATTGTAGAAAAACGCCAAAGATTTGGATTTGCTGATACTTGTGAACTTAGTATCTCTCCTTAGAAACCAAGGGCTTGTTTGTTTGGGGTCTCAAATTCTCTGCGCACAATCCTCAATAAATTTTCTCTATCTATCTCTCCCCACTTATTACTTTTAAAAACCTCGCTTAAAATCAAAACCAAGTAGGCTCCAAGTGACCATTGTCTATTTTACTAGTATGAATACCATAACTTGTCTATGCACGAGATTGCCAGCAAATAATTCCTGTCTAACAAACCTCCTGCAAATCAGAATTCCCATAACTCAGCAGACAGTGACTGAGAGGGCCATAGATTATATTCTAATGGAACTCTGAAATGGTGCCCTCACTACAAGGTGTCACACAATAACTGTTGTTTCCCATATAATGGGGCATATGTTTTTCAATTTGCTTAGATTAATTATGTATGGTTTTTTTCTTTTTTGCTAGACAGAAAGGTGGACCGTGGTGACCCACGTAGTTAACCCTCTTTGCACGCGATCATATGAGAACCCGTCCGCTGTGGAATGTCCAGATTTGAGCTATAGCTAACCCAGCAGCCGGGAAAGATATATTTGTCCACCACCATGTCGCGGGACCTGTTACCAAAACCCCCGAAATCGCTAGAGGACATGAAATACGTATTGTAGCAGTCGTGTTTTCTTAAGAAATACTTAAATTTGCAACATGTCCCCGATTTCTAAAGCAGTCCATGATAAAATGTTGGTAAAGAATTCTAAAAAATCCCAACATGAAATTAATTGTTGTAGATTCTATTCAACCATATATGCTGGGATACACATCGTAATCAGCACATCCATGCATATTGGTTTAATGACCCAATAGTTATGTCACTCTCAAATTAGAAAAATGCTTTGAAAACAGGTGTCCAGAGTCTCCAGACATAGATACAGATACAATTTTGCCTGCAAACATTCGATGCGTGTATTTTGTAGGGTCTACGTGCATCGAATATTTCCGGATATCTGCTCAATCATAAAGCAATTGTGTTTGATCAAGAACTTATGGAGTGTTTTGCAAATGCGTAGTATTAGGACATATGTGGATTGGTTTGGGTTTTTATGGAGATTTTAAAGTGTAATGAGTGGAGAGAGATAAATAGAGAAAATTTGTTAGGGACCGTGCTCAGGGGTTTTGAGTATCCCGAACAAACAAGACATCGTCTGCTTTGCTTTGAATGTTCACAGACAAGATAAACCGCCTGCAATTTTTCATCTTTATAACACCCTGTTGAACTTGTATACAAGCTTCATTGAACCTGTCTATCAACCTGCCACCTGTTCCTCAATGGAAAAATGAGTTTCTTCAATTAAATTGGTCATGTTTGGTTCTTGTTAGATGCTTCCATGTATTGTGTATTTGTCTTTCCGGAGCCATCCAATGAACTATCACCACCATGATTCCTAGAGAAGATTCATGAATGAGAATCAGCTGATCTTTGATCCGGAACCGATGTCAACAACAGCAATCTTCAGTTATTTGATCGGACCATAAACCGGAGCTCCCTTTTACAACTATTTCACACAAGCGGTTCGCTAGCGGTTGAGTGTTGACCCAAAGAATTTTACTCTCGGTGATGAGAACTGTACAGGGTTGTGCTTAAGATAACCCTTTAAGTCTAAAATAAGTAGTGGAGTGGAGTGTAGCGTAGTGCTTTATCAACAGAATATACTGATTACTGGTCACATGGGATGGCTAAACACTTATCAAACATTTGATCAACTTCTAATCACCTTCCTATCAATCATAGACTCTTTGGAGACAGAGCCTTCACTTGTTAATTAAAGTCCCTTCTAAGACCATCAACTAATTAATGCTCAACATATTTTACAAAGAAACGACAAGATTTGGTCGAGTGGAGCATAACAGCAAGTAAGAAGTTTGTCAGTCTAAATTTGTGGGTTTGAGTTCCATTGTCAACAAAAAAACGTTGGGGACACACGAAGTTTGTCTGATCATAAATTTCACAGTTTCTAGATCAGTCGAAATAATGTACATAAGCTAGTCCGAACAACCGAATATTAGAAAAATGCACATTCTATAAATGCAATCCTGGTTGTATTTCGATTTACTCTAATGCTTTCACGTGTTCCTCTGTTGGTTTCCCCATGTCTACAGACAACCCAATGAAAAACTATCGATAAAATTACATAAAGCAAATCCTATGATCCTGGAAATTTCCAGGTCCATTCCAATGCAAAACCCCTATATATTAACAACCAAGCCCACTGCCTACCCTTCATTGCCAAGAAGGAAAACAAAAGCACTTCCAATTCCAAATACCCAAATCCCATTTCTGAAAATGGCCCAGTTTCTTGTTCTGATCTTGATCTTAACGAATGTTTCCCAAACACGAGCAATCCGAAAACTCGGGCAGCATCGGGCAGAATTCGTTAACTACATTGTTGCTCCATCTTTGAGTCCGTCTAAGGCGCCTCAAAGGGCGAATCCGTTGAGTGGTTCATACCGACAGAGTGAGGTCGGGGAGGGGCAGCAGGTTCGTATTATGAAGAAGCAGCAGCACCATTCCGTGGACAAATCCATGGCCGGAGGCGGGGTGATTCTGGGGGGACTAGCCACCACTTTCTTGGTGGCTATAGTCCGTTATATTCGAGCCACAGGAAGGAAAAATGCAGATTCAATTGTGAAAAATTCGGATTGTAAAGCGAAAACTTCAGACTCTAGTAATGTCTAAATTAGTTGGTTCAGGATTCATAGATAAATGAGGTGACATTTTTCAAGTTGCTTGCTTTGAATGAGTACTGTAAAGAAGTGATTACTGGTATATGATTTCTGCAGGCTTCGTTATACCAAAAAAAAAAAAATAGTTATCGGATATTTCGATTTTGGATTCAGTGTTCCAAGCCTTTTCTTTTCAACATTGTTCCGAAAATATATCTATGAATAACCGATGAACATGATTTTTGGTGTAATTAACATTCTCAATGAATTCTTCATGAATAATTGATCATCGAAGTAGATGCAAAAAAAAAAACTCAACAATGCCTTAAATAGTACCATTTAAGCACATCATTTAAGCTAGTTGGCTTTTTTTTCATTCAATTTTTTTTGGCATTTGGTATTTCGTCTCGATGAAAGGAATCGGAAAAAATACAAATCATGATAAAAACTCAAAGTATTATGAATAAAAACAAAAACAAATCTAAAAAGAGTTGTCTCAAAACTAACAAATGGGGAACAAATCAAATAAAGACAAAAAGAAAAATTCAAATGGCTTGTTTAAGCCAAACTATTGAAACCAAGCCCTAAGTCAAGTGACAAAAAATTGAATGCGAGTCTTGATTCTTGGTCGCTTTAAGCAATTTTTTTTTTTTCAACATGAGTCTTAAACCCTTTTTTGTTTCATATTGGAAGTTGGCTTAAGTTAAATTTTCTAATCTCTTGAGCTTATATTGATGTAGTCGATAAGAGACGAATAAAATACGTTATATACGTTTAATACAAATAATTGTAAGTACAAAATAAAAAACAGTTTGTAAGTAGGGAGGTTTAATTATTCATCCTAGAAGCCTAACAGAGTTAAGATTTCGTCCTCCCGTTTTGAACTAATTATGATTTCATCCTCGTACTAGTTTTTATCCCATTATTGCCCTTTTGTTGTTGTTTATATATATATAGCGTTGAAATTAGGGACGAAATCTTAATTCCTTTCGTCCTTGTGAGATTATCACGATTTCCGACCCACGATTTACGTTCAATTCCGGAAAATTTGGATCCCAAGATTTTCAACCCAACAAATCCCATAAATTTTGGGAAAAGCATTAAAAAACATCCCCCACCCCCCAAATCCCATTTCCATATTTGCAGATTTTGGAGAGAGTGGCCTCTTCGACCGCCGCGCTCCTTGACACCGTTGATCGCCGCCGTCGCGTGCTTCCGCTTGAGCACGGAGTTCCAGTGATTCTTGATCACGTTGTTCGACAAGCCGTTATGGAACCTGGCGATGGTGGCCCACTTGTTACCGAACCGGGAGTGGATCGATGCTCCACCTCCTCCACCATGATGGGTTTGCCAAGATCGAACTCAACAGCGATGTTAAACGTCCGAATCACAGATTTGTCGTGTTCCCTGTCTTTTCGTGTTGTACTCATGGTACATTTGTTAATGGGTTTTCTTCTACCAGGGATGCCGCCAATGATGTGTTTCGAAGAGCTCACATAGGTTGGTTTCTATTGTTGTAAATCTATAACAACACTAATTTGATTTTGGGTATTTGTTTGAACAGTTGAATACGGGATTTGAGTAGCCACTATTTTCTCATCCATCTTCTAGCGCGTCTATTTTTATTTTTTTGATCCGCCTTCTAGCCCTTCTATTGATCGTAATATTTGACAATCAAAAGTGAATTTGACCAAAGACAATACCCCGTGATGGGTTTCTAATAGTCAGAGGAGCAACAAGGGATATGGATTTTTTTGGAAGTTGGGTTCCTATCGGTATATGAATCGTCATGAAATGTTGAAATCAATATGGTAATTTAACCATGAATCGTTGATCACAATAACCTGTTTTGATGGTAATTTAACCATATTTGAACCGTTTACCATGAAATATTTGTTCGAATCATAGGATATTTATCGTGTTCACATTGTAATCGTCATGGTAATTTAACCATGTAATGTCATGGTAATTTAACTGTTTAACCATGTAACGGTTTGAGTATGTCATCTTATTTCTTTTTTTTTTTATGGTAATTTAGTCATGTTCCGTGTAATAAGATCAATGAAAAATATGAATTTTTTTTGTCCGGTTGGCCAACTCGAAGAATGAAAAAAAAATGTAAAGATGTGGTCAACTTATCTTGCAAAGATGGCCATTGCGGAAAAAGGATGGAGAAGGACTAAGATGAATGTAAAAATTTTAAAATGCAAAAAGACGGTTTATCAAGAAGGAAGGTAGAAATCATTGGGATTTGGTGATCTACACATTCGAAAATTTGAAATCATCCTATTGTTTCTCACTTAATTGGAAGATTGTGATATGAAACCGAATCCCTTTAATTTAGGAGTCAAGAAGATTTATCTAGGACTGTGGTATTCATTTGAATCCCTTTAATTTAAAAATCAAACGTGCAAAGGGGTAACAAGGATATTTCACACACTAAGAGGATGAAAACATAAGCATGAAAAAATGGCGGGATGAATTCTTACATGGCATGGATAAAGAGGATGGATATTTAAATATTCCTTGTAAGTACCTTAAAGTGAGGATAGTAACAATTTATGTACATTTAATACGAATAGGGGTAGATAGGTCTTTTCATCTCTTCTAAAAAAATGAGAATAAAAAAGCTACCTCCAAGATTGATTCTGAAATTGAGCCCATATAGTGTAGTTATGAGAATACATTGTGAGTGAGTGCATTTTGATAATTTGGCTCCCAAACAATTACAAGAGCAATATGCAAAATAGAAAGGATAAGTTGGATCCCGTTCCGCTTAAATTTTAGCATTTTTTTTCCTTATTTAAATTTTTTCGCGATTATTATTTTTGCACCAAACTTTGTGAACTATTGATTCGTCTCAACGAAACAAATCAAAAAAGTAGTTTTTTTTTTTTTACTTTTACTCAAATATTTTGGAGACTAACCACTTTTTAGAGAAAAAAAACAAATAAAATAAAAATAAAGTTTTCCAATTCTTCTTGTCAAAAAAGTGAGGCGCAAAACTAACAAACGCAAAAAAAAAAAATAATAATTAAGGACAAAACAAAAAACATCCTTTAAGTCCTAAAAATCTTTATTGTAACACCACCCTAGTTCTAGGGACGAATAGAGCCGCTCAAGACTCAGCTCGGTAAAAACTCGTTCGAAATCGACTTGAGACATAAATAAACAAGCTCAAGCTCAAATTCTAGGCTCGTTTCGTCATCAAGCCGAACACAAGTCAATCGAGACTCGGCTCAAGTTGGCTCTGATAAGCACCCGAGAATGTAATGTAGAGTGCGCTAGTATCTAGTTTTAGTTAAATTTAGTTACTTATTAGTTATTATTAACGTTGTTTGCTCGTATAGTGTTCTATTCCTATTTTGTAGGTAAATCGCCAAAAAGGGAGCTTTCGTTGCACGAGACAAGGTTTTGCCCGAGCAGAAGTTGACTTGCCAAGGCGGAACCTGTCATCGCCCGAGCAGGAGTAGAATTGCCCGAGCAAGACCTGTTATTGTCAAGGCCGGAGCAGATTTGCCCGAGCAGAAGCTGGATGGCCAAGGCAGATGACCCGATGGCCAAGGCAGAGGCAGAGTTGCCCGAGCAGAACCCATCATTGCCCGAGCAAGAGCCAGATTTGCCCGAGCAAGAGGATGGCAACCAAGGCAGTGCCCCACTATTGGCCTCGGCAGCGATGGGACAAATCCTCTTCCATCGATGCCGAGCCTCTTAGTGGCCCAACTCCTTAACCACCTCGACAGCGATGGGATAAATCCTCTTCCATCGATGCCGAGCCCCATAGCAGAGCACTCTAAAGCCGTTGCCATCGATGCCGAGGGACTTAAGAGCGGATTTTCTGAGCATCTTGGGAATATTCCAGGCGCGGACCTTCCGGAGTATAAAAGCTTATGTCAATTTTTGTACAAACAAGTAGCATAGAATTAGGATAGAATTTAGATAGATTTGCTTACCTAATTTTTAGATCTAGATCTAGATTCAAATTGTTCTTGAAGTGTTCTTCATTTTTCAGTGTTTAATCCTTTAATTTCCTGCCTTAGTTGTTACTTTTTGTTATTGTTGCCTTAATTAAAGTTGTTTATTTTCTCCCGATCTATCTTAGTCTATAGTTTAATTCAAGTCTTGTTATTTCATTATGGTAGCTAGATTTTTGCTTGCTCCTATCTCTCTAGATATGGGTGAGTAGTTTCAAGGGTTAGGTCATGGGATGATTAGCATCTCATGGCCCGGGCGAAAATTGCATTTTCCACCCAATAAAGCTTCAAACTTTGATTTGAAAATTGATGTGGGGTTCGGGTTTGTTTGATAAATCACCGAGGTGTTAACCTCTTTGATCTTGTGTAGGTGGGAGCGTCGACTACCCACCACATATGATGCTTAGAGCTCTTTCGCACGAGGGATTTGTCAAATGAATTCTAGAGCTAGCTTGGTTTTCAAATTATTTGATTTTCCGAGTTGAGGACTATAATCAAGTACCTTAAATTGTGTAGTTGGGTGAAGAGTGTGATCTAGTTCGGGTCTCGGGTGTTAATAATTCCTAGACCTAGCCTATCTTTTCTCTAGTTAGTTCGTTTTTAATTTAGCCTTTTTATTTCCACCGTTCAAAGTAAAACAAAGTTGGCCGTCTAAAGGCCGAAAGCCCTTACTTGCTCTACAAATCCGATCAAGCCATATAATTATTCCCTTGGGTACGATCCCGGATTTCCGGTTTATTATGCTTCAACCGACGAGTTAAACCCTACGCTTGGGGTATTATTCCATATTATTGGAGCGAACGAAGCATTTTTGGCGCCGTTGCCGGGGATTTCTTATTACGGCTTTCTTGGAGGTTCGACAAACCACTGTAAGTATCCCGCTTTCGTCTAGTAGTAGTAGTTTAGTAGTTTATGGTTTGGTAGTTCGTATTTAGTTTGGTGGATACCTCTAACCTAGTTCTGCTAAACTTGAGGTGTAACGAAGCCAGGCTAAATATCGAATTTGTTTCTTAGTTAGTTTAGCATAATTAATTTAGTTAGTTAGCTAGTTTAAATTTGATTGCATTGCTTAGCCGAGGTGGTGGCATAACCCCTCGCATATTCTGTTTGCTGAGTTGAGGTGGTGGCATAACCCCTCCAGTCTGGTAGATAATTAGTTAGTTAGCATTTGTTTTGTGTATGCCTGTTTACTTCGAGTAGCAAGGGGTACTATGGCCTATTTTGCAAGGTGCTATGGAGGGTATGCAAAACAATTTGATTGTTCAGTATCAATTCCTATATTTTATGGCTTGGCCTCAGAAAATCCATTTTCGCATGTTGATGATCTTGAGAAAATTTTTGCTAACAATGAAAGGGCTATTTTACAAGTATTCCCAGCGTCTTTGCTTGATAGTGCTCAAGATTGGTTTTTGTAGAGACCCGAAATTTTTTTTTTTTTTATTATTTATTTATTGAAATGTTTATTAATTGGCTAATTAAGATAGTATAGTTTATTTTGTGACTATTTGGACTAAGGATTGAAGTGAGGGAATTGAATCTTGAGGGAGTGTAAGTGTAATTGGGTTGGGTGCTAATATAAAAGGGGTGTTGGTGTTGTAGGAGATTAAAAATCTCCATTTATCTCTCTCTCCCCAGCCGATCTCTCCCTCTCCTTCGGCTCTCTCTCTCTCTCCTCTCCTCTCACTCAAAACTCCTCCAAGACCTCAAGAACCTTGAAGATCAACCACCCCTCGACCCTCCAATCGCGTTCTCGAGCTCAAAAATTCGGGGGTTTCGCTCGGAGGAGGAGTATTCGGTCGATTTCAAAGTTTCGAGAGCTAGGGCATGCTCAAATCACGTGGGTTTCGATCCTTGACATGAGGTAGGGATTTCTTACTCTCTCTATGTGTTTATGGGCTGATTATGTGCTTTGATCGTGCTTGGTTCGTTGTTTGTTGTTGAAATTTCGTTGTTGAAAATCTGAAAATCTGCAGAAAAACTCCGCGGTATTGATACCCTAAAAAGGGGTATCAATACCCCACTCTTCTCTGGACCAGACGCTGGCCAGGTATTGATACCTCGGTCAGGGGTATCAATACCCCTCTTTTGTTCCGGACTGATTTGATTCATTTGTTCCTTCTCGTGCCCGTTTGAACCCCGGACACTTCAAACACCTTTTGAATAGCTTCAAATGACTTCCAAACTTGATTATTCGTACCTCGGAAGATTGAATGACCAATCGATCACTTTAGGTCATCGTCGTAGTTTAGAAAAGTGTAGAATTGAATAGTTAGCATACTCGTACGTTAGTTTACGCTCTTGGTTAATTGAAGTGGATGTTGTGGTATGTCTCAATGAAAGATATAGACTTATTAAGTGTTATGGCGTGACGTAGTGATTGGTGGATTGGTGGACGTACCATGGAGTCGTTATTAAATATCGTAAGCTATAGGTATGACGTGGGTACTTGGTTGGTCGATAGGAGGTTTGCCTAGTGGTCCGAAAGGGAAGAGGGTAACTCGTATCTTCGTGCTTCGTTTCGCTTGATCATCCTCGGTTCATTTGGTATTCTTTCTATAGATTCTCATTTAGCCTAGCGAGTGGTATGTCGGGGAGTCGTTGGGGGATTGGTATGTGACGTAAGGCATTGTGATAGACCTTGAGGGATAACGTGAACCTAAAGTAGTTAATGATGTACAAAGGGGCATATTTGTGAGTTTATAATATAATGAATGATGATAAATGAAAGCATGTGACCTTGGGAAGTATTTTCTCCTTGTATTTGGATTGTTAACGCTTATGTGTTTATGTGAGTTTTGAATTTTGAATTGAGGGTCCTGCAACGCAAGGTGTGGTAATGCGGAGACTCTAGAGGGCCCGTTACGCAAGGTGTGGTAAGACGGAAACCCGGGTAGAAAGAGAGTTCACTGTCACGCATGGGGTGGTAAAACAGTTGAATTTCTCATAAAATGAAGAATGTTGAAGTTGATGTCAGAAGTATACGTTGTTACTTGAACTGTTTGCTGCTTGAGATGATGACCGTTAAAGAAAGAGATTAATGATTGACTCTACCAAGGATTTGAAAAGAAAGGAACTTGTATTTTTCTTTGAAAAAGGATTTTTATTAAAATCCTCCGGCTATTCTTGAGCGAATCAACGGTTTCCGGTATTCGTGCGCAGAATCAACGGACTCCGGCTATTCAAACTCGAATCAACGGAGCTTGACCCGTAGAGGTCGAGAGTATTTCTCAAAGGTGTTTTTGGAAATCAAAAAGGAATATTTTCTTTATGAAAAGAGGCTCGACAGTAAATGGTAAAGGATGGGAAAGTCAAGTGTGGCATTCATTTGAGGAGACTTGAATTGGTTTGAGAAATTGTCGTTGTCATTTTGATTGACGTGTGTTTAACGCCACCTCTAGATTGATGTATAAATGGCTAGTCATATCTATAAGACGTATCGAATTCCGTAGTCGTTGTTCGTCGGTTTATTGTGCCTTTTGTACTTTCGATCGTTCATTGAAAATCATTCACTCATCTCGCATGTTTCATCGCATTTATATATAGCTTGAGTATAGAAATTTCTACTGGGCTAGTGTAGCTCAACCTATCATTTTCAGGTATATCTCAAAGACTTTGACGCGAAGTGCATGATGTGCATGCTTGATCTCATCTCTTTTGAAAGCTGCCGAGAAGTGATTTCATCGTCTTTTGTATGATCTCTTGGAAAGATGAAATTGTAAATTTATTTCAAGTCTTTTAATTTCAGATATTATGTAACCTCTAAATTTTACTCTTTTAACTAGCTATGGAATTCGGGCCGTGGTGCCCATGTTGTAAATGTTTAAACTTGGGGAATTTGGTTTGTAAATAATCTTTTGAAAATTCTCTTTTGGGTATAATATATATATTGTGCGAGATTCATTTATTGAAATGGATTATTTATTTATGTTGAAAATCGAGGGCGTGACAGTTTTATTCTTTGAGTCCAGGATCGACATGGCAAGAGACTACAGAACAATTTTTCAAAACTTTCACTCCCTCTTATGAGACTCATATGCTTTTATAAGAATTATCCCATTTCTATCAACAAGAAAATGAGTCTTTTTCACAATATTGGGAGCGATTTAAATGTTCTGTATTTTCTTGGTCAAGTTTTAATTGTGAGCTTGGCAGTCTTTTGGCTATCTTTTGCCATGGTTTAAATCTAAAAACATGTCAAGTTGATTTTATGTCCAATGATGAATTCTTGGATAAAAACGCTGAAGATGGTTGGGATTACCTTGATAAATTAGCCCAAAAGCTCCAATTTTCTGAGTTGTATGAAAATTTTGAAGATTCTAACTCGGATGCCATGAAAGAGGAAATTAAGCCGCATATCTTGGTTGAAACTGTTAGTTTAGATTGTGACAGCTCCTCAAAGTCTGCATGGAGTGATGAGTCTATTGATGAACCTGAGGTCCAATGTTCTCTTATGGATTCCCCTATTTGTGATGATCCGAGGGAGAAATGCCTCACACTTAAAGTTATCCCTTCCAATCCCCCAAGTCTTGATCTTCTCACCGCTAAAGAGATGGATCCTGAGGTAGATTTCTCACACTCTTTGTTAGAAAAACAAGATCCATGTGAATCTATTCTTGAGAAGTTGCCAATCATAGAACCAATTGATTTTCTTGGTGTTGACAATTTTCTTGTGGTTTATCATCCTTATATTGTAGATTTTGTCAACAAATTGAAAATTGATTTTATTTGGGCTATGCACTTGGTGGAACTTAAATTTTTAAAACAAATTCGGCAATTGTTTTACTCAAAGTATCTTATCTTGTGGCATGGTCGAGTTCAATTCTTGGCAAAGAGTATAGCATGGAGTGTTATGTTCATTACATTAGCTTTTAATGGCATGATAACTATTCGAAACCATCATGTGGATGTACATATTCTCTCTCTTAAGTACATATTTGTTTTTCTTTCTTGTCTTGTTCTCTATTAGTATTAATTATGCATGCTTTGTTTCGTTGTGTTTTGTTTGTTTTGTTCTGTATTTGCATTGAATAAAATCTTGGAGATTTCTCACATGCAAAAGATTTTACCAATGTGTTAGTGTAAAAAGGGCTTTCATTAGTTCTTCTTGGTAATAGTTTATCGTTAATGATCCATGCTCTCCGCGATTGCCCCTAATCGGAGGCAACTTAGGTCTGTGAGTGAGGTTTGATATTGCCTAGAGTGCACGCTAGGTTGTATTGCATCTTGCTTTGTTTTGATCAGGGGACGCTGGACTTCATTGTTTGGCGAGGTCAAGCGATAGATTTTATTACGGGCGCTAGCATAACAAATTTTCGATGGTCTAGTATAGCCACCCATTTCTTACCCCACCGGTAAGGGATGGGAAGAAAAGTATGACTCGTGTGATCGCGTGAAGATCGGGTGGTGCATTTAATTCTGTTTTGCATGTTTTTATTTGCTTTTCAGTGTTTCTTGTGTTTTCCTTGTTTTCTGTCTTTTAATTTTCTTTTGGTTTGAAACCGGATAACACGGGCCGGTGGTTCTAATGTCATTTGTTTTGTGGAAGGTCGTTCTCTTAAGTCTTCTGCAGGGTTTATTTGCTACCACACCAGCCTTGGTGGTTTGGGTCTAAAGCCGGAGTGAGTGAGGCGTTCAGGAGCCCTAAGCATGGGTGCGGCTAAGCGCCGCGGTTGTTAGTCCGATAAAGCTTTGGATATGGCCCTGTGTGACTAGCTATGGTTCCAAGTTGGTAGAACCGAAGGAGTAAACCCTGGAAGCATATAATCTGGCTGGAGCAAAACATTGGCATAAAATCCTCCAACTTGGTCGAGGTATTTAGGGGTTGACATTCCCCTTGGACGGTACATTCGCACACTCTTTCTCTCTTCATCTTGTTCTTAATGCTATGAGGGCATAGCATAGTTTTAAGTTGGGGGGAGGGGTTAGCTTATGTGCTATTTGGTTGATTTTTGTGATTTTTGTAGAAAATTTGAAAATTTCAAAAACATTTGAAAATTGAAAAACCAAAAACATTAGAAAATTGAAAATTTTTCAAAAATAAATAAAAGATTTTTACTTGCAATTCCTTCCTTTTGTCATAGTTTTTAATTTTGTTCATGACTTGTTGCATGCTCAATTGTTGTTAGTTAGCAAGAATTCGTAGCAATCCTAAGAATTTTGTACTTCTCAATTTGCATACTTAGTTGACAATTGAACGGTTTAAGTGTTGAGCAAGTTTTTGAGCAAGTTTTGACCCATATCCCCATCTTTCAATAAACGTACTTGTAGTGTAGGTGAATAATCACATGTCCATGCCTAATTGTGTTTAAATGTTGATTTTCAATCATTTTGGAATCCAAAGCGCACTTAGGAAAGGATACAAGGCATTCTTTGCATGATTATACCACATATGTGTCACCTAGTCCTATTTTGCATCCTGGTCCTCTTTCCCGTTCTTTGTTTTAACCTAGGCAACCGAATGTTTGGAGGGTTGTGTGAAAGTGGGTTTCAATGATTCAAGGAGATTTGGGGGTGATGTGAATGTGATAAAAGTGATTGGAATGCAAAAAGGCAAAGAATTGATACATGATTCCCTATCTTTCCTCTCTCACTACAAAAGTAAAAGCCCCAAATTTTTATCTCCCTCTCCAAAAAGCCCCAAAATTAGCTCCAATATCTCTCTTACTACAAATCTCACCTCAAATGACCCTATTTCTCAAAGAAAGGAGATCAAAGAAATGTTATGAAAGAGCAAAAGTGAATTCGATAGAGGGTTGAATACTTTGATAAAAGAATTGGTTTACTTATGGGCTAGCATTCATTCTAGATGAGAAAGAATCCGATGGAAAGGGAGAGCTTGAGGCTTAATATCATGAGAAGCCGGATGAGGATGGCGACTATGTGTGATGGAGTCGGTGGTAGTAGTTTGAGTTTGACTTTTCTAGTAGTTTTCTTTATTTTTTCTTCGTAGCTTTGTTTGGTGCTTAGCCGGTGTATGGTCATGTCTTGGGTAGTTTAGGGTCGGTAGTGGCCAAGGGTAGATGAACCTTGCTAGCATATGGCCACTACATTTTTTGTAGTCCCTTGCTTTTGTAACCAAGGTCATTACAAGCTGAAAAAGTCCTTAGTTGATCTTTTGTGCGTATGGATTCCATTTTGATTGATTGTCTGATAGTTGCATAATTAGTTAATGGCATGCTTTCCTTTCGTTATCCAAATATCATCTGCTAGTTTTCAATTCTGTTGAATAAAAGTGCTTTAGTTGTTTGAGGCATAGTATCTCTTGTTCGCTAATGCCTGTTGTTAAGCACATCTTCGGTGGATATGGTTTAGTCTGAATTCGCATGTTCTGTGTCCCGTATCCTCCCATTGTTCGAGGACACAGACCATTTTGACCTGCTCTTAGACTTGCTTGACACTTAGCCTGTTTAATTGAATGCTGAAAATGTGAGTTGTAGAAATGAAATAAAAAGCCGGATTGTTGAACTCTTGCTAGGTTACAGAATTGAGCATGTTCTAAGTTGTGAACTCGGAAGGATTGCATAGTGCTTACGTTTTAATTTTCTGCATTTCGTTCGCTAGGGACTAGCAAACCTTAAGTTGGGGGGTGTGATAAGCACCCGAGAATGTAATGTAGGGTGCGCTAGTATCTAGTTTTAGTTAATTTAGTTACTTATTAGTTATTATTAACGTTGTTTGCTCGTATAGTGTTCTATTCCTATTTTGTAGGTAAATCGCCAAAAAGGGAGCTTTCGTTGCACGAGACAAGGTTTTGCCCGAGCAGAAGTTGACTTGCCAAGGCGGAACCTGTCATCGCCCGAGCAGGAGTAGAATTGCCCGAGCAAGACCTGTTATTGTCAAGGCCGGAGCAGATTTGCCCGAGCAGAAGCTGGATGGCCAAGGCAGATGACCCGATGGCCAAGGCAGAGGCAGAGTTGCCCGAGCAGAACCCATCATTGCCCGAGCAAGAGCCAGATTTGCCCGAGCAAGAGGATGGCAACCAAGGCAGTGCCCCACTATTGGCCTCGGCAGCGATGGGACAAATCCTATTCCATCGATGCCGAGCCTCTTAGTGGCTCAACTCCTTAACCACCTCGGCAGCGATGGGATAAATCCTCTTCCATCGATGCCGAGCCCCATAGCAGAGCACTCTAAGGCCGTTGCCATCGATGCCGAGGGACTTAAGAGCGGATTTTCTGAACATCTTGGGAATATTCCAGGCGCGGACCTTCCGGAGTATAAAAGCTTATGTCAATTTTTGTACAAACAAGTAGCATAGAATTAGGATAGAATTTAGATAGATTTGCTTACCTAATTTTTAGATCTAGATCTAGATTCAAATTGTTCTTGAAGTGTTCTTCATTTTTCAGTGTTTAATCCTTTAATTTCCTGCCTTAGTTGTTACTTTTTGTTATTGTTGCCTTAATTAAAGTTGTTTATTTTCTCCCGATCTATCTTAGTCTATAGTTTAATTCAAGTCTTGTTATTTCATTATGGTAGCTAGATTTTTGCTTGCTCCTATCTCTCTAGATATGGGTGAGTAGTTTCAAGGGTTAGGTCATGGGATGATTAGCATCTCATGGCCCGGGCGAAAATTGCATTTTCCACCCAATAAAGCTTCAAACTTTGATTTGAAAATTGATGTGGGGTTCGGGTTTGTTTGATAAATCACCGAGGTGTTAACCTCTTTGATCTTGTGTAGGTGGGAGCGTCGACTACCCACCACATATGATGCTTAGAGCTCTTTCGCACGAGGAATTTGTCAAATGAATTCTAGAGCTAGCTTGGTTTTCAAATTATTTGATTTTCCGATTTGAGGACTATAATCAAGTACCTTAAATTGTGTAGTTGGGTGAAGAGTGTGATCTAGTTCGGGTCTCGGGTGTTAATAATTCTTAGACCTAGCCTATCTTTTCTCTAGTTAGTTCGTTTTTAATTTAGCCTTTTTATTTCCACCGTTCAAAGTAAAACAAAGTTGGCCGTCTAAAGGCCGAAAGCCCTTACTTGCTCTACAAATCCGATCAAGCCATATAATTACTCCCTTGGGTACGATCCCGGATTTCCGGTTTATTATGCTTCAACCGACGAGTTAAACCCTACGCTTGGGGTATTATTCCATATTATTGGAGCGAACGAAGCAGGCTCGCAAGCCAAGACTTAGTAGACTTTTTACGTTAATTACTACAATTAGCATTAGCATTTTGATACCTTGATGTAGAATCCTTACAAAAACATATTACATGTTATTATTATTCTAAATTTGAGATTATTTTCTTGTAGAGTATAGGAAAATAAAAGATATATATATTTCACAATCAAAATATTTTTGGTTGTAATATACATTTTTCGTTGGTTTATTAAGATTCGTGAACAAGCTTGAGCTCAAGTCAAGCTATGGCCCGCTCGGCTCGAGCTCGCTTTGTTAACTTTTCACTGAGTTTGAGCTCGAGCTCGAATTTGTTAAAAACTTAAAATAAATTTGAACACATTAAAACTTAACTTAACTCAATCTGTTTACGGTCCTACTTGGCTCCAAACACACCTTAGCGTGAGCGGTGAATAAGGGAAACGAAAAGGAAAATGAAAATAAAACACGTACTCACTACTCCGTTGTCACAAGCACAAGCAACCGGCCCCTTCCGCTTTATCTTAACCTCCAAGGCTCCAGTCGGTGCTACCAGAAATCCTATCGACACGAAAAACATCGCCGGGAAAAATGGTGGATGACAAGTCAGTGCTCGCAGTCATCCGGGCCGCGAGGCCGTCCTTCAGGAACAAAGCCGACAAGGTGGCGTTCGCCGTCCACGCCTCCTTTGTCGCCGCAGGATTCGTGCTCCATGCCGCTGGTCCCCCCGCCGCCGCGGACGACGCCCTCTCCTCTGCCTGTTCCGGTATATCCCCTTCCCCCTTCTGTCTAGACATATTATGTACATGTATATATGCAAGCAGTGGCCGACACGGAAATTTCACCAAGAAAGGGCCAAAATTATTTGGGGGTTTGAAGGGTCAAAACCCATGTCTCATAATCCTTCAGTTCCGAAAAACCCGTAAATTTTGTTTTGCATATCAAAATCGTTGTAGAAAAAGAATGTAATTATATGGGTCAGGTACCTGAATCCTATTTTTCATTGTGGCTCTGTGTACCTGTTCACTCAGATTTAGCTAGCCCAAATCCTTTTGTATCGCAGCATCTCGTTATATACTGACTATGTTTTAACTTACTGGAATTCGTCTTCCAGAATTTTTAAACCTTAGTCCTGCTCTTTGTTCTGTGTAGTTTAGGTTTTGTTGTGCTGGGCTTGTTTGCCTTGGTTTTTCTTGAGGCTGTGATCAGGTGTTGCTTGTTGCTTTCCCATTGTTGTGTCCCCGTGCGGGGATGAGGGGTGTTTTTGTTTGATTTGTTTGGTGTTGGCCTCTGGGCTGTTTTTATTTTCTCAATGAACTAATTTACCCTCAAAAAGAGTGATTATATGGCCCTTCCTGTGTCCGCCACTGCATGCACGCAATTGTTATGCTGTACTAATGGTGTTTGATGGGTAGATGAGGTAGGGGTAGATAACTGGAACGAGCTGGACGATGACTATGCTTTCTTGTACACAAACCCTTCGAATTCGAAGAAGGTACTAGTTAAGTGCCTGGCGATGAATGACAAGTTGCTTGTTGATGCTTTGAGTGAAGACAGCTCGGAACCTATTCATCTCGAAATCAAGTTAGGGTTTCCTCTATCTCGCAAGGCTTGCAATTTGATTGCATATTTCTTAGGCCTTTTTTTTCTTTGCATGTGTGTGCGCATATGTCTAAACTCTTAGGGGTTTGATTGTGTTTTTGCAGCATCGGGGATTATGTTACGGAGAATGGGGGCAGCAATTATGCTGCGCAGTACAAGAATTCTGAGCAGCTGGTGAAAATAATAGATAAAGAAATTTTGTCTAAAATCATTGGTACTCCAAAGGAGAGTCCATCAACTAAGCCTTCAAGGTGATTATTAGCTTTCAATTTTTCACTTTGAATTAAGTTTACTTACTGTAATTGGGTTGGTGGACCAACTAGTAATGATAATAATCTCATGGTTGTACTACGGTCAACACCCTCTGTTCCTTAATGGTGGTTCTTTTGGGAGTTTTACTTTTTAGAAAACATGACTACACTGGAGTTTAAATCGGACACCCCAATTTCCATCATTGGACCTATATTCTAACTACTCTGGGATACTTACAGTCGGAAGGATACTTAAAGCTACCTATTTTACACCTTACTTTAAAAAGGACTAACATGTTTGAACATCCTAAAATGGAATAATAGACCAAGAAGGCAAGAATTAGGAACTGAGGTAGTAACTTCTAAGATTGTACAGGAGAAACTTCTGGTAGTTTGGTGTTGGACTTAATTCGATTATTCAAATTGTTGGCTTTTGTGGGCCGACACCTAAGGAACATCGACGCGCCCTACAGGCTGACGTATTGGTGTTCCCGACTTTTGGCAATTGGACAGGACCCAGATACGCTATTGATGGTATCTCATTACTTTATTGTTAAGAAGATGATGATTTAATTTATCCAAAATATATCAAACTGCATATATAATCATTGATTTACTTATTCTCCTCATCCTGAACGAGTCTGTGTCCTAATTTTTGGGAAAAAATGCCGTGGCCATGCCGTGTCGTGTCGTGTCGTGTCGTGTCAGTAAGACTGTATCCATGCTTCTTAGGCCGCAACATGGGTCAATAATATTCTGACAGGTTTTTATGCCGATGAGAGTTTCATTTATGGTTATTTCTAAGCTTTAAGTTTTTTATCTCATGTTCTCGTTTTCCTGATTGAATTTGTTAATACGGTGTCATACTGTGTGTCTTTTTGCAGTTCTAGAACAAGGGATACGAAAGACACCGAACCTGAGATTCAGAGGCCTCAACCCTCTCCTGGGTACTCTTAAACTACAGGAATTTTTTGCGGTTGACGCATTACATTGATTTTTATTTCGACATTATTGGTGGTTGCATGCATCAGTCATGTTTTTCGTTCATAGATCATTGCTGACTTGAGTTTGGATCTTGGTGGTTGCGTATTTTAAGATGCTAAGCGACAATCTATGATTATGATACCCCATCTCTGTGTGTGTGTGTGTGCGACTTGTGTGATGCTATAATGCTGCCCATTCTGTGGCGTCAGCAAGATCCAAAGGCTGAAGTCTTTGTGGTTGGATTTTTGTGAGGATCAAACAATTTAATTGTCTGATAAATAGTGATTGGAGTGACGTTTCAATTGGAGAATGGGCTCAAATTTTTTTCTTAGTTCTTATTCCTCCCATTTAGGATGCCCACTGTGAAACTTGTAGTTTCCATTTGTCTATGATGTTAGTTGGGCAGGAAAGCTTGGACCTGATGAACTGAGCTCTAGGTGCCCAAGATACCTAACCTTCTGGGTGTAGCCCAAGTTAGATAATGGGACATGAGTTAGGGGACCTAAATAGTTGTACAGGAAATATGCCTGTGTTAACAGATGGCATGACTCATTTGTTGCTTTGCTTAAGCCTAGTTAGCCAAGCTATTCTCTTGAATTGAGTAAACTATCTAACTTGTTTGTTGAAGTTTCTCAATGTTCTCTAGCCTGAATTACCTTCTGAGTTTTTTCTTGATAGAACTTGGATATTATTCTGCCAGTGAATCAGATGTTTGTTCTTGAAGATCACTTCTGTACTAGTGTCTTATCTAATTTCATGATATTTGGTGCTACTTGTCAAAATAAGAGGCTTATAATACTTTATTGGTTGTCCAACATGAAGATTTGATTATCCGCTGGTGAATCCTGGTGGTTTCAGTGATCTCTTTCCTGGGCCTGGTGCTGGAATGTACCCTAACAGGTATTGCTTGACCTGATTATTTTATTGTCTTTTACTTTGTCACATGCTTTTTCTTGGTGAGTGCTCTTTTTTATTGAGTAGTTTGAAGTTAAGTGCTGATTATGTTTCTTCAACTGTTTTTCAGAGGTGATTTTGGCATTGGTAGTGGGGGCATGTTTGTAGGTTTGTCGTATTGACCTTATTTTTTCAACTAGTTCAGGAATTGATACAGTGGACTATTAGGCCTAACATCTGTGTATCATTTGAACACAGGACCTGACCATCCTCTATTTCGTGGGAGTGGGAGAGGGATAGATCCTGCTTTGCCTGGAGGATTACCGTGAGTTGTTCAATAACCGCTCCCTCTCTGACCCCGTTTTTCTCTCGTCTATTTGATCAAGTGAATTTTAGAACTAATATTGGAACTTTTCTGCAATTGATATTTATTAATTGAAGCAGGGGTATTCCACCAGGTGCGCGATTCGATCCTTATGGCCCTCCAGGCGTTCCTGGTTTTGAGCCTGGTCGATTTGTCAGGTACTTGGTTGCATATGACACCTTTTATTTCCTCATGATTGTCTAAACTGGGAGAATAAGTACGGGAAATCAAATATGACTGCTTTTATGTACATTATTATATTAGTTATTTGTTGTGACTGCATCTCTCCCATTTTTGTCCATATAGAATGCGTACTCAGTAGTTATTAGTGCACGCCTCCCATTTGTTAGGTGTCTAAGTTAGAACTTCCAAACTAGAATACAGAAAATGAGACAATCAAAAATTTGAAAACAAGACCCCTGAAATGGGACAAAACCATTGCTGTGGCAGAATGGGTCAACATCAAGTTTAGTAAAATTAATGGTTCTTAAACAGCTTTCCTCAAAATGCCTACTGTTGAACTGTAATTGGGTTCAGGAATTGCCGTGGCTCCCCAACGATTTGATTTCCAAAAATTGCTGTTATCACTAAATCTATTCTACTATAATTGAGACTGTGAACGATAGGCGGAGTGGAACCATCATTTTGATTTTTAGGGGCTTTAAGGTGCATTAACATTTTCCACCTCATAAGTTGGCATTTGGATCCAGTGGCCGTCCTCTGACTCAAATAGGTATGTGTTTGATGTCCACCAAACTTGGGTATGTTACTTTACACTTGTGTTCCTACTTCCTAGATTAAGGTGATCTACGTTGCCACTTGATCGGGTGGGTGTATGATTGGTGATTTGGTATGCGTGTAGGCATCGGAACGTTCTTAACCTTTAACTGTAAAGTGTAAACTGTAGGGATATGCATCCAAAAACTGAGTATGGGTACATAAACACTGTGGTCATAAGGATAATTAAATGTTTAGTTGTTCTACAGTCCTACCTCTAAATTTTACATGAATTCAAAGTGGATGTAAGGGAAAAGATAATTCTCTCTCGTCCATGCGGGAGGTTGGAAAGTTTTGGAGATTGTTCGACCAAACAAGATTATTGCAAATAACTAGAGAATTCCATTATCTAATTTGGACACTGGTCTGGACAATAACACGTTTCAGATCTTTTCTCTTGTGATGTCCAGAAGAGTGTGTCCCAGTATTTCTCACCTGTTTTGTTGCAACTTTTTGCAGAGACCCACGAAGGAGTGGCCCGAATCATCCCGATCTCGAGCCCTTTCGAGATGACTATATCTAGAGTTTACACTATTTCTCCATCCCCGTTGCTATTTGCTTGTGCATGGCGGGGCTTCTTCTTTTTTCCCGATTGAGGAAGTTTTTGTTCTGGTATCTGGGTTACTGTTTGTAAATTTGCTGTGGTAGAGCTTAGACATCAGAGCATGTCTCAGATTTTTGGTTTCTGTCTTTAATTTCTCTTCGGTTCTTATGTGATTACCTGATATTGGCATTGGAAAAAATTGTGGCAACTGGCAAGGATCTTTGAAATTTGGTTAGATAGTTAAGCTCATTTGTCCTAAGTTATAGTACTACTCCTGCAGTTTTTTTTGGTTTTTGAAAACTGGGTGTCCCAGTCAGTCTGTTGGTAATATTTTTTTTTTGCTTTAGCGTAATATGACGAAAATGGATGAATAATTGCTGATGATACAGAAGAATAGATAATATTTTCACTTCTATTTTGTTATTCAAATGATGGATTTGGTACAATTTTGGATTGGTTTATTAACCGATAACAGTATATAAGCTGAATTACGTAGCTCGAGCTTTAACCATTCTGAAGATGAGTAGATGAGTGGTCTGTGGTTATGAATGTGAACCAAATTGCTCTTACGACATGCGTCTATTTTGGATTAAGAGAGTTTCGAGACACGATTGCTCAGAGTTCGCTTTCAGTCCTCAGTTCTTGCAAACGTGTTTTTTCTCCTGGAAACTAAGAGTTCGATCTAAAAGCGAGCCTGGCTAGAAACGTAGATCTAGAACGTTGAGACAGACACAATTGTGTTCATATATTAATTGTGTCTACAAATTTAGAACGTTGAGCCAGACATATTTGTGTTCCAAACCGTTTGCTATGCCCATAGATACACCTATCGAATGATTCTGAACACATAACACAGTAGTGCCCGGATCTATATTGTAAAGGTGTGTTCCTAGCCTTTTCTGAGAAGAAACAAGCCAATCCTTCTCGACCCAAAATCTAAGATCTAGAGACTAAAATCCAGCCAAGAAGTTATGAAGGCATTGCCAAGTAAGTTCGCCCAGTCAATATTTCTACAGGAAATCTTGATTCTAACATCAAAACCAATACAGCAACTTTAAGGATAACACAAAGGGAGGCCTGTGAATATCCTAATCATTTCTTGGAATATTTTGAATAACTCTTTTGTTTCTTTCTTGATAGCTGAAGGAGATTTTTGGGACCTTTTAACGCTAAAAGTCGAAACTTTTCTGTAAAAATGAAAATTTTTCAGCCACTTTTCGTCCATTGTGGGCCCTTGGAGGCTCTAAATTGGTTTCTTATGTGAGAAGATTCAAGACAAAATGCATTTTTGGAACTTGTGCCCTCTTTTCTCGTGCAACAAAGGCAAAACAGGCCTAAAATGAGCTGTTTGTTGTAAGCTACTTGTGTAGACCTGATTGAGCTACTTGGGCCAAATGGGCTGCATGAATGCCATGTATCATTGCTTCATGCTAAAATAAAACGGCTGCAGACCTTAAGCTGCTTGCTAGAGAAAACTTTCTAGGCCTTTGAGCTGCTTGTAAGTAGCTTGCTTTCCAAGCATGACTAAGTAGCTTATGGCCTTTTTGACTTCTTCATTTTTAGGCCTGAATAAATCTGAAAAACTTGCCTAGACCTCAAAAACAAATCTTGGACTTATTGGGCTAAATAGCCTGAAAAACTAGTCTGAGCTTTGATTAGTTGGGCCAAGGCCTGAACCTAATCAGGACTTTAACTCTATTGGGCCGAATAAGCATAAGAATGGGCCCAGATCTGAAAACTAATTTGGGCCTTGACTAATTAGGCCATACTCCAAATATTAATGCGGCCCATAAATTCCTTTCGGCCCTTTTGTGGCCCCTATAAATTCGACCAAAGGCCTAAATCAATTAAGGTCTAATTCAACAAAGGCCCAAAATGTTATTTTGGGCCACTAATCCATTAAAAAATTTCTTTTTAGAATTTGGCTAAAAATAGGTATAAACAGAAACCCATCAAAAGAAATTTTACAACAACTGCAGGTGGGAATGTCTGGCATCCCATCGCTAGAGTTTCAAAGGAAGCTTCCCAACAACTCACAACGCCGCAAAAGTAAATGGGGTTTGGCCAAGTGGACACGAGGATGCAGTGGCCCACTATAAATTCGACCAAAGGCCTAAATCAATTAAGGTCTAATTCAACCAAGGCCTTTGGACCACTATTCCATTAAAAAATTTATTTTTAGAATTTGGCTAAAAATAGGTGTAAACAGAAACCCACCAAAAGAAATTTTGCAACAATTGCCGGTGGGAATGTCGGGCATCCCATCGCTAGAGTTTCAAAGGAAGCTTCCCAACAACTCACAACCCCGCAAAAGTAAATGGGGTTTGGCCAAGTAGACACGAGGATGCAACGAAAAAGTCTACCTCCAATAGATCGTAAGTTCAAATCCCACGAAAGTTGAACATTTCAAAATTTGAGGCCACCGTAGGTTTGCCCGATCGTTATTTGAACACCCTAGAATTAAGTGCGTGTAAGTTGACTGAGACATCCTTTTAAAAAAAGAAACGTAAAGCAAACTGAAAACGTGTGGCACATCTACATCCAACAGTTTGTCTATTCCAGAAGCCCACCTTTTATGGGCTCCTCTGGTAGCTTTGCTTTTATAAGAAAAAAGAGAACCACACCTTCTAGATTTCACTTGTTTTATAAAAGCAAGACCCACCATTATATAAGTCCTCACGTCTTATACAATAAAGTTGTTTAAATTTCTTTCAGTTTCACTTTCTGCATTTCCAGGCTTTCAGCATCAGTATTCCACATTCAGACCTGGTTCTAGGCCATAATAAAACATGGGTTCCTTGTTGAAGCCTTCTCTACTTCTCTTGTTGCTCTTAGTGATCGGTTTCACATCTCAAACACCAAGATTTACAGAAGCCAGGCCCCTTTCTTTCCTACCTCAACAAAGTAAGGATTTACTGAATCTCTCCTCTTTCGTCTCTCTAGATTAGTGATGGGTTCGGATTGTATCCGTATCCTATCTTTGTTTTTGCCGAAATAGAGATTTCAAATCTCAGTCACCTATCGCGACAATCAATGATAAAAAAAAAATTTGCTGGTAGTTTCTCCCCGATAAAAGATCGGTTAATAGACTATCAACAAATACAAATCATTGGTTGTCGGGACGGACAACCCAGATTTCAACTGTCTAGTTCGACCCCAATCCGAAACAGGATAAGGTCCACTTCTTAAGGGATATTGTTGCACCTACTGATTGTGGAATGTCTATTTTTTTTTGGATAGGATTTTCGAAGGTTTTTGAAACACTAGGAGTGGTGTGCAAGTGCTGCGATGGCCCAGGAGGAGAATGCAAAAGTACTACAGGGGTTCATCGAAATTGCTCCAACTTACAATGCCTTCCTTGGAAGCTAGATATATCTCGACAATAGTTTTTCATTTTCGTTGTAAAGACCATTTTATATCCACTATAATTATAATTTCATGTGGGTTCCAACCCAAATTCTAAGTTTCCAGTGTTTTTTTTTTTTTTTTGATAAGTACGATTCTTATTGAGCTCAAACCAAAAAACAAAGACTAGGCAAAGTTCATACAAACTTGCAGCCCGAGTACCAAAATGCCCCAAGTCCGATACAGATCTTTTAGACTCTCTTCGTTAAAGGGTTCTACACTCATTACCTACGAATCCAAAATCTCAAAACGAACGGGGTCTTATTCTTCTAGGATGGTTTCACTATTCGAACGGAGATAAGGAACTCCCTCACACCAGTAATGGTAACAGAAGTAGCATACTCCTCTGCTGTGACCATGTGAAGGAAAATCCTTTGATTCCTCCCTCTTTGTTTATATAGTAAATAACAACAGGATTATGAAAGCCAAAATACCCCTGAATTTAGACTAGCAAGAATCCAAAAATAAAATAAAAAATTCCCCGTCTTTTCCAAGAGGCATATTAGGAAGTTTTTAGAATAATTTTGAACTAGAATGAATTCGTGCTATGCTCGCCAATTGAAAGAAAAAAGATTTCAAAAACGTATCTTACCTCAATATATTTAAATCGAGATCGATAGTTAAACAAATTTGCTTGATACCTAACTAACTAGATTCATTAGATTTTAAAATAGTTAAAAGGTAAATTTATTTCGAAAGCTTAAGTCATTTGTCGCAAGTTCTTACGAAAACACCCTTGCAATACAATATAGTAGTATCTATTCTATTTTATAAAAGGAGAGCTTCATTTCTGTATTGACTCAAAATTGAGGCTGACTCACTTTTTGAGTTTTCAAAAACACCGATAAACTACAACTGTTCACACACTACAATTGATGTGAATTGTTGAGGGCAAATCAGTAAATTGAATGTGGTGGTTTTTTTTTTCTTCCACGTTTTGCCCTCAAACAGTTACCAGTTCCACTTTTACATGACAAACCTATCCACGATATGTATTTCACGTCCTAGGCCTATGGAGGGTGGATTTCCTATTGTGTTCTCAGTTCCCACAACTACAAGGCAATTCTTTTTGTTTTACTAAAGGTCAGGCACGCGGGATGCGGATGCAAGTCGAATTCTGCGTGTGCACCAAATGTTAGTAAATATAAATGCTCGAGTCTGAACTCCAAACCAATTTACATTCCAATCGAGATGTCCAGAATTTAGTCCCACCTAATCCTTCGTTTACTTTTACCCAAGTAATTTGAGAAATAACCATTTTTTAGCAGAAAAATGACATTTTTGCGCTAAAAAGTTGTTATTTCTCAAAATACTTGGATAAAAGTGCCAAAATTTTAATTTTTTGATTCATTTCGTCGAGACGAATCAATAATCCACAAAAGTTTGGCGCAAAACTAATAAATGCGAAAAAAATTCAAGTAAGGACAATTTTCAGATTTAAGTCAAGTCCAAGAGAATGCATTAAGCAAATAGATTAGTGGCATTTAGGGTGGGTTTGAATTGAAAAGTTAACTTATTTTTTTGTCTTTATTTGAATTTTTTTTTTGCATTTGTTTGTTTTGTGTCAAACTTTTGTGACTTATTGATTTATCTCGACAAGAGGAATCGGAAAAGTAAAAATTTTGATCGAAACTCATAATTTTTTGAATAAAAACAAAAATAAGTCAATAAGTCAACTTATTTTACTTATTCTTGCCTTTTTGTAAAAAAATAATGAGTTTTGATCAAAAAATTTTACTCTTTCTATCCTTCTCACCGAGACGAATCAATAAGTCACAAAAGTTTAATGCAAAATTATCAAATACAAATTTTTTTTAAATAAAGACAAAAAAAGTTACTTTTTTCAGTTTTAAAGCCAAATCATACTGGGTAAAATTATCAAATACAATTTTTTTAATAAAGACAAAAAAAGTTACTTTTTCAGTTTTAAAGCCAAATCCTACTGGGTAATTGTCGATCTAATAGTCAAACATAAATTGGCATTTGGTTTTTTCCTTTGTGGTCTTTTTTTCAACCGAAGCAAATAGATTATTGAGAGCTTCCAGAAGTTCAAATTGGAAAGATTCACTTTGATAAAGTCAACAAAATTAACGTGTGAGCATATGAATTATTTTTAAATCACTTCAGCCAGATATATCTTCGTAGAGCAACAGTTTCTAGAAGAATCACAAGAATGATCATCAAACTGGTAATGATCTACCGCCGAAGTGGTCCTTCGAGTGGTTGGAGTAACAAACGTAAGGTTGTCTCTCTTCCACCGGTCTTGAATTTAATACTTTGGACCAGGGGTTGGAAGAAATGGCTCTAATTTAACATGCTCTACGGTAGAGGCCTAGTGACGGAGCTCGCACCGTGGTGGCAAAAATCAATCTTTCCTCCCGATCGGCATTGACATATAGTAAGTCCGAACGTTCTAAATCCAGTGGGTTCCCCTATGGATGGGATCGGTAGGGGACCCGGGGGCTCTGTTGCCCAGGAGGCGCAGCAGCCCCTATCCAGTACCCAACACGTCGCCGTTTTGGTGGAAAAAAAAATCAAAACCTTCCATTCGCAATCCTAAGAAGCAGAAACGTGATTATGAGAGCTTTAAATGCAAAATTTAATTATGACTCTTTAGAATAATAAGATCTTTGTACCGGTTCAAACGGAGTGAAAATTAAAGTACTTAATTTTTTAACCATATTTTTTATATAATCATCTAAAAAATTAACTGTTAAAATTTTCACTCCGTTTGAATCGGTATAAAGATCTTATTATTTTGATCATATTATTCTAAAATGTCGTAATTCATTTTTATCTCTAGGGCTCTCACATGAAGTATATGCTCTTTATTTAGGACCTTGTGGAGCATAAATATGATTATGAGGTATATGCTCTTTCTTTAGGACCTTGTGGAGTAGAAATGTGATTATGAGAGCCCTAGAGATAAAAATGAATTACGACATTTTAGAATAATATGATCTTTATACCGATTCAAATGAAGTGAAAATTTTAACACTTAATTTTTTTTGAGACGGTTATATATTAAAAAATATGGTGTGAACCAGTACAAAGATCTTATTATTCTGATCATATTATTCTAAAGAGCTATAATTAAATTTTGTGTTTAAGACTCTTATAATTACGTTTCTGCTCCTTAGAATTGCAAACGAAAGATTTAAAAAAAAAAATTCACCAAAACCGCAACGTGTGGGTCTGGGTAGGGGCTGCTGCCCCGCCTGGGCAGCAGAGCCCCCGGATCCATCGGTAGGCTTTTCCTTGGGGGGAAAGAAAAACTAGTAATGATCCACGGCCCAAAATTAATCCATGTTTGGTGGGCCAGTGGAGTAAACCTGTATAGATAAGGGCTATTGACGGGCCGGTGCAAAAAATAGGCAAACAAGTGAAAGGCCCAGCAGGCTAGGACTTGATGGGCTGCTCTATAGAAATGACGGCCCATGACGTGTTTTGATAATTCATATCCACCAAGGACAAACTAAGAATATTTGTTAATACTGAAAATGTCCTTAGCGGGTATTAATTATTAAAACACGTCATTGACTGTCATTTTCCATAATTTTGTGACGATGTGAGTATTTGAGTTATGCTGGATGGGCCAAGGTACATGGAAGGAGCCCACTTATTTCGGGTAATTTGTTGTTAAAGGATAAAACCCAAGAGAAATGGGCATTTCGGCCTTGTTTGGTGGAAGCAGTTATGGCCTGTTATACTGCAACTTTTTTTCGGGTGTTACTCGAAACCGGAAAATCGATCGAAACCGGAAAAATCGGACCGGACCGGATTTTTTAAACCGGTTGCATAATTTCGATCCGGTTCCGGTTTATAAAATTTTATAAACCGGAAAAATAATTTCGATCCGGTTTATGTGTTTTAAAAACCGGTTGAAACCGGACCGGTTATATATATATATATATGTATATATATATATATATATATATGTATAATATATACATATATATAAAAACATAGGGGAGAGGTTGAATTATGGGTTTTGGGTTGATATTTTATGGTATATATTGGTCTAATAAATATATTTATTATATAAAAACTATTTTTATGGGCTTAATTATGTTTTTATGGATTTTTTTTTATGTATTGGGCTCAAAATTGATCCTTTTTTGTTGGGCCAAAAAAAAGGGTTGAATTATAGATTTTTGGTTGATATTTTTATGGGTTGAATTGTGAAATTTTTGATGTGTTGAACAAAAAATATGGCCCATGAATGAAAACCGGATAAACCGGATAAACCGGACCGAAACCGGTTGAGCCGGTCGAAACCGGACCGGTTTTATTTCAACCGGTTCCGATTTCTAAAAATCTCAAACCGGATATCCGGTTTCGACCAAAAAATACATCCAAACCGGTCGAAACCGGACCGGTATCACCCCTAGCCCCATGAATTGGTTATTTCTAAACGAGTCATGAAAGGGAGTATAATGAACATATCCTGTCTCCACATTGGATCAAGAACAGGGTCAGAGGGATAAAAAAAACCGTTAATTCATACGGAGCCATTGAACCGGCCTACTACAGCGCTTAATCTTACAGTTCCTCTTGGCAATTAATGGTCCAGAGAATGCAAGAGACAAAGAAATAATATCCCGAAACTACCCTGAAAAGATCAACTAGTGGTTGAGATTCACTTTGATGTGTATGACCTAATCATTAAAGTGATTCTCAACCACTGATTACTGTTTTCGGAATACTTTCGGGATAAGTTTTATTTGTACCTAGCATTCCCCTTTTTTAAAATCCGGAACACCGAAAGCACTTTTGAACAGTGAGATTGAGAGCGGTGGAGGGAGTGATGAAACAGATCGGTGGGGGTAGATTTTTTGTATGGCCAGTGAGGAGTTTCCCCAAAAAAGAGGGAGGAAGTTGTCTCCGGTAACCGTTACATGCCTTGGAGAAATGTATTAACCAAAAAGTCTACATACACGACTCTGGACACAATTGTCTCGGGGTAGTGTTTGGTAGTTTTGCTCAATATCAAAAGGCCCCTACGGCTCATGTTTTCATGGATTTATGAGGTGGAGTTTTCATCAACTGTTGTTTTGCTCCAAGTATGGAAGAAAACTGCCCGAAACAAACGAGCCAAGTCGAGCATTAGCGTTTGAGTTCGACTCATTTAAATTCAATGAGTTTGAGCTCAATTCTATTTGAACCAATCCGAAATAATTGGTGTGCGAAGCTCGAGCTTTGCTCATTCAAAATTTAGTGAGCTCGAGCCGAATTGAGCCCAGATGTTCGAGCTCAACAGACTAAACAAGCCAAACATATACGGATAAGCTGAGCTTATCTATTACTCCTAGTCGAGCTACGACTGAGCTCTGGTCACAAATCCAAAGGAAAAACTAGACATTGACTATGGGGAAGAATGTGGAGAATTAATGATATATGGCTAAATCAGAACCCACCAAATTAAAGCCCCATCTCGTTTTATCAGTTTCTGTGTTGATCTGATCATATGTTTGTTTCTGTGTATTTGTAATGGCATGCCATTTCTGTCACTGTCCAACATCACATGATAAATTCTCGAGGGACCAGCAGAGGTGTGGCACTCTGATCCACAGACCAGATCAACAGTACCCTGAATCCCTGATAGAATGATCATTTGTTAGTTATTTGCTCCATATCTTAAATTCAGAACTTCTCGGGGCAGTTTATTTGGTGTCACGGATTTAAATGGATTGCGCTAGTGGATGGATAACCTGGGTGTTGGGGCTGAAAAAATCCTTGAACTTCTTCTTTCTTGCTTGCTGTTGTACAGTGAAAGGATAGAATAGTGAACTGGGTACCTGAAAACCGAAGGAGGTATACCTCCGGGAAGACGCTCTAACGAGCAAGTTAGTAAAAGCCCGAGAGGTAGAGAAAAATATGTTTTTAGTGAAGTTTGTATGAGTGAGAGAGATTAGATCCTTTACCTTGTGGTATTATCTCTTATTTATAGGCAAGGCTTTGAGTGTTGGACAAGTAAATGATATTACTTTCAGCTATAAGTAGAAAGCTTATAATCATGTCACTTTCGGCCATAAGTAGAAAGCTTCTAGATTCGGCCATAAGTAGAAAGTTTCTAGACGACTCTTTGATTTCTACTTGCAAGCATTATTCTTGAGATCTTTTCCCGAGTGATAAAGGACCTTCCGAATGAAAGCTTTACACCGCCGAACGAGCTAAGGTATGCCGAGCGATCGTCCGGTTAAGACGTAAGAAAAAGTATACTCGGCAGAACTGTTGGGGGTTGGATGTCGTTCGGTTGAACAGTAGAGTGCCTTCCTGTGACAGGTAATGACGTTATAGACGAATTGAGAGCCCTGGGGATGATGTGTCCAAAACAGGTGCTAGTTTTGACTCTAATCTTTTTGGCATTTCCGACCGTGGTTATTTCGGCCCACTGGGACTCTGGGAGCTAGAATTAGTCGAGTAGTGGCGGAGGCAATTACTGAGAGTTCAATTTTTTTCTTTTTTTGTTACTTTTAGTTTGACTAATGAGTAACCTCTTGTACTTCACGTCTTCACCAAGCCTTAGCCTCCGAACACTGTCAAATGCATTAATATTCAAGCCGACCTCATTTCCTGTATTTCTTTCTCTTCCTAATTACAATAATAATAAAAAAGGAGAGTGATTTTAAACTCCTCTTTTTGATATCCACTCTTTTGCTTTGTTTTTTAATGTTGAAAGTGTATATACTTTTTTTACTAAAAGACAAAAAATTGAATGTATATAAAAAAAGGGGAGTATGAAAATGTAAAAAGCAAAGATTGTTTAATGAATTACCATCTTTTAATGATGATTGAGATAATGATTGGAACATTCCAAAATAGTATAAGGAACGAGCAATTTAGAACGGATGGAGTACGGTCTGAGGATCATTGGAGGCCTGCCTTGAGTCCAGGTTTCACGAACACAATAGATTTTTTACTTTCAACATACCAAAAATAATAATAAAAACACAATGGATTTAGGAAAGGATTGCCCACATTATTATTATCAAAATTCCTAGAATCACACCCACTCATACACCCGTTTGCACACATACTTACGAATGTGTAGAAGTGTGGAGGTGTAAACGGGCGTGGATGTGGTGCTGTCATTGATCATTTATCATTAGCCATGTCCTGAGCTGAAATTTTGAAAGACACTCCATGTGGCCTTACCTTGGACACAACGTATGGCACGCGGCGACCCAAAGTGGTAATCCGATAGGCTCAACCTGTCTCTAATGGACCCCTCCATATCCTATCCAATACCCTCTTTTCTTTTGGTTCAACGGCGTATCCGGATCAACTTACACGCACTTCAATTAATTTTTCTTTCGAACTAGTTAAAGACAAACCATCAACACCGGAACTAAAAAATTCGCAAGAACTTTTCTTGCCGCCCAAAATCAATAATCAAACCACGGTTAATTGTGTAGAAAGCAAACACAAGTACCAACCCGGGGATCCATCCACTACCCTATGTCACTATCCAAATTCTCTCTCTCGCTCCAAATCTTATCAAACTTATTAACACGTAAAAAGTTTTAAGCTAAAGTACAAAAATTTCGAATTAAATTTGAGACATCAGACATGCAATCATGAAATCAAAAGCAAAGTGCTCAGCTGACCCAACTGAAACCTCTGAGAGGTAAACATAAATTTTATATTTACAAACATAAAACGAAGAATGAGGGAAAACCCTACCGGAGGACAGCATAAGGGTTGGCCCTGTCTAGGTCGTTCATGCTCGATAATAAACGACTTAAATTTCACTTCAATTGAATAATTGAAATCTATTCGGTCGAGATAAAATTCAAACCGTTTGTCTAGCATAAACGGTCCGAATAAGACCACCATCCATGCTATCCCCTAAGCGACTGCAGGGTCCCCCATTTCCTTTACAACAAAAAAACAATCCCATCGATTAAGCTGGAATACTACCTACCCAGCTAAAAAACAAGGCCAGCTAGAAAAGCCATCACAATCCCAGCTCAAGCCGATACCAGATGTTATGCGACGTTAAATATAGATCACTCTCATGGCAGAATAACTAGAGTTATGGATGCGGTCCGTTACACGTGAAATCCATGTGGTGTTGCACGCTGCACGTGAAACCCGTACACATCAATCTCTCTCCTTGTTGCACATTTATGTTTAGATTTGCATGCGTACAGAGAAGGACAGTGACTTGACACTCCACTTTTAACCAATAAAACTCTATTTTCTATTTTGTAATATCACATGATCAAACACACATTTGAGTGTCAGTGGTTAAAACTTGAGTTCCGAAATCAATTTCCTATAGAGAACTATGTCTAAAATATTTCCAATTGAATACTTGAATATCAACATTTAGGCTCCGTTCGTTTCGATGTAAAATGGTTTTTCATGTAAAATAACTTTTCAAAAAATAAATTTTAAACTTTTATTCTTCGGTTTTTGGTTGGCACATAAAAAATATTTTTAGAAATTGACAAAATAGTGTAGAGAAAGAGAGAGGGTTTAACGATGAAATTCAATTAGAGAGAGAGAGAGAGAGAGAGAGAGAGAGGAGAATTGAACGTGGTCAGGACTGACGATCGAGAGGACTGAGCAATGAGAATTGCAATAGAAGATAATGGGTTCATTTCAAAAAATAACTTACGAAAGATTTAAGAGTAAGTTACTTTCATCCAATTAATAAAAAATATTTTATCCTTATTTTTTATACAACCAAATACCAAAAAATAAATAAAATATTTTACTAAAAAATATAGACAGCCTAAAGTCTTTTTATAAGATTGATGATAGTAAACAAGTGGGAAAACGAAGTGTGAAGGTACTGGAAAAGTGAAATGTACATACAACTCCACCTGGACAATATTAGTGGAGGTGGTTTATTAAGAAACCACTTTCTTTTTTTATTATATATAAAAAGTCTTGATTATGTGATTTCCCTCTCAATTAACCCGAAAGATTAGCCATCGATCTGATCTACTTAAGTAGCATTACCGATCTCATTTAGTAAATGAACTAGCTCAGACTCGAATATCACAAGACTTAATGAACCAAGTTCAAGCTCCATTATTCGAGCCTTGGCTTGAGCTTAATCTAGATTAACTTTGAACGAGTCAAACTCGAACACTGCCACGCGTTCTCTTGCTTTCCCAACATGTTGTTTCTAAAGACTGCCCTCTCTCGGCCAGCTGTTGGTCCAGCCTACTACGAGGATTCCTTATCCAGCAACTCAACCTATACGAAGGTCATCAACGCTGCTTTACTAGGTTGGCACTATGAAGCTAATCTTTTTTTTGACAAGTATGAAGCTAATCTTATTCTCTATTAAAAAGGGAAAGGGCTTTTTCAACCGGTGCACAGAGCGCACTTCCATTTTCCTTTACTAGTAAGTAGTCCCGTGGTTCTTATGATGTCGCATTTTCCGATCCTTTACTCTACTCGGCTCGACTTCAACTTGTTTGCACCAACGAGAGATATAGAGGGTCGTGTCAAGTTAAAGCTATAAATTTGCTTTAAACAAGCCAAGCACGAACACATTAAAAATCAGGCGGAGCTCGGCTTGGCCCGGCCAAGCTTCAACAGAGTCGACTGAGGTGCTGATAAAAGAAAAGAAAAGAGTCGACTGAGGTGGGACCCTCTGGGATGGTAGTAGGGTTGTTATTATCCACTAGGTATTCGTGGCGGTAAACCATTCGAAGAAAGCAGAGAGACATCTCACCTCGGGAAGCGTGTGATTGTTCCACGCGGCGAAATCTGGTATATATATCCTCTGACGAGCAGGACCCCAAGAGTCAAGAGGAATGGGAAAAAACCAGCCTACTAAACGAAACTGATCAAAACAATATAGTAAAAGCAACGCAGAGAGAGAGAGATACTACATATATATCGTCGGCAACAGGACACCACCAGAGCCAGAGAGAGAGTGAGAGAGAGGGGACTGGGGAGGGATTGACGGCAAATGGACGGCATCCCGGGAGGATTTCTTTTGGGTTTTCTGGGGCTGGTGTAAGATATTTTTTTGTAACTCGGGTGGTGGTCGGATCTTAATATAAAATTGGGAGGGACGGTTTGTTTTCCCCCTTTTCTCTCTTTCACGTGTCTTTCTTTCTTTCTCTCTCTCTCTCTCTCTCTCTCTCTCTCTTAAATTCAGTTTCTTTCTGCTACCCTTTTTCTTCGTCTTTGTTCTTTTCCCTTCACTTTCTGTTGGTTTTTTTGACAAAATCTGTCGGTGGGTTGTTCCTTCTGAGCCTTCCTTGACGGTGGTTTTCCTATATATACACAGACACCACTCTCCCTCCCTCTCCCTCTTGCGGAGTGTTGTAGAGAGAGAGAGAGATGGAAGGGAAAAAGCAAGTGGGTTCTGCTTCATCATCTTCCTCGTTCACTTCTGATCTTTTTGGTGCAAAGGAATCCTCTGTTTCTTCGTCTTCTGGAATCTTTGGGTCTATCTTTTCCCCTTCGTCTAAGGTACCATTCTCACTCCCTTTTACTGATTACGTTATTTGAATTGTTCTGTTTGTGATTTTGTGGAATTTAAGAGCACTCACTGAGTTGGGTTAAATGGGTACCCATTTGTATGGGCTTGTTCTTTCCATTGATTCAAAGAGTCTAGGAAAACAACCTTAAAAACTCAATTCCGAATACAACTGTATCCGAAACCATTGAATGTGTGTGGATGGTTGACCCATGTTCATCTAATGGTTTCGAACGTAGTTGTGTCTGTGTTTTAAAGTTGTATCCATTGCATTGCTTTTCTCAATTTGATTTTTTTTTTTTTTTGGTTTAAGTTTGTATAATGTTGTGAGAGTCCATGGAGGTGAAGAGAACTCTATACAGTTGAATAAATCATGTGGGTTTCTCTTGAAGCTCTCTACATTTGTGTGAAGAACATAGAATTTAAAGCTGTTACTTATTAGAAAATCTTTTTTAACGATGGAGCCTTGAATAATTGTTTACGGAGTCAATCGCAACCGGGGAAGAGTTGAACTTTTTCTCGGAAAAATTTCATTAAAATCCAGATCATTCAAAACACTTTTGGACAATCGTGATTAGTTACTACCGTAAAGAACTTGTTCACGGCGGAGCCGTGAATAAGTTTCTCTCATTATTTTTATGTATTTCAATTAAAATCAGTACTTCGTGAGATGGTGTGAGGTTTTGGTATTTATCTACTCTTCTTTTAGGACTTTCAGTCTATGGTTTTAGGTATTTAATTTGTCTAATTAAGTCAGGTTTTAAATAAAGCCCGCCACAGATCATATCAAGCATTATGTAATGGAAGTTCGAAACCTCTGATATCGTTATTTAATTGCGTATCATTCGGTACGGTCTGATATCGGCCAACATATGACCGCAATTTAAAACCCTGGTCTAAGTGCACTGCAAGTGTTTCCTATTTTGTGTTATGAGTTTTTTTTTTAATAATTCTGTGTTATGAGTTTAATTCAGTCAAATATGTCATTAATAGTTATGTTTACTGAAGGAAAGCTATTAATTGCCTTTTTTGTTTTTGTTTAAGGTATTGGGGAGGGAGTCTCTGCGTTCTGAGGCAGTTGACAAGGAGCAAGACTCTTCTACTCAGGCTTGGAGTACTAAATCTGGACCTCAAGGTTGTGAAGATTAATTAGTAAAATCTAAAAACATGAAGATTGCTTGAATTTTAGTTTTCACCTTTTTCCTGCATGATAAATAAATATTTCCATTGAACTTTTGGAGTTTGGACTACGCTGCCAAGTTGATGATTTAGTGGATTCTGAGGGCATCAGTGTGGTCTTTATTGTATTTACTGATTTATCTTTCTTCGTTTTCAGTAATTACTCTAGGTTAGCATACTTGCACCTTGACAAACCACGGGACCAATCCCACAGCACTCCATTAGCATGGAGCCCGGAAGCCTGGACAAACCCCATATGGATTAACCCCACAAGAGGGTTTTTTTTTTTTTTTGGTTAGCCCCACAAGAGTTTATACCTAAGAGAGAGTGAAGTTGAAACCTAGGAGAAAGCAATTACATAAGTCGCAGGTCTTGACCACCAAGCTAGCCAGCCCACCCGGTGGATTGTTACTAGATAATCCTGTTTCGATTAGACTTGAAAATGCTCCCGTGCGGCCTGCAAACGTTCGCAACGGACTTGTTGTATGCTTGTAATCTGCAATTTGTTATAGCCTTCATTGATGTGTTTGTGGAGAGTCAACTCCCTTTACTTAGTTTCCTTAATGAGGAAGATCTAGAATTATTATAGAACACCCTCACTGGTTCAGATGGCCCTGTTTTACATTAGAGGCTGTTAACCCGTTTGATTGAACAACTCCAATTGCTCTGTACTGGATTGAAAATTTACGAATTAATCGTAAGTTTCACGTCCAATCTTTTTCCAGAAACTTCAGTTCTGTTTTTCCTTTTCAAGTTTTCGTTTGGTGATGGAATTCCTGCGGGAATTGGAGCTAATTCTTACTTCTTTCCAGATACAATCTCTCGGAGCAGTGAAGGAGAGAATGTGAGCGTTCCAAATAGGGAGTCGTCGAGCCCTATTTACGAGGAACAAAGAGGACAACCTTGTCATCTCAGCTCATCGCTATATTATGGCGGTCAAGACGTCTATTCTCATCCTCAGAATACCCAAGCCTCTTCGTACCCACCGGTTAGTGCTTGTTATGATAAATCGGTACTTCATTACTTTATGCATGTTGAAAGAGCTTGGCACGCATGACACAATTACTACTATGCATCTAAAGCGATATCTGTTAAAAGCATTACTGTTATGCTGGCCTCGACGAGATTTGCATGGAAGCATCACACTTATTGAGGACCTTTAGAATTGGAAAGCAATTCACAAACACAAAATTTGTTAACGCTAATCAAATGTCTCAGAATCAGACTCATCAGGTCAATAAAGATGACGGAGAAGATGACTCAGGGAGTGCTTCAAGAGGAAATTGGTGGCAAGGTAGGATCTTATCTTACTTGCATTAAGTATCTTTCTATAAAAGTGGTATTAAGCTAAATTTTGCTAAGATTTTTGGGTTTTTTCTTATTCAAATTTTTTTCACGTTTTTTAGTTTTGCGCCAACTTTTGTGAATTATTGATTCGTCTCGTCAAGACGAACCGGAAAAGTAAAAAATTATAACTTTTACTGTAATATTTTTTGAAATATCTAAGATAAAACCCAGAAAGCCAGCTTCTGCAGGGTCGTGTCCTAGGTGCTAACATACTTTTTCCTCCAATATTTGCTTCTGCAGGGTCTTTATACTACTAAGAGCTCACCACTTATGGCATGGGAATTTCCTCTATACTCATTTAGGTATTTTGTGCATTTTAATATGTAATCATCCTTCTCTTTAGTTTGCCCGCGGAATTTGTTTGTATTTCGAATGATGTTATAGGAGGATTAATTGACTTATGATCACATCAGCTAGTCTCTTGTTCATAACTGTTAGAAACCAAAATCGGTACTAGGGTTGAGTCGCGGTCGTAGCGGCCGTGGACTGGTCCATTACCAGAAACGAAACCAATACGTAATGGGAAAAGACCGATGCGCGTGATTTTCAGTCTCACCAGTATGTCGGTGTGTAACAGTATCAAAGGGTAAAAGAAACTGTTACGTTTAGTCGCAAAAGTCATATTGTTGCCCCTTTACTAAATCTGTTAGTTGAAACTCAATTTTCTTCGGAACATTTGGCTCTTGGTTCTGATAAATTTGTCAACTTTTTGTTATTTGTTTGCAGGAAGTCATATACTTCTATAGGATAGCAGTTTCCCCTGCCTTCTGCATTGTGGAAGATGGATGGAAACTAATGCCAGTATGTTGCAGAAAGCTATTTGTTGCTTCCTGCACCAAAATTGAAGAACCAATATATCTACTCAGTAGCTATACCTAGTTGCTTTGTTTTTGCTTTTCTTTTTTCGTGTTAGTACTGTAAAAGATGTTGATTTTATGTGTGTTGCTTTGAAGAATGTCTGCTTTAGGGACTTCCTATTAACATCTTTCAGCCTCTTCTTTTACTTGTGGACGTGGAATCACCTTAATGTATCAGGTCAGCTTGTATGCATCTCGGAGTAATCCCTACAATCCCTTAGAAATCGGTATCATATCATATTCATCTTTGAATGGAAACAATTGGTATCATATCATATTCATCTTTGAATGGAAACATGTTTGAAATGGTTTTAATAGCGTTTTGACGTTCTCTCGATAACGGATTGTTTTCTGGGAAAACAAGTTTCTGGAACCGCTGTCGAAATCACCATGTTAACAGACATTTGCAAAATTAACTCTAGAAACAAGTACACCAAACATGGGCCTTCGTGAACATCAACCTTCATGTTTCACTTGTGTTTGGCTCTTAATCGATTTAGTAAGCTTAAATAAACTACCACTCAGCTTGTTTAGCTTACGAAGTTTTAAAATTCAAGCAACTCAAGATCTGCCCCCGTGATCAGCTCAATTAAAACTTGTTGAGATTGACTTGCTCATAAAACAAGCCGAACTTGAACATATTTCGGAAATCCATTAAAATTTCAAATTAAGCTTGCTTGTTTGTCAGTCCTGCTTCTACGCAATCAGCACAAAAGTCTTTCGTGATTCATAAGATGTTGTTCAATATCAACTGTTAAATGTCTTTCATGTATGTGATTAATGTGACCCAACAGGCAAAAACAATACTGTAATTATGTCCAACTCTTTCTTCCTATGCTGTCAAGTGTCAACTTCCCATTTCCGTACCTGAGAAATTTGAGGCTATTTTCTATCCAAAAACCACCACCAAATGTCCTGATAGAGGATATTGTGGTGTGAACCAGCATTGTCTCTCTGTGGTAGTTAAGTTCAGTTATTACAAGACCTCTGTTGAAAGGTAAAGATCAAAACATTGGAGCCACATTTTGGTGGATTGAAAACGATTTGAGGTTAGTACTATTTTGTTTGTGTCCAAATCACCTGTGGACACAGAGTTTGTGACTAGCAGAGGTCCAAAACACATGTACTATTATTATCTTGATGGCGAGAAGTATGTTTCAACAAGTATATGTTTCTACTTGTGGGTTGTGAGGTCCGAGGAAAAGACGAGATTGTGGGTATGAGCGCAAATGCTATTCAAGTTTATGTACGCAATACGCGACCCAAAAATGAGTGATGACTTCAAATTTCGGGGGTTCTTTTCACACACGATAGAGATTTTTAAGAAAAAAATTTCAGCCAAGAGGTTTGCAAGGCCAATTTCTCAGACTTTTATCAAAAATCACTTGAAAAAATAGTATAATATACGTAAATATTTTGAATTGGGCAGGGCGCCCGACACCTCCTTGTGTGCGCGACTGTGTCCAATAATTTAGTTCTTCCATTATTGCTTCATTAAGGATGTAGTCTTAGTTATATCGTGGGCTCTCACACAATTGATATAGTATTCCGTGATTTGTATTTTGTAATTCATGCATGATGTAATGATCTCTCTTATCAATTAAAAAAAATAAAAGTTTCCAGTTTGGATTGGAGATTTTGAGAATCAAATCAATTCTTGAACCTTGTAGAACTGGACCAATTGCAATTTTTATTAGATTGCGGTCCAGTTCTCATTGCATACCGTAGTTCGCTTTATAGAACTAAACAAATTAACAAATCATTGAATGGGGCGGTTTCGGAATCCCTAAAAAAATCCTCCAAAGTTTCCAATCGAATTTTGATGATTCGAGCTACTTAATGTAATCAGAACGTGATTTTAAGGGTACCCGCAAAAAATAAAAATAAAAAAAATGACCGGCATTTATGGCAGTAGATTATCTATCAATTGCATAAACAAATCAAACCAAAATATAAATTTGAACCAATTTCACCAAAACTATCACAAGTTACTAAAATCAATAACCGACATTTATGGCAGAGTCTGTTGTTAGATAGTGCCTCTATGAAATCATACTAATTTGAAATGGGTTCGCCGTTTTGACGAGTTCATCTCCGAAAAGCTGCAATGCTAAACGAGCCATCGAATTCAAGAAAATAAGTGGCACAGAGGTGAAACACGAAACAACTTAAACGATTTTCGCCGCGACTCTGTTCGTTCTACCTGTGCTCTGCTTATATCACGCTCAATTGACATCACTCTTGCAACCAATTCGTAGAGAGGGAAAAAAAAAAGGGGTATTAAAAACATAAAGCGCCGTTGCCGGGGATCGAACCCGGGTCACCCGCGTGACAGGCGGGAATACTTACCACTATACTACAACGACTTTGTTGCTGAACTCTGGTAGTATTTAGTACATATAAATTTTTTTTGAAAATTTCACAAAAACAAACTCAGTAATTTTACAGTAGAGATGCTTGCTACCTTATTTACCGCATAAGATGTAATTCTTTTGTGTTAAGTTTTTTTTTTTAATATATACTTATATTTGATATACTTAGTCCTGAAAAAATTAGAGAAGTGTTTTTGCTTGAATTGAAGAATAAACGAAACTAACTTTTTAGATTTTAGAGATGAAATTAATTACTAATCATACCTCATAGACATTTATTTACATGACGTATAGCGAAATAATCACAAACTTTAAAGATGCCGAGGTTCCTGTCGCCCCAACGTTAGATCTGCCTTTGCAAATAGTAACTACTCCTAAGTAAGATAGAGTTTCATTGAGTATAAGCTATACTACATCTCGTAAAATAGAGAGGAATAACTATAAACTTTTGTAACCTCTTCAATTTGTATATTTAAGATTTATAAAATAGTAGCTGGAGCTAGTGATTTGAATTTTAAACGAGTGTATAAGCCATGGAGAGCTTTTTTAAATTCTACACCAGTTCGAGAGTCGAGAATTAAATTTAATTAGGCTAGACAAAACGGATCCGGGAATAATGCAAAGTAGCTACTTGAAGAGTGCTATATTGCCCCCATCGCATTCGTCCAAAAGTGTTTTCATCGGTCCAGATTAAAAATGAATTTTTCCGGAGAAAAGTTAATTCTTCCCTGGGAAGAATTTGCTTTCAATCCAAATCACTGATTGACGAAATGGACGGTCCGAATGAACCCTGTAGGGCACTCTACGGGAAGCTGCTTTGCAGCATCCCCGGATCCCGATGAAACTTGTCAAAACTTGACCAAACTCCGATCATACAGGAAAATAAAAAAAGCTCGGAATGCACGTATGGAGAATGGTGTTTGGCTTCTAGTAGTTAAGCTCCATCGACTTTTATCTCTACTGTTTAGAATCTTCTAATAAACTTTACCGTTTGATCCAAAAAAAAATGACAGAGACCCTTTAAATTGAGAAGGCCACTTTTGGTATTTGGGATGCTAAAATTTGTTTCAACCTCTCTTTTTCTACTTTCTGTTAGCCATCCAATTTCAATCATGCCTTTTGTTTGATGTTCAAAAATAATAATAATAATAATAAAATCATGCCTTTTGGTTACCAAAAAAATAATAAATCGTGCCTTTTGTTTACCAAATTTTGTTTTCTTCCTTTTTTCACTTTCAATATTTTGAATGATAGAAACAGTCTGATTGTTTTTTGGTAAACAGAACAGTCTGATTTTACTTTAGTGGCTTCCGAGTAACATCAAACATATGTTGAATACGACGATCTGATCTATACGATACACTAAGCAAATGTAATTTTCAAAAACAAAATCAAGCTCTCTCCTTAATTCTCTCTCCTATGCAAAAAATTAATTTTCTTCTTTTTCTTTCCCTACACTTTGCAAAATACCAAAAGTTAAATATAAAAAGTTACAAAAAAATGCTTTCAAAGTTCCTCTTATACTCAAACATTCTCATAAAAAATATTTAGATTTAATCTTAAATCATAAGTCAACGAGGGGTAAAAATAATATAACAAGAATTTATCCGTAGCTACATTAATCATAATAGGATTTTTTTTTTTTCTTGTCTCTCCCTAAAATTTGTAAGGACATGGCTTCTATGGAGTCAACTGGAAAGAAGTCAGTTCACTTCAATCACGACCGTTCATCTCAACAATTAATTATTCAAATCTAATGAAGTATCCTACAATATTTTATCAGTAGGATACTTTCAGCAAATCTAGTCCATTAAAATGCTTTTGGACGGCTACGATCACATGAAGTGCTCTCTGCAAACCAAAAGTGGACTACATACAAGTTGTTTCCAATTTCTAAATAGTAAATGAATGCTTTAGGTATCACAAGATATAAATAGTTCTAGGTGAAATTTACGCATGAAACAGAACATCGAGGTGCAAAGAGAAGATAATGTGGTTGTTTACATTATTGAAATAATTATATATTGCAGGCATGTCAACATCAGGGCATTTGGTCTAGTGGTATGATTCTCGCTTAGGGTGCGAGAGGTCCCGAGTTCAATTCTCGGAATGCCCCATCTTTATAACCTTATCTTTTAGCATTTCTTTACTTTGTAATTTTGTACAACTCACACAGACCCTTTTTTGCCTTTCAAAATAGAGGAAAGTTCAACTCATGCAGATTTTGATCTACTGATCTATATTAGTATATCATTTGAAACACTTGGAATATCATATTTCAAGTGTTCTAAAAGTCCCCGTCTAGGCTCTACGCTGTGGTCTAATGCCTAGATCAATCGACTAGTTCCTGCCTAGGCTTCAGGTGCTCTTTTTTCCGCCCGGCTAGCGCATGTCAGTTTTTGGAATATTGCGATCTTTCACTTTTTTTCTTGCCCCGAGTCAGTTCACTCCGGTGAATTCTCAATAGTCAAAGCAGGGAATGTCAAATAATGGATGACCGCACTCACAAGTCATTAGCATATAGCACGTCTCGATACAACATGAATCAAACAATCAATCTGATGGACTATGTTTACATCTGTGGAAACAAATACATGAACTGGCTCAAGAACCCAAATGTCATAAAACTGGTTCAAAGCACATGTAGTAATATATCACTCTTCCCATACTGAATCCTGTATCCGCATCTGTGGACTGATGCCGTCGCTAGAACACTGGGAGGATCCTATTCCAGTTTGAGATGTTGAAGCCTCGCGAACTATACTTGAAGATGAATCTGATCTTTCAAGGTTGCTGATGCTGTTTTTACCTCTTGTATCAATGCTAAAACTTGAAGATCTTTCAACTTTGCCATTGCAGTCTTTCCCTCTTGTATCAATGCTAAGATAATCTGTCAGAATCTTCTTCACTCCAAACCCACGTGGCAGAAGCCTGTTGCTATCGGGATATGGTAATGTTTCTCCCCCTTTCTCAGTGCTAATGAGTCGTGCAGGTGAAAAGCTAGGTGTGGTAAAAGCTGTTTTGTATGGAGTGCTCGAGATGGGCACAGAATAAGGAATTCCAACACCCTTGAGAGCAATCACACCGACCTTAGAAATCGACATGACTTGATCGGAATGCTTTGTCAAGTCATCCACATAAACAAGATCATCCATACGTGCCACAATGTTGAAAGCCAGGCTCTCAAGAACTCGAGAGTAGCTCTCTATGATGGATTTGCCAACATCCTGAAGAAAAGGGTATCATGTAAGTGTTATTGAAGACTAAGTAGCACAGAAACTGACACACGACAAGCACATACATAACACAGACACTATTATTTTCAAAAATTAAGGACACCATAAGCTGAGAACATGTTATACAGGCATATATGTTGTATGTTTTGAAAACCATATTTCAAGAAATCATATCAAGAGATATTAAAATGAGTACCGTAACACCAACTTCAATTTTTTAACAGAAAAAAAAAATTTCCTCATCGTTTAGCAGAAGCGCACTATTTTAAACTAATGATTTTGAATAACGAGGGGTCAATAGGACAAAGCGAGTATCCAATGAGTGTCGTGTTCTGTCATACACCACCTTCTCAGAAATGTACAAGCTCCTTAAGTTAAAGATGCAACTAAAAGGCATGCAGAAAGAGAAAATGGGTGAAATCAAACCTTGTTGCATTGGATCTTGCTCATATCTAATGTGGTCTGAGTCAAACCAGGGAACCGCTGTCTCAAGCAAAGCAAGAGGCTCTCAGCTCTATCAGCAAGCAATTCTCTCTTGTCCACGTCTATAACCAGCTCCTTGACCAATGCCCATGACGATTTTGAATTGGATCGGCTGGTAATATTTGGGGGTTTAGGATTGGCTCTTCGGCGCCATATGTAAATTGAGGCCTCCACTCGGTTGGCAATCTCTAGTGCTTGATGTTCAGACGACAAATCAATGCAGTCGAGTAGACATTCAGGAGAAAATTGTTCTGATGACATGTATCGGTAGATCAGATCACCCAGGCTCGCTCTTCCATTCTGGAACCAGATACAAGCACAATAAGTAAACAACAAGGCTCCATTTGGATGAATGGATTTTGAATGAACGGGTTCGATGTTGAGTTGTGGAACTTTAGGAAGGTTGAATACCGAAGGTAGATTCATGATTCTAGAGTATTGAATTGAGAAGACTGAAGATCTAAGTCTTGCACAAGTAGAATCTCTTATGGAGATTTGTAATCCCTCTATATAAAGCTCTCAAATCTGTTCTTGGAATGTAGACCTAAAATGTAAAACTGAACTAAAGTTTCTAGATGTATTACTCATGCCAAATTCATTCATTTCAAATCCCTAAACCCAAAGTTTGCAACTTTGCGTATAAAATAATCTTTCATGGACAGACATAATGTTATGTACCTTTGGAAGACCCTCAAAGTACGACTCAGGGACTTCCATATCAGCTAAAGTAACACTGTTTATCGCCATGGCAGCTTTTAGAATTTGATTTGTGCAATCACGTCTGTGCTGCAACTGCTTCCTCGAATTTTCACTGAGGCCACCAGGAGGAACCCTAGGCACTGGTAGCCACCATTTCTCTTCTTGGCGAGGAAGGGGCCTCCGGAAAGAGGATGATCCATCAGCCTCTGAGGCTTGGATTCCTTGATCAACATACCAGAACTCTGTCTCGGTAAAACTGTCTAATATTTCCTGCTCGAAAAGGAAACTGCATTACTAATGATCTCATAAGACGAGGGAACAAGTTACTAAAACGGGAGACTGGAATAAGAAACAACTGCAGGTGGAATCTTACAAGAAGCATGTTATCTAATTTGCGAAGAGCAGGAAGGTTGATGTACAGATCTGATCGGGGTCGAGAAGTCATGATCTGAATCACAAGGAAAAAGTAAAGGATGAAGACCAGGTTGACATTTCAGCCAAATAGTTCATTGGTAATTTTCATACTAGTTTTGCCTGCATAGAGCTATACTCATTCCCATGAGTTATTTGGATTAACTGTGAAAGGATAGGGAAAGTATCCAAATTTTATACTTCCTCAAGCATTTAAAACTAACGAAAATTCTTCTTCCCAATCTTTCAAATCTAAAAGTTCAAATATGAAAAGCAGGCATTTGTCATAGAATAGGGTTTCCGTTAGGTTTTGCTACTCTTCCCAAAACAGCAATAGTGTTATGCTTTTCGAACTCAATTTTTTGTGATCCATGATGAGTTAAATTTACCTCAAGCTTACTTCCATCAGGAAACGTCTGGCAGGACGGTATAAACTCAACAATGTGATCACTAACACAAAGAAGCCACTCCATTTCTCTTCTCCACATCAATTTCTTTTCATCAGGAAGAGGTTCTAATCTCCAAAGTTGCCCAAACATTGTAGCTAAAAAAATGGGCATAGGAATATCAACGACAGTCAAAAGACAACGGAGCATTTGCATAAAACCAAATTCCCATCAAACCAAAACAAACAAAAGATTTGCTTGACAAGCAGATAGCATACCGCAGAGATTAGTAATTGCATTTGAAATAGCCAATGCGGTACAAACCCCATTTCCACAACCAGACATGTCTTCTCCCAAAATCAATTTTGAGAACCTTTCCTTCATCATCTCAATCTCTATCAACAACCCATTAAATAAAATACCAAATTCAGCAATATAAAAAGACTAAAATACCAAATAAATGAATAAACATGCAAGAATATAAGCATCTGCTTATATATTGAAATGGAAATGACACAATAAATACCTGATAATGTTGACCCTTGTTTCACCAGTTTTCTTTCATCCAAATGGGGTTTCTCACCACCTTGAGAAACGTCAGAACTGGAACAATGTGGCAAATCAGGCTTCGGCACAGGCCAACTCAATGAAGGGGGTGAAGATGAGTCCTCAGAGCTACTGTGACTGTGTTCTTCATTAATAGTAGCCTCAGATACAAGAAAATCAGAGCTTGAACTACTCTCTCTACACTCCTCTTCAATCACACCAACAAAACCCTCACCTTTTTCCTCTTGCAAGACTATTTTTTCCTTAACTATACCCTCCATTTCAGCTTGAAGAAAACAAGGGGAAGCACAATAGACTGAGTTGTTCACCACCATACCATTGAAATGGAGCCTTCTAAAACAAAACCCATTTGAGGCTTTAGCTCCACAGCACAGTTTTCTAAGTGATTTGGAGACCCAGAAAGTAAATGCCCAAAATGGGTTATGGGTTTTTGAGCTTTCGAGCTTCAACAATGGAAGGCAAAGCTTAAGACTTTGCTGATGGTTTTGTTGGATGGGCCCTATTTCTTCCGGCAAAGGGTGGGCTCTATCCATAGGGTTTCAACCATGTCTGATTGAGAAGGGTGGAGGTGAGAAATACTCCAACAAAGCAACATTTGGGGATTGTGGGGGAGGAGATGTATCATGTTTGTATCTATAAGGTTATGATTACAGAAGGCTGCTCACACACTGAAATGCATGATGTAATTTATGAGAGAGAGAGAGAGAGAGAGAGACTACTCAAACATACCAACAAACAGCCTACTCAAGCATGCCAACAAACTGTGCTAGTGACGCTATCTGTGCTTTCCTTTGCTTAAATCAGGGGAGCCTTTCCTCCAAAAATAAATAAAAAATTAAAATCAGCTTCTGTGTGAGTCTGTCTCTCTCTGGCTTTGCTATATTTTGTTTTTTTTTTTGGGAGCCCAATACCATGTTATTTTTGTTCTTTATTCTCAAAATTTATCGGGAACATTAATTATATTAAAAAAAAACCCGATGACACTTGGATAACAATCTACACATGCTTAACAATAAATTTGCCATCAAATCCAGTGTGTCAACCTATTTGTTTAAGATAAATAAATTTTGAAATTACTTTAATTGATACTCAATCGACATACTTTACGTTGAATATAAATTCTTGATAATTTTCAAAAATCTAAATTATCAACATAAACCCGAAATGAACTCAAAAACAAGTTCAAGCTGACGGTCCAATCCCTTACAAAAATTAGAAAAGTTTGTTGTAATTTAAAAAAAAAAAAAAAAGGTAGTTTAACTTTGCTTTGCATACTCTTAACATGATCTTGGGGGTTGTTTAAAGGGAAAATAACGGCCAAGAACATGTTTCGATAATTAATACTCGTCGCATTAATGCTGAAAATGTCTTTGACGAGTATTAATTATCGAAACACATCTTAGGCCGTCATTTTTCATTTGTTTAAATGGGGTATCTTGTTGTCCCTTAGGAATAACAACATGGGTGTTGTCCTCATCTGGGCCTAGCATGGACGACTCAAATTTCAACCGTGTATGGACGAGTCAAATTTCATCTTAATCGAACATATCTTAGCCATCTAATCAAGGTAAAATCTTAATCGTTCATTGTTGAATATGGACGGTCCAAATGAGACCTAACACCTGTACTTCAGCAGGGTCCCATTATACCTGAAGTTCGTTAGTACGGTCATGAGATTCTTGTGACTTGTGAGGGGAGGAGCTCTCGATCATGTGATCATTTCCTCGCATTCTTTGCAACTTTTCTATCAAAAACATTTGGTCGAGTGGTAAATACCTAAACTACCCTTCTACATAATTACTCCGTGTAATCATAAATTACACTTTTCTTTTGCTCAATCATTAAATTACACTTGATTGTTGATCAACAAAATAAATTATTGATTGTTGATCAACAAAATAAATTACACTTGATAATCCTTTAATGGCATGCGTTTAAGGATCCAAAGATCTTACATCTAGAGACTTTATCTAATTTTTGACCATAAATTTTAATAGAAATTATCAATAAATATTTGTGCCAATGACAAATTTTTCCAAGGACCCTTTAATGACCATAGATTTATTTATTAAAAAAAATTATGATCATGGTTTTTTTTTAATAAATAAAGTGTTCGAGCCAATTTATGCGCACAATGAACAATTTTATGAGTCCAATCCAACCATCTACTTGCAGAGAGCCCAATATAAGCCCACTCATAGAACTTGTTGTTACAAAAAGTTGCCAGTAACAAGAAGTCTAGAACCACAAATCAACACACAGATACTTACAAAAATGTGTGAGACCACACTACACCAGTGTGTGTGAGCCCCGCACATTTTATGTGTGTTTGTGTATTTAGTTTGTGATTCAAGACTTTTTGCCTGAGTGTGTGTGAAGCCCACGCACATTTGTTAGAAGGAGGAGCAAATGGAGCATAAAATAATCCCTTGCATTCATCTTGATGAATTAAAAAATACACGTAAACTGATTCGAACACCCTAAGGTGTATGAAAAAAAAAATACTAACACCAATTATATAAATCAAAGCATTAGGACCTGAACCTCGAAAATGGAGCAACTCATTTTCAAGCAGGGAGGCTAAATAAAATAATTTAAGCATGAAATTGAGAAAGTGACCTTAATAAGTTGGGGCCTAGAAAGAGTGTTGCGGTTGAATTTCATCATAATCGCATCCCATTCTTTCCTTGTAAGGCTTTTATATACGGACGCGGGGGGGCTGCTGCCCCAAGGGGGCAGCAGCGTGCTGCTGTCCCGGGCTTCCGGGCCCGCTCCGATCTCGCTCCGATAATCTGAAACGTTCACTTTGTAGAGCTCATCGAGTAGAATAACTATGCAAAAAATCAGCTTAATTGGATATCATTAAGTGCCTGATCGGAGCCCATATAACTCTCGGTCCATGGATTACAATGGATTTGATTCAGTGTTTCGGATTCATTCTTTTTAAGATAAAAAGATTCCGATCAGGCACTTAATGATATCCAATTAAGCTGATTTTTTGCATAGTTATTCTACTCGACGAGCTCTACAAAGTGAACGTTTCAGATCATCGGAGCAAGACCGGAGCGGGTCCGGAAGCCCGGGACAGCAGCACGCTGCTGTCCCCTTGGGGCAGCAGCCCCCCGCCTCCCTTTATATACTTCTACTTATTAATTCCGCCTTGATCATGGTGCCTGCCGGTTGTTCCACCTGAAAACCTTAAAACTGTACAAAGATAGGCTCCTCCCAACGGCTAGTGTATTGTTTGGTTGATGTTGATAGGTTATTTGAAAGTGAAACTTTTTCGTATTCCAGCCCTTTGTGTGATGACTCATAAGTTTTGCGCCATCTTTGAACTTCCGACTGAGGGACTGTGCTGCACAGCGTGCTATGCTGGGCAATTACCGCCGCTCCGGTCTCGGCCCCGATGATCGGAAACGTTCACTTTGTAGAGCTCATTGAGTAGAACAAATATATCAAAAATCAGCTCAATCGGATATCATTAAGTGCCTCATCCGAACATTATTATCTTGAAATGAATGGATCCGAAACACTATATTAAAATCCATTGTTTTTGGTACACTTAATAATTTCAAGAAAATAATGTTTTGATGAGGTACTTAATGATATCCGATTGAGCTGATTTTTTATATATTTGTTCTACTCAACGAGCTCTACAAAGTGAACATTTCCGATCATCGAACCGAGACAAGAGTGGAGGCGATTCGCCCTGCACAGCAAGCTGCGCAGCACAATCCCTCCGTCCGACTTTTTGACCCACAAAATTTGTACATTGGATCATAGAAATTAATTCATATATTGTATCACAAAAGTTCGTATAAGTAACCACAGAAGTCAATATGAATTTAACAACAAAATATCTTATACGAGCCACAAAATAAAAAGAGTCGATCACTACGTTTGTATAATAAACTACCACACATTTCGTATAGGGCCACAAAAATTAGTAAGGGCTTATGACACCCAAAAAAAGAGGGTGTGTAGATTCCCCCCCCCCGCGTTTAGCACTTCAGAATAGAGACGTGCTATACGTACCGACCGGCTAGTAGGGATTTCGTACCGACCGGCCACGCCGGGCCGTCTCCGGCCACCGGACGGCCGATCCGAGCCATCCAAAAATTTAAAAAAATAAAACCGAGTGGGCCTACGCAAGAATCAATGGCATCCAAGGTGTGTAGAGTACTTGATCCGAGCACCCCTTTTTCGTGTATATACACGTATATACAAATATACACGAAAAAGGGGTGCTCGGATCAAGTACCCTACACACCTCGGATGCCATTGATTCTTGCATAGGCCCATTCGGTTTTATTTTTTAAAATTTTTGGACGGCTCAGATCGGGTGTCCGGTGGCCGGAGGCGGCCGTCCAGTGGCCATCGGTGTATTTTCCCTATGGTACCGTCGCTACCAATAGGATTTCTGCTTCAAAATATGAGATATTTCCCTTTTTGATAAATTATCAAAACATAAAAAAGATATGTAAAACATGCCTTTGGTCAAAGTGACTACACTAATTTTTTTTTTTTTCAAACGGAAATTTAAAGGGACTACACTAATACCATCCAGAGGATCAAGTTCATAAATGGGTTCTAACGGATCTCATTTTTGTGTCTGTGACTGTCGGGGGGGGGGGGGTGTGGTTTGTAAGGGTACGTAGAAGTTTTCCCGTTTTCTTTTTGTTTTGTGTTTTTCTTTCTAATCAACGTCGTTTTAGATTCTGAACAACCACCATTAGATCCTTTCACTAATGTGTTGTCATCTTCATGCGAAAAATCTCACAAGATCATCACAGGAAAATCGTTATAGAGGATTCGGATCCTCATAATTGGATCAAGTTCACAAATTAGGTTTTGGAGCACTTTCAATGGAAAATTCAAGTACATAGTTAGAACTCCGGTGTGCTGTTTGACCTACGTGAGCACTTTCTTGCGATTTTGTGGTGATTTATGTAGTGCCAGTTCACGTTGTCTTAAAAAAAAATAAAAAAAAAGGTTGAGCCCATCAAACCGTAATTATATGGCTCGGATGATGTGGCAAGTTTAACAGTTGCCAAATTGGATGTCGAATTTGGCACGAAGAAGACGCCGTCGGCGAGAGGTACTTGGGAATCCAAATCTTCAGGTTTTATTTCAAGTGCATCAAGTGCTCTGCAGAGTTAATGACAAAGACAGACCCGCAAAATTCAGACTATGTCATCGAGGCAGGAGCAACGTGGAATTTCGAACCGTGGTGCACAGAGGATGAGGAAGCAGATAGTGAAAAACTTGAAAGAGAAAAGGAAGAAATAGGAGATGCAATGAAATCCTTGGAGAACAGAACTTGGGTCTCGAAAAGAGAGATGAACATCCTTGCTGCCCTGGATGAAGTGAAGTCCATGAAGTCAAGACAAGCAACTGTCAGTGTAGATGCAATGCTGGAGGCTTTGCAGCGCTCGGCTGAGGATAAGGAAAAGAAGTTGGAAGAAGAGGATGAAGCTCTCATGAAATCGTTATTTGGAGGACCGAGGAGAGAGGTTATTCAGAGAATCGCCAATGAGGTTTTCGATGAAGATGACGATGAGGAAACATCAAGCAATAGATCGAAAAAGAGAAGGGTCTCTGAAGAACCTGCTTGTAACCCCACGGATTGTCTGGCAAAAACTAGCAACGGCTCCAAGAATGAAGAAAAGCAAGGGGCTTCCTCCGCGCCAAAACTCATTTTCAAGTCTTCGTTAGTCAGAGTTTCTGTTTCTGTTGTTAGGAAACCTCTTCGGCCTCCAACAGTGCTAAAGGGCCAGCAAATCAGGCTAGCAAACCGGCAGAAGAGTGCAAAACAAATGCTGCATGCACTGGGCTACTGTCACTTTGCCAAAACTATGAAAGTGACGAAGATGATTAGATTGCAGTTGGTTGACTCTTTTTTTTTTATATAGGCAAAATTAATTTCATTCATCCCGAAAGATACAAAATGAAATCAGTAGACTTTACATGAAGCTAGCTTTCTTCTTTCTCCGGTTTGCTGTACTATCAAGCTGAGTTAGTCACTACAACACGAAAGGGCTGTAGCGAGGATTCAATTTCCTCGCCAAAGCACCTAATTTCCTCGCAAAATGTATTAGCGAGGAAAAATTTCCTCGCTAGTTTTCCTCGCCAAAACCTTGTCGCAAAAGGTATTTGCGAGGAAAAAAAAATTTCCTCGCCAATTTTGACAAATTAGCGAGGAATTTTTTCCCTCGCTAATGTTTTTCCTTGCAAATACCATTCGTGAATTCTGTCATTTTGCTCCAAAAGGCGAGGAACTTTTTCCTCGCTAATTGTTGTTTTGGCGACAAATTTGTTTTCCTCGCTAAAAAAATTGACATCCCAAAAGAAATCAATTTCTCCTCATTCACCTGCCGCCCCCATCATTCGAACCTTGTACCTCTCGGGTCCGAAACTCTAAGTTGCACTCCACCGACCAACTGCATCGCATTAGCTTTCTGCTAAAATTAGTGAACTTTTGGGTATATATCATTGTTTTATCATGTCTTTTACTTCTCCCAACCACTTTCTTCAATATTAATTATGGTCTTTCGACGTTTTGTACTCTTATAGTATCTGAACTTTATTTAAACAAATTTAAGTTTTTGCTAGCACAATAATTTTTTTTTGATTTTTTTAATTCGTTAATTTTAATCTACACTATCCTATAGGAAACTTGGGGAGGGGGATGAGGCTTACAGAGATCGAACTCTGCCCCATGTACATTGGAATATATAAGGGAGGACAATTGCATAACACTCCACTTGCATAAGTTTTTGGTTGAAACATGTTATATTGGTATATGGCAGCAACTTTTGAAAGATTAATAATATGTGTTATTATTCTAATTTTTTGATGGAATTATCCTACCTTTTATGGAATGAGATTTTTGTTGTCATAAGCTCGAGATATGTTTAATATCACATTATGAATGACAAGAGGCATCACGTATTGTACGTCGTTGTTTAAAATTGAGTTTGACCTTCTTTTCTTTTTTCTTTTTTTTTTGCCAAATACAAAGAGTATTATAGATTTGCAGTAATTTTTAAAGTTTTTTTTATCATCTCTATAATAATATGAAAAAATTGTAAATATTCAGATAAGATTATCTTAAAAGCACTAAAGACAATACGTTTTTTAAAAAATTTATTTTTAACAAATTTATTTTTTTAAATTTTCAATCCATATGTCACTCACACACACAATATGTATATGTATATATAAAATTATGTATGATACTTACAAAATTGCATTTGAAATTAATGTTTAACATATTTATCTGGTTATTAAGGAATGCCATTAGAATCACTTAAGTTAGATTGAATACAAATCAACTAGCGTTCGGTTTACAAAAAAAATTCTTTACAGCATGAATGCACAATAGATATGAAATAGTGTATTCTTTGTGAAATGGTTTATTCCTAGATAGCAGTAATGTAGATGTTTTGAAAATAGATTTGTGTTGATCTAACTTGGAGATATTTTCAATACAAAATCACTTCAATATGTTTTTAACTTTATTTTTTTTGTTGAGTTTTTATTACTATGGGATAAATTATCGATACCTACACTTTAAGATACTCAACTACTATGGGATAACATTTTTTTAGCATGTCTTTTGAAAAAAAGTTATTCAAACAATAAATATTATGACAATTTGAATAACAAACATTGTTAACAATTAATTTAAATTGAAAAAAAAGGAATGCATAGAATTAGTGAAAAACATATCTTTCATTGCTAATAAGAATAAGAAAAGTTACAAAACAAATTTTTCTGGTTTATCATTCTTTTATTTCAATAAATTTGATAATGGTATTGAACTATGTAGTTGATTATGTCTTTATCATCGTGATAATACAAATACATATGAACATACTCCCTCCGTCCCAAATTGTTTGTCCGGTCCACAAAATGATAACTTAAAAATAATGCAAATTTTTAAAGAAAAAATTCAAACTTTTTTCACAAATTAATAGAACTCATTGATATCTAGTAAGTTGTTAAAAAACTTTTGAATTTTTTTTGCAAAAATCATATTATTTTTAAGACTCTGTTTTGCGGACCAGACAAATATTTTGGGACAGAGGGAGTAATTAATAATGACATATATATCAAAAATTAATGAGTCTTAAAAAATGTGGCAAAATATTTACTTGTCAAATGTAACCTTTTGGCGAGGAAAATAGATTTTCTCACCAAATGTACCCCTTTGGCGAGGAAATTTGTTTTTCCTCGCTAGAAAATACCTTTTGGCGAGGAAATTTATTTTTCCTCGCTAGAAAAGGTCTTTTGGCGAGGAAACAGATTTCCTCGCTAGAAAAGGCGACGAAATTCAATTTCCTCGCAGATAATGTACTTTTAGCGACGAAATACATTTTCCTTGCCATATTTCCTCGCTAAAGCCCTTTCGTGTTGTAGTGAGTAGACCTATTTGAGCTTGAAGATTTCTCTTGACTTGGCTTGGCTACTCCTCGATTCTCTTAGTTTGGTTTGACTTGGCTGTTCCTGATTTTTCTTGATTTTTTCAAACTCAAGTTGGTAGATCTATTTAAGTTTGACGGTGATTGACATGATATTAGAAAATATTATTTTATCATATTTTCTAGGTTTCAATATTATGTTTCCTATTTAGGCTAGATTAATATTTATGTTTCCTTGTTCTACAAGCTTCATTTATTAGTCTAGGTTTCTTAGTTACCCAGTTGTGTAGCCTATATAAAGGCGTGCTAAGACAATCAATGATACATCAATGAAAGCAAGGTTCTCATTAAAAAAAATTGATTCTTTTTTTAATATGGTATCAGAATTAAGTCTTGGGTAATCTCACCTCACGTGGTCGAGTCTCCGGCGCTTGAGCAAATCTTCTAGTCTCCTCAATTAGTACCTCCACGTGCATCCAGACTCCACGTGAGGGGAGTGTTAGATTTTATATCACATCGCTTATCTAAGCCACTTAAACTTGATTAATAAAATCTAGAGGTTACTCCTCTTATTACCAATTGATTTTAGGTTAGAACTGAAAATTTTAACAACTAGCATTTGATATGCTTTCGGAAGACATATTTTTAACCTAAATATGTTTAGAAACCATATCATTCTATATCCAATGGGCAAAATTTTGAACGTGAACTAAAAGGTAATGGTCCAACTTATCAGGATGATTCCAAAAAGAACATTCAAATAGTAAGCAGCAAAGGAGCGTCCGAGACCAGAAAGAATCCAAATCCTTTTTGAGTTTGGAAAATTCTAAAATCAGCCCAATGGGTTAACGATAGTAGGTGTGTGAATGCGTATTAAAGAATATAAAAAGTGCACAGAAATACATGTTTTTCTTGTCTTTTAGTGTGTTTATCGTCAGCCCAGTGAGCTGACAATAGTAAGACCATTTAAGTTTTTATTATTAATTTGTTAGTGGCTTAGTGCCTATGATGACCCGAATTTGAGGGACGCCGACCAAGTACAGTTTACATATGAATGCGAAATTTTAGGAGTTGACCTAATTGAACAACAATTAATGATCAATCAATCGAGAGTGTGCCAAACGGCTTGTAGCACAATGGTATTTCCTGCTCATTTCTTGCATGTGAGAGGTTAGGGGTCGAGTCCCATCGTGGGCATTTGGAGTTTAAGGCAATGAATAGCCTTTGAACCTCCTGTTGACTAACCTGCTAACTCCCCTAATCCCCGCTAATGTATAGCAGCTTTGGTTATATATAAAATAAAAAATAAATAAATAAACGAGAGTGCATAATACTAAAAATTTGGAAAATAGTAGAGAAAATTGTGTGCCTTGGTGGCTGAGGTCACCCATTGTAGATCGTTTCTTGAGATCAATCTGTATCTTTGACCATCATGGGGTCTGAAGTGCGGCATTCAACAAAATCAATCAATTTCTTGGAGTTCTTCTTTTTCTATAACGGAAGGTAGAACTGGTTTTTTTTCCTTTTATCTTTTATAACTAAGGTGTCTCAATTACGAATGGACAGGCATATGCCAACCGGACCCGAGAATGTTGTTGAGCAATTATCTGCCGAGCGGATGCAGAACGGTCGATCCTGTCGTTCATCTCAGCATGAACGACTCGGATCGAATCTGAACGCATACAAATTTAAACCATCCATTACGTACTTGGTTAAAATTCGAGCAATCAATTGTCGAAATGAACAGCCATTTTGCACTGCTCTACAGGGAGATGCTGCCAAGCATCTCTCATTCCAGGCCAGCCTAAATTACTCGAGGGTGTATATTATCATGCTATCATGAGTTGCCTATATATATCTTTAGTTGTCTCGAATTCAACCCGAATCACATACATGATGAGCATCTTCTAGTGCGATAAGATCTTTCATAAAATATCAGGGCTTAAGCTTTTCTTATATGAGATATATGAGAAAAATTGGAGTAATCCGTAAATAAAGTTTACGGCATTCAATCGTGCGTATCCAAAAGTGTTTTGAACGGATGGGTTTTTAAAAAAACTATTCGCGAAAATAGTTTAACTATTCTAGCGAAAAGTTTTTTTAAAATCTGGACCATTAATTGCTGAAACGGACGGCTGAAATTTCGTGGAGCTATGAATAAGTTTCTCTCTCATGAGATATATGGCCATGATCAGCTCATGCTATTCTCTTTTTTCAATACATGGATTTTACTATTGATCTTCTTGGGAATTCTCTGTTTTTTATGTTCTCAATTTCCGGTTCTGCCATAACACATCACACAAAATACATAACTGGACTGAGATAAATTATTCATAAACTAGAAACAGGATGCTTTGAACATCCATATTTAAAGAATGGGGCCATCCAATGAACATGAAATCTTGTTCGTTTTAGGATTTGGATTTTGGACTCTATCTGTGCACACGATTCCCAATAAATTTTATCCCTCTTTACTCATGATTCCAAAATCTAAATCCAAAATCCCAAAATGAACAAGCAAGCAAGTCCCTACATAAGAAGTCAACAAATCCACACATCAAAGTAGCAGCAAAAATACACCCTTCTTTTGAGAGAATAGAAATTCAGAAGTGTTTGAAAGAATGGCAGAAGAAGTGAAGTTGCTTGGCTTAAGGAGAAGCCCATATAGTCGCAGAGTTGAGATTGCCCTAAAACTGAAGGGAATCCCATATGAAATGATACCATAAGATCTAGCTAAAAGCATCTCCCTCAGCCACACCATTTTTCTAGCCATTTTGGTGACGAAAAGCTCGTTACCTAGCCATTAAATTTGTGGGTTTCCCAACAGTCTCCTCCACACTCTAGCCATTTAAAAATAATAGCCATTTAAAAATAATAATAATAAATCACTTTGGTGGGTCCCTCCACTAACCTCAAATAAAAATAACTCAATTTTCCTCTCTCACCACCCCTACATTCACCGTCATTTTGGAAAAATAACGGCTCATAACGTATTTTAATAATTAATATCCGTCAAGAACCAGCTGAGAACATTTGTTAATACTGAAAATGTCTTTAACGGGTATTAATTATCAAAACACGTCCTTAGCCGTCATTTTCCTCGCCATTTTTACTCTCTCTCACACACACACTCAAACCCTCCAAGGCCTCTCTCTCACACACACACACGCATCTCTTCTCTCCAATTTCCAGATTTCCCCCCTCTATACACCGGCCCACAATCGGAGAACCCACTACCGGAAAACCCACAACTGCAAAACCCACTAATCCAGCTTCCGACGACGAGGATACAGCGGGGCAGAGAGAGAGAGAGAACTGACACAAGCGAGCCTCCAAAATCTCGCTAGAACCAGCGAGGGACAAGAGCTCAGGTTAAACTGGCGACGCCCAAAGAAAGGCTGCTGGGTGTGATTTTTAATCCCCGCAAGGGCTACCATTCAAGGAGAGACAGATTACTTCCTTTCTTTCTTAAGTCTCCGCCCTAGGTAAGATCTCCTTGTTGGCCCTACAGGGCACTTTCTATGAGAGAGGGATGAATTCCTTTATCCATCCCCTCCTGCGGTCCGATTTGAATCCCCGGAAGGGGATGACTCAGCAGCAGCCGTTGGAGACTTTGATAACATAATAAGGCTAACAAATTAGCATCTGAAATGAAAGATCATAGAGGCACTGGAGGATTTGAGAGGATTTTCACCAGGGTCTTAATCAGAAAGCGAAAGAAAAGACGAGCGAACGCGGCTAAAGTAAAGGGACTTGGTCTTGGCTAGACCAACTGGGAAAAGGCTACCGCTCTCATCAATCAAATTTGTAAGGGCTTCAATGAATGATTTCCCCCCTACTTCTCACCATCTTGCCGGAAATTATGTTTTGGCGTGTCTCCTGGAGATGCTCTAACAAGAGCCCTTTACTTGTTGAGAGCAACCCTATTCGGAAGAAGGTCCCCGTGCTTCTGCACAACGGGAAGCCGGGTTGCGAGTCGGTTGTCATTCTTGAGTATATAGAGGAGACATAGAAAGGGATTCCCTTGTTGCCTGCAGACCCTTATGAGAGAGCCACGGCTCGTTTTTTGGCGAGATTTATCGATGAGAAGGTATATGTATTCAGAATTTTGATACATAATTTCATTGCGATAATATTGTGACAATAGTATTTGAAATTATGAGCTTGCCCCGCCTAGCATACATAAGGAAAAATGCATAAAATTTTAGTAGATTGAAAGTTATAGTGTGATGCAGGTCATACCCAAAATATGAATCCAAATCAAACTTCAAATAGGCAATACTTAGTGATGAGAGAAACTTATTCAATACGTGCAACTTCAGTTGTCCGTTTCGGCGATCAATGGTCCGGATTTAAAAAAAAAAAAAACTCTTTTCAGCAAATAGTTATTTTTAAAATCCGGACCTTCCAAAACACTTTTGGACACATGCGATTGAGAGCGATAAAGTAAATTCGCGGCTCCGCCATAAAAAAGTTTTTCTCTTTAGTGATGAGAGAAACTTATTCACGGCTCCGCGCAATCTCAATCGTCCGTTTCGGCAATTAATGGTCTAGGTCCGGATTTTAAAAAAAAAAAAAAAACTCTTCCAGCGAAGAGTTAAACTCTTCTAGCGAATAATTTTTTTTAAATCCAGACCGTCCAAAAGTGCCGTAAAATATATATTCACAGCTCTGCCATAAAAAAAAGTTTTTCTCCTAATGTTATTCTTCGCGTACTTTTAGTGCTTGAGCGCAGTAGGGAAGGCATGCTTCAGCAAAGGCGAGGAACAAGAGAAGGGCATGGAAGAATTGTTTGAGCAATGGAAAACCCTAGAAAGCCAACTCGAGGGCAAGAAGTTCTTCGGAGGAGACAACATTGGATTCGTTGACCCCAACCAACTTAACACGGTCACCAGAAAGTGGAATTAAAGATTGTCTCATGTGACGATCCTTAGTGTGGACACTTTTGTAGCACATAATGAATTTCATTTGCCTTATTTAACGGTTCAAATAGTTCATTTTATAAGTCTCGATGTTTTTATCTTACATTTAAAAAATCAGATTGATTGGACATCAATAAAGACTAAGTGGATCATAATTGACCTAAAAGAAATCACATGCTTTATTTAGATAGGTTTAATGTCCGATCAACTTGAATTTGTTAGGGGGAAATGACGGCCCAGGACGTGTTTTGATAATTAATACCCGCCAAGAGCATACTGAGAACATTTGTTAATGCTGAAAATATCCTTAGCGGGTATTAATTATCAAAATACGTCATTGGCCGTCATTTTCCCTTTGTTAAGACATGTCCACATCGAATAAATAGAAAAAGAGTCAGGCCATAATATATGATTGAGTTGCTCACCACTAACGAGGTTTAGCCTTTTAAGTGAATATAAGTCATTCAATGTATAATTGTATATTGGGTTCAAGTGATGTTATGGACTCTCTGCTGCTACGTACTCTCATACAAATTGAGCCTTGAGTACGCTAGTGGTTGGTTGATGCATCGTACAACCTCCCAATAAGTGGTATCAAAGCCGATGACTGACGATTTATGGGAAGGCTCTCGGCGCATAATTGAATGGGCTTGCACGGAGAACACTCAGTGGAGCTCAATGAAGTACGTATCTCAAGTGACTCCCAATGAAGCAAGGTGGCTCGATGATGGAGTGATGTGATGGGTGGCTCCGAATTGATGGAATGGGTGTAGAATAAGCACAATTTAGAAGACAGAGTTGAGATGGTAGATTAGAATAAGGGAGAGTTTGGATCAAATAGAGAGATCAAAGTCCAAAGTTAGAACATGTGTGAATGTTAAATTCCAAACCGAATAGATAAATAAATAAAAGTTGAATCTTAATATATAATGAAGCGGCTCACCACTTACAAGGACTCGGGACCCTGCTGAAAGCCAAGGTAAGCAGGGGTGCTGGGCTACAAAAATACCACTGTTTGTACATAAAAACTCAGTCCCAACCACATCATCTACAGACTGTGTTTGGGTGCCACAAAATATATACATGTTGGATAAAATACCCGATCACCCACACAACGGAAGCGTAAAAAAAAAATAATCACACAAAAACACAAGATTACGTGGTTCTCTAAACTCGGGTACGTCCACAGAAAGAACAACTTTCACTAATATTGAATGAGTACAATGAAATACAAAATACCCTACTCTACCTCTCAAGCTATTAGTATTTTTATCTCTCTCAAACTCACACAATATTCTCTCACAATTTCCCCTCTGCCGTAGCTCACTCTTGCACGGCACACATACACAAAAGTATTGACTTTTCTCTATTGTTCTCTGCCTTTTCCACACACACCTCACAAACGGCACAGAAGCCTATATAAATAGGCATGGCTAGCACAAAAAGACTCTTAGTCTGCCGAGAAGAATCTGGATGCAAGGCAGTACAACTAAGACTTCTTGGAACCAATTACCACCACAATTACTCCATGCACAGCCGGCTAAACACTTCCAAAAAAAACACAATAACTTAAGCCAATAAATGCACCAGCCAACCAACTATAATTATTTTCTTTTCTTTTTCTTTTTCACATGGACAAAACCCAACAAACACCCCCATTTGCTCATATGAAATTGCACCCGCTTGCTCGGGCGCCTTGCACCCCCTCAACCGGGTGCCTAATCGAAAATATTGGAAATCAAATTTGATGCAAAAGAGACCATTTTCTTTGCACACAAATTTCCTTCAACTTTTTCAAAAGCCAACAATTGAGGCTCTTCCTTCTCAATGTTGCTCTCCACACATAATGCCTCGCTTGTTTGCGCTTTCACACGCCATACTTGGGTAACCCGACGCCCATAATTTTTTCTTGCTCGGTATCCACCATTTGCTTCAACTCGACCTCGAAGCTTGTACAAATTGCCCGCCATGTTTCCTTGCAACATCCCTTTATCATTCTTAAAAACCTCAAGAACATCATTCCTTGTCGCAAAGCTACAACCCTTTGAATGTAACATTCCCCAAGAAATTAAATTTTTCCTCAACCCCAGCACATGTCGGACTCCGGTCAACCTCACAAACCTTCCATTGGCCATACGAAAACGAACCGTACCCATACCAACAACCTTATTCACCGTGTTGTTTGCCATCCTAACGGTACTTCCATCACAAGTCTCATACGAATAAAAATATTTTCTATTTGAACACATATGGAAAGAACAATTGGAATCCATAACCCAATCAAAATGCGCCGTACCTTCCGAAGTCACCGTGAGCAAATCACCTTCATTCTCGACGAAGCTCTCAACCACTGCCGCTTCGGATTTTTCCTTCTCTTGTTTTATCTTGGCTTTGAGCTTTGGGCAAAACTTCAATATATGGCCTTCTTCGTTACAAAAATAGCATTTCCTTTTGTCAACGCCCCGTGACTCACCACCTCGCAAGTGCGATCGCCCTCTTGGCTTGGACCCATTTTGCCTTTCCGTCGTCCGCCCTCTAGCTTGACTACCGGAAGATGCAACCATGGCACGATCCTCCGATATCCTCTCGCTTTCCTTCCTCCGCATCGACTTATGGGATAGGAGTGAAGCAATAACCTCATCAAGTCCGAGAGTGTCTTTCCCAAACAACAATGTAGTTTGGAGATGCTCATACGATATCGGCAAGAAAACCAACAAAATGATCGCCTTATCTTCCTCCTCAATCTTTGCGCCAATGGCTTCCAACTCCGTTATTAGCCGATTGAACTCATCCAAGTGCTCATTAATATTTCCTCCCTCGCGCATACTTAACGCATACAATTGCTTCTTTAACGACAACCTATTCGTCAAAGACTTGGACTTGTACCTACTCTCCAACTTCGCCCAAAGTTCCGCCGGATCCGTTTCATTGATGACTTCTCGGAGAGTGCTATTCCCGAGATACAATTGGATGGTGCTATTTGCAAGCTCTCTCATCTCCTCCCATTTATCTTCTTTCATTTCTTCCGGCTTTTCGGCTTTCGGCTTGAGTGCCTTCACCAAACCTTCTCTCACCAAAATATTACTCACCCTTTGTTGCCAAAGAGTGAAATCATTGTGCCCATTGAAAAGCTCTACCGCGAACCCGGTGCCTTTCCCCGCCATACCTGGCTCTGATACCACTTTGTTGGGTAAAATACCCGATCACCCACACAACGGAAGCGTAAAAAAAAAAAAAATTCACACAAAAACACAAGATTACGTGGTTCCCCAAACTCGGGTATGTCCACAGAGAGAACAACTTCCACTAATATTGAATAAATACAATGAGATACAAAATACCCTACTCTAACTCTCAAACTATTGATATTTTTATCTCCCTCAAACTCACACAATATTCTCTCACAATTTCCCCTCTGCCGTAGCTCACTCTTGCACGGCAGACATACACTAAAGTGTTGACTTTTCTCTTTTGTTCTCTGCCTTTTCCACACACACCTCACAAACGGCACAGAAGCCTATATAAATAGGCATGGCTAGCACAAAAAGACTCTTAGTCTGCCGAGAAGAATCTGGATGCAAGGCAGTACAACTAAGACTTCTTGGAACCAATTACCACCACAATTACTCCATGCACAGCCGGCTAAACACTTCCAAAAAAAACACAATAACTTAAGCCAATAAATGCACCAGCCAACCAACTATAATTATTTTCTTTTCTTTTTCTTTTTCACATGGGCAAAACCCAACAATACAATCGGCTGAAGAACAAAGACCTTAACCCATTGTTCCCTCAAAACAACAGGACCCTATCTTCTTTGTAATTCTCACCAATTTGGGTTTCAAACGAAGGGTCTTAGAAAAATTCTCTCTCTAAAATGAGAATCTCTCTATCGAGAATCTTTTAATTTCTTTCCCTTCCTCGTTAATTCTATTTGAATTAGAGTCTTTAATTGTCTTTTTTGATCTCAATCCGGCCTCGATTTTGTCAATAGTTTTTAAGTTAAAATGTGTATGACCGTCCGTTTTAATTGTAAACCAAAATTCAATTTTAATATATTTATGAATGTCCGATAAAGCTGATTTTTTACATGAATACACTATTTTGCGAGCTCTACAAGATGAACCGTTCATATTACCGCAATGAACGCATAGTGAGGCCCATAATGGGAGGCGAAAACCCCATGATTTCACCTCATCCGAAAATATTTTTTTCTCATAATACCTAAGCAAGTGGCTAGGCATTAAGCTTTTTATTAGGGCTGTCCACGGTCCGGATTAGATCGGATTTCTATAAATCCAATCCTAATCCGTATCTCACGATTTTTAGAAAATGCAATTCAATCCTAATCCAAAAGTCTCACGGTTCGGTTCTAATCTGAACCGTGAGTCACAATTCGGTCCCAATTTTATCCACGGATTTCATTCCATAAAAATAAAATAACTCTATTGCCAACTAAAATGCAAAGTGCAAACACTTATTAGTTACATGCCATAACATTACACTATTACAACAAGTTAGTTTAAGTCCAGATACCAACGCAGCAAGGCAGCAACCAAAAATTTATGGGCTTTGGCTTTCGGACTTCGGAGTACTGTGTGTATATATCTATGCCATTTAAAATTTACGTTTCATTTTTTACAAAATACTAACAGTTTACTCCATAAGTGTTAGATATTGTCACATTAATGTAAAATTGTTAAAAAAAAATCATAACAATTAGTAAAGTTATAATTATTTATAAATATTACACACACATATATTTTTTATTTTTTTAAATATTTCACGGTCCAGTTCAGTTAATCCACGGTTTTAAAATGAAAATCCAATCCTAATCTGCATCTCACGGTTTTTTAATTTTTTAATCCTTGTCCAAACCATTAATTCACAGACAAAATCTAAAAAGCACAAATCAATTCAGTCCGAACCGATTTTACGATTCTCAATTTTTCTTGAACATCTCTACTTTTTATGGTTTTGCTCGCTATTTTAGCTTAGAAAAACAGAAGTACAGAATCTGGGATGTACTGTACTTAGCTCTAACAAGGCTTCGATGGCATGTACAAACAAAAATCAAAATTTGTACGATGGCTGAGGTCACGCCATAGGTCAGAGTAGAGAGTGGGTACACTATGCATATGAATGCGAAATCTTAGGAGTTGACCGAAACTAAACAACAATTAGATGATCAATCACCAATCGAGAGTGGGTAATATAAATTTCGAACAGAGAGTAGAGAAAAATTGTGTGCCTTTTAGGAGAAATTTTTGGGTGCCGTGTGGGTTTCACGTGGTGTCCGCTCAGCACATCCAGGTCGTCTATTTCGGTTTTGGACGGTTCGAATTTGGAGAGAGAAAGAGAAAAGAGAGAGAATTTCAATCTGGATCTTACAACACACTTTTAGACTGCCCACATGGACTGCTTGGATACCACGTGGGCACGGCCGGCATTTTCAGTGGGTAAGTTGGCTGAGGTCACGCCATAGGTCAGTTTCTTGAGATGAGAACTCTTAGACCAATCTTGTAGTATCTTTGATTATCATGGGCCGGTGTCTTAAAAAATGGAGTCACCCAATTAATTAATTAGTAACAGGGAACCTTAGTGGCTAAGAAATTCCAAGAGAAGTCCCTATATAAGAAATCAACTATTCCATACATCAAAGTAGTAGCATAAAATAAAACACCCTTCTGAGATAGTTGTAAAAATTGGGAAAAAATGGCAGAAGAAGTGAAGTTGCTTGGCTTTGGGGGAAGCCCTTTTAGTTGCAGAGTTGAGATTGCCCTGAAACTGAAGGGAATCCCATACGAAATGATATCGCAAGATCTAGCTAACAAGAGCCCTTTACTTGTTGAGCACAACCCTGTTCACAAGAAGGTCCCTGTGCTTCTGCACAACGGGAAGCCGATTTGCGAGTCGGTTGTCATTCTTGAGTATATAGAGGAGACATGGAAAGGGATTCCCTTGTTGCCCGAAGATCCTTATGAGAGAGCCATGGCTCGTTTCTGGGCGAAATTTATCGATGACAAGGTATGTACGCAGAATTTTAATACTACATAATTTCATTGCGATAATGTGACAGTGGTATTTGAAATGACAAGTTGCAAATAGAAGATGTTTTTATTTTTAAACAGGGAATACAGAGGCTAAATCATTCAAAGTTAGTGTGATGCAGGTCACACCCAAAATATGAATCCAAATCAAATTTCAAATAGGCATTACTTTTATTGATACTTTTTCTTGGTTTTTAGGGTTATGGCAACACGAATATAAGATTGATGTCATCTTCATCGAATCTGGACTATAGGAAGAAAAAAAAAATGCACAACCCTCCTTTTCGGTGCGGTTTCTTAATGACATGCTTTTACACAAAGCCTGCTAATGTTATTCTTCGCGTACTTTTAGTGTTTGGGCACAGTATGGAAGGCATGCTTCAGCAAAGGCGAGGAACAAGAGAAGGGCATGGAAGAAGTATTGGAGCTATTGAAAACCCTAGAAAGCCAACTCGAGGGCAAGAAGTTCTTCGGAGGAGACGACATTGGATTTGTTGACATTGTGGCGGTTTTCGCCGCACTTTGGCTTGGAGCCCTCCTGGAAGTAGCCGGAGTGGATTTGCTGAACGACGAGAAACTCCCTCTGCTATGCAAATGGACCGACGAGTTTAACAAGTGCTCTGTTGTGAAAGAAACCCTGCCTCCCAGACAGATGTTACTGACCTTTTTCAAAGCTCAGCAGCCCGCAACCGGTCCTAAATACAAATAGGTTGTCTGGTTTGGTTGGTTAATTTTCAAATAAATCTTTGTGTTTCAGATTCCAGACAAGTCTTCTGTTTTAAGTGCTGGTTCTTGTGTTGTTATGGTGTGGTGAGGAAAGTACTTGTATTGTAATGGAGTCGGATGTTACTCTTGCTTTTGTTCAAACTAGTCGTTTTGCCACGTGCGTTGCACGTGGTTTGTTTGAAGCCCAAGTACCGTTGAATTTGTAGTTCTTTTTGGAGCAGGTATGTCATTGAGATCAAGGTCGTAAATATTATCGGTCATTCGGTATGGAAGGAACCGCCACCCAGTCTCGGGCTTTGATTAAAATAAATTGGGATAAGAGTTATTATTTTCTTTTCTTTTTGGGCCAATCTTATTTTAACTTAGCCTGAATTTACTTCCATGGTTTTGCACCCAAATCGAAGTGGTGCGTGGCTAATGTCTTCCTAACTAAACCATTGCATGGCTTTTCAAATATGGACCAGTGCAGTACTGCAGTGCGTATTACAAACTGTGTATTACAACTAATTAGCCCAACGAAAAAACAGACTGAACAACAGCAGTAAACGGGATCAAAAAATACAACTCACAAACTGTCGACTCCAAAAATATTAAGTAGATCAAGTCCAATGAATGGGTCACTGTGTCCTTAAAAGCAAATTTTGCCCTTGCCAAGGTGCTCACGATTTTGGACGTCCGCTTCCCAAGATGCAACGATCTTTATGCACGCAAACGCAACACTTCGAATGCGTGCCCCACGGACGGAAACTATGCAGAACTCTCTCAGACTATATATGCGGAAGTGTATGTGTGCTCTCTGATTTTTGGAGGCATGAAATGGCTGTACACAATCTGTTTATATAGGCATGCAAATGACTGTCCGAAACTGTACCATTCAGTTCACAGACGATCGAAAAGTAGCAATGGTTCAAAACCAACTGATGCAATGTTCCAAACCTTGCACTGGTTCGGTTCATTACTGAAAAGCCACGCACTAGTCCATATTCGAAAAGCCATACATGCAGGGTTTAGTTAGGAAGACATTAGCCACGCACCACTTCAATTGGGTGCATCAGACTATTTATATAATTAGTTTTCCAAAATTATTATTTTGCTTGTTTGTTATGCAATTAGTTGTGTCTGTTGCAATTACTTTATAATCGTTTTGTAAGTACTTTATTTATTTAAGAGGCACCCATTGGTGTTCTGTTTGTAACTGTTTTGTGTTGGTTGGGAAGAGGCATAGAATGGGGCAAAGAATAAATTGCAAGTGGTCGTGGCATTTGTGGAAAACAAAAAGTAGAAAATACCTTCGTACATTTAAAAGAAGTAGTATAAATAAAGGCAACAAAATGATTCACAAAATTCCTCAAATGTTTTTATGTGTGCTTTCGACAAATTTTCTGAGCAGATTTTGAGATGTCAACTTTTAAATAGTTGCCGGCAATATTCGTCAAAACTTCTTACCAACATTATGGGATTATCGGGATTTCTAGAAGCTGAAAACAATCTACAATTTGGTTTTGGAGAAGCTCAGTTTGTGAAACTTTTGGAGTCGAATTTTGAAGGAATTTAAAATTTGATTTTTACCTTTTGCAGCAAACACTACTAGCTTTTACTACAGCTTAACCATGATTCCACGATGATAGCAAATATGTTCAAAATCTAAACTCCGAGATTTAAAGCTACAATCTAAAGCTACAATCTAAAATCTAGTTTCGGAGCTATTGCAAACACCCTATATCTTTAACCGATTCTTTTTACCCAATATGGGGCTTTCTTGACACTTAGGATGTGGTGGAACTATCAAAGCATCTAATTAAGCTCAAGCATTATCTATAGCAAGTTCTGTTGGGATTAAACGCGGAAGCACCCAAGAATCGAGATTCGAAACACAACCACAATCACAACCAATGGAAGTACGATGAAAAGTAAAATAGAGAGAGACACGCAAGAATTACGTGGTTCGGCAAAACACGCCTACTCCACGGAGAGGATCCCGTTCTTTCACTATGAGAGAATTAGTACAAGAGAACACTCGAGTTTGAAAACTCAAACCCAACCCCTTATACTCCCACTCTCACCAAGAACTCACTCTCACACCAAGTACAAGACTTGACTTTTACACTTGCACACACACTGTTTTTACACCTCTCACTCTCTCTCTCTGCCGAAAACATCCCCTCCATGCAACCCTTATAAATACACCTACTAACCCATGTATTAATACCACATAATACATGTTCCCATGAAGAGAAGACAGAAGGACACACGACAAAAATGAACCACGGCAAAAAGGAATCAACTGGCACAACAGCTAGCACTTCGGGAAAAACAGAAATTGTGAACCATGTGCAAGACTTTGGGAATTTTCATTTATTGGGAATTTGAACCAACCCAACAAATCTCCACCTTGGTGAAAATTCCACGCATCACCGCGCCACCACCAAGCCTTGAAAACGGCAGCTACACATCCCAAATCAAATTAAAATCCAACGATTTGATTCAAACCACACGGCCAATTCACATGTGTAGCCGCCCCGTGCCAATAATCAACAATTGACACGAGAGTAGGACCTCGACCCGTCCTCTCCACCAACAGGATTTTCACTCTCACAAACATTGGCAACTTGGAAACATGACTTTGTCTTCGCCGCTAAAGATTCACACATTGGGTACCCATTTCCTTGTGCACACCGTTTCCAAACCTTCATCGAGTAAACAGTTTTGCCAATCAACCGATACAACCCTTTGCACTTCTCTCCTTTCCTTAGAATCTTACCGCCGCGTGTGATTTTCATGGCTCCACCTCTAGCAAAGTACTTGCACCCAATGGAGTCCATCCGGCTAAGTGAAATTAGATTCCTTCGTAACTTCGAGACATAAGCAACACCACCCAAATTACAAACCACTCCATCAAACATTTTTATCTTTACATTCCCAAAACCTCGAATTTCATATGGAGTTCCATCGCCTAAAAACAGCGACCCACCAATATTTTCTTGGAATGTATCAAAAAATTCTTTCTTGGAGCAAACATGCATAGTGCAACCCGAATCTAAAATCCACTCATCACGAGAAGAAGTGTTTATACCTTCAGAGATTGTGAGAAGATCTCCATCATCCGATACCACCAAAGAACTAGCACTCAAAGCATCATCAAATTTCTTCCCTTTGTTCTTGCGCAAAGGACAATCGCGCTTCACATGGCCAAATTCTTTGCAACTGTAGCATTGTACACCCTTTCCTTTAGAACTAGACCCGGACCTGTTGTTCCCTCCGAATCTACCATCAGATGTCCTTCCCCGATTCTCACTTTGAACCGCAAGTGCCGAATTTTCTCCACCCTCAGAACTTGATTTTTTCTGAGTAAAATGAGAAACCAACGCCGACTGCACCTGCACCAAACTCACTGTATCTTTCCCATACAAGAGAGTCGTCACCAAAGTATCATAGGAAGTTGGAAGTGAAGTAAGAAGCAAAAGGGCCTTGTCTTCCTCTTCTATCTTTGCATCAATTTTCCGAAACTGATCCAAATAACCATTGAACACGTTCATGTGCTCCATGAGGTTTCCGCCTTCCTCCATCTTCAGCTTGTACAACTGCAGCTTCAGATGCAACTTGTTGGTCAAGCTCTTCACAAGGTAGAGCTTTTCCAACTTCTCCCACAAGGCCGATGCTGAATCCTCATCCATGACATGGTTAATAATATTATCAGCAATACAAAGTTGAATAGTGCTCACACACTTCGACTCCAACTCCTCCCAATCATCATCTTTCATCGTTTCCTGCTTCGCATCCTTTCCCTTCAACACCCTAGCCAAACCTTGTTGAACAAGGATATCCGTCACCCTCCTTTGCCATAGAGTGAAACTGCCGCTTCCATTAAACTGCTCAAGAGAAAATTGAGAATTGATCGTTGCCTTCATTGTGGATGTAACGGAACCCGAATCTCAAACACCGGTCAAGAACCAAGCCAGCTCTGATACCACTTGTTGGGATTAAACGCGGAAGCACCCAAGAACCGAGATTCGAAACACAACCACAATCACAACCAATGGAAGTACGATGAAAAGTAAAATAGAGAGAGACACGCAAGAATTACGTGGTTCGGCAAAACACGCCTACTCCACGGAGAGGATTCCGTTCTTTCACTATGAGAGAATTAGTACAAGAGAACACCCGAGTTTGAAAACCCAACCCCTTATACTCCCACTCTCACCAAGAACTCACTCTCACACCAAGTACAAGACTTGACTTTTACACTTGCACACACACTGTTTTTACACCTCTCACTCTCTCTCTCAGTCGAAAACATCCCCTCCATGCAGCCCTTATAAATACAACTACTAACCCATGTATTAATACCACATAATACATGTTCCCATGAAGAGAAGACAGAAGGACACACAGCAAAAAGGAACCACGGCAAAAAGGAATCAGCTGGCACAACAGCTAGCACTTCGGGAAAAACAGAAATTGTGAACCATGTGCAAGACTTTGGGAATTTTCATTTATTGGGAATTTGAACCAACCCAACAAGTTCTTCAAAAGCAACACAATGCAAAATTATTCTTGAAATCAATAGAGAAAAAATCAAAGATGAGAATCGATGACAAGGGTATTAAGATTACTTGCCGTTTAATATTCTATCCAAGTCTATAATTTTCCAACCACCCACTAGAGATATTTGACTACTTACTTCATTTCTATTTTTTTACTGATATTTGACAAATTTGCACACCAATCTTGATGGCCAAGAAACTCCTCAAAAATAGCCACCAAATGCAGAAAGAAAAAATAACCTCAAAAATAACACTATAACTCTTCACAAGGGTAAAGAATTCTTCAAATGGCAGAGGAAGTAAAGTTGTTAGGAGTCTGGGCAAGCCCTTTCAGTTGCAGAGTTGAGACAGCTCTGAAACTAAAGGGCATCAAATATGAATTCATTGAAGAAGATCTAGCTAACAAGAGCCCTCTACTTCTCGAGTCCAACCCTGTCCACAAGAATATCCCTGTGCTCTTGCACAATGGAAAGCCGGTTGCCGAGTCAATTGTCATTCTCGAGTACATTGAGCAGACATGGAAAGTAAATCCCATCCTGCCTGAAGATCCTTACGAAAGAGCCATGGCTCGTTTCTGGGCTAAGTTCGTCTATGAGCAGGTGTGTCATTATTTCCTCTAAATTAGAATCACCCTAGAGGCTTTTAATGGTTTTGTATTGTCGTAAATCTTTAATTTTACTCTCTGTCGTGAACGTAAACAAACCGCTGAACCCCGTCTATCTTGTGCATTTTTGTTCTATGTTGTTGTTTCACTTTCTTTGTTGTCGGTATGGATCGGTATCATGTTGCTACTGTATATAACTGTTCACTAACACAATTCTCTCTGGCAATATTCTAGTCTCAAGTCATTTTCCTATAAATTACTAAGATAGAACTAAAAGCTAGAATGGAATAAAAGTCTACTACTGCTAAAGGTGAAGCCTATAGCTAGTGGGGTTGGATCCTGTCAAGTTTCCCCCGACCAATTTTATCAAGTTTTTGAAACAGGACCGTCCAAAAGTATTTTGGGAATTTGGGCCATCCAAAACACTTTTGGATGACTTGGATGTAACAAACAGGATGAAATTGGTCGAGGGAAACTTGACTGGATCTGACCCCATAGCTCAAATTGTATAATGAGAGTCATGATATTGAGCTCAAGCACTCCCATTCTCCGATGCATATTCATTTGAAGGGTACTTAAAACTTCTTATGCGGGGAATAGTGCTTGCTTGAGATACGGAAGGCTTGCGCAAGCAATGGCAAGGAACGAGAGCAGGCCAAGGAAGACGCTATTGATCTCCTGGAAACCCTAGAAGGCCAACTCAAGGATAAGAGGTTTTTCGGGGGAGACACGATCGGTCTGGTGGACATTGTCGCGATTGTCACTTGGTATTGGGTTCAAGTAATCCAGGAGGCAATGGGACTGGAGTTGTTGACAGAAGAGAGGTTTCCAGTGTTGTTCAGATGGGGTGATGACTGTGCCAATTGCAGTGGAATCAAAGAAAGTTTGCCTCCCAGAGATAAGCTACTCGCCCTCATCAAAGATCGATACATGCCAAGCGATTAGAACAACGATTTAAGCTGTTTGTCGATGTAATTCTGAACAAATTTGAATAACTCTGCAGTCTCCAATTGCAGAGCACCATGTTCTTGTGATGCATAGCTAGTTCTTGTGTCCATGTTTCTGTTATTTGATCTCAAATTTACCTTGTTTTACCACACCAAAAGACAAAAAAGAAAGGGAAAATATATAGAAACATACCCTAATCTATGTTGATCAGATCTTCGATAGCATTTATCGGCAAGCATAAATCTATAAACCATGCAGGGGAATAGAGTAGGCCTTTTTTTAGGCCGTTTTTCCCTAAATTTTATCATTTGTATTTTGTTAGTCGTCGTCGATTTTAGTTGGTTTTTTGTCGAATTTTGTGGAGTAAATACTCGTTCTGGTGAGAGAGAGAGAGAGAAAAAAAACTCACTCAAGGCGAAAAAGGTTTAGAAAGACCGTTTTTGTTCATCTTTTTTGACTTTCTTCAACTTCGGTCTAAACAACACATTCCTCTCATTGAGACAAATAATTAATCTAAAATTTTCAGCAAAACATTAACAAAAAAATAACATGACATTGAACACACTAAAATAACTTAGAAACAAACCAAATTCTTTTCTCTTCTTCCTTTTTCCAAATATTAGAGTACCAAGTTCGAGGCATGTATCATCCGTTGAAGAAACAAACTACAGAATTTATAAATAGAGAAACTCCAATTATTACTTACTACAGAAAAGGAAAATGACTAGTAAGTGTAGATTACTGGGGATGAGTCTGATGAAGCCGAGTCAGGATCTTCTATGCTGAAAACTCTTGTGTCTCTGTGTTGACAGCCGAAAACCCCCCAGCTCGGCACAGAAACGGAGGTTTTCGGGACAGAAGAGATCGGCACCCTGATGAAGCCTAGAGATCAGAGCTTGCGAAGATCTGGGTCCTTGACTATAGTTACAGGGCAGAGTACAGTGGTCATCACATAATTGGTCACGCTCCCCAATAGTATCCTGCACCCATTACAAACACCAATGAATAATGTATGAGAGGACCAATGCATTCTTATCTGAAATGCAAATTGTTTACGAAATATTCAACATTTTTTTTCACTGAAAATTGCTGAAACTATTTTCCCAGAGCAATTGCTGAAACTATTTTCCCAGAGCAATAATTTATTACTCATTGGAAGGGTTATCTCCAGTTTTGGAAAGAACTCTACCGGCTCATTCTAGGCTTTTTTGTGGATCACATGCATCCCTAATTCATTTTGAAGATCG